>CAJQZJ010001511.1:12666010-12713480 GCA_907164525.1 Lophiomys imhausi
TACCAACCGACATAAACTGTTTAGGATAATTAAGAAACGGAAACTAATAGTCATGAAAACGTGTCATTTTGTTAGTTACTATGACAGTCTATCACAGTTATTTTCTAAGCTACTCAGAAATCAAGTTGCTAAGAGACAAGCAATATTTGCTTATCTAAATATAAGAGATAGATAGGGCATCTTCAAAAACCTCAAGAGATCTGCAGAATATGGCATTCAAAGATGTTTTCTTAACTTAAGATTTTTTGATATCGAGACATGTCAGCTCCTGACAGCACCCCCTATATTACTCCAAGTAGAAGATGAGCATCGAAGAATCTCCAGTGGGAGATGATTAAATTGGTGGTAAGCCATTCTCTTGGCAAGAAAAACCACTTGCTTCAACTGTAGACAGACTTCTGTCCAAAAAGGACAAAACTTGGAAGCAGGTAAGTCGACAGCCTAACTCTGCCAAGACAGGGTAGGAAAGTCCTTCATAATTCCTGCTCTACAATCAATGTCTGTCAGAGAAATGGGGCCAAATGGCTGAAGATTGATGCTGTAATGTATGGAGAGAAAATGGGAACTGTCCAGGCAGCCACTGGTATGTCATTTTTTAGTTTTGGAAGCTGCAGGCCCTGCACTTCCTATATAATCAGATATATTCATCCCTCTCAGGTCTCTGAGGTGGTTGAAGAATAGATACCTAGAGTCTCATAGTTAAATTTTGAGTTGTTTAGGAGTCAAGAGGGTGTTGTGGATCTAAGAAGATATTTTTAAAATTATGAGGCAAGTTAGTATGAAAGCTGAGTTACATATAGAACTTTAAACTCATGGAGATGGTTAGATAGTAGAATGTTAAAGTCAGGTGCCAAATACATATGGACTGGACATTGGGAATGTATGCTAAGCCATATAACTCTTATAATCATGGCCTATTTATTTCTGTTGTTTTGTATTGTATTTATAGTTATAAGAAAAAGAACCATTATTTGGACTGAAAGGGAGAGCTGTTGGGGGGAAAATAAATACCTTAAACTAAAAAAAAAAAAAAAAAGAAGGGAAGAGGATGGTGGGGCTGAGGGGGAGGAGGGTGGAAGGGTGGGACTGGAGGGGGGAGTAGGGAGGGGATTGTGATTGAGATGTAACTTGAAGAAATAAAAAATAAATTATTTAAAAAAAAAAAAAAAGAACCCTGACTAAGACAATGATGGAGTATGATTTGAGGGTTGTAAGCTGAAATAAACCCTTTCCTACCAAAAAAAAAAAAAAAAAAAAAAATCAAAACTGCTCACCTCCTGAGACCTAACATTCAAACACATGATCCTAAACAATGGAAAAATCACTCTGAGCTCACAGAAGGCACACAAAGAAATAGTTAGCCGATTTGGCTGATTTGAAGCAGTTTGGCAACCACAGCTTAAGTTGATCATTCAGCAACACCATGAGGATCAGGGTTATGCTGGCTCTCTGAATTCTAAGAGTCTGCATCTAGTTCTTTTAAAAATATTTATCTACTTACTTAATATTTTTTATGTGCTTCTGTATGTTTATGTGAGTTCATATGCACCAGCACCAATGCATGCAGAAGTCTTTAGAGGCCAGAAGATGATGTCAGATCCTCTGAAACTAGAGGAGCCACCATGTATGTAGTGAGAACTGAACCCAGGTCTTCCACAAGAACAAGAAGCACTTTTAACCCTGAACTATATTATATCTTCAGTCCTTGCAGCACCTAGTTCTTTTGATACAACTAGGTTGCAACATATATTAGTAAATGTTCTCTGTAGGTACAGAACTAATAAAATGGGATTATTAGATCAACTTACATGAGATGGTTCGGGTTACCCAACAAAGGTTGTCTTATATTGGAGATACTAAGAATCCAGCAGTTGCTCAGTCTATGGGATTGGATATCTCCAAAGATCAGCTTCTGGTCTTCAGTGTACATTGGAATTCTAAAGAAGCTGGTTCTAACATCAGAGAAGGAATGTAACAGTTACAGGATAGAAGGACGTGCCAGCAATTACCAAGGCAAACAAGCAAAAGGCATAAGTTTCTGTCTTCTTTATCCTGTTCTCTGGCCTGCCACCAGAAGGTCTTGTCAACATTTAAGATGGAACCACCCTACTTCAAATACCTGATCAAGAAAGTCTCTCATGGAAGTACCTAGTGTTCTAGTTTTATTTGATATCAGACCTAGTCAAATGGTCAACCAAGATTAGGAATCACATAATCCATGTCCCATTCATCACTTAGAGACAGCTTATAGCGGGAGGAGTAGGATAGTAAGAAAATAAATGATATTAATGGAATTTGTTGAGTCCTCACCCTAAGCCATACACGGTTCCATGGCTTTCCAATTCTTTTCTTCTTTCATTAATAAATCCAGGCAGTAATTGTTTCTACTGCTATTTTATATATGAAGAAACAAGTGAATAGAGGGTGTAGGTCTCCAGCTGCAGGTCAGTAGGTCAGGGGTTAAAGTTGTGAAGTGTTGTGTAGGGTACACATCTGAAACTCTGGTGTGGATGAATGTGAGCTCAGAGTAAGCCTTTACCACTTCCTATCTGCATGTGTGAGCTTGTTTTTTCATCTGAGAAATATGACAATGATTGTTCCCATTTCATAAGATGAGACAGAGGATTTTGCTAATTTCTGGTTCCTATGCAGCACACAGTAAATGGTGACTAGTCCTTCTATTAACTATAAATTGTTATCCTTTTTCTTTTCAAATCTGATCAAATGTGGAGCTGTGTGGTATTTCTGACTGATTCTTCTGGAGTTGTTCTTTGCATCAGAACTTGGCAATGAGGTCATGCTCACCCCATCCATAAACATAAAGCCTGTGATCATATAAACAGCCTTGAAATATCCTCAGGATTTGTAGACAGCCCCTGGAACTATCCCAGGAGTACTCCTGTCACCTCACCTCCACTGGACCAGGAATCATAAGCAACGTTGAATTCTGCTTACCAATGGGCTCTAAGGGACCTACCAATGGGCTCTAAGGGAAGAATGTCTGACCTCTGCCTTGGGGGGTCATGGGAGACAACATGCTAATCAGTGCCCTGGGTGAACAGATAACCCCTCAGGTGGCTTTCACGTGAGAAAATATTCACAGACAGAACCAGCTCAGCTAATCTCCATCTCGTGGTGAATTCTTCAGTTTTAAGTATTTCTGTCTCTCTCTGTCTCTCACTGTCTCTGACTTTGTCTCTCTGCACCCACCCACACAGAGTCTTTAGCCCAGATTTGCCTAGAATTACCTATGCATCCAAGGATAGATTTAAACTGCTAATCTTCCTGCTTCTATCTCTTGAGCAGGGATTATAGGTGTGAATTGCTCTGCTACCACGACTTGTTGATGTAGTTGCTGGGAACCAAACTCAGGGTTTTATGTAAGTTGAGGTCTTCATGATTTTAAAATTAGATGCCACTCCTGTATCCTCCAAGTGCTCCCCTCTGAAACCTTCCTCCCTCCCATAATTATATAATATGCAGTGAAGTGCACACTTTCCTTTATCTAGTCACAGTGGTTTGAATGAGAACTGTCTTCCATAGTCTTGACATTTTAGCATTTGATCTCCAGTTTAGGAAGAATGGCCTTGCTGGAGGAAGTATGTCGCTGGATGTAGTTTTGGAGAGCTAAAGATGGAAGAATGGCCTTGCTGGAGGAAGTATGTCTCTGGATGTAGTTTTGGAGAGCTTAAAGACGGAAGAATGGCCTTGCTGGAGGAAGTATGTCTCTGGATGTAGTTTTGGAGAGCTTAAAGATGGAAGAATGGCCTTGCTGGAGGAAGTATGTCTCTGGATGTAGTTTTGGAGAGCTTAAAGACCCACACCACTTGCTCTCCCTGCTTTGTGGAGATGTGAGCTCTCAGCCTCCTCCTGTAATTATGCCTGCCACTTGTCGTCATGTTTCTACTCTGGTATCATGAAAATGTATCACTCTGGAGCTGTAAACCCAAATAAACCCTTTCTTTCATACGATGCCTTTGTTGTATGACCCTACTGGCTCTTCATCCATAAAAATAAAGACAATGAGAACTTTTTACTATTTTAAAGCTTAGGCCTTAGCTTGGCAGACTCTTAACTAACTCATCTAAATTAACCTAACCACCTCTCTGCATCCAGTCATGTGGCTATCTATACCTTCCAGGTCTGTAGTCACATCTGTCTCCTCTTATGTATCCTGGAAAACAAAGGCTTTCTTCTTCTTCTTCCCAGAGCCCCTTTATCCCTACCATGAAGTCTTGCCTTCTGTTCCTGCTCTTTCTTATAGACCACAGACTTTTAATTGACAGGTGATGCTTCCACACAGTACACAAAAGATTATCCCTACATCTCCCCCTTTTAGTCCAATAAAAAAGCTTTCTTTTACAATAATAAACTACATACAATTAGAAAAATTATGAAACAACTGTGAAAACTATCATATAAGAATTGCATCCACATGTCCAGTTCATTTGTATTTGGCAACTTGGAGATAGTACTCTACTATCTATCCTATCTTAGTGAATTTAGAGTTCTGTACTTACATCATTTCCTATTATAACTTGCATTTATCAACATAACCAATTCTACTTAGACCTAAAAATATCTTTTTAAAGCATTTCCTTAAATCCTAAACAACTAAAGCTTAATTGTGAGTCTATAAGTGTCTATTCTTCAACTCCATCAGAGATTTGAAAAGGAATAAATATTACCTGGATTTGTAGGAAGTACAGAGCAAGAAGCTTCTGAAATTATAGAAATGACAGAGATAACTGGCTTCCTTGACAGTCAAGCAAGGTTTCTCTATAATGTTGGAGCATCCATCTTCAGCATTGTGGTCCAAAATATCTGACAGACTTTTTTGTGAAGAAGGGTTTATGAAAGACTTGCCCACCTTGTCCTTGCAAAGATGTATAGCCAACTTTCCTGCATCTCATTTGTCCACAGAATTTTGTCTGCAGTTGAAACAAGGGAAGTTTCTTTCCCAGTGGGTAGTTTGCCACATAGAAGTGAACTCCATATGGAGGTTCTTCGATGCTCATTATCCTCTTTGAAGTAGAATGAAGGTGCTGCCTGGAGCTGACATGTTTCATTGTCAAAAAAAGTCCTTAATTAATAAAACATCTTTAAACGCCATCGTCTGTGGATCTCTGAGATTTTTTTTAATACCATATATTTATCTATAGTATATCTGAATAGGCAAATGTTGCTTGTTTCTAGCTGTTTACTATCTGTTCAACTTTGAAAACATCTTTCTATAAGTAACTAGAGTAATATCTAATGAGACTATGGGTTTGACTGACTATAAACTTGCATTTCTAACTATCCTAAACAGTTTGTAATAGGACTAGAACTTAATATTCCATTTTAAATGAATTAAATAGGTAAAATACCATAAGTAAGAATTAAAACATATATACATAGTATGTTATAATCAAAATATAACCTTAAATTTGTATTAATATACAAAGATCTATACTAATGTAAGATTTTGGCTAGTAGTAGTTCTATAGTTTAAGAATAGATTCAATAATCTACCCTTTATTCCTACATTATTCCTATATCCTCCCTTTTTTCTTTTCATTCCATCACCCCCTTTTTCCTTTAACATTAGGTAAGAGAGAAAGTAGGATAGAGGAAAAAAGAAAGAGAGTCTAACCTCCTGTACCTTGTTTTCTCCCTGGTCAAGACTTTTTAACAACTTCCAACCAACCCCCTTTTTATTTTATTTAAAAATTTTTATGTTTATTTATTACTTCAGGCTACATCTCCATCACAGTGCCCTCTTTCCACCCCTCCCAGCTCCTCCCTCCCACCCTCTCCCCTCTATCCCTTCCATCCCACTCCTCTGGAGAGGAGTGTCCCTACATAACAGTCCCCTGCCCCAGTTCAGCAGTCATACTAATCCCCTTTTTAAATGATGACAATCATCCATAAACCATTGAACAACAAAAACATCCACCTTGTTTTTGGGAAATGGGGCATCATTCTCTTAAAATTTCTTCCTGCTGTCTGGGGATGTCCTTTTTCCTTTTTTGGAGGCCCATGAAAATTGAGATATTTTCTAGTCTTAAGAAAGCTAGCTGTAAAATTTGTTGTCCAGTCTCTGTGTGCTATGAAAATTCAGGGCTTAACTGAAGTCTTGATTGGAACAGCCTTTAAGGATGGACCAAGTGGGGTCATCTGGCGTCAGTAGCTTTCTTTGAAGTGATCCTGGAAGCAAGTTTTGATGAAACAGCCATTAAGGAAGTCTGAGGCTAGATCAAACAGGATGCTGGAATAAATATGTCTTCCTGTCTCAGCATCCTTTTCAGCATCCTCCAGAATGAATCTTGTCAGGGCCGTTTTAGCATCACTGGTGTATGGTTATTTTGTTCTGTAAACATACAAAATTTCACAGGTAATACACATTTCTGCATTAATAGATGTATGGAATGTACATTGTGCACAGATCAACAATATACGATTTTCTTCTCTTTGTATGAGCAGGTGAAAGGCATCTGTCTTTCTTTATAAGTTAGTTTGGATTGTATAACCAAGCTATAATAATTTTTTATCTATGCCATTTGAAAAGATGGCATGATACGTCCTGAGGATTTTATAGTCAACAAAATTTATTGGCTATACATTGCTGAGGTCCTGGCTGGAGACATTTCCATGTCTCAGCCAGTCTCAGAGCTGTTTCCATGTAGAGGGATCAGCAATACATGTTATAAGCTTTATTGGTCTTCTTGATTTCTTTCTTCTTGTATGCAGTCAAGATCTTCAGGGAGTCTCCCCCAGTCAAATCTGTTTTTTTATTATTTTGGTTGGAATCTATCACCTTTCTTCCCCTGTTGAAGCAAAGACAAAACCTATTTCCCAACATAACATATTTCCTTCCTTCCATTCTGAAGTTAGGACATCCTTAATATAAACAGACTGATTTAATTCAACATTTTCCCCAATATTCCAATGTCTCTCAGTAGCTGTTATTTTTTGCTCATTAACATTTAAAAACTTTAAAGTTAATAAAGCATTATGTAACCTATCTCTGGGGTAGGTCTTTGTTACCCCTTTTGTTTGTTAAGTATCTCTTTTACAATATGATTAGATATCTCTACAACTGGTTGTTCTGTTGGATTGTGTGGTATATCTGTAATATTTTCTATGTCCAAATGTCTAAAAAATTGTTGTACTCTATTTGATACATATGTCAGAGCATCATTAACTTCAGTCTGTAAAAGCATCTTTAATATAGCCATCACTTCTAATAAATGTGCAATTACAGAATCAGCCTTTTCAGAACTCAAGGCAAAAACCCATTGCAATCTTGAATAGGTTTCAGTTGTCCACCATGTTAGCAGTTGTAGTTGAGGGCCAGGTTGTAATATAGCAAACATCAATTCTCTCTAATCCTTTATAACCATACATGTATATACAGTTATTAAATATCTGTTTTACATAAGTTAAGTACATGCTAAGAGACATTATTCCTTCTTTAAACCTCTTTAACTCCAGCACCTGTATGGACTGCCACTTAATATCTTGATAATCCTGTAGATTTTCCTCATCTGGAACTACTTTTTTGTTGTCATTGTGTTCTATAATGGATTTTTTAAAAAAGATTTTTAAATTTTGGTTTAAGGAATCATCCAATGTCTGTTCTATTGTCTAGTACCTCTATGGACTGCCACCCAATTTCTTGATAACCCTGTGGATTTTCCTCATCTGAACTACTTTTTTGTTGTCCTTGTAGGTTCTACATTGGGTTTTTAAAAAAGACTTTTTTTATTTTGATATAAAAATCATTCAATGTCTGTTCTATTGCCTCCAATCTAGCAATCCATTTGTTAGTCCTATTTTTACTTTTTTTTTTCTTTTTCTAAGCAAGATTTCTCTGTGTAACAGCCCTGGCTGTCCTGGACTTTCTTTGTAGACCAGGCTGCCTCGAACTCACAGAGATCCGCCTGCCTCTGCCTCCCAAGTGCTGGGATTAAAAGTGTGCATCAGCATGCCTGACTGTTTTTTTTTCTTAAAGAGGATGTATAAAATTGTAATCATTATTGAATGTATAATTATTTTGTGACAGTCAAAACAAAACTATATGGGATCCAAATGCCCACTTCTGTTCACCATGAACACAGAGCGCTCATAAGCCTGCCCAAGTCCCATGTCTGGAGCTCATCTAGGGACTTAACCTTGGATCTCCATGCCATGCTTTGGTATGCCAAAGACCTTACTGGCCTTTCAGCCATAAAAATAAAGACACCAAGACCTTTTAATATCTTAAAGCTTAGTATTCAGGATCTTTCCAATTCTTGTGCTTCCATACACACACACACACACACACACACACACACACACACACACACACAAAGATTTATCATCTCTTATCTCCTTTCAAGCATTTTGAGCAGCACACTGAAGAATTTCTGAAATTTAGGATGTACCTTAAAACCAAAGATTCTTTCTCTGCATTCTGTGCCACATACAGGTTGTAGCACAGTACCTCAGCCTACCCTTATTCCCGCAGAGGCCACCATTGTGATGTCTAGTCACACAGGTGACAGAAAGCAGGAGATGGTGACACCATCATCCTTTGGGGATCTAGGGACAAGGTTGTTGGAAGTACCAAATTGTCTTGGACTAACAGAGTTTCTAAGCAGGATTCCAAATCAGACCACTTAACTTCTCAACATGCACAACCTTCATGCTTTTGTGGGCTTCTGTAGGAAAGGCTGCAGCTCCCACAGTTTTGATTCAGGGAACCCAGGACTAGACGACAGAAGCGTACCCCAATAGAAAGGTGAATTCAGGAAAACTTCTGTCTATGGACAAGTTTTAAGATGATTGCAGCCATGCTTTCTATCCCTAGAGTGACACTCAATCAAGTTCTAGGTCTCCTTCCAGCTAAAGAAGTTCTTCTGAAAGTGTAAACACATTTTCTAGGTGATCAGTAAGTGTCAAGATACTATCTTCAGTGCTTCTTTTCTCTTGTTTCTTTAGTGTCACAGAAGGTGTTGTTTGATCTTACAATTGATGGTCTCTGAGATTTAATATTATATGGCTGTATTCTAGTTATGGACTTGCCTGGAAATGGGGACAGGTAGCTGGACATATTCCCTGAGCCTGGAGACTTGTAGTAAGTTGTGATGCCTCCTCTCAGGTTCTCTAGGCGCCTCTCCTAAGCTTGCCTGTTCTCTCTTGATATATGCATACATGCATGTGCATACACATGCACTCACACAAGGCTGAAGTGACATGACTCCTTCCCTGAGGGATATTCAAGTTTGCACACCATTTCTTATTCTGTAGAGAGAACTCCTTTCTCTTGGTGTGGTGGTTTCTTCATATCATGGGCCTTGAAATAAGGGTCTGGTTTAATTCCTAGTATCTCTGCTTGCTGTCTCTGAGACCTCAGGCAAAGTCATTTGATACAGTAGTCCTCAGTTTCCCCATCAATATGGTGGGTACCTGAAAATGAAGTGCAGTGATATGAGCAAAACCTACAGATGTATACTGTGTGTAGATCCTGCCATTATCTTGCCACTAAGTCAGTGCTGCTGACTTTGTTGTTATTTGGTCCATTGTGATGTAGACCTGGGTAGGGATTCATGGAGAGTTGGAGTGACATCTCCTGTCAGCTTTCTCTCTCTTCTCCATCAGGCCCACGGCAGACATGGGAACCAGATGGGTCAGGGTTAGAGTGCTTTGGGGGATGTTGTCACAAAGGCATGTGGAAAACCTATCCAGACTCACAAAGGTAAGTGGGATTTGCTACATTCTTAGACCTAGTTCATTATGGTACAACACTAACCTCCAAGTATGGGACCATTCTTTAAACTCAGCAAGGTTTATCAAACACTGGATGTAGTAGTCACTGCTCTCAGCTCTGAGAAGAGAGAGATAAAACATCTATTCACTGAATGAACAGAAAGCTATTCTCCTTATGGAACAAGACCTAGAAGGCAGATCATATAACCTGCAAGGCATGGGATCTCCCTATAATCTGGGCCACAATTTGTCACTTTTGTATTGAATTGAACTGATAGAGACCCTCTGTAAATTTTGTTGCCATTTTTAAAACTTTTTGTTAGCTCTTTTGGAATTTTGTAACCATATAATTTGATCATATTCAACTCCTCCCCAAACACCTCTCAGATCCATTCCCCTATCTACTGTCTATTCTGAATATCTACCCAGCTCTGTGTCCTCTTCATTCATCAAGCCCAGTTTGTGCCACTCATACACACTTCTTGGAAGTGTTGTTTTCCACTGCAGTGTGATCAGGGGCTACACACCTAACATGAACTAAGTCTTCCTCTCCCAGCAGTTCTCAATTGGCAATAGCTCCACAGCTATGGTTGGGATTTCACACCCACCTCCCTTCTCATTGCTTGGATTTAATCTGGCTGGATCTTGTACAGGTCTTGTGCAGGTATTAAAACCATTGTGTAACTGCCTTGCTGTGCCCAGAGGACTGTAAATTAATATTTTTAAAGTTAACATGACTTTCATTATAGCATTTTCATACATATGTCAATTCCCATCAAAATATCACCACAATTCTTTATAGACCTGGAAAAAGCAATTCTCAACTTCATATGAAATAACAAAAAACCCAGTATAGCTAAATTAATCCTGTACAATAAAAAAAAACAAACAAACAAACAAAAAAAAACATCTGGAGGTATCACCATCCCAGATTTCAAGCTGTACTACAGGGCAATAGTAATAAAAACAGCATGGTACTGGTATAGAAACAGACCAGCGGATCAATGTAATCAAACTGAAGACCCAGAAATGAACCCACATACCTATGGTCACTTAATTTTTGACAAAGAAGCCAAAGCCGTACAATGGAAAAAGGACAGCATCTTCAACAAATGGTGCTGATCCAACTGGATGGCCACATGTAAAATAATGGAGTTAGATCCATACTTATTACCTTGTACAAAACTTAAGTCCAAGTGAATCAAAGACCTTAACAAAAGGCCAGACACACTAAATCTATTAGAAGAGAAAGTGGGGAAAACCCTTGAACTCATCGGCACAGAGAGCATGGGCTCTTCCTGCACTCTTGGCCCCTGTAAGTTGATCACACTGCAGTGGAAGACCACACTTCCAAGAACATATGAGTAGCACAAACTGGGATTGATGAATGAAGAGGACACAGAGCTGGGTAGATATTCAGAATAGACAGTAGATAGGGGAATGGATCTGAGAGGTGTTGGGAGAGAAGTTGAATATGATCAAATTATATGGTTACAAAATTCCAAAAGAGGTAAAAAAGTTTTAAAAATGGAAACAAAGTTTACAGAGGGTCTCTATCAGTTAAATTCAATACAAAAGTGACAAAAAATGTGGCCAAGATTATAGGGAAAGCCCATACCCTGCAGATTATATGATCTGCTTGCTTGATCTTGCTCCGTAAGGAGAATAGCTTTCTGTTCATTCAGTGAATAAATGTGAACACCAACAGCTCAGGCTCTAAGACCAACAATCAATAAATGGGACCTCATGAAACTGAAAAGCTTCTGTAAGGCAAAAGACACTGTCATTCGAACAAAATGGCAGCCTACAGACTGGGAAAAGATCATCACAAAATGGCAGCCTACAGACTGGGAAAAGATCATCACCATACATATGTCACTTTACTTTGTTTTCATTTATTTCCTTCCCTTTCTCTACTCCTCACCTCTTGTCTGCTTTCTCCCATAAGTTCCTTCTGCTTTCCTGCCACACCTATCCCTGGGCTTTCTCTTGTCCCTTCCCATATCCTTTGTATTTCTGTTTCTCTCTCTTCTGTCCCCTTCTACTTTCATATCTCCACATATATTAAATGCAATATAAATTTGTATACAAATTCCACAGATGAAAGAGAATCTTCGATATTTGCCCAAGTTTGCTTTTGAAATTGCAGCCACCTCACGTTTTCGGATAGTGCTCCAGACCTTGCCTGGATGGCACAGCACTTCTTGAGCTTTTTTCTTATTCTGTAGGAATAGGAGATATTCTAAATAAGCTCCCCTCCTCATCAAATTCACATATTGAAATCCTAGTCTCAAGGTGATGGCTAACAGAGGGAGATAGCATTTAGGAGCTGATCAAGTTCTGCGTCCTCATGAAGATTAATGATTCTACAGAAGAGGCCCCAGACAGCTTGATTGCCCCTGCACCATGCAAGGGACACAGCAAGAAGTAGCTGTCTTTGAATCAGGGACTAGGTCCTCAGTGGATCTTAAGACACCTTAATTCTGGGCTTCTATATCCCCCAAACCGTGAGAAGTAAGTTTAGAGTCTGTGCTGATCTACCTTCCAGCAGATCTAAATGCCAACTTGTTGGGATTGAGAATTGCCATGGAAACACCTCTGATGTGGCTAGGAGGGTTTCCAGAAAGGTGTGACTAAAGAAATGGTATATCCGTCTGAATGTGAGTGGTGCCATCTCATAGGCTAGGGTCTCAGTCTTAAGGAGAAGGAGGGAGGGAGCTGAGTTCCAGCATTCACCACTTTCCATTTCCTGTGTGCACACAGTGGGACCAGCTACATCTTGCTCCTGCTACTGCACCTTCCCAACTGTGATGGTCTTTTCCCTGGAACTGTGGAGCAAAATAAACCCTTCTATTCTTAAATTGTTTCTTGTCTGGTATTTGGTCACCGCATCAGGAAAGACATGAGCACAAAGTGCTTATAAAACACCCAGTCTCCATGAGTTTAAAGTTCTATAACTGACTTAGCTTTCATACTAACTTGCATCACTATTATAACCATCTTCTTAGATCTAGAACGCCCTCTTGATTCCTAAACAACTCAAAATTTAGCTATGAGACTCAAGCTGTCTATTCTTCAACCACCTCAGAGAGCTGAGAAGGATAAATATATCTGATTATATAGGAAGTGCAGGGCCTGCAGCTTCCAATACTAAGAAATGACAAACCAGTGACTACCTGGACAGTTCCCATTTTCTCTCCATACATTCCAGCATCAGTCTTTAGCCTTTTGGTCCTGTTTCTCTGACAGACATTTATTGTAGAGCAGGGATTATGAAGGACTAACCTACCCTGTCTTGGCAGAGCTAGGCTGTCAACTTCCCTGCTACCAAGTTTTGTCCTTTTTGGACAGCAGTCTGTCTGCAGTTGAAGCAAGGAGTTTTCACATGCCAAGAGATAGGCTTGCCACTAATTCAACCATCCCACACTGGAGATTCTTCGATGCTTTTCTTCTACTTGGAGTAGAATGGGGGTGCTGTCAGGAGCTGTTATGTCATGATATCAAAAAAAATCTTAATTTAAGACCACATCTTTGAATGCCATATTCTGCAGATCTCTTGGGGTTTTTGAAGATGCCCTATCTATCTCTTGTATTTAGATAAGCAAATGTTGCTTGTCTCTTAACAACTTGATTACTGAGTAGCTTAGAGAATATCTGTGATAGACTGTCATAGTAGCTAACAAGGTGACATGCATGCATGACTAGGAGTTTGTTTTTCTTAACTATCCTAAACAGTTTAAGACGGTTGGTATTAAGGAGATGGTTAGAAGGTAGAAGGTTAAAGTCAGGGGCCAAATATGTATGAACTGGACATTGGGAAGGTATACTGAGCCATTTAACTCTCATAAATGTGGCATATTTAATTCTGCTGTTTTGTATAGAATTTACTGTTATAAGAGAAAGAACCATTTGTTGGATTGAAAAGGGAAGCTGTTGGGGGGGGGAAGAGGGTGGAAGGGTGGGGCAGGAAGGGGGAATAGGGAAGGGTTTGTGACTGAGATGTAACTTGAAGAAAAAAAATAAAGTACTTATATAAAAAAAAAAAACACCCAGTCTGTGGATTTTTAAAAGTATTCTTACAGGACAAGGTGGTGCCCAATTCACACTAGTCTTTGTTCCATCAAGTATGGAGAGTTCTCTTTCCCTTGCCCATCTCAAAGTCTGTTTCTCTACTCGTCACATGGACAAGTAAATGGCAGGGAGCTGGAAGTGATGATCTCTAGGTACTTTTTAAATATGCATCTGTTGGACAAAGCATGGCTTAGCCAGGGTTTCTATCATTGAGATGAAACAACCTGAGCAGCGATGGCATCAAGAGGGAAGGGTTTATTTCCCTTACTCTTCCACATCACAGCTCACCAGGGTAGGGTGCAAGTCAGAGTAGGAAGTCAAGGCAGGAATCTGGAGACAGGAACCGAATCAGAGGCCATGGAGGAGTGCTGCTTACTGGCTAGCACCTCATGGATTATTCAGTTTGCTTTCTTATACACCTCAGGATCACCTAGCTATGTAGCAACCTTGCAATGTCCTGAGCCCTCTCACATCAATCACAAATTAAGAAAATGCACTGTTGGCTTGCCACAAGCCAATCTGGTGGGAGTATTTACTCAGTTGAGAGTTCTTCCTCCCAAATGACTCCAGTGCATCTAGTTGACATAAAACTTGTCAGCACAGAGTGAAATCCTGTTTGGAGACCAAGTAAGCTTTGGGCAATGAGTTGTGGCTTAAAAGTATGACCCACTTCCGGGTAGAGTGTTAATTTGTGTACCACAACCCTTCAAGTTATACCCTCACTTCCGTCTCCATGGCAAATATCAGCAGAATGGCAGCTGTTCCACTCACCCAAGTCTTGTCTGGGAGTGAGGCAGTAAAGACCCTCCCCAACCTCTTTGGGGTCATGGAAGATCCAGAACATGAAAAGAGAATGAAGCCTAGCTTCTGCAGGTTGTGGTGGTTGAATGCTATGTTCCTCACACTCTCAGGCATCTGAACACCCAGTCTATAACTGGTTTCCCTAGGGAGGTTTGGGCTGCAGCCTAGCTGGCGGAAGTATGTCACTGGGGAGTGGGTTTTGAGACTAAGAGCCTTGCATCTCTTCCAGTCCACTTTCTGCTTAGTGTTTGCATTTGAGGGTGTGAGAGCTTAGCTTCCTGCTCTGCCTTCCATGATGGCCTCTTCTCCTTCTGGAGCCATATGCCAAGATAAACTCCTTCTTTCACAGTTTCTTTTTGTCATGGTGTCTTACCACAGCAACAGCAAAGTAATGTACACAGTTAAGGAGTAGAGACACAGGGTGATAGAGACAGCTACCCTTGCTCTATGCTGAACTCTGTTTCTCCTTGGCTCAGTACAGCAATCTGTGAAGTGTCTCCCCATGGTCTTTGTAAACAGGTGATACTCTTGGTAAGGCTTTGGCCACATATTCCAAGGCCATGCCAGTATCCTGAGGAAGGTGGCATGTGTGGCCCAGCTCTGCACTGATGAACTTGCTTCAGCATTTATTACCATTGAAAAGTAGAAGAGACCTGTCTGACGACTGGTACTATTTGGGGTGTGTGTGGCTAGAAGTAGGCAGTGGTGGCAGGTGGCAGTATAAGCAATTGTGCATGATGTGGGGGCTCACCGGAATCCATTCACAGTGTGGAGTCATTTCCAAATGCCATGCGCCACTCTGCATGCGGGAGCAGTGGCTAATATTTCTAAACACATTTCGGCTCCGTGACACCTTAATAGCGTATGATAACGCTAGCCCCCCTTTCAGAAAAATGGATACTCTCATTTCTCTAAACACGGGCCCTTTACTTCTAAACATTTCCATTTAAATGCAAATTTCAATCATGTCCACCTTTCTGTGTTCCAACATGAGCAGACGCACGGAAATGAGAGCAGCTTGAATCCAAATTTCCAGAGCCTGGGAACTGCTCCTGACGGGGGTTCCAGGCAACTTTCACTGGTCCTTTTTCTTGTCCCTCCATGTTGCTGAGTCTTGTCTCAAGGGGAATATTTCACTTTTATTAGTAGGGGTGGCTGAGTCAGAAGAAAGGACGGCTTCTATGACATGATAGCAGATCCAGAAGTGACCTCGTGACACTTTGATAGACTCTGGGTTCTGACCTTCCAGGGACAGAACCCAGAAACACCAACTGAGTTCCTCTGTGTGGCAACTGCATAGATTTCTTTCTTTCTTTTTTTCTTTTTTTCTTTTTTTTTGGTGGGGAGGAGATTCTTGCCTTCTTAGTGTATACTTCTGGCACCTTGGTCAAGTCTTCAGGTAACAAATGCATGACGCCAGTCTGCTGGATCCGCTTTGACTATAGACTAGATTCAGGGCCATGACCAGGTGGGACTGGAGAGGAGCCTTTCCTCATAGGGCAGAGGGGCAGGGTGCCATGGAGGCACAGGGAGGGAAGGACAAACTAAACATGTAGACAGGAAAAGAGAAAAGCAGACCTTTGTAACAGTTCAGGTGACAGTGTCAGGATTGAGTGGCTGAGTACACAGAAGCCACTGGAATTTGTCTACACTGAGTTGCAAATGAATGATGAGGTTTCCCAGTTGTGTGGATTATAGGCAGGCCCATTTCCTTGAATCTTAGGTTTTTCGCAATCACAGAGATGAGGAGAGCAGCTAGACTTCATGAAACCTTGATGAGGATAAATATATTGGTGTAAGGAGCTCGGCCTCTCTAAGCACACAGGACATTGATGGGTGGCTTCACTCCCCTCCCATCACCTGCCTACCCCAAAATCAGACCCCATATTCTGCAGGAATCTCTTCGAGGTACAGGACCTTCTTTGGTAGGGGAGCAGAGAAATTGAGACTGTTCCAGAAACTTGGATATCTCAAGACCAGAGATAGCCTCAGGAAGCCCCATTGGAAGCAGCGTGCAGTGGAAGGAAATGGGAAAGGAGGTACGTTGGAGCTACAAACTGCTATTGGGTACCCTAGAGAGTCTCACCAGAGTCCCACATATTGGTGGGGGAAATTGCTTAATAAAGAACTTAAGAAAAATCCCTAAGTAGGCAAGCTATAAATCTCAGCAGATGCCTGAAGGAGGAAGACAGAAAAGAGGAAGAGAGAAAGCCATGTTTTTTGAACTTGGGATGGAGGTCAGCCATGTGGTAGGCAAGCAACCTGATGGTGCTGGTGGGGACGTTAGAGAAAGAGTGTTAGGGGAAGCATGCTCAGAAAAGAGGAGAGAAGAAGAAAAGGAAACTATTCTGAGTACTGAAGAAAAATGGAGACTTACAAGGCTGTGTGGTTTGTAAGCAACTGCAGTAGCTGGTGAGAATTCTGAAAAGGAAAAGAGTATTATCTAATTAAGTGGATAACTATTCCTCCTATTGCTTTAGCTTGGTTTAACATGAGCTTGCCTTCCCAAGGGGTGGTCCCTTGGTTAGGCAATTGACCAACCAAATGATTAACTCTTTTAGGTAGCCTAGATGTTTGCTTTCTACACAAGCCAGAGAAGCAACTTTTCCTAAAAATGAAGGCTGCTGTAACAAAACCTAAGATGAAGACTGTGTCCTGGAGACTTACCCCTCAGAATCTACCTGTTCTCACCACTGTGAATTGGGGTTGCTTTGTCTAATACCCTGCCCCAGCATGGAAAGGTGTGAAGTGTCTGCCTGCCTCCAGTACCTGTGACAGACAACTTTGATGAATGTTGAAGGCTGGCTGAAGACTTATGGTTTGTGTTGACTGTCAACTTGAAAGGACCTAGAATCACCTAGAAGACAAACATCTGTGGGGTGCCTATGAGGAATTTTCTAGTCTGGGTTAATTGATATGTTATAAACCTACCCTAAATATGGGCAGCGCCATCCCATGGGGCAGGGCATTGAACTAAATAAAAAGGGAAAGTCACTTGAACATCAGCATTCATCTCTTTGCTTCTTGACTGCAGATACAATGTGACAACCTCCTCACACTCCTGCCATGATTCCCTCAACGTGATGGACTACAGCATCTCACACTGCAAACCAGTTTCCTTGGAGATTTCCACCCTGGAAATTCATTAAGCTCAGGACATAAGCAACTCAATGCCTTCAGGAAGTCCCTGAAACTGACCAGATTTGATAGGCCTCTCTTCCTCCACGCATATAGATACAGCAAGGATTGCTGAGAGAGACTCTGAGATTAGATGAAATGCCTAGAAAAGTCTCAGACCAATTGAACCTCCTAGAAAAGACACTTTCTAACATGTTGAGTTGCTTGCAGGCTATGCAATGTGCTTGAGGTTCCCAGCCTTGTGAGTCATCATCCATGCTGGAGTGGGCTTTGGTGACGCAGCTGTCTTTGAGTCATTTCTGCTTCTGTAAGTGACTTTCTCATCCATATTCCTATAAGTAACCCCAGTAAAATCCATTGGTTCAACAAATCCGTACTTTGGTCTGTCATTGGTTCCCTAACTGGGGTGAGATGACTTTTGTTCACACCTTCCCAAGAAGAGTGTTACACAACACCTGGTGATAACAACAAGAAAAATAACTAATAACATATCTTAGGCTTGTCTTTGGTTTGTGGTAATGGTTGTGAACAGGAGTAAAGCTGGGAAGAAGGGGAAGGTCAGAGGGGCATGCTGAGGATATAGAGGGACTATGTCACAAGCTAAGGAGAGGGAGAATTTGTGAACCTGGAAGTAGGATCTTCCAAGATTTCTGGCTTCTGGCTGGAAGATTCTTTATAAAGTATACAGCCTGGACCACCAGACCTCACTTTCCTGAGAAGAGCCACAACCAAAGAGTGCAAGCCTTTCCTGCTGATGTAACTTTTCATCTCTATCAATGAGCTTCCTATCATGTGGTGGGCACCCAACAACACAGACTGCAAGGGGATGGATGCTACTGTCCCTTGGGTGGACAGAAGATGTCCTAAAGGCAGTTTCTTGCTTTAGATGAGAAATGTCTTGAGTAGCCTTGGAGTCACTCATGGGAACAAGACTCTCAGATTGGCCACTCAATCCATGGTTCTTGCATAAGCAGCTTGTGGACTTGTGGTGAAATGTGGTTTCAGTAATGGCTACATGCAGGGTTTTCCCTCTGATGGAGGCAAAGGAACCATGCATTCATTTCCTGGGGGGCATAGGAATGTTAGGTTTGGTGAGGATGCAAAATTAGGGCAAGGAATCAGGGAGCTTACTTACTGCCTTGGAGGCAGATAGTTCAGTAATAATTTTTGTATATCCTAGGTGTCCCTGGAGAGAGACCACACTTTCTACTGAGGATGAGACAGGGACACGAAGGAAGGACATATAGCTTGGCACTGTTGCTGCCCTCATTGAGTTTGGCTTCCTTTAGGGCACAGTGTTGTGGATGCTCCTCCATGAATGGAATGGACAAAAAGTACCCGCTTCAAGCATGGGAAGAAGAGTGAGACACAGTGAATGCATGTTGGCAGAGGTGAGGGTCAGGTGAGAGAGAATGAAGTGGGTTTTAGCTGCTAGTAGCTTCTTGCACTGTAGGAAGTCATTCCTCTGTGTTAAGTTTCTGCTCAGTTCTCTGTGAGCTTTGATATGGAAAAGGAGTGTGTGAATGTCTTGGTTTTCTTCCTATAAAATGGAAATCTTGATGCCTGGAACAGAATTGTAAGAAATAAAGGAGAAAATAAATGCCTCCCCTCCTTCAAAAAAAGAAAGAAAGACAGAAAGATAGAAATGAAAGAAAGAGAAAAGAAAGGAAGGAAGGAAGGGAGGAAAAAAAAGAAGAAAGCCTTTTGGCTGTGATGGATCTTCAGTGTGTAATTTCCTGGGACTGTATGTAGCCTGTCTTCCCAAGAACTGTGATGTACATTTTTGTATCTTGATCGCAAGACTCAACATTGACATTGGACCCCTATACTCATATGCCCCCTCCCAAACATGTATACATGCATACAACATAAACACATCATTCTCAGTTATTCATCCCTCTATATTACTGAGCACTGTGCTGGGCTCCAGGGAGATTGCTGTCTACCAAAGAGAGAAACGTGAGAGCCGACCTTTCCCCATGGAGGATGATACATGCTAGAAACCTTGAGGTCACCAAGAAGGAGACATCTGGACCTTACTGGGAATGGCTTCACAGAGAAGATTCTAGACAAGCTGAATTCTAAAATGCATAAAAGAGCCAGCACAGGGTTGGGAAGGACATGGGAAGTCCTTATTATGCTGGTTTCCCTTTCCTTTTCCTTGGTAAGATATCTTTTGATTTATGTTTTTCCT
Source organism: Lophiomys imhausi (assembly GCA_907164525.1). Taxonomy (NCBI): domain Eukaryota; kingdom Metazoa; phylum Chordata; class Mammalia; order Rodentia; family Muridae; genus Lophiomys; species Lophiomys imhausi. The sequence continues at coordinate 12,685,947 of CAJQZJ010001511.1, forward strand.
TAATTGTGAGAGACAGAATGAAATAATATTCTCTTTGTGGGGAGGGCTGGCGAGATGGAAGGCTGGGGAGATGAGATGGAGGGATGGGGAGATGTCTCAGTTGTTGTGGACATGAGTTTAGATTTTCAGTATCTACCTAAGAAGCCAGGCACAATATGCTTAGGTACAAACTTCTAATCCCAGGAGATTAGAAGTGGGGTGGACGGGACCCTGAGGTCACTGGACAGCCAGACTAGCCAATCAGCGAGCTTCAGGTTCAGTAAGATATTTTATGTCAGGGAAAAAAATGGAATTAAGGAAGACAGCCGATACCAGCCTTTGGTCTGCACATTGACAACCACACACAGCCCTTGTGCACAAAATACACACAGGAACATATGCATACATTACACAGACACTCAAACAAGTAAATACAATCAATCAATCAGTCAGTCAGTCAGTCAATCAATCAGTCAAACTTTCCTGGAATCTTCAAGAAACACATGCTTTTGGTCAGAAATTGGTCTGAGCCTACAATGTCTTGAGAACCTTTTTTTCTCTTCAGTACAATATCAGCAAGAATGTCCATAGCAACCTGGGACAAAGAAGGGCCGTGGAACATCCACACAGCATCTCCCACTGCTTCCTTACCCACCACACCATTGAAATGTCTGTGAGAAGAGTCACTTTCCAGTGGAAAATACGGTATCTCTACCACAAGATGATGTGGACCAAGGCCCAGTCTGCTTCAGACCTTTGCACCAAGGTGTAGACTTGTAGATTATATCTACAGAATCTGCAAAGTGGCTTAGTGGCAAACATGTTAGAAAACATCTGGATGGGAACTTGCCATGCCCAGTCAGATCAAGCTAAATAGTCAGATGTCACCTCCCCCAGCTCCAGCCCCAAATCCCAGAGTACAGTGTCTCCCTTGAAGGAGGCATGCCCACCTCAGGAAGGCATCTGGGATCAGATAAGATTCTGCATGTGACAGGTGACCCCGGACTTCTCCAGGTCAGGACAGATTTACAGGCTTTGACTAAGTGAGTTTAAGCCCTAGAAAGACACCAATTTTGGTCTGGAGCAGGTGTGACAAAGGAACCTGCCTGTAAAGTCAGACAGAGGGTCCTGCCAAAGACCCAGCTTTCCATCTAAGCCTCATCCCTGGTCAGAGTGATCACAGGAGTCCTGGATAAGGACAGAGGAACCTGAGACCCCCTAGCAGATGTGTAGAGCTGGACTGGGGAAATGCTTTGGATTAGTTACAGCCTAAAACACAGGTGGGAATGGAGTGGTGATTGACCAAGAGGCTGTGGATCTGAGTCCTGCTTGGGGCCCTTGGATGAGCCTGGACTTTGACTGGAGATCCCTGGGATTCATCGTTTCATATGTAACTGAAACTACTTGAGAATGTCTGTGAGAGACAGCAGCCAGAAGCACATGAACTGTAGTGAAGTGTAAGAGGCACCCAAAACATGCACAGGAAACAAACCAGAGCCACGCAGAGACACAATCCCCTGGAGGTCGTGCCTCTGTGGTCATATGACTTCTTAACAGCAAGAAAGGGATCTATCATAGAAGTCCTGGCAGTGAGAGTCCAAGCTACAATCTCAGTGTTCACTGGTCACAGGGCAACTGCATGAAGAGAATATTGGGTAGAGTGTTCTATGCTTCTCTTGTCCTGTCACTCTTGTGACCAATGTCACTGTCCCCAGATCCTCTCCCTTTGACTCTTCCTTGCTGCTCTCTGCCATTTTCTGGCCCTCACCTCTCATCTAACTCAAGTTAGATGTCCTCCAGCCACCTTCAAGTTTACTGGTCTCTGTCACCCAGCTGTCGTCCCCATCACATATCTTACTCTGATGGGAAACGTGCTCAAGTTTGGTTTGCTTGATACACTACTGTCTGTCCCCACCTCTAGCCTCTGTGATGTCAGATGCCCCACAGCAAGGAGCTTGAAGAGACTGTTCACTTCAGGGTATTCAGCAGCCAGGATGGTGCCTGGTCCATTGCAGGTGCTCAGTAACACAGTGTAACATGGATAGAACCTCCAGACTCCATCAGCCTTACTGTGGCCACTGTGTGCAGAGCACAGCAGCTACCCAGGACCTAACTGTTCACTACATATTATTGCTGATACTTGCTGGATTTTTCAAAATAGTTGTTGTTAAGTTCATTTTACTGATTATCAATGTCAGAACATGCACATGCATGCAATAATGAATGCTTACACACACACATGCACACACACACACACACACACACACACACACACACACACACACACGCACACATAAATACATTTGTTTTCCTGTTGGCCAAAACTTCAGATATCCAGATCCAGGAGTGTTGCAGGCAAGGTTTAACATTTGTAGTCTAGACCTAGGTGGCCATAGGGGAGGAAAAAGGAACTCAGGCACTTGAGAGCAGCCCCCCCCCCCACAGCCGGCCCTATTTTCCCAGGATCAGGAGCATGTGCTGCCTAAGGGTCTCACTTGCAGCACCGTGAAAGGGGAGGACTCCCAGTCAGGCAGGAGCGTGCTAACTGGAGTCAGATGTTGTCTCTCCAGGAGAGAGGCCAGTCCCTGCACACTTGGGAGAACTTGAAAGAACTCTGGAAGAGCCATAAATCTTGAACTGGAGCCTTTTATCAACCTCTAATTTATCATGGTCTCTTAATTACTTTGACTGGAGAAGTCATAATCCATATGTATTGGAAATTTGGTCGGTACAGGCCTGATTTTCATGAGAAGGGCAGCTCCTGACACATAGGCTTTAACAGAGGGTGATTCCACATGGCAATGACTTGTTCCCATGCCCCTCACCCCTGTGCTGTTCAAGGCTCTTTGTCTATCATAGCTCTCCACCCATCTCATGATGATATGACTTATATTTGTGCATAGGGAGATGAGGAGGAAAACATTTCCTTAGGGGATTTGGGATACAATGGAGCCAAAATAGAATGTACTTGAGTGTGATACAACTCATGTAGGCTAGGCATGAGTGATGTGCTGCCATCAAGAAAGGAAATGCAACCAGGGGCATCAGAAAAAAAAAACTGCTTGAAGAAAACAATGCCCATTGGAGATGTGCCAACCTGAAGAACATAGGGGCTGTGTGGAGGTCATCAAGAGGAAGACAGAATGCTAGAGAAACAGAACAAGACAAGAGCTGCAAGTACCTGAGATGATGTGGTAGGCAGGTTGTTGTACACAGTTGGAACTTTGCTTTAAGACCCAGACAAATTCAGTGGTCATGTTCCTAGCTGGTAGCTAGGCTGTCTGAAATTCAACACAGCCAAATCAGAGTTCTTGAGTTTTATTATGGCTCCTACTTCTTACTCATCTCAGGACTTCCCTATTGTGGTGGGAGGTCCACCACTGAATCAGGCCCAGGTCTAGAGGTCAAACTTATCTCTTCTACCCCATGAACTTCCCTTGTCCATCAGCATTGGCTTTGCCTTCTAAACATCCCTTGCATGTGTTCTTTGGGCTTCATCCCCTGCTCCAATATGTTTCCATTTGTCTTTGCCTCTCCCTTTTCGGTGTCTCCTCAGCAGGACTCCAAACTCCTTTTCATAAGACATGGTGTCATTGAGGTCTCACTGTTCCTAGGCCAGGGTAAAACTGGCTGGAAAGAGAAATCTACTCCTGCACCTTGAGGACACTTGAAAGTCATGAAAACTTTCCAGTTTTCCTTTGATCCTTTGCAATGCACATTTGGTAAAGAAAGACTTTGGACTTCAGAAATGCCAAGGCATTCACTGCCTTTTAGATAAAGTTACTCTACACAGAGAAGGTCCTCAGACTGTATCCCACAGGCACAGGACGGCAGGTCTGTCCCTGCCACACAGATTGCTGGATCCTCACAGCACAGTGGCTCTCCTAGATGCCCATGGGCTTCATAGATTCAAGAAATACAGAGATGACTATGTATGAGTCCCCAAAAGGGCTTCTGGCATAGGATATTCTCTCCTACAGCTGCACCAAGGATAAGCGGCACAGTGCCCCTTAAAAATAATAAATACATTTCAAGTGGGCACCAATGTAACTTTGTTCTTGCATTACTCAATAAATGCATGCACATGGCAGAAATGAGTGGATGAAGATGGATAATCAAGTGGCTGCTGTCTGTGAGTGACTACAATGAGTCAGGCTTGGTTTCACACAAGTACTGTCTCTTCATTTTGCCCTTTTAACCACCCAAGGAGATAGATTTTATTTATACTGTATTCATTTTTAAGATCAAAAAGGACACTGAGCAATTACACACAGTCAGCCCAAAGTTTTGCAGATAGCATGTGTCATAGCAGGCTTTCAAGTCCAGGTGACTAGGCTCCAGCACTATATAGCTCAACCTGTAAGAACCCAAAGTAATTTTATTTTTGTTGTGAGCCTAGTCTTTAATGGCTGAGCCATCTCTCCATCCCTTAAAGTAAAGTTAATCTTATCAATTGTTGTGGGTCAAATACTGTGTCCTCTATTTCCTTCTCATGTCTTAAAATGTTTGTGTCGAAGTCAATAACCCCACTACCTCAGGATGTAAAGGTGCTTAGAGACAAGACTTTTAAGGAAGTAATCAGGGTGCATGAGGTCAGATAGCTGGGGTCTAATTCAATTTGATGGGTGTCCTCAAGAAAGGAAACCTGGCACCAGTGGTAAACAGGGATTGAGCTTGAGAGGAAATCCTGGAGCAGACAAACACCACCACAGAGAGAAGTCTGATAAGAAAACAAACCTCCAGTACCTTAATTGGACTTAATTAATTCTTGATTCCTCATCTAAAAGATGGAAACTGTGATGTTTCCTTCCTATGTGATACTGTGAGTGTCTAGGTACAAACGGTTTCCTCCCTTGTGCTTCACATATGAGCAAAGTGAGGTCAGAGGGTGAGAATCATTAGCCATTGCCTGGTAAAGGTCAGGACACTGGGTTATTTGGACTCCACTGCCCGTGTTCTCAGTGGTCCACTGCAGGGGAAACTGGCCTGAGTTCAGGAGTCAGGAACAAGAACTGGAAAAAGCAGACCTCAAGGGACATCAGAGGTAAATATGTGGGATGGCCTTGCATGACAGAGTCTGCTTAGTGTGTACAGGGCACACAACTGAAGACTGCACCTGGATCCTGCCCTGCCCACCCGAGGGAAACAATTCTCACCTGCTTTACTTCTCTCCCTTCAGGGTTCTCTATGGATGGTCAACCATAGGTTTCTTCAGGCCTATGTGTTAAAGGCAAAGCAGTAAGAAGACCCCGGAACCTATCAAGGTGACTCATGAGAACCTATCAAGAGGGACCTGTTACGACAATCACTATTCTTGATTTTTTTTTTTTTTTTGAGATAGGATCTCAATATGTTGCTCTGCTAGCCCGGAACTCTCTATGTTGATCAGGCTGACCTGGAACCCACAGAAAGCTGGATGCCTCTGCCTCATGAGCTCCAGGATTAAAGGTATACATCACCATGTCCAGCTTTTTAACTTTCTGTGGGTCCAAGAGTAGAATGTTGGAATCATTTGGAGTCTCCCCACTAAGACTCAGATGAGAGTGGACAGGGTCGCTGGCCTATAAGTGAAGTAACAGAAGGCAGTATCTCCATCTCCATTTGCTTTTGTTGGCATGCATACCCATTCATTTGGGTTAGGAAACGGGCACTGTCACCTCGGTGAATTATTTTTGTAATGTCCTTATCATGGTCACTGTGACTCCAGGCTCTTTAAAGGCTACCTGTCAGTCAAGGTGCCAACAGGATCTAAAATGGTTACTCCATTTCAGAGCATACCAAGAAAAATTAGTGAAGCATGGGTGCTGTGTGTTGTAGAATGTGCAATTTTGGATTCAAATGTGTTCCAGCTCTCTGACTTGTACTTTTAACCATGGGCCAGAGACAATGCCCTCTCCTCCTCTACCTGCCATGGGATTTGTGCTTTGAACAAAATGTATCCTTTCAAATACTCTGTCTACTCAGAATGCAGTTTTGTTTGGAAACAGATTCTTTGAGAAGCAACCAAATTAGACATAATCATGCTAGATTCGACTGGCAGGGCCTTCCTTCATTGACTGGCATCCCTACAAGGAGAGACACATAGAGCTGTCCTGCACAGAGGGATAGTGATGGAGACCTAGCATAGAGGAGACCACATAAATATGGAGACAGGGGATCAAATGGTGATTCTACAAGGCAAGAGAGCCAAGGATTGCCAACAAACAAGCAGCAACTGGCAGATGGGGTGGGACAAGTTCTCCTTCAGGCCCCAGGATGCACCACCCCCGTTCACACCTTGATTTTAGATTTCCATTGTTTGTAGTCACCTAGTCTAGTGTGTCTTAATTGATTATGGCCAGAAACTAGTATGAATTGTGGATTGGATGTTTTCATACCTAGCAGTAACAGCTGTTTATCTCCAAGTGTTCTCACTTTGTTTCAGGGTCTCTGGGTTCAGGAGCCTGGGAAACTGCTTCTTCTATATCCCTGAAGAAGCCAGACACAACCTCTTTTCCTTTGGCTTCCATTCTCAACAACTCACCTCATTCGGTCTCTCCTTCTGGTCCCTGGATGTGTTCCCCTCTCATCCATGTTACCTGGCATAGTGGAGGTTAAGCTGGCATCAGGGAATTTGGATGTGGGCTCAAGGTAAACCCATATGATATGACCCCTAAGAGGTGACACTTCCTTGTCTGGCACAGAATTCTGGAATCCTAAGTATCAGGATCATGAATTAGGCGTTGGCATGGGCTTGCTATTATTCTTATTACTGTGTTTTTCAAAAACCCCATGAAGACTCTCTAGTGCAGTTATTATGAAAAAAGGTGGAAGTGAGAAATTGAGCATGTTGTACCTTGTAGGCTTTGGGGAATCACTCTGGTGGTCATGGAGGCTTCTGGATTGGATGTCATGCACTGCTCTGGGATGCACATTTCCAGTCCAAAGTCAGATGTGGGATGGGCCTCAATTCTAGACCCTAGGCCATACAAAGAAAGATCTGGTGCTATTTGGGCTTGAGGGGTTCATCCTTCTTATCTAGACATTGGACCAAGAGTCAGGAAGGCTGAGTTAGGAGCAGGAGGAAGAGGAACAAGGCTACATGCTGCATCCATGGGGGATGGGGATTAGAAGCAAATCTATTTAGAGATTAGGCAGTATTTTGCAACAGATGGTGCCTGTGTCTTCAAGGAGTGATGAGAAGCATGGCTGGTTAGTGAGAAGGTGACCATGGCTGGAACTGGGGTCTTGAGTAAGGCTTGATTGACAGGGAGGTGCTGAGGATGGGAGTCCTGGGCTGGACCAAGGAAATATTTGGAGTTGAAATATTGGCTATTTATGGAAAATAGCCAGTCAGCAGGGGACAGCAACCTCCAGACAGATGATAGGTTAGGGATAGTGGGAACCCGGAATTTAATTATAAAGAGCCTGGGGTGGAAGCACTCTGCTTCTCATAGCCCAAAGTTCCAACCGAGAGACCAAGCCCTGTTCCCAGCTGTTTCTCATCGGTGTAGAGGAGGCTCACGAGCCACATGGTGAGGTGTAGGAGAGATTCAGGAGGTTGGCGTAGGACTGGTAATTGGGGGCATGTGGGAGCCAGCAAAGGGCTGTCTCAGTTGTATCGGTTGCCTTTCTCATTGCTGTAACAAAATACCCAACATAAGGAAGGAGAGGTGTAGCTTGGCTCACAGTTTGAGGGGGCTGTCTGTTATACAGGGGAAGTCACGACTTTGGGATGTGAGGATGTCAGGAGTCCGGGAGTGATGAAAACTGGTGTTCAGCTCACTTTCTTTTTTTTTTTTTTATTCATCCTGGAACCCTAGCCCAGGGGATGATGCTACCCACATTCAGGGAGGCTCTTCCATCTTTAGTGAACTCAGTCTAGAAAGTCCTTAACAGATATGCACAGAGGCTTGTCTCTTCAGGGTTTCCAGACCCTATCAAGTTGACAATACTGACCATCACAGACGTGGTCTCTGGAAATATGACTTAGAATCATCAGACCATTCTAGATCAACTTCAAGATCTAACGGGAAGATGTAAGTCAAAGAGGAGAGTTGAGAGCAAAGCAGAAGCTTGCACATCAACCAGGAGGGTGGCCCTAGCCCCTGAGGGTGAGGATGAGGGAGAGCGGGACAGTGTTCGATGTGCTCGCACTGACTTCTGAGGAACATGAAGGCCTAATGTAAATGCTAACCATATAGTAAGCCTTGTGGTGTAATAGAAGAACAGGACCAAAAATAAACATTGACTCCAAGGTGGTAAAACTGTGTATATGTGTACGGGTATATGTATGCAAATGAAACTACATGTGTGCCTCCCAGAGCTAGATACCAGCACCAAAGGGCGGCCGTGCAGGATATTAAAAGTTTAACGAGGTGCCATTTCAGAGGTGCTAACATTTCCCAGCCAGAAATAGCAGTAGCCAAAACTTTTAATCTGAAACAGATGATAAGTGACTGATGTAAAGGTTGCTTGCTTGAGCAAAGACAGGGACTGCAGGAATGCCTGGGAAAGGGAGCGACTGGACATGGATTCGAGCTGGTTAAAAATGTGACTTTAGCTCCTCAGTCTGAAAGTTTAGTTTAGTGGCCAGAGGGAGAAGGTAAGTGAAGACAGCTCGTACAATGCTTGGACCAGGGTCGAGGTGCGGGTCGGGGTGAGGGCCGGTGCTTAGGGTGGGCATGGGGAGGGTACCATCTTGAGATTGGTAGTGTTGGCGAGGTCTTACACTGGAGGGGCTCAGAGCAGCTGATCCCTGTGGTGTGTGGAGTGATCCTCACTCTCCTGTTGATAAACCTTTCTGTAACAATTTGATTTCACCAAGTTCAGCATCTGGCGGACAGCTCACAGGGAAACACATGTAACCCAGGTTCTCCTACTGGAGCAAGCGAGGGGGAAGGGATTGCATGATGTCCTGCTGGCTGTATGCAGGTGACTGCGTTCTAGAAGAGAGGAGGGAAAGAGAGTGGGCTTGGGGCCCAAGGAGCCCGTCTACCTAGCTAGCATTCTAGATTCTTCCATGCCATATTTGTAGTACTTAGAAGCCCAGATAATGGAATAGTCCAAAGTCTAGACTCGATTTGAATTCTACCCCAGCCCTTGCTGTACCACTTGTCACTTCTGTTGACCTGCCTCCTTATCCATAAGATCCATGGCATTTCCTAGTTCAATCATTTCTGTGAGAATAAAGGTGAGTAAGATAATTAATGTAATCACTCACACAAGGTAAACATCAATAGATATTAGCATTCATGTGACAAACAGGGACAACTCCATGTGTCAAAGTTACTGTGTTAGAAGACACAACACGGATGAGGTGGTTCTGTCCTCGAGGAGCTCAAGCTCTAGAGAGGTAACTGAGGCAGAAAGAAATTGTGGGGTGTCAGACACCATGTGTTATCATAACATGCTGCCAAGATGCTACTATTTTGAATGAACGTTTGTCTTCATCCAGGTACTTTTTATAGATGTTATACGTCTATGTAGTAAGTGAAAATGTATCAATGCATTTAGTCCTCACATAAATCACCAAGGTCATTCAGGAAGAGGGTGAAGATCATTAGAGCCAGAGGCAGGGGAGTCTGACTACCAGGAGAACTGTTTTCTGGTCACAGCCGGGCAGCTGCATATGACCTCACAGCAGTTGTGGCAACATGCACAAAGACTGTTCTAGTTCAAGCCAAACAAAATCCCAGCTTAGAGAAGGAGAGGCAGGAAGCCCTAACCCTAGCTGAAGAGATATCAGTAGTTAACATCTACTGGGAGGAGGACAGTTTGCTCTCTTTAATGGTGTCCCTCCTGGTAGGTTGCCTGTGCTCCACAGAATGCCCACACGCCCAAGAGTATATGGTCAGTACAAACTGGACTTGATATCCAAAAGTAGAGACAAAGTTTTATGGTCTGGAAGTGGGGTGGTTCTGGGAAGTCCTAGGGAACAGGAGTGAATATGTTTAATGTACATTGTATGAAATTCTTGAATAAATTATATCTATATCATCTATGTGTATATGTATTTATCTATGTCAGCACATCATTAAAATATCGTTTTATGGTAACTCAATTGATCTACAGAATTTTCTGATCAATTTTGTTTGTTTGAACACAAAATATCAATGTTTGATATTTGCAAAGGCTTTAGAACTTTCAGAGTTTTTGTTATCCTTAGTCATCAAGCAAACACATGCTGTGGGAACATTTTCATTATATTTTTTAAAAATGTGTGTGCACACTTACATGCAAGTGTGTGCATGTGTGCATAGGTCAGAGGGCAATATCAAGTGTTATCTCTAGGCGTTCCGTTCTCCTCCTTTGAGACAGAGCTTCTCATTGGCCAATATGTACTAATCAGCCTGGAGTTGCTGGCCTGCATGCCTCAGTATGTTCTCAGCACTGGGAATTTAAGGACACACTACTGTGGCTCCCACCCCATTTTAACATGGATTTTGTTTATTGAACTCAGGTCCTCATGCTCATAAGGTGAGTGCCTTATGTTGTCCCATGTCCTTTACTTTGTATGATCTTTACAGATGATGACATCAGGAGGTGAATTGTTCTGGGAGTGTGTTCAACAGCACGGGGTGGAGAGATACAAGTCTCCCCTAAGTTTTAGGAACTTTCCATAACCCAAACTACCACCCATGTCTTTCTCTGAGATATCCCCAACCAGAAGAGCTTGCACTTGGTATTGGCAGCAGCATACACATTATTTCCACCTTCTCAGTTTGTGCCATGAACCCCTGCCGCCCTGCAATTAGCCTCTGACCCCCCTTCTCTCTCCTTGGAATCTCTTGCTGGGGTCCCATTTCACATTCTCCAGTTGTTTCTGATCATTTTTTTCTCCAGCCAGTTACTCTTGCATCTTCCTAAGCTGCATCTCATTTCTGACTGATCACTGCAGCTCTGATGAGTTCCCTGCTTCCAGCCTCTCACTTTGATCGTGGTCCCAAGCAGAGATGATTTAGGGTAGCGTTGGCCAACTTCATGAACTTGCCATCCATTCAGGAATGGTGTTGTGGAATCTCCCCAGACCCTCCCTTCTCTCCTCCTCAGCCACCAAACTCCTTGACAAGTAGGCAGGAGTGGTTCCACCACTTGCAGGCGACTTTCCACAACACATCATCATCAGGCAACTGTTCTCATCTGCCCTGCTTTGGTGAGTTCCAATTTTAAGTGTGGGGAGTTTCAGTGATCCTTGGCTCCCTTCATCTGGTTTTAGAAACCTATCAGAAGGGTATGGTTCTTTCCCTACCACATGTTATTATTTATTGACCCAGACACACTATTATTTTATGTTATGATTCTGAATCTTTCAAATGTTTCCTGTATTCTTTGTTCTGTTGTTTCTCTTATTAGATGCTGTGCTTTGATTTACCGCCTGGGATAGCTCTTTCTTTTCTTGAACATTTACTAGCTGTCAGGCATCTGGCACAGAGGCCCGTGCCTTTAAGTGCATGGACAAGGAACAACTCCCAGGATAAAATAATCCTACCACAAGAACCTGGGCCCAGTGTTGATGCCTATCTGCAGAGGCAGGTTCACTGAGAGCTCTTGCCAATGCTAGGTTCTGTAGAAGTGTTTCCCTCCTGTTGAGCTTCCTATGAATAGCTCAACAGCAAGATCCCAGCGAGTCTTCAAAGACGAAGTGGACTTCTGTCCTGATCACAGGTACTGACACTAGGATTGGGAAGCACGCGTTCTTTCCTGTTAGTTGGTCATAGCGCTCTTCTACCTCTATATTCAAGGAAGCTGTAAGCTGCCCCTGTCATTGCCTGAAGCCATTCTTGCCTACTCTTCCCCCGGCAGAGGGTCATCCTACCCTAGGGACTTTAACATCTCTCCTGAACTATCTCTGGCCCAGGCATCCATGCCATTTGCAGTTAGGGATATCAACAGCAAATTTCACTGGTATTTTTTTTCTTTTTCATACCCACCACAGTTTCTTCTCCCTCCTCTCCCCCTAGGCATTCCTGCCATCACCTCCTGTATACTCCCCTGTCCACTCCTTCTCTGTGTCTTTTCAGAAAAGGGCAGGCCTCTCATGGACACCAACCTAACATGGCATATCAAGTGGCAGTAAGACTAGGCACCTCCCTCATATTAAGTCTGGACAAGGCAACTCTGTATGAGGAAAAGGTCCCCAAAAGCAGGCAAAAGAGTCAGAGACAGCCCCCTACTCCCACTGTTGGGAGCCCCAAAAGAAGTTCAAGCTACACAGCTGTAATTTAAATGCAGAGGGCCTACGTCAGACCCATGCAGGCTCCCTGGTTTTCAGTTCAGTCTCTGTGAGCCTTATGAGCCCAGGTTAGTTGATTCTGTGGATTTGCTTATGGTGCCTTTGATCCCTCTGGCTCTCATCATCAATATGGTGGCTTTTTTTTTCCTTCAAAAAAAAAAATGGAACCACTCTACCTCAAGACCCAGATATACTGCTCCTGGCCATACCCAAAGGATGCTCCATCATACCATTAGGACACTTGCTCAGCTATGTTCATAACAGCTTTATTCATAATAGCCAGAAATTGGAAACAACCTAAATATCCCTCAACTGAAGAATAGATAAAGAAAATGTGGTGCATTTACACAATAGAGTACTACTCAGTTGTTAAAAATAATGACATCCATGCAAATGGATAGAACTACAAAAAAAAAATCATTCTGAGTGAGGTAATCAAGACCTAGAAAGACAAACATGGGATGTATTTGCTTATAAGATGGTATTAGCTGTAAAGTTAAATGATAACCATGCTACAATCCAAAGACTTAGAGAAGCTAACAAAAAGGGCTCAAGGGGGGTACGACACATGAGTCTCCCTAAGAAGGAGAAATAGAATAGACATTGTGGGTGGATGGGGGGGGGGCAGGAACAGGAGGGATCAGGTGGGAGGAGTATGGAGGGAGAGAGTAGACTTGGAGAGACAACTGGAATTGGGGGGCATTTGGGGGATGAGCTAGAAACCTAGCACAATGGAAACTCCCAAGAATCTACGAGGGTGAACCTAGCTAAGACATCTAGCAATGGGGGATATGGAGCATTAACTGACCATCTGCTGTAACTAGGAAAGACTTCCAGTGGAGAGACTGGGGCACCAATCCAGCCACAAAACCTTCAACCTACAATCTATCCTGTCTACAAGATATACTGGGGTAAGAATGGCACAGAAATTGTGGGAGTAGCCAGCCAATGGCTAGTACAGCCCAAGACCCATGGCCCTAAAAGAAGCCTGCCCTTGACACTGCTTGGAGGACCAGGACCCCTGAGGTTGGATAGTCCATAAACCTAGGATAGAAGCAAAACTATGTAGAACAAAAAGTCTAGGGAGAAAAAGGCAATGAAATAATTTCTCTTGAGTTTCTGCTATTCTCATAGATTTGTACCTAGCCCAGTTGTCATTAGAGATGCTTCACCCAGCAACTGATGGGAACAGATGCAAAGACCCACAGCCAATCATTAGAGAGAGGTCAGGGAGTCCTGCGGAAGAGGGGGAGGAAGGACTGTGGAAGTTCAATGGTGTTTCTATAGCCCAGAATATGGTAGACTCGGTGGCCACAGCATAGGGATGAGTCTGAACATGAGTTCATTACCTTCAGGTTGTGTCCAACTCAGAGTGTGTCATCCTCAACAGTCACCTCATTAGTGATTCTCAGATGAGGTTGAATATTTGTAGCCTTGCCTGGCTGTTCCATGGTCTCTATGAGAAGAACGGTGCAAATGTGCCCCCATGAACTTGAGTGTGTGCAAAATCGATTTTTTGCGTGGAGAGCTCCAGGGTGGGTACCAGCTTCTTTTTGTTCCAAGAAATGTTGAGATGCAATCAGATCCTGTGGTGTCCTCCCTAGCAGCCCACACAGCTTCCTCCCTGTTCTGTTTGAATACTGATTTTCCAACCTGACATTTAAAGTCCTGGAATAGGATGCTCTCACCTGGATATCATCCAGAGGATTTGAACTTGAAAATCCCAACTTTCTCCCTGCTCAGCTCTGCCACTTTGTACTTCTCCTCTCATTAATGAGAACACCATCTGCCCCCACCTGGAGGTTAAACTCTTTGTTTCCCTCCCATTGCTAATTCTCAGCTCTCACTGGCCTAGGACATGCATTCTTTAAGCCGTCCTTTCTCTCTGCTTACCACCTACTCTCTTGGATCAGGACTTAGCTATTTTCAGCCTGGTCTCCTGGTTTCTGTGCCTGCTCTCATTTACTGAAGTGGTCTTGCTAAAACTCATTTTTCGATGTCACCCAGCTCTCAAATCCATACCTGGTGCTCTGGCCTCTTCGATAAAGAGATTCTCCGTTTTGGGCCTGGAAGGTTGTCTTCCTGTCTTAGTTCAGGATGGATCTCCAGGATCAACTCAAAGCAAACATATGGCTGCCTTTTTACGTTCCAGGACCCTGATTTCTCTTAAGTCCTCCAACAGTGCCTTCCCTGTCCTCAGCACCACAAGACCATCAGGGCCTGTTCCTATTCGTCACATAAATGAAGACTTCTTGGAGTCTTCCACATCCTCTTTCCTCTTTGGAGACTTATTCTGTCCCATCTCTTAAGGAGTTTATTGCTACTTGGTTAATTGCTCATTCATACCTTCAGGAACACACACCAAGCTAGAGCTGTGGAACATGCTGGATATGGAGGTGGAGATCCTCCCTCAAAGGAGAGATGATGTCACAAAACAAGACAGCACAGTATAAAGGGGTATACTTTACCTTTTAGCTCTCTCCTTAGGACAGAGCAGGTTTGCTTGCTGATTACAGAGCCTGCTCTTCTAGGACTGATGAATATCCCAGGGCTGAAAGAAAAAGGTGTCATAAGTGAAGGGTTAAAGCAACAGATATGCCTTTTTTCTTGGTGAGAAGGTTGGAAGTCTGCAACCCAGATGATGACAGGGCCATGGTCTCTCTCATTTCTCTTCTTGTGTCTCCAGCCATGCTCAGCATTTCTTGACTGTGGTTGCATATATCGAATCTTTGCCCGTCTTATAATGTGTTGTCTTTTCTGTGTGTGACTATGCCTATTTTTACCTGATTTCCATAAGCTGTTTTTGAACTATTGCCTACTATAGCCATCTTGAAAGACTCAATCTCCAAATACTGTCACCTTCCAAAACATGAACCAGCTTTCCATCACTGAAAAAAAAAAAAAACTTACCCATGACAACCAGTTACTAAGGAGAAGTGGTTTATCCTGCACCATGATTTCAGAGGGTTTAGTGTGGAGCCACTTGGCACTATTGTTTTGGGTCACTGGTGTTGTAGTATGCCATACTGGAAGCCTGTGACAGAGGGCTGTTTACTATGTGGTGACAAGAAAACAAACAGAGGTATAGGAGAGACAGTTCTTTTATCTTCCTGAAAGGAACACCTTCAATGGCCTGACTCCCGACAACACGGTTCCAGTCCTTATGGGTTACACTGCCTCACATCGCCACTACACACTAGAGACAAAATCTTTAACCCATCGGTCTTTGGAGGACATTTTCTACCTCGAAGATAACAGGTATGAAGGGTTACAGTTTCAACATATGGAGAGAGAGAAAGACGTGGCTTCATTCATTGCAGCATCCAGTGAAGTTTGATGTAGCAACCCCCCCACTGGTCCAATCTCAGTAAAATCATGATATCTACACACACAGAAAGGGTTTTTACACTGTGGCCTTTCCCCCTGGTCTGTCAGACCCTTTCTCTGACCAGGAGAAAAGGGAGAGTGAGCACTGTAGAGGAAACTTCTCCATAAAAAATCATGGTACTCTTACATTTTTCATCCCTCCAACTCCTCTGCAACACCGGGCCTGTGTGTAAACATCTCCTAAAATCTCTGCCATGACAGCCTCCTCTTGGCCCCTCAGGGACTCTGTAGCCAATGCAAGGGAGGCTTTAAAGATTGACATCAGGTTAGGTAACATGGGCATCTTTTGTAGGACATAGGGAGAAAGAGTTGCCCCTTGCCAGGTGGGACAGGGGCTGGTGGTGTGGGTGAGTGGTGGGGCTGCAGAGTCCTGGCATACTTTTGGCAGAAGCATTCTACCTGACTCCCTGTCTGTCACCTGGGTGGGTACACACTGTGCCTCCTAAGGCCCTGGACTCTGTAGTGTGGAAATTTTGTATTTAGGAGGCTAGCAGCCCTGACTCTGAACACTTGTGTCAATATGAAACTTCTTTGAAACACAAAGTACCATTTCATCATTCCTAGGGTCTTGAGTGACACTGGAAATCACATGCTGCCTACCTAAGAGACTGAATGACCCAGAGTGACCCTGACCCTACCTCTCTCACAGTGACTCCCTGTTGTCTGTTCCCAAGTCTGTTCTTCCCAGTACCATCACAGACAAATTCTCTGTGCCCTATACCATGTCCTTGCACTCACTGAGATAGGTTCCCGTGCCTCTCCCCTCTCTTCCTTCTGCCATTGCTAAAGAGCTTCAGCATCACTGAGCCTCACTGTTCAGAACCCTGATGCGGCCCCCAATGCTGGCTATCTCCTAGCAATGGGTCTCTCCCAAGTCCCCATCTTCCTTTGCAAGAGCTCATAGACACCCCACCACAGGCTCTGCTCACACCTGCAGCCATCAAGATTGCTCCTTGTCTCCAGATAGCATCTCCTGAACCCCAAGATGCCCTGGAAAATGGAATGTCGGTGGGAGTGAAGTCTGCAAGTCAGACTCTTGAGTTATGGTGCTGGTGCAGAAATACCTTCCCTGTGTGAGCAGGTGCGAGATGCGAGGCCATTCTCAGAACATGGCTTTGTTAGCATCTGCCCCTTGCTCCTCTTCTCCTACAGACGTGTTTCCGGTCTTGAAAGCCAAGGGTTTGACTTCACATGACTATCTTCACTAACATTTTAACATTCAGCCAGCTTCCTGGAAACTGGCCCACAGGACAGGGATGTGTATAGCACAGCCCATACCAAGTTTTCTGGATCCTATAACTCTGCTCCATGCACATGGAGCTCAAACCGATATAGTACTTCAGGACCAGGTACTGGACCCATCATTCCCTCACGCACTCATGTCTTTTGCACCCCCATACACCAAAGTAGTTAATTTTATTTTGTTTTCTTGGATTTTAGTGAGGTTGTTTGTAGAAAATATCTCTATATAGTAGGTATAACATGCTTTACGTCTAATAATATCATAAGAACAGTATAAAAAAATGACCATTTACTAATGTGGTGGCTATTCTTGTTTGTTATCTGGACTGCATTGGGAATTCACTAAAATTCAAGTGCCTGGTCACACCTATGATGGATATTTTAAAAAATTAAATTATTTGAAGTGGGAAGACACACCTTAAATCAAGATCTGTTGAGGTGAGAAGATTCACCTTAAATCTGGATGGTGACAGCCTATGTGAAGGAAGTTCTTGCTCTTCACCTGTTTGCCCTCACTCTTGCTGGTAAGTCCACGCCTTCACTGACATTAGAACCAACTTCTTCAGGACTCTGGTACACACTGAAAACTAGCTGAGACATTTGGCTTTGTGGACCAAACAACTACTGGATTCTTGGCCCTGAAATTGGTAGACAGCCATTGATGAACTAACTGGAATACATCTTGTAAATCACTCTAGTAAATTGTGTGTTGTGTGTATGTGTGTGTGTGTACATATACATACATATGTTCATACATATATATATTCATTTTATCCCTTCTGTTCTAGAGAACCCTGACTAATAGAACTAATCCTCACCCAGACACCTAGTGTTGTGTTTATCTTTATCAACCTTTATTTTCTTAGTAGCACACTTCTAAGGCATGGTAAATTATGTTTTTCTGTTTGTATTGAGGATACTGCCCGTGAAGGGACCACTAGAGTGTGAAACATCATCATGTGGTATGATAATTCAAGGTTACCATCATAGCACATCCATGTTTATATGCAGGCCTGAGTCAGTCTGTGTTTCAGGAACTGGGAAGTTCATGCGGTGAGGTATGGTGGTTTGAAGAAGAAATGTCCCTCCTAAGCTTGAAGCTATGGTCGTGCTATTTGGGGAAGTTTACAAAATGTGGCCTAGCTGCACCAAGTATGTCCCTGAAGCAGGTTTGAGGGTATAATCTTCCCACCACTTGACTTCACTGTGCTGCTTCATGTTTTCCATTAAATATGTGAACTCTCAGCTGTCTGCTCCTGCCTCCACACTGGCTACTGACTGCCACAATAGACTCTGATCCTCTGCACCTGCCTTGATCATGGTGTTTTGTGACAGAAACAGAAGTGTAACTAGTACATGGGGCTTCTACTTCCCAAACTGAGTCACTTAGCAGTTTTGAAAGATTGTTGATTTGGGGGGGAAAAACCAAACCAAACAAAACCCACTTGCTATGTCATTTTTAACAACAGCAATGCACAAACTAACCTTTTATTTTTATCTTCCATAGTGATAGTCCTTCCCTGACTTCCTCTTCTCCCAGTCTTCCCAGCCTGTGGGCTACCCTTGGGTTGGAGAAACTCCTTTGCCCAACCCTAACCCCTTCCCAGCTCTGTCTCACCAACCATGTTTATGAAGAGGAGAAGATCCTGAAAAGTCATATCTGAAATTTGAATTCAAATGCTAAGAATAAGATTGGTGAGCAGTGTGCATTCCTTAATATATTGGTGTAAAAATTCAGGGGTAAATATTTGCAGCCTAGCAATAAGAGAACTCCTAAATTCCAAAGGGCAGTTGAGATATTTCATTTCAATGGCTTCTCTCATTGTCATGGCATGGGTCTTGCTCACCAGGAGGGGACAGAAGATGGAGGAATCTGACACTGAAGGTTTAACATGTGCCAACAGGCACCATTGATGTCACCATATTTAACCCTCAGGGAATCAAGCAAGCAGAGACCTCAGTTTCTATGTGAAGACTTTGAAGTGCAAAGACTGAGGCCACACAGTGGGGCCAAAATTCAATGACCAGCCTAAAGTCTTAGCCTCTATCCCAAAACCACATGGCTGTCCTTACATGCTTGTCTGTTGTTTTGATTATTTTGGGATATATTATGGAAGTGCTGGGAAGAGGTTTAGGGTCAATGAGTGGTTCACTAGCCACAGCACCATTTTTTTCCCCATGGGCTGAAACTGGGTTTTGCAAGGAGAAACCCAAGTGAAAGAGAACCCTTTTTTGGGGAGAAATGTTGGTAATTTGATGCATGTAGATATGCACTTTTCTAAGAGCCCCGGTCTTATGGGAAAATTCTATCAAGTGGAGAGTAGAAAAAGAGGAATCTCTAAAGGCTGAGAGACACTTGAAGAAATGTTCACCATCTTTAGTCATCCGGGAGGTTGTGGAGAAAGGGGAGCACTCCCACTTTGCTGGTGGGAGTGCAAACTAGTACAACCACTTTGGAAAGCAGTCTGGCCATATCTCAGAAAACTGGGAATAGCTCTACCTCAAGACCCAGCCATACCACTCCTGGGCATACATCCAAAAGATTCTTCACCAAACTGCGAGGACATCAGTTCAAACAAGTAAATAGCAACTTTATTCATAATAGCCAGAAACTGGAAACAACCTAGATGTTCTTCAACTGAAGAATGGACAAAATAACTGTGGTACATCTACACAATGGAATACTACTCAGCTATCAGAAACAAGGAAATCATGCAAATTTCCACCAAATGAATTGAAAAGCTCATCCTGAGTGACCTAATCCAGACCCAGAAATATACACATCTATAACTGGATTTTAGACATATAGTACAGGACAAAGATCCTACAACCCACAGATCCAAAGGAACAGGAATGTAGCATAACTATCCTATGAGAAATTCCACCCAGCAGCAGAACAAAGCAAAGGCTGAGACATACACTCAAACATCAGGTGGACTTCTGGGAGCCCTATATAAGAGAAAGAGGATGAATAGACAGACCAGAAGGGGTCAAGATCAACATGTGAAGATCAACAGAACCAACCAATCTAAGCCCCTAGAGGCTTATAGAGACTGAAACACTAACCAAAAAGAGAAAATATCTGAGACTGGACCTAGTCCCCCCTATACAAATGTAGATGATAGGCAACATTGTCATTATGCAGATCCTTAACAAGTTGGGGGAGGGTGGTCTCAGGATGATCTTTGTTACTTTTCAGTGGGACACTTTACCTTAAATGAGCTGCCATGTTGGTCCCCAGAACAAGAGGAAGCTCTTAGCCCTCATATGACTGATGAACTGAAGGGATTTTTTTTTTGTATGTAGGCCCCCCACACTGAAGGGGAAGGATAGATGGGAGAGGGAGTTGAAGGTGGGAGGGTGTGAAGGGAAGAAAGGAAGGAGAGAGCTGTGATCATGATGTAACTTCAATTAATAAATAAATGAAAAAAAAAAAGACAGGACTAAAGGGAGAGAGGCACAAGAAAGAGAACTAACAGTGATTGGCTGCTGACCAGACCAGACATTGTACAAGGTACATGGCATCAAGAGTTGCTGTGTGCTATGATCCTTTAGAGATCAGAGTCTCCCCACGGTATGGATGAGGAAACTGAGGCATCTGTCAGGAGTTGGGCTTCACTATACCCTCCTCCTCCAGTCCAGTTGTGTTTTTCTGTGTGTATGTGTCTATGTGTGTGTTTACGTCTTTGTGTGTCTTTGTGTGTTTGTATGTACATAGAAAGGGATGAGTGTTCATGATCACATGTGGTGCTGAGTATATATGCGTACATCCATACGTGTGCCTGTGTATAGCCCAGAGGACAACCTCAAGTTCTCTTACTCAGGCACCATCCACATTTTCTTATGTCAGAATCTAACATTAGCCTGAGGCTCAGCAAGTAGAGTAAGCTAGCTGGCCCAGGACCTCTAGAGATCTACCTGTTGCCACCTCCCCAGAGCTATGATTATAAGCTTATGCCATCACATCCAGATGTTTTGCATAGGTTTTGAGGATGAAATTCATGTCTTCACACTTGTACTTTACCAACTGAACCATCTTCCCAAGCCCCAGCTCATCTCTTTTGAGGGAGAGGCCAGCACTGTCTAGTTCACATTAACAAAGACAACCCAATGAAGGCCTTCACTGAAGGGGATCTTAGACCTGCGCTTGTTTGCTGGGGTCTACTACAAATGGAGAATGTGTATTCTCACAGCTGTAGAGGCCAGAGATCAGGATCAAGGTTGGGCATTGCTGGACTCCCTCTGAAGAATTTAGTATGAAACTCTGCTCTAGGATTCCTTCCTAGCTTTGGCAGTCTTACACTTCTTGGCTGGCTTGTACTTGTACCACCCCTGTCATGATTGGATTCCCTGTGTATAAATGTCTCCATTTTAAGAGTACTGGATGCTCTTGCAGATAACCCAGGTTCAATCCCCAGCACCCACATGGTAGGTCACAACTATCTGTAACCTTAGTCCCAGGAGATCTAATCCCCTCTTCTGATCTCTGAAGGCACCAGACATACACACAGTGTATTTTCATATGTTTGAGCAAAATGTTAATACACATAAAATCATAAATAAATATAAAGAGATCTAATTAAAAGATGAACCTCAGTAGTATTGGATGCATATTCCTCCTTATGACACATTTTACCTTGATTTACCTCTATAAGACCCTATTTTCAAGATAATAACTTGAGGTACTGGGGATACTATGATTTAAATATAACGTGTTCCCTGTGGGTTAATGTGTCTGAACACTTGGTCCCAAACTTATGGTGTTGTTTTTTTTGGATTGTTGTTGAATGTTAGGGCCATCTAAGTAACAGATGTGGGTCACGGTAGGTGAGCCTTGAAGGTTGCATCTTCTCTAGCTTTACCCATACTCCAAGATCCATCAAGGTTGAAAAGAAGTAGCCATGTGCTCCAGCCACCTACAGCCAAGTCACTCCACTCCATTGGCTTCCTGTCATGATAACTGCTTTCCTGGAAACCACGAATCTTCAAGTCGTTTATGCAGGTATGTTGTAACAATTCTGAGAAGGGGAACTACTGGGAGTTTGGATTTCTATATGTATTTAAGGTAACACCATTCAACCCATGGTGATATATAGTAAAATGAAACATTTTAATGACTGCTAAATAAACCCAATGTATTTTCCTGTTGATCTTTACCAACCCCACTTCTGACAGAGAGCTAATATCCATAATTTATAAAGAACTCAAGAAATTAAACACCAAGAAACCAAATAATCCAGTCAAAAATGGGAAACAGAGCTAAATGGAGAATTCACAAAGGAGGAATTTCTAATGGCAGTGCGGCATTTGAAGAAATACTCAACATCCTTAATCATCAGAGAAATGCAACTCAAGATGACTCTGAGATTCATCTCACACCTGTCAGAATGGCTAAGATCAAAAACTCAAATGACAGCATATGTTGGCGAGATTGTGAAGAAAGGGGAACCCTCCTCCATTGCTGGTGGGAGTGCAAACTTGTACAACCACTATGGAAATCAGTCTGGTAATATCTTAGAAAACTTGGAATAGCTCTGCCTCAAGACCCAGCCATACCACTTCTGGGTATACATCCAAATGATTCCTCACCAAACCACAAGGATGTTTCCTCATCTATGTTCATAGCAGCCTTATTTGTAATAGCTAGAAACTGGAAACAACCCAGATGTCCCTCAACTGATGGATGGATAAAAACATTGTGGTACATCTACACAATGGAATACTACTCAGCTATCAGAAACAATGAAATCATGCAATTTGCAGCCAAATGGATGGAACTAGAAAAGCTCATCCTGAGTGAGCTAACCCAGACTCAGAAAGATGCACATGACATCTACTCACTTATAATTGGATTTTAGACATATAGTACAGGATACAATCAACACACCAAAAGGATTAGGAACATAGACTTTGTTACCTATTAATGGGACAATTTGTCCTAGGGGTGCTATCATGTAAGTCCCCAGTACAAGAGGAAGCTCTTAGCCCTCATATGATGGTTAAACTGAGAGGGGCTGATTTGTAGGAACACTCCACATAGGAGGAATGGAATGGGTCGGAGAGGGAAGAGAGAGTGGGAGGATGGAACTGGGAGGGGGGTAAAAAGGGCACTGTGATGGAGATGTAACTTGAAGTAATAAATACACATAAAAAAATTAAGGACAAAAAAAAGAATTTATTGTCATTTGCCTTCTACCCCTAAATGTGAACCTGGATCACCTGCTGCATTCAAATGCAATGTTACCTTGTCTGCCCCTTTCCCCCAGTGACTACCTAACAAGCCTCTGCTCATTCTCCAAGGACAGGGACTCAGGCTGGAACCACTTACAAGTCTCTTCAGGGACTCTCTTCTCACAATGTGCATGCAACTATCCTTTTCTCTAAGTTATCAGTGTAATTTCCCATTCTCCTGCTAAAGCCACTTGCCCCCATGGTCTATGAGCTCCCCCTGCCTCACAGTGCCTCTGATGCTGCTGTGTACAGGGTGTGCTTCCACAAAGCCCTGGGTGCTCTCAAAGGTATTTCCTTGTATACTCATGCCTTCTGAAACTCTCTGTGGCCAGTCTTCTTCAGTATAGAGTAAGGAGGTTAAAATAGACACTGTCTACAGAACCTGATTGTGGAGTCATTAGATAATCTCAGAGTTTTTTTCGTATTTGTTTATTAGTCTTATTTCAGATAGGATTTATCTTTCTGTCGAGGGCTTTCTGTTTGTTTCTTGTTTTTGGAATCTCTCATTAAAGTCATGAATATAATCACTGGACTTTTTAAAAAAAATTCTAAGTCAGGAACATTTGTTTGTATGCACAAGACTTTAACCTGTTCTTAGAACCAGCTATTCTAATACAATCTGTTAAAGATCAGTGGTGGACTTTTCTTAGATTCCCAGACACCTTGGCAGCTACCTTTTGACTCAATTATACCTCATCTCTTTTTTCCTACTCTATTCCTGACATGACATGAAATTTTTTTTGAAACATGAATATGAAACCCCCTCAGAAACAGAGGGAGTTGACAGACCTAAGTAAGGATCTAAAAATACAAAATCCTAAAAATTTGTTTAGTGTGCTATGGTGCGAATGGATAGATTCTACATGATAAAAAAAAATCTATGTGCACCTGTCTAAATTTTAAAATTATCAAGGAGATGAAAGGTTCAAGCCAGGTTTTAGGACGTGAGAACAACACAATCGATGTCAGTGGAAATGAATGCCCTGGGCCACCACAGGGAAGGACTCAACAGCACACACGGATATTGCTCCTCCTCTTCAAAACACTTTCAGTCCCTTCCTGCACCCTCAGCTGGGAGGCCGGGAGAATCCTTAAAAATCACTTGAAGAAATGCTCAACATCCTTAATCATCAGAGAAATGCAACTCAAGACAACTCTGAGATTCCATCTCACACCTGTCAGAATGGCTAAGATCAAAAGCTCAAATGACAGCACATGCTGGCGAGATTGTGAAGAAAGGGGTACCCTACTCCATTGCTGGTGGGAATGCAGGCTTGTGCAACCACTATGGAGGTCAGTCTGGCGATATCTTAAAAAACTTGGAATAGCTCTGCCTCAGGACCCAGCCATACCACTTCTGGGTATACACCCAAGTGCCTCTTCACAGAATCATAAGGAAGTTTCCTCATCTATGTTTATAGCAGCCTTATTTGTAATAGCTAGAGACTGGAAACAACCCAGATGTCCCTCAACCGAAGAATGGGTCAAAAAACTGTGGTACATCTATACAATGGAATATTATTCAGCTATCAGGAATAATGAAATTATGCAATTGCAGCCAAATGGATGGAACTAGAAAAGCTCATCCTGAGTGAACTAACCCAGACTCAGAAGGACACATATGGCATCTGTTCACTTATAGTAGGATTTTAGCTATATAGTAGAAGGTATCAATACTACAACTAACACACCAAAGGGAACTTGGACATAGATTTCTTATTTTTAATTTTTATTCTTTATTTATTTTTTATATATTAGTTATATTTTTTTCTATTTTTTAGTCTTTTTTATCTATTGTATGCTTATTGGTTTGTTTGTTTAGTAGTTCTCTCTCCCGGGCAACGAGACACTTTTCACTGATGGTACTGCTTCGTAGATCCCCAATGAATGAAGAGGTTCTTGGCCCTCATACGACCTCTCAACTGAGATGAGGGACTGTTATATAAGGACACCCCACCCCAGAGAAATGGGATGGAAGGGTTAGGAGGTAAAGAAAAAAAATGAAATGTGGTGTTTCGGCCTTTTACTACTAACTGTCATAAACTGTTTAGGATAATTAAGAAATGCAAACTAATGGTTATGCAAGCCGGTCATTCTGCTAGGTACTATGACAGCCTATTATAGTTACTTGCTAAGCTAATCAGAAATAAACCTGCTAAGAGACAAGCAACATCTGCTTACCCTAATATAAGGGATAGATAGGGCCTCTTCAAAAACCTCAAGAGATCTGCAGAATATGGTATTCAAAGATGTTTTTGTAACTTTAGATTTTTTTATATCAAGACATATCAACTCCTGACAGCACCCCCTATTCTCCTCCAAGTAGAAGATGAGCATCAAAGAATCTCCAGTGGGAGATGATTGAATTAGTCGCAAGCCTATCTCTTGGTAGGAAAAGCCCCTTGCTTCAACTGTAGACAGAATGCTGTCCAAAAAGGACAAAACCTGGAAGCAGGTAAGTCGACAGCCTAGCTCTGCCAAGACAGGGTAGGTAAGTCCTTCATAACCCCTGTTCTACAATCAATGTCTATCAGAGAAGCGGGGCCAAATGACTGAAGAGCGATGCTATAATGTATGGAGAGAAAATGGGAACTGTCTAGGCAGCCACAGGTATGTCATCTCTTAGTTTGGGAAGCTGCAGGCCCTGTACTTCCTATAAAATCAGATATATTTATCCCTCTCAGGTCTCTGAGGTGGTTGAAGAAGAGATAGCTAGAGTCTCATAATTAAATTTTGAGTTGTTTAGGAGTCAAGAGAGTGTTATAGATCTAAGAAGATGCTTTTAAAATTGTGTTGCAAGTTAGTATGAATGTTGAGTCAGATATAGACCTTTAAACTCATGGAGATGTTTAGATAGTAGAATGTTAAAGTCAGGTACCAAATACATACGGACTGGTCATTGGGAATGTACGTTAAGCCATATAACCCTCATAACTGTGGCCTAATTACCTCTGTTGTACTGTATTGTATTTGTTATTATAAGAGAAAGAGCCATTTGTTGGACTGAAAGGGGAAACTGTAGGGGGAAATAAGATATACCTTAAACTTAAAAGAAAAAAAAGGGAAGAGGATGGGGGGTTGAGGGTGGGAGGGTGGGACTGGAGGGGGGAATAGGGAGGGGACTGCGATTGAGATGTAACTTGAAGAAATAAAAAATAGAGGAAAAAAATAAATATTAAACAACAAAAAAAAAATCAGAAGCTGCTTGTTTTTTTCTGCAGAGAAACAAAGAGAGGAGTGAGGAGACACAGGGAATGGCTGGATCCTCAAGGTGAAGGGAATGGAAGGCAGGTCACAGGCTGGGGAGATCCTGGGAGCCAAGCAAAGAAGACAGTAGCCTTAGCCACAGCATCACCGCTAAGATCAGCCATCCACAAACGTCGTGGGCCCCACACTAGGCTGATGTTTCATGTTCACCTCAGCTGTTTCCATTGTGGCTGCTGTTCTGTTTCTTTGTTTGTTCCTTGAGATAATGTCTCACCACACAGCATGGCTGGCTTCGAACTTTCAGTGATGCTCCTGGCTTTGCTTCTCATGTGTGTGTTAGCACCATCTCACATGTCCGAGACTTTCCAATCCAGATGATAAAGAGGACCCTGCGACCCTGGAGAAGCAGTATCAGGGCTCTACCTCATGTTAATTGTCAACTCGACCCATCTGGGAAGAGGGGACCTGACCTAAGGCACTGCCACCATCATATTGGGACATTTTCTTAATTGTGGCTTGCTGTAGGAAGGCTCAGTCCACTGTGGGTGATCCCTTCCCTAGGTAGAAGGGCCTGGTTGCTTGAGGAAGGTAACTGAGCAAGTCAGAGGGAGTAATCAAGTAAGCAATGTTTCCCCATGGTTTCTGTGTAACTATAACCAGGAAGCCAAATAAACCTTTTCTTCCAAAAACTGTTTTGGGTCATAGTATTTTGTCTTGCCACAGGAAAGAGAATTTGGATAGTCACCTAGGGTCCTTATGTCAGCATTATGAATGATGGTAAAACTTTGCTGTGTTTTGCATGTAAAGTGTTCCCCACAGACTCATGACCTTGAAGGCTTCGTCAGCAGTTGGTGGTGCTGTTTGGGAAGGTTATGGAACCTTTAATGGGTGGAGACTTACTAGAGGAAGTGGGCCACTGGGGGTAGGGAGTGGACCTTGAGGTTTTATAGTTCACTCTACTTCCTGTGTGTGATTCTTGAGTGTGGATCTGAATATGAATCCTCCAGGTATGAAAGCCAGTCTCCTGATCCTGCTACCAGGCCATCCCCCCACCATGTCTTCTCTGTGGTGATGTACTGTATCTCTCAGGAACTAGAAACCAAAATAAGCCTTTCCCCCTTAGGTTATTTTTCTCAGAACATTTTTTTTTCCACTGCAGCAGTAAGATAAGCAGATTAAGATAGACTCAGTGTTATAAATAAGGATATTTAACATTGTGTTAGATAGGTACTTCGTGTGTGTGTGTGTGTGTGTGTGTGTGTGTGTGTGTGTGT
>CAJQZJ010001511.1:12713490-12746433 GCA_907164525.1 Lophiomys imhausi
GTGTGTGTGTGTGTGTGTGTGTGTGTGTGTGTGTGTGTGTCCGTGTGTCTGTGTGATATGGTGGGACCCAGTAAAACTCTGTTGAGTTTTTACCAGAAGAAGAGGAAGATCAAATATAAAGCAACATCTAGAGCATTCTTTTGAGGTTTTGAGAAGAGTCTTTATGGAACTGAGGCTCCTTGCCTCCAATGTCCCAGACAAACTCTTACTACTTTATGCATGTCCCTTGATTACATCAAATTGAGTTTTCATGTAGTCGAGAGGGCAGAGCTCATGCTCCCAAGCCAGTAACAGTTGCCTAGATATATTCCAAGCTCTGCTGTCTCTTAGCTGTTGTGGATTCAAGTGAGTTCCTTAACTTTACCAGTTGCTTCATCTGGGACACAGAGCATGTGAGGCCTCTGTCAAGTGCTGTCCCAGAGAATAATGATGTGGTGTGTGGGAAATGCCTGGTGACCAGCAGGCATCCTATGCCATATGGCAGTTATTCCTATTTGTGGTGGATCAGCCTAGTTTACTGTTTCCTGGTGCCTGGGAGCCAAGGGGAGGCCATGCTTTCCCACATAGATCAAATGACCACTTGAGATAATTATCAGGTTCCTGTGCTGGATGTGTGCTTTAAACAACCTCTCAACACTTGCCCTCTTGGGTGTGACAGAAGTGAGTCAGAGGAAAGCCAGGAAAGATGGAGAGAAAACAGGGAGGTCAGATATCCCCAGGGACGAAGACCCACCTGGCCACATCTCCCCACCAAGGTCCCAGGCAGAATTGAGTAGACACTCATGTGGCAGCCAGAAGAGGGTGTGCTTCACCCCCAGATCCTGCACCCAAGTTAGGGAAAGGGGAGATGGCTGGAAGATCTCTCTCATGGTGATTCTCAGGACTGAAAGACACCCCCCCCCCCCCATGAAATGCTTTGGTGGCACTCCAGTGTCTAGATACTAAGACTTGAGGCAAATGAGAAACTGTATGGGGTGGCCACGGTTGACAATGAGGTGTTGAGGACCCAAACTCTCAAAGGCTTTTTTCAAGCTTTAGAGTCAAACTTCCCACCATAATGTCACCCTGTGTCCACTCCTTCACTCTGAGAAGAGAGCCACAGGCATAGATAGCCCTGATCACTCAGATGGTGTGAGGCTTGCCCTGGACAGGAAGTAACATGTTAATACCAGTGTCCCTTGAATTCTATTGAGTAGTGACAGCTACTTATGTTTATTTTCTGATTCTCTGGTCTGCCTTTCTGTTTCTATGCAAAAAGCAGCAGCAGCCTGGAAAGGAAAGCATTGGTTTCAGCTCGCACCTCCAAGTCACAGTCCATCTCTATGGGAAATCAGGACAGCAATTCAAGGCTGGAACTTAGAGGTAGGAACTGAAGCACAGCCCGTGGAGAAATGCTGCTTGCTAGTTAGTCCCCAGGCTTTCTATCGCTCATACATGTAGCTAGCTTTCTTATATGATTAGGACTGCCTGCCTAGGAATGGCACCACCCACAGTGGGCTGGGCCCATCTACATCATCAACAGATGGAGCAATCTCTGTAACGATATGGCCATAGGTCAATCTAATCTGAGCAGCTCCCCAGGTGACACTCCTTCAAGTGCCTCTGGGCTGTGTGATAGTGAAGTTAACTAGGAAAGGGCCTTATAATGTTCCCAGCTAGTAGACCAAGAAGAATGTGCACATCTGTTCGTGTCACTACCAACCAATTCTTGCAACAAGCCTTCCAGCCAGGTACTCTAGAGTCTCCACGCGAAAGAGCAGAAGTTTCAGTGTATAGAATTTTTAAAGTCACAAGGTTGAAACTTTAGAATGCAGGTCAGGCAGAAGGTCCTTTATCCAAGTGCTAGACCAGAGAACCACTTGGAAGATCTGGAATGTTTCCACCTTTAAGTGAAGGAAAGAAAGGAAAAAAGAAAAACAACAACAAAAAAAAAAAACAATGGTTGGAGAAGCCTGGATCTGGGCTCGTATAGCTTGAATAACTATGTCTCAGCTCTGTGGTGGTGGTCAAGTCCTTCATTCTTTCCGTGGAACAGGGAGAGAAAGGTATCGAGGAGTTTGAAGTGACGCCATGTACACAGTGTCCCAGGCCTGCATGTAGTGAAATATGACACAGAACAGTAGTGATGCTCATGTCCAAGTTGTGGGATTGTGAATCAAATGAATGAATGAATGAACGAACGAACGAACACCTCTACTCACAGCCACAAAGCACAGGTATGAAGCTTTAGCCCAGTTCTCTGCAGAAGGCAAGACTGCAAACCCTCTCACTCAGCCTCTGGGCAGAACTGCAAATGCAGCTGTGGGAGTCCCCAAATTCTGTATGTCAAGGTGAGGCCTACATCTAGGTTTTGGCTTGTGTGTGATTGCTTTTATTCATTCAGGGGACTTCCCTTTTCCTTGTGGTACAGTTTCCCTGAATTCTCCTGCTGTTGATTGGGACTGGCCCAGCTGGCTTCTGAGCAGTGGGACTGGGTACTAAATCATCACCTTCCCCATTGGCTTTCCTAGAAACAAAGATGAATTTTGCAGATCTAAACCATACACCAGTAGGACCACCCATTCCTCCTTCAAAAATCTGTAAATTATACTTTCCTAGCAAACCTAAATGACCACTTCAGTCCAGTAACTAGCATTTCTTTTGAGTTCATGAATTCCAGAGTTATTTGTACAATTTTGCTTTTGAAGCTCAGCTTCCAACTTGGGCTTTCAGAATTATTTTTTGAGGGAAGAAATTAACACAAAAACTGGCACCCAAGGCTCTGCCCATCATTTTGAGAAGTTCCCATTGACTCACCTCCAACTCCCATGTGACTCCATAAGGCTGTCATTTACCCAGTGTCAACCCTTCTTCAGCACTGATGACTTAAGTAAAAATGTTAATTGTTTCTCAGAAGTGTGCAGTGAGGAATGAAGGCTGCCATTGTTGGGAAGTAAGACCTCCAAACTCCCAGGCTGTTACTGTCTTGCCAAATGATGGAAACTCTCAATTGGTCAACCATCCACTTGCTCAGAGGAAGTCACCAACTTACATCAGGTTCCAGTTTCATATGGGTGTTATTTATGAAGCCCGCTTCCATAGTGAGAACGGCAAGTTCCTGAGTAATTAGAATCCCATCCTTGCTGGAGAGCAGAGGGTACTTTCTCACTACCACCACCTGTAAATGGGTTTGCAATGTCTCTGCTTCCATTAATAACATGCTCCATGGAAATAGAGAGAGTCATCCAAGTGGGGTGGCACCTACACATCACTTCATGACCACTAGGGCAGTGTGCACTCCAGAGAAGGAACACTAATAACACACAGGCTGTACTCTGTATTACAAAACACAAACTGACGGGCACAACCCAGTGAATTGTGCTGTATTTACTTCATATTAACCCTGGCAGGGATTAAGACAGGAGGGCCATTAGTGAGAGCTCTGGAGGCCCATGGGTCTGAAAAAGAACTGTAGGGCTGATCTGAATGAAGATCTGTGAAGCCCTGGGAGAGTCACCTGCCCTGTCTAAGCCATGGCTTTCTCCACTGGACCATGGAGGTGGCAGCGTCTAATTGATTTACATACTTAGATTTGCAAATGAGGTGAATTAGGTTGGGTGTGAGAAGGAAGGAACTCTATTCATCTGCATATTTCACTGCATCTCTGTTGCATCAGATCTTCCTTCTCCACCCCTCTCTGGATTGTTGGAATATCTCCCCTGACTTCATGAAGTTTCTTCTCCTACTTAGAGCCCACTCACTTCTCTAGTTAGAGCTCATTCACTTCCCTAGCTTGGGCTACATCAACTGGATTGACAGACATGAAGAGGGAACATAAGCCCTTTATTCTCTAAATTCTTCCTTTCCTTTTCTTTCTCCTTCTCCCTGGGGAGTGTTCAACTCTTCTGGGAATGAAGCCACATTCAGACTGTATAGAGGAGACAATATCCATAAAACCTTGCAAATCTGGCAGAATCCCAGTGAGACACTAACGCTCACTGTCTGGATATGGTTTAACATTCTCATATATTTGGTTGTGAGCCTAGCCTTTAACGGCTGAGCCATCTCTCCAGCCCTGGTTTAACATTCTCAATGCTTATGGGTTAAAATTTATCCCATAAAAGCGAGACGTGAGGAAGATGGAAACATCCAACTTTAGTATTTAAAGGTGGGGCCTCTGGAAAGTGATTCGTGGTAAAGAAACTTAGCAGAGGCTAGGAAAATGGCTCAGCATATACTGTTTGCTCTGAAAGCACAGGAATGCAAGTTCTTCAGAATCTACATGAAATGCTGGGAACAGTAATGTACATTTTAATCTGTTGAGCTGTGCTGGGTCTTCTCGGAATGGGGGACCTTGACGGAGCTGTCAGGACTCATATGACCTCATTAACCTGGTAAAGTTGCAGCCAGACACTGGTGTTTGAATGTGGTCTGAGCAGTCCGGGTTCCCAAAACCAGACTCAATGTGCTTCTGATCTTCAACTCAAGCCACCCAAATACTTATTTTGAACTCTTCTTTTGAGCTTGGATCTTTTTATCCATCCGGTCTACCTGCTCAGCCCACTACTAAACAGGCAATTCTTCCTTGTTTTTGTTTCTTGTTTTGGCTTAAACTCCCCTATCTCAGCTTGACATTCATCATACCTCAGATGTACCGCTAGTGTTCTATCATGGTGAGACTTAGGGTGTCCTCCCCCTCCTCAGCCTTGACTTACCCTGCTCAACCATTTCAGCACGTTATGCTTCTCCACACATCCATCATCACATCATCTTCTCTTGTCCCTCATGATCTGATCATGTAGGCTGTCTTCTTATTTATTATAGTTCCTAATCTAGACCACTGAAATAGCATGGTAGAAACATATCCTGCAAAAGCAGAGCAGACATACATGCCCAAACCTTCAAGTATCTTAAAGTATAACTGAGGAAAGCAAAGAGAAGTCTACACAGGCTCAGTGTGTCACCCATCCCAAGGCATAGTCCTGTTTAGATCCCACATCCCCCTCCCAACCCCTATACTAGCCAGGCCACTTGATTAAAGGGACTTGTCCTGTTTTAAAGATCTACGGCTTGCGGCTCCCCTTCATGTTCCTGAAGAGCAGGCAAGACCAATTTGAGATGCTTGGGTCTGATTGATGCGGGTATGGTTAACACTGGATGAGGGCATCCCCAGCCCCTTCCTCTCTTTCCCCTCCAGGCAGCTTTTATGTCTCTGGGCTTTTATCCCATTATTGGTACCACCTGGAGTTAAGCCCGTTATCCAGCAGCCGCTGGAAGAAATGTAGAACTTCACGGAGCTGTTTTCTGTGAGCCTGGGCTCACATGCTTCTGGTCTGTGCTTCTTTCCTTGGCCTGCTAATTTGGAAAGACAATCTCAGCCTGATTGTGAGACACAGAAGAGTGCAGTCTACTCTTTGAGTTCTTAGGCCTGCTGGGTTAGGTAGAGATTTTCAGAATGATTGTCCAAAGAACAAACGCTAAGGAAATGAAGTGGTTGAAGGACAAAGACAGTTTGGCTGACATCATGCAAGCAGTGGAACCCAGAACACTGGTGTCATATGACAGCACCTGACCCACACTTGTCCTCTGTTCCATCACACAAGAACCTGCTTTCCACTTTGCCTCAACCTGGCATCCTGAGAATTTTCACATATGATATATAATCTTTTGCTTGGAAGGTACTTAGAAGATGCTGTTGTTTAAAACATGTTTGTTGGATTAAGAACTGTGGAGCCACAGGACACAAGGAGATTCTCATGTACCCTGAGGGACTCTCCTCTGTTAGGACACAGCTGGACATTTCCCACAAACACTGACTATGAAGATATTATTGAGTTCCTCTCTACCCCTGGTTCTCTGATATCTACCTTGCATGAGGACTACCCCGGGCTTCCCAGGTCAGCACTGCTTGTGAAAGCAGCCTGCTCAGGATTGTCCGTGAATAAAGACATGCCCTGCTGACTTGCAGGGGCCCTTTGCTTTGGCCAAGAGAGTTGTGGACACCCTCCTACTCATGCTCTGAGAATAAGGGTTCTAATCTTCATTGCTCTCTTTTACCATTGATTTGAGTTCCCCTCTTTTGGTGTCTATTCTCTGATGAGTGGTCTCTGTCCTTCTCAGGATTTCTTTAATGCTAAGAAAAGCAATTCTGGTAGAAAACCAATTCACATTTACTTTCCAACCTGAAAAATCTGTTGAGTATAAGTCCAGTATCCAGTGAGAATCAGTGACACTTGAGTTCTCTGTGTGGATGCTCTGGACCTACAGGACAAGATACTCTAATATGAGTACTATAATCAGATAGCCCCCCTTCTTATATAATTTTCTGCTTTATTTAAAAACAAATGCTAAGTGTTTGTGGTTGATGTTACAGGCCACCAATTTATCATAGCCACACTGTAGAAACACAGATGTAGAGCCTGAGCCAAGAGCCACACCACACCCAGCACATAGTAGGGTAGAGCTTCCCCAGTTGTTACTCTCACAGTCGAACATAGTATCTGCACACTTGGATGTTCGTTTCCTCTTTGTGGTCCAGGAAGAGCTTGCTTACACAGAGGCAGTGGGCAGGGTGTATAATGAAGGGAAATTGATCTATTGAAGAGAGGGGGTGGCTACTGTGCTCTGGCAGGCTGGAGGGGGCAGCTTGTCGTGTCCATTGCCCGAAGAGCTTTAGATCTCACTTATACAATGTCTGCTGGGTAGCATAGACATTATGTTTATATTTCTGACATGGGGGACTGAAGAGAGCTGTCACTAAAGTGCTTGCATGCAATGACAAAGAACCTGGATACTATCACCAGAACTCACATGAAAAGCCAGACATGGTGGTGCACATGCTTGTAATCTCAGTGCTGCAGAGCTGCAGACAGGTGGATCCCTGAGACTTGCTGGCCTGCGCATATATCCTACTCAGCAAACTCCAGGCCAGCGAGAGACCCTATATCAAAAAAAAAAAATCCAATGAGGACAGTGCCAATAAATAAAGCCCAAGGTGGACCTCTGGCCCCAAACACATGTCCATACACATGCACCTTTGTGTGTACACACATGTGCACATGTACACCCACACAGCAAGGTTCTGCCTACTACCCTGAACTCAATGGGTCTCCTTACTCTCTCTTTATAGTACTCTCTTCTCAGTTTGGTGGTATATTGGATACTCTGATACAAGGCCCCAATATTTCTGAATTTTTGGGACACCCACATTTACAGAAACAAGAATTTCCTTGGGGTAGAGCAAAGCAGGTAGGAACAGATTGGAGAGCCAGTCCTCTCCCCAGGATGTATGTGGGGTATGAGTACTGGCCGTACGTATGCCTGGCCAGTGATCACTTAACATTGTGTGGGGGAAGGAAGTGTCACTTAGTGAATAATACAGAATCTGTGAACTGTCCCCAAGCTTGAGTTTCCCATGAGGATGCTGGAAGATAGATTGCCTTCCCAGCCTCTAGGGATCCCTTGGGTCCATCCAAAGGCTCACGTCAGAGCCAAAATAACTCATGAGAAGGTGGTGGTCATTCTTCCAGGCCATGTTTGGCTGAGAATAAAGGAGGATGTCAGGGAAGACTTCTTGTGAGGGTGTAAGTTTCTGGATGGGAGGAGCGTTCATCAACCCTGAGTTTGAGGTACCAAAAATCACTCTTTGTCTTCTTGTTTAAGTGGGATGAGTGGTTACACAAAAGAGAAAAAGAAGGTGTCCTGGGGGAGACATAGAAAAGAGGTCATAAGGAACACAGAGGAGATGGGTGGAGATCAGGGGCATGCTGAAGACTGAGGAGAATATAAAGTAGGAGCAGCGAGAGCTCCTCCATGTTGCAGGTTACTGGCCCTGGGATGTCATTGTCAGAGACACTGGTGAAAGTCACTTAAACCTGCACACATCTGACACTGGTTCTCAGTTTCTCAGGACAGCCACTCAGCCCCTAGGTAAGCTCCAGGCATTACTTTTTCCTACGCTTCCTTTATAGCAACAGGAGCATGGGGAGGAGGCTGGTCAGAATTAGTCCTCAGAAGACAATTATGAGCACAGAGCTCTGCTTGGCATTGGTCACTGCAGTTTCAAGTCTGTGCTGTAACTCTTTACCAGTTTCTTATAGTTCTGTGGGCAGATCATAGTGTGATTGATATTTGATGAGATGCTGCTGCCCACACCATTTCCCCCTTGCTTGACTGAAGCACACAGCAGAGCCACAAGCTGAGAGAGAGCAGTGAGCAAATCCAGGCAAACAATTAAAGGAAGGATCATCGTTTATCTTCCCTCTCTGGGCTGCCACTGTGAGTGCAGAACAAAACTGAGGGCACAGACTGCTGTGTGACCTCTTGTACCCCAAACGCAGGATCAAGTGCTGTGGAGAAGGTGAACCAAGGCTCCTCTTTAAAGCAAACACCACTGAACACGTGGTGGTCAAGATGGCGGCGTGTTATAACTGACTTAAGTGTTTGGGCCACAGTGACTGAAATGCATTTGTTCTCTGAGGGCAAAGGAAACACAAATTATCAGGGTGGAGAACACTGCTGTGAATATGGGTTTTCTCACTAATAAAGAATATGCCCAGAAATATAATGTAGCTATGAGTTTACAAATTATTTTGCAAATCTACTCTCATTAGGACAGAAGGTATGTGTGAATGTGTGATGTGTGTGTACCCTTGTGTATTTGTGCATGTGTGTTGTGGGTATCTGTGTGTTTCTGTGTGGGTATATTTTGGGGTGTGTGTGGTGGTGATGGGATGTATGTGAGGTGTGTGTATATGGTGTGAATGTGTATATGTATGGTGTGATGTGTGTGTGTGTGTGTGTGTGTGTGTGTGTGTGTGTGTGGTTTCTGTGGATATGGATAACGTCACACACTTTTGTGACTTCTCAATGACAATGTTTCCAGTATCTATTTCCTTGCCTTCAGGTCTGTATTGTTATCAATTCTACCCACACTGGGAGAATCTGACACTATTTAGGCTATGTTATTGGTTTAAACTTGGTCACCAGACTCCAAAAAATTGATTAAAGGCCAGTGTAGGAGTTTTGAGAACAGGAACTGAGATATAGGGCCATATTTTGTTACAGAAAGCCAGAATAGTACAGGATATGTGGTATTTGGGACTGAAGGGGTGACTGACACATATTTCTATAAAGGATAAAGGGAAATATAGTGATATTAGGGAGGTTGGTAAGGGGGGTAGAAAAAGAGGGGATAGAGGGAAAGAGAACTGAGTTGAGAACAGACAGAACCTCTTGCCTGAGGCCTCCCTCCCAGCTTTGGTGTCATCTGTCACACCTTCCTTTAAGCTGCAGGCTTCCTCCTCCTAGTTTTTATAGTATTTTCTTCCATCCACTTGAGTTGACTGAGCAAGGCCGATTCCTTGATGGTCAAGACTCAAATCCCACAAATGCTCCCTGAGCCTGGCTTGGGTGTAGTCCTCAAGGCTGGGTGCTGAGAGCCCAAGGTCTCAGGTCATGTTTCCAAAG
This sequence comes from Lophiomys imhausi, assembly GCA_907164525.1. NCBI lineage: Eukaryota > Metazoa > Chordata > Mammalia > Rodentia > Muridae > Lophiomys > Lophiomys imhausi. Next base: position 12,722,938 of record CAJQZJ010001511.1, read on the forward strand.
CATCCTGGGCTCAAGGAGATGCCACTGCCACTGGAAGAGATGAGATTGCCAGAGAATCATGGATTTTGGGACTCTTCATCCAGACAAAGCCATGCTTCTGCTGGATGTGTAGGTGCAGATGTGTGAAGGTCTTACCAAATCTGGAGAACAGGGCTTGAATTGACTGTTGGCTGATGGGACGGATTAGAAACAGGCCACAGCTGAAGTAGAGGTTGGAAGGGAAAATGCTGAAAGAACAGGGACACCCCATAGGCCAGTTCAAAGAGTGTGGCCTCCACCCTGGTGAAGGGTGCTAAGTGACCTCTCTGTTGAAGTTGGCAATGTTGTTCCCCCAGAGGCTCTGCAGAGAAAGGAGCACAGAGAAGAGCAGGGAATATCACATTTCTTAGTCTCCTAACTGTGTTTATTTCAAAAGATTCTTGAAATTCCAAAAGCAAACAAACAAGAAATACTTTCTCACCTCTCCTGCATTTGAATAAAATTTCAAAATCTTCAACCTAAAAACTCATATTTCCTAAACATATTTAAACAAGGAGGAAAAAGCTCAAATGGCAGCACATGCTGGTGAGAGTGTGGAGAAAGGGGAACCCTCCTCCATTGCTGGTGGGAGTGCAGGCTTGTGCAACCACTATGGAGGTCAGTATGGCGATATCTTAGAAAACTTGGAATAGCTCGGCCTCAGGACCCAGCCACTTCTGAGTATACACCCAAATGACTCCTCAAGGAATCATAAGGAAGTTTCCTCATCTATGTTCATAGCAGCCTTATTTGTAATGGCTAGAGCCTGGAAACAACCCAGATGTCCCTCAACCGAAGAATGGATTAAAAAACTGTGGTACATTTACACAATGGAATATTACTCAGCTATCAGAAACAATGAAATTATGCAATTTGCAGCCAAATGGATGGAACTAGAAAAGCTCATCCTGAGTGAGCCAACCCAGACTCAGAAGGATCCACATGGCATCTATTCACTTACAGTAGGATTTTAGCCATATAGTACAGGATAACTATACTATAACCAATGCACCAAAGGGAACATGGGCATAGACTTTTTTTGTTTTTTTGTTTGTTTTTTAGTTTTCTCTCCCTGGAAATGAGACACTTTTCGCTGGTGGTACTGCCTTGTAGGCCTCCAGTGTATGAGGAGGCTCTTGACCCTCATATGATTTCTGAACTGGGGCGAGGGACTGTTATGTAGGGACACTCCACTGCAGAGGAGTGGGATGGAAGGGTAGGGGGTATAGGGTGGGAGGGCGGGGCTGGGAAGGGGGGAAAGAGGACATTATGATGGAGATGTAACCTGAAGCAACAAATAAATAAATTTATTTATTAAAAAAAATCTAAACAAGTTGGTGTAGCAATAGGTAATGATGACAGTAATACTGAGGTATCAGGGACAGTGTCAGGGGCTCTGTGTGACAGACAGACAAGACAACAAACAAAATGATGGTTATTGTGAGAGGACAGTGGACAGAGATGTCCTGGACACATCCTGGTTCTGCCACTCACTACATGACATTTCATATGACACATAAAAGATTTTATTGATTTCTACATAGATTGTCATAAAGATTTAATGTAATGATTCAAGTTAAGTGTCAGGAACACGATTTGCATTCAAATGTGAATTATTTGTTCATCCTAATTAAGAAGTAGAAGTTGTTGACGATAGATAGATGCAATAAAGAGATGATGTCAATATATTTAAGGTGTGTGTCTGTTGTGGATTGAATGTGAAGTATCTCCAGAGCCTCATGATTGAATACTTGGTCCCAGGTGTGGTGCCCTTTGGGAAGGTTGTGGAGTACTCCTTCTGAGGTATAGCCTTCCTAGAGAAGTGAGTCGTGAGGGATAGGTCTTCCTGTTCACTCTCCACTTTCTTAGGGGGATGCAGTGTGACCAGCCATCATCCTGCTCCTTGCTCCATGCCTTCCCTGTGATGATGAGATGGATCCCTCTGGAAACGTGAGCTAAAGCAAATCCTTTCTCCCTTGAGTTTTTCTGAAGGGACGTTTCATACAACAACAAGAGAATAAACAAAGGCAGTCTGTAAGCTATATTCCAATGCAACTCATTGTCAATACATTTCTTTTATTGCAAAGCCTGTTGTGTTTGTATATTCTGAATTATCAGTTCTAAGCTAAATCAGGTCTTTGGGAAAACCAAGGAGAAACAAAGTAGACCGTTCCTTTTTCTGAGAGACCCTTTGTCTAAACATAGGAAGACTTACTGGATATTCTTGATATATAGGTGAATTTGGGAAAATAATTTCCATTTGAATTGGAATTTGTATTGTGAAACATTTGGGGGAATATGAGTTTTAAAGCATTCTTCACTTGTTACTATTTTAGCTATTTTCTTTCTCATTTCGTTAAGTGCAGTCATTTCACAGAACGTTTTGAAAAGATACAAATACATAATATGCACATTTTTATGACTTACACTTCCATTTTTATTATCTAACAACTATTTTAAATTTCTATTTGACTTTTTGTAACAGTGTTTTAAATATCTACTTATTGTGATTTCATATTGCTGATAAATAATTTACTCAACCATTGCTCTTGGTTGGACATTTCTGTGGCTTCAGAATGATAATGAATTTGAGTAGATATGCCTTAATGTCATTAATAATACAAAGGAGAAGCCAAACGGAATGGCATCTAGGACCACCCTGTGATCATCTCTCCACAGTAACATCACTTTGAGCAGTTACCCACACATCAAACAGACTTCACGTTAGTGAAGCAAATCAGACGAGAGGCTGTGGTACCTGCTCTAGCAAAAAAGTAATCAAAAGCAAAGTACCGAAGAAAGGACTGGTAGAGTATGGTCCCGAATCAGAATACACTAAAGGTGTGAGCATGCAGGGGGGCATATTTCAGTTGTATCTTAATATGAAGATATAAGAGCAAAACAATAAGAATAGTAAAAGATATGAAATCAGAAAATGGGAAATCACAAATTCCAATTAGGGGGAAGGAAAGAAGTATAATCACTGAGATTTAATTATATACATATATAACTGTGTTTGTCTTTTATCTGTTTTTCTTCTTCATCCTTACAATCAGCATTCATTTGCTGCAATTTTGAAGAAGTTCCTTATAATAAAAGGACTTTTCAACCTCATCATAACTACAAACCAAAAATCTATAATGGGAGCTTCAAAGATAATAAGCAAAGAATAAAAACAAACTACCAGAGAGCAAATAACTTAATCATAAAGGAAGACTATAAAAGAATGATATAGATAATTAGAATAAAATTAGAAAACATGATAAAAATTAACTATAAATATAGGTAGATAGAATAATAAATATAAATAGTATATGTATAATAGATATATATATAATAAAATAATTATAAATAACAAACACATGGCATCTACTCACTTATAATTGGATTTTAGCCATATAGTACAGGATAACTATCCTACAACCAACAGGCCAAAAGGAATAGGAGCATAGACTTTGTTACCTGTCAATGGGACAATTTGCCCTTAGGGGTGCTACCATATAGGCCCCAGTGCAAGAGGAAGCTCTTAGCCCTCATATGACTGTTGAACTAAGAGGAGCTGATATATAGGGACACTCCACATCAGACAAGTGGGATGGGTGGGAGAGGGAGCAGAGGATGGGAGGGTAGAACCTGGAGGGGTGGAAAGAGGGCACTATGATGGAGATGTAACTTGAGGTAACAAATAAACATTTAAAAAATAAATATGTTTTGAAGGAAAAAATAAAAGTGGAAGGCAAAATAGATAAAATGGAGTGGTCGTGTATGCTATTAGACAGTTCCATTGCTGTGACCATAAACCTTGCAGAAACAAATACGAAGGATTTACTTTGGCCATGGATTCAGGGAATTTCAGTGCGTTGTGGTGGTGAAGTGATGTTGGAGTGATTTGTTGTTGGCAGACCTGCAATCAGAGCTTTGGACTGGGACTGGAAGTGGGCATACCTTTTGGCTATCTCTATAAGCCATGCCCCTATTCCAAAGGCAGTACAGCCCATCAAGAGCACCAGCATCCTGAAATCAAGTGTCCAAACACATGAGCTTGTAGGGAATATATTTTATATTCAAACTGTAACTTTTCATTCTTGGCCCCCATTGGCAAACAGGCATTTTATAATAAAATTTGCATCCATCCCTATTGCAAAAGTCCACATTTTAAAAACTATTTCAAAACCATGCAAAGTCCATAAAGTCTCTTCTGAGACTCAAGACAAACTCTTAGCTATGAGCTCCTGTAAAGTTAAAAAGAGAATGAGTGACCAACATACTACAGCAGAGTAAGCATTATCATTGTAAAGGTAGTGGTGGGAAGATAGGAAGTATAACACCGAAGCAAGACTAAACGCAGCATCATCTGCACTAAACATGATGGCTTCATGTCAACATCTTAGGCTCATGATAGCCTCATCCAAGGTCTAAAGGGCTTGTGAAGCCACCTGTCTACATCCCTGTCATCTGCAGTATATATAGTCTCTCTCTAGCTTGGCTCCACAAGGTAACTGTATCTCTCTGTGACAAACAATTGCATGTTTCCAGCATCTGCAGCAATCCCTGAGTCTCCACTCCAACTTGGACTTCATATCCACAGCTTCCCATGTGGCCTACTCAGGAGCTTCACACTGGGAATTCCACAGTGATGCACATTTTTTTGACCTTACATTTTCTCAGAACTTTGTTGCCTATGCCCCCATGTTCAGCAAAACCAGAATCACATGGAGATCAGATGCCAGCCCTGATGTGAACCTGAAATGTTCCGGGGCCTGCTGCCCCAGATTAATTTATGGACCAGTTTCTGAGAACTGGATAGATGAACTGGAGATAATGCTTCCCTAGATAATGTGGTGAGAGACCTCTGCCCCCACAGTGTTCCCAGGCACTCTGTTTTAAAGAAAAAGCTGTGAGTTTTTACTCTCAGAGCCTTCTGTGTATGCAGACTTGAACTCAAGGCATCTCTCCCACTGTCCTGGAACAACTTAATCAACCCTCTTTAATGGAACTAATCTCTAAAAAGTGCTAGACTTTTTTTTTTTTTTTTTGGTCCACAACTGCTTAGTCCTAGGTTTTCAATGTTCTCACACCCTCTTTTGAACCAAACTGCATTTAAAAAGTCTTTTAGTTCATATTTTTCTCTGGTTTCTCACAGTAATTTTTACTAAAAGCAGTGAGTCACAGCCATGCCACAGCCCAATTGCTATGTTGCCCGGAAACTTCCTTAGTAAACAAATTAGCTTATTACATTTGAATTCAGCCTCGTCAGATTTCTAGAACATGGGAGAAAAAAAATCTATGCAAGAATGTGAAGCAAGGACTCAGCAAGATGGCAGTGATAAGCTTAAACACATTCTGATAACCAGGAATACTGATGGAACCACTGAAGAGATATACTCCTGCTAAATGGCAGTTTGAGAGTCTATCTCTGCTTGCCCGGTGAAGACAGGGACAATAAAGAACCTTCTACTGGACAAATAGACACTGGAAGAACAGACAGGCCAGCAATGGGAGACAGAGTACTTCCTGCCACAGTGGAAGAGCCAGCAGATCAGATCTTTTCAGGACCCCAGTTGGCAGATTAGAGCTCCAAACAGAGGCCCTCCTCAGTTTCCCAAGTTCCATGCAGGCATTCTGACCAGTGGAGCCACTACAGTGACTGAGGGTGGTTCTCCCTAGAATTTGTAACATGGTGGCATCTGGTTGTCAGGTAGCTGGGGGATCGAGCTAACAGGAGCTGAGCTTCCCTAAGCCCAAGCATGCTGTGAATAGAATATAGACTACATATTGAAACTCCCTGCTCCCCCCACCCCTTGCCTGGCCCTTGGGCTAGGCACTATGCTGGGAACTCAGGGTAAAGCACCTAGATCTCAGCCTGGAGCAGTAAAGCAGTTCTGGACCATTGTGTGTAGCCTAAGCAACCAGGATGCATGGAATCACAGAGCTTCAGAGGCATAGGCTGACCCTGAGACTCACCTGAGAGCAGCCTGGGAGGACCATAACCACAGTTGTGACTCCCTAGGTACAACAAAACTGTTAGAAGCCCTGCCAACCCAGGCAGGTTGCTCTGGAACACAGCACTTCTGACAGGGAAAAGGCAGCTGAGCTTCCCCTAAATTCAAGTGCTGTAGACACCTTGTGAACTCCATATTGGAACTCCCTGTCCATACCCACTTTGGCAGGGCACTCAGTCTACAGCATTTAGATCTTGACCCGGAGCAGTAAGCAGTTCTGGGCCATTGCGTGTTGCCAGAGTGAGTGGGCTGCACTGGATTACAAGGCTTCTAAATGAAAGGCACAGGTTGAAATTAGGATGCCCCTGAGAGCAGCCTAGTAGGGCCATGACCACAGTCCTGACCACAGTCCTGACCTCCTAGATGCAGGGAAACTGTCAGAAGCCACACTGGCTCAGGCAGGCTGGACTGGAGCACAGTGATTCTAGTCAGGAAAAGGCAGCTGAGCCTCCTCTAATCTAAGCACTGTGGACAGGTTGTGAACTCTACATTGGAACTTCCTGCTGGCCCCTACCTTGCCCCTCAACTGAGCACCCAGGCTATAACACAGAGAATTCCAACCCTGGAGCAGTGAAACAGCCCTGGACCATTGCACACTGCCTGAGTGATGTGGGCTTTACCAGATCACAGTGCTCCTGACTGTAAGGTGCACGTTGAACCTGAGAGACTCATGAGATCAGCTTGGGAGGTCAACGATCATGGTCCTAATGCCTAAACTGCAGGGGAACTGCAGCTCTAGCCTACAGTCCGTGACCTGACAACTCCCATCAACATTGCTAAGAAGACCAGCTGTATCTCAGGAACCGGCAGGTGGGTAAAACACATCCCACTCCAACCCCTGACTTGAGTACTCAGTTGGGGCACAGCAGAAAGGGGTGAGCCATGGGAGGCCGACTGAGGACCAGCCATCAGCACAAGGACCCATCCAGCCTGTGGAGAACTACAGGTCACAGGATTATATGGTCTCCACATCAAAGCTTTTTCCTTGACACCAAGTCCAGAAGGCACCAGGAGTAGATAGCTAAGGACAACCAGATGGCTAAAGGCCAGCTAAAGAACAAAACTGACAAAAGTCAGGGAATTATGACTCCAACAAAATTCAGTTATGCTAATATAGCCAGTTCTCATCATCCTACCACAGCTGAAATACATGAAAATGATGAAAAAACTATACTTATGAAAATGATAGTGGGCTTACAAGAAGAAAATAAATCCCTGAAAGAATTTTTAAAAATCACAATTCCAGAAATGAAAGCAATTGAGAATTACATTAGAGACCTTCAGTTCACTCAGTCAAACAAGAGTGGGAAAGAGACAAGGCTGTGAAAGATTCTCAGGCAAGGACAACCAAATTGGAGCAGGAAATATATAAAACAGTTCAAGACCTGACACTGTAAATGGAAGCAATAAAGAAAACACAAGCAGAGACAATCCTGGAGGTGGAAAACCAAGGAAAGAGAACAGGAACTTCAGACATGAGTATCACCAATAGGATACAAGAGATGGAAGACAGAATCTCAGGCGTGGAAGACTTGATTGAAGAAATCAGTACAGCAACCAAAGAAAATGAGAAATCTAAAAAATTCCTCACCTACAACTTCCAAGAAATCAAGGACTCAATGAAAAGATGGAACCTAATAATTATAGGGACAGAGGAAAGAGAAGACTCCTGACTCCAAGGTCCAGGAATCATTTTCAACAAAATCATAGAAGAAAATTTTCCAAACCTAAAAAAAAGAGATGCCAGTAAAATTCCAAGAGGCTTACAGAACATGGAATAGATTAGACCAGAGAGTAAATTCCTCCTTCCATATAAAATTGAAACTCCAAATGTACAGAACAAAGAAAGAATATTAAAAGTGGTAAGAGAAGCCAGGCGGTGGTGGCGCACGCCTTTAATCCCAGCACTTGGGAGGCAGAGGCAGGCGGATCTTTGTGAGTTCGAGGCCAGCCTGGTCTACAAAGCGAGTCCAGGACAGCCAGAGATATTCAGAGAAACCCTGTCTTGAAAAACCAAAAAAAAAAAAAAGTGGTAAGAGAAAAAGGTCAAGCAACATATAATGGCAGACCCAGCAGAATTATACCTGAATTCTCCTCAGAAACTTTAAAAGCCAGAAGGGCCTGGGAAGATGTCCTACAAACCCTAAGAGACCAGAGGTGCCAGACCAGACTATTATACCAAGCAAAATTTCTGTCAACGTAGATAAAGAAAACAAAATATTCTATGACAAAACCATATTTAAGCAATATATCCAGCTCTACAGAAGATCCTAGAAGAAAAATTTCAACCCAAAGAAGATAACTACACCCAACAAAACACAGGAAATGAAAAACTTCACTGCAGTTAAACCAAAAGAAACACACAAACTCTCAACTACCACCTACATAAAAGTAACAGGAAATAACAACCTATAGTCATTAATATCTCTCAACATCAATGGAAACAACTTTCCAATAAAAAGGCACAGGCTTACAGAATGGGTTCATAAACAAGGCCAATCATTTTACTGCATACAAGAAACACACCTCAGTAACAAAGATGGACTCTATCTCAGAGTAAAGGTCTGAGAAAAGGTTTTCTAAGCAAACGGTCCTAGGAAGCAAGCTGGAGTAGCCATCCTAATACCAAATAAAATAGACTTTCAACTGAAATTAATGAAAAAAAGATAAGGAATGACACTACATACTTGTCAAAGAAAAATTCATCAAGATGACATCTCAATACTGAATATCCATGTCCTAAATACAAGGGCACTCACATTTGTGAAAGAAACTCTTCTAAAGCTTAAACAACACATCAATCCCCACACATTAATAGTGGAAGACTTCAACATTCCACTCAGCAATGGACAGGTCATTGAGACAGAAACCAAGCAGACAAATAATGAGGCTAACAGAGGTCATGAACCAAATGGACTCAACAGATACCTACAAAATGTTTCATCCAAACACAAAAGAATACACCTTCTTTTAAGCACCTCATGGAACCTTCTCCAAAATTTAACATATAGTTGGTCACAAAGCAAGTCTCAACAGATACAAGAAAATTGAAATAACCCCTTGCATCTTATCAGACTACCATGGATTAAAGCTGGACTTCAACAACAACAGAAATAACAAAAAGCCTACACATTCATGGAAAGTGAGCAACTTTTTACTCAATGACCACTGGGCCAGGGAACAAAAAAAAAATAAGGAAATCAAAGACTTCCTAAAATCCAAAGAAAAAGAAGGCACAACATACCCAAACCTATGGGACACAATGAAAGCTGTGCTACAAGGAAAGTTGATAGCACTAAGTGCCTTCAAAAAGAAAATTGTGACACCTCATATTAGTAACTTAACAGCAGAACTGGAAGCATACAAAAAATAAGCAAACAGTCCCAAGAGGAGCAGATGGCAGGAAATCATCAAACTCAAGACTAAAATCAATGACTTAGAAATAAAAAGAACAATGCAAAGAAACTATGAAATCAAGAGTTGGTTCTTTGAGAAAATCAACAAAATAGACAAACCCTTAGTCAAACTAACTAAAAGGGGGAGGGAAAATATCAAAATCAACAAAATCAGAAATGAAAAAGAAGAAATAGCAACAGACATTGAGGAAATCCAGAGAATATTTAGGTCTTACTTCAAAAACCTGTACTCCACAAAACTTGCAAACCTAAGAGAAATGGACAATTTTCTTGATAGATTCCACCTACTAAAGTTAAATTAAGATCAAGTTAAAAAAAATTAAACAGTCATATAACCCCTAAGGAAATAGAAGCAGTCATTAAAATTTTCCCAACCCCTACCCCCCAAAAAGCCCAAGGCCAAATGGTTTCAGCACAGAATTCTACCAGACCTTGAAAGAAGAAGTAATACCAATAGTCTTCAAAGTCTTCCACAAAATAGAAATACAAGGAACACTGTCAAAATCATTCTATAAGGTCACAGTCACCCTGATAGCTAAACTACACAAAGACCTAACAAACAAAGAGAATTACAGGTGAATTTCCTTTATGAACATAGACTAGAAAATATTCAATAAAATACTTGCGAACCAAATCCAAAAACACATCAAAAGTATCATATACCATGATCAAGTAGGCTTCATCCCAGGTATGCAGGGGTGGTTCAACATATGAAAATCCATCACATAATCCACCATATAAACAAGCTGAAAGAAAAAAAAAAAAACATGATCATCTCACTAGATGCTGAAGAAACAATTCACAAAATCCAACACCCTTCATGCTAAAAGTGCTGGAGAGAACAGATATACATGGACCATACCTAGAAATAATAAAGACAATATACAGCAAGCCAGTAGCCAACATAAAATTAAATGGAGAGAAACTTAAAGTACTTCCTCTAAAGTCATGATCAAACAAGGATGACCACTCTCCCCATATCTCTTTAAAATAGTACTTGAAATTCTAGCTAGAGTAGTAAGACAATGAAAGGAGATCAAGGAGATACAAATTGGAAAGGAAGAGGTAAAAAGTGTCACTATTCACAGATGCTATGATAGTATACATAAGTAAACCCAAAAATTTCACCAGACAACTCCTACAACTGATAAACATCTTCAGCAAGGTGGCTGGATTCAAAATTAATTTAAAAAAATCAGAATCCCTTCTTTACACAAAATATAAATGGGCCAAGAAAGAAAACAGGGAAACAACACCCTTCACAATAGCCAGAAATAATATGAAATATTTGGGGGTAACTCTAACCAATCAAGTGAAATACGTGTATGACAAGAACTTCAAGTCCTTGAAGAAAGAAATTGAAGAGGCCATCAGAAGATGGAAAGATCTCCCATGCTCATGGATAGGTAGGATCTACATAATAAAAATGACTATCGTACCAAAAGCTATATACAAATTCAATGAAATTCCTATCAAAATACCAACACAATTATTTACAGACCTTGAAAGAACAATTCTCAACTTCATATGGAATAAAAAAAAAACACAGAATAGCTAAATCAATTCTGTACAATAAAAACACATCTGGGGGTATCACCATCCCAGATTACAAACTATACTACAGAACAATAGTAATAAAAACAGCAGGGCACTGGTATTAAAACAGACCAGTAGATCAATGGAATCGAATCAAAGACCCAGAAATAAACCTACACACCTATGGTCACTTAATTTTTGACAAAGAAGCCAAAACCATACAATGGAAAAAGACAGCATCTTCAACAAATGGTGCTGGTCTAACTGGATGTCAACATGTAAAAGAATGCAAGCAGACCCATACTTATCACCTTGCACAAAATTTAAATCCAAGTGGATCAAAGACCTTAACATAAACCCTGACACACTAAATCTAATAGAAGAGAAAGTGAGGGAAAGCCTTGAACTCATTGGCACAACTTCCTGAACAGAACAGCAATAGCTTAGACTCTAAGACCAACAATCAATAAATGGAATCTCACGAAACTGAAAAGCTTCTGTAAGGCAAAGGACACTGTCATTAGACAAAACGGCAACCTACAGATTGGAAAAAGATCTTCACCAACCCCACATCCAACAGAGGGATAATATCCAAAATTTGTAGAGAACTCAAGAAATTAAACACCAAGAAGCCAAATAATCCAATCAAAAAATGGAGTAGAGAGCTAAACTGAGAGTTCACAAAAGAAGAATCTAATGGCTGAGAGCCACTTCTCCATTGCTGGTGGGAGTCTAAACTTGTACAATCACTGTGGAAATCAGTCTGGAGATATCTTAGAAAACTTGGAATAGCTCTACCTCAACACCTAGCCATACCACTTCTGGGTATACATCCAAATTATTCCTCACCAAACCACAAGGATGTTTCCTCATCTATGTTCATAGCAGCCTTATTTGTAATAGCTAGAAACTGAAAACAACCCAGATGTCCCTCAACTGAGGAATAGATAAAAAAAAAAAAAACCCTGTGGTACATCTACACAATGGAATACTACTCAGCCATCAGAAACAACGAAATCATACAATTTGCAGGCAAATGGATGGAACTAGAAAAGCTCATCCTGTGTGAGCTAACCCAGACTCAGAAAGATGCATATGTCCTCTATTCACTTATAATCGGATTTTAGCCATATAGTACAGGATAGCTATACTACAACCAATGCATCAAAAGGAGCAGGAACATAGACTTTGTTACCTGTCAATGAGACACTTTGCCCTAGTGGTGCTGCCATGTAGGCCCCCAGTGTATGAGAAAGCTCTTGGCCCTCATGTGACTGCTCAACTGGGTCATGGGACTGATATGTAGGGACACTCCACTCTGGAGGAGTAGGATAGAAGGGAGAGGGTGTGGAGAGTGGGCAAGTGGGATTGGGAAGGTTGGAAAGAGGGCACTGTGATGGAGATGGAACTTGTAGTGATAAATAAACATTTTTTAAATGTTAAAAAAAAATAAAGGATCACCCAGCCAAGCTTGTCTCCATGACTTCCTCACTACTCAGTATCAATTTTCTTATCAGGTAAATTTCCCTGTGTCTGTGATCAAGTAACTGACAGAAAGAAGCAAGTGAATGGGGAGGAGTTTGGTTTGGCAAATATTACAGTTCATCATGGCAGAAATGACAGAGTGATCAACCAGGGTAGCATCATGTGATGCAGCTGGCCACTTGTCATCTAGACTAGGAAGAGACAGACATGAACCAGAGACAGGCAACCTCAAAGGCTCATCTCCACCAGCTATGCCTAGTGTTTTGCCACATTTCATGACAGGGCTAGTGACTAGGGATGGAGCATTTAAACAGGAACCTGCGGACATGGTACTTCATTACAGCAATAGAAACCCTTACTAGGACAGGGTATATACAGTTAACACTACTGCTTTCTCTCACTGAACCTACCTTTTACCATCAGATAAAGAGATCCGCCTCTGTTACTCTTTGATTTAGAATATACTGTGTCTAATGTATATATAAATTAAGTTTTCATGGACATTGTAGCATGACCAAAACTTAAATGGATTAAAGTATCCAATAAAAGAAAGAAAGTGTCTGAATTGATGATTAAAAAAAACCAATAGTTCAGCTGTGTGTTGCTGATCTTTCTAAAGATATTTGTATATCAAAAATGAAAGGTTTGACAAAGATATTCCACCCAGAACTGGGGAGACATCTTAGTGGCTGAGAACAATTTCTGCTTTTCCACAGGACCCAAGTTCAGTTCCCAGAACCCTTATTTGGTGTCTCACAAACTCCTGTAAGTCCAGGAGATCTAATGTCCCCTTCTGACCTCTGTGAGCACCCAGGCACTTGTGCACTTACCAACCCACCCACCCCACACATAAATAATAACAACATTAAAAACAAATCTTTAAAAAAGTGTTCCATGGAAACTGAATTTATATATACATTAGACACAATATATTCTAAATCAAAGAGTAACAGAGGCGGATCTCTTTTTTTGATGGTAAAAGGTAGGTTCAGTGAGAGAAAGCAGTAATGTTAACTGTATATACCCTGTCTTAGTAAGAGTTTCTTTTGCTGTAATGAAATACCATGTCCAAAAAGCAAGTTGGGGAGGAAAGGGTTTATCTGGCTTATACTTCCAGATTGTATCACAACATTGAAAGAAGTCAGGACAGGAAATACAACAGGACGGGAACATGGAGGCAGGAGCTGATTCAAAGGTCATGGAGGAGTGCTGCTTACTGGCTTGCTTTCCATTCCTTTATCATCCTGTTCTCTTACAGAATTCAATACCACTGGTGCAGGGATGGTCCCACCCACCATGGGCTGGGCCTTCCACAACGAATCATTAACTAAGAAAATACCCTACAGTCTTGCATATACAGCCTGATCTTATAGAGACATTTTCTCAGTTGAGGCTCCCTCCTCTCTGATGATTCTAGCTTGTGTCAAGTTGACATAAAACTAGCCAATACATGCCCCTATATCAAAGCACATAATAGAGGATAAAGAAATAATAGATTTAAAGGAAAGAAATATTTCTATATAATAACATGAGAGCTCAGGATCTCACTGTCTGCAATAAATGTAATTAATAATTATATAATTATTATAATATATAATCACATATAATATAAATGTTATATATAATATACAATATAGAATATATAATATGTTATATGTTATATATATTGTAGATTATATGTTATATTATCTAGTATATATTATTTATATATACTATGATATAGCATATCTAGTATACTATATATGATATACATATTATATATTATACACATAATACTCATGCATACATGTATAATAGATATGTATAGGCATATGTATATATATATGCTGTAGGTTATGTATCGCAATCCCAAGATGAATATCATATTGAATGAATAAAAATATACTCAGTTTCACATCTTTATTATTATTGTATGTATATTGCATACATGTATATGGTCTGTGTGTGCATGGGGAGATACGTGTGCTGCAGCACATGTGTGGTGCTTGTGTGCTTACTCAGCTGGACACTCTTATATCTTCCAGAGGCCCAAATCCAGGAATGGTACTACCCACAATGGTCTGGGTCTTCGTACATCAATTAAAAACTGAGACAATCCCTGACATATAATGCCCTCAGGCCAACCTGACGTACACAGTTCCTCAGCTGAATGTCTAGTCGCAGATAGTTCTTGGTTGTGTCCAGTTGACAGTTAAAAACCAATCTGCACAGCCACTAAGGGGCATTTGGGAAACAGTTTTTAAGCACTGCATGCATAACCTTGAATAAAATTCAGACAATTTAAAATCATTTGGTCTTCTAGGAAAAGCACAAGATTTGTTTTTTCTGCCCAGTAATACAGTATAATTGAAAAAACTTTCCACTCAAACATAATGCCATTTGTGGAAACTGTGACGTCTGTTTCTGTAGCAAAAGAGCCACAGACTCTAGTGCCCCAAATAAAGGAAATCCAGCTGGGTTTCTCAGTGGAAAGCCCCAGGCCCTGCACACTGGTGAGAACTCACAAAGAATGGGTGTGTCCCAATGAAGCATCTCTACCTGTGGGTGGTCAATGATGTTTACCTAAAACAGACTTGTGGCTGTAGAGAAAACTCTTATTTCCTGGAAGGTGAATCTCACTGGCACTGATTACAGCCACAGGTCCCACCATTTGATGTTGGGTCAGCAGCTTTCTAATCCTCCCTGTCCTATAGCATCAGGGGTCAGGAAAGACAATGTATTCCTGGTCAGTTCTAATGAGGCAGGAGACTATCACCCAAGGAACAGTGTGATTAGTCTACACTTTGTCACATTTAGTGGCTGTAGAACTTTCTGAAACTGTGTGTTCCAGCCAGGGCTTTGTCAGCATCTGTGAGAGGCACCCTGGGAGTCTAGAGATAAGAGGAGAGCCATAGAAGGAACAAAGCAGGATAACCAGAAGATGATACCAGCTCCTGATTTCTCACCATTGCTGAGGAGCTGCCTCAGTTTCCCTAGCTGCAAACATCATCCGTGGGGCCTCTCTCATCAAGCTTCAGAGGAAACTCACTGAGTCAGGCTGGGCTCTGTGGGAAGACTGCTAAGGAAAACTCGATATCGAGTCTTTCCATCCCCAGAAATTGTCCAGCATTGTTGGTGAGAGCTGAGATAGCAGAAGCTCTCTGAAACTGTAAGCTCACCTATTGGTAAGGGGTGGAGTCAGGCGTTCACAAACAAGGGGAGGAACACCTACTTTGCCGTGGACATGGATCTTCATCCATTAACCTTGTTTTTAAGCAGCAAGGTCCATCAGAGGACCCTGATCAAGTCTCAGTTCACCTGGAAGAGGGACCTGTGTGTGCAGTTTCAGTGGTATATGTGGCATGTGAAGCAGGTTGATATTTTTCCAGGACAAGGCAAGTGTTTAAGACACAGCAAGAAAAGCTGGTGCAGCATTTTCTAGCCTCACACTTCCCGTCCCAGGACTAGGCTGTCTAGAGCAGATGTATTCTAAGACACAGCTCACTGGGAATTCTAAGTGCTCAGTGTCTTTTGAGACTGCCTTAAAGGATTGCTATGTGTGTTGTGCGTGGGAACGTGTGCAAACCTGTTCATGTGTATGTGGCTGTGCATGCATGTCTGTGTGGGTGCTCATGAAGGACAGAGGTCACCCTTGGGTGTTGTTCTTCAGAATGCTATTCACCTTATTTCTGAGACGGGGCTTTTCAGGTTTACCTGGAACCCTCTGACTCAACTGGACTGACTGGCCAGTGAGCTCCACAGAGCCATCAGTGTTCACCTTGTTAGAACAGGGATCTCAAGCATGCACCGTCATGCCTGGATCTTTTGCTTGGGTCCTAGGTTCAAACTTAGACTCTTATTATTTCACAGCAAACATTTTTAGTGACTGGGCTATCTTCCCAGCCCTCATGACTGTCTTTTAATGAGGTTCTGGAAACTTCCCACACACTGACTTTGCTAATCCTCGTCACCACCTGATGAAGAGTTTAATACCGTACTAATGAGGAAACATAAGCAGAGAGATAAAAACTCAACCAAAGCCACAAAGCTAAAGGAAGAGGGGGTGGATGGGTTCATGGTGTCATCCTATCCAAACTCAACCCAAAGCCCTGTGTTCTACCTAATCAGTGGAACAAGGCAAGTAAAAGTCCCATCTTTACCAACCGTAGGTTGAGACTCCCCAGAAGAAAAATTTAGAATGAGTCAGACCCTCAAACATCACCATGAGCCCTATATGTGACTCAATCCATGCCTATAAAATCAGGACAGTACCACCATTATGTCCCATTGCCTGTGAGGAACCAGCTGTAAGTATTATGTGTACCTATTGACTCATTTCATCCTTACCCAACCCTAGGCTGAAGGTCGGGATAACTCTCCCCACTCTACCCCCTAGGCAGGTGATTCACAGCGCAGGATGGGAGCAGGCTGCCCACAGATGTAAGATGGTGTGCGGAGAGCTCGAATTGAAACGTAGTCTGCAGATAAGCCTTCCATTGTTTTGGGGGCTGTCACCAAAGAGCATTGTCTAAAGCAGTGATGGGGTACTTGAAAACCTTTGGATGCTCCTCCCAGAGTTGTTTACTAATGGGAAGTGACTGCTGTGTGTTCTAGCCAGTGAGATCCACACCTGCCATGCTCAAATGAAAATATTCAGAAATAGTCACATCCATACTGAACCATGTGCAGATTTTTTCCCTTGTCACTATGCCCTAAGCAACAATGCTGCAACTGTTAACATATCATTAATACAGTACGAAACATTAAAGTCACCGAGAGATTTAAGGCATGTGGGATGTTGTATGTATGTTATATGCAATATTATGCCATCATTGCCTAAGATATTTGCAAGTCTGTATTTTTATATTTGCAGAGGCCTGTAACTAAATACCATGGAGACCAAAGATGACTGTCATATTGTTACCCATGCGGAGACCAAAGATGACTGTCATACTGCTACACAGGCGGAGAAAATTTTGATGAATCTGTAAGTTCTGAAGACAAACGCCTGAGATGGTGCTTGATCCTCAGTGGAAGGGATGTGAATAGTTCAAGGGACTGTGGCTCCCTGAAGGGCTCATGATGAAATTGTTTTCCCTGCATCTTTCATTCAACGTTTTTGAAAATCAGTCATTTTAAACAACTTCAGAAGAAAGAAACTAAGCACTTTCCTTCTCAGCCCCTAGGCAGGAAAGCATGACACTGTGGATCTAAAACAAATGGAGAAATCGATGGCTGAAGCACAGGGAACCACAGACCACAAAACTAAAATGAAGAAAAAAAAGTGAAACAGAGAAAGCAAGTTGAGTACCAGCTGACACATCCACACATGTCTTTATCTGTCTATTATCATTATCATCATCTGTATATCATTCTATCATCTGTCTGTCTACCTGTTATCATCTATCTATCTGCCTATCATCTGTCTATCTGTTTATCTATCATCTACCTATCTATTATCTATCATCTACCTATCATCACTTATATATTATATCTATCATCTATCATCCACCTTATCTATCTATCTATCTATCTATCTATCTATCTATCTATCTATATCTATCTTTCTATCATCCATCTCTATCTATCTATCTATCTATCTATCTATCTATCTATCTATCTATCTATCATCTGTCTGTGTATTATAATAATCTGCTTCCTGACTATGGATGCAATATGACCAGCTAGCTGCTCATGCTTCTTGGCACCATGCCTTCCTTGCCATAATGAACTGAACCTACAAATCCTGGGTCAAGTAAAACATTCCTTACACTGCTTTTGTCCACTATTTTGTCACAGCAATAGGACAAGTGACTATTACAGTAATCATTCCTCCCTCCCTCCTAATCTCTGACAACCACTACCTTGCTTCATGATCACAACAGCTTCTTGTCTTCCAGAACACTGGATAGCAAGAGCTGGGTACTGTATCATCTTTCCAGATTGGCTCCCTTCCCATTGTGTAATGCATTTAAGGTTCCGTCATAACCATAACTACTCAGTGCTTTGACAGTCCGTCTCTTGTTAGTTTTGAATAATATTCCGTTGACTGCTTGTACACAGCTTACTAACCCCGTCACCTCCTGAAAGCCTTCGTGGTCACCTCAAAGTCTTGGAAACTATTATTATGAGTAAGGTTTTGATAAATGCTCATGTTATCGTTCTTGATGAAG
Organism: Lophiomys imhausi; assembly: GCA_907164525.1. Taxonomy (NCBI): domain Eukaryota; kingdom Metazoa; phylum Chordata; class Mammalia; order Rodentia; family Muridae; genus Lophiomys; species Lophiomys imhausi. The sequence goes on from CAJQZJ010001511.1 coordinate 12,741,547, forward strand.
CACCACTGAAGGTGTCTTACCCACTTTCCAAAGGGGCAGCTCACTGTTCTACTCATCAGCTGTAAGTGGTCTTTGGTTATTTCACGTGTCCTTTTTTATCAGGTATATCTTCCCATATTCTCACCTGATTTGTGGGTTGTCTCCTCATTAAGCTGACAGTGTCTTTTGTAGAGTAGATTTTAATGCAATGAGTTGCTGATATTTTTTTTTCATGGACTGCACCTTTGATGGTGTGTCTAAAAAGTCACCAGGAAGCCCAAGTTCGTGCAGATGTTCTTTATTTTCTCCAAGATGCTTTCAGTTTCAGTATGTTATCATTTTGTTTCTGTTGCTGTAATAAAATACCCTGACAACAAAGAATCTTAGGGGAGGAAGGAGATTTATTTGGCTTACCATGGTAGCGTTCAGTCCATCACTGAGGGTAGCTTAAGGCAGGAACTCAAGTAGCCGCTCACATGAAACAAATGCATGCATACCACCTGCTTTATTTTCATCTAGATTCCTCCTGTTCTATATATTTCAGGAAACCACTTAGGGAATGGTGCTGCCCACAGTGGGCTGGATATTCCTACAAAAATTAATAATCAAGACAATCCCCAATAGATACACCCATGGGGTAACCTGGTCTAGATAATTCCTGATCGAGACTCTCTTCCAATGTGATTCTAGACAGTGGCAATTAGACAATCTTCATTCAGAGCATGACTGCTCTGACAAGAGATCACATCCAAAGACTTTCTAGGTCTGTGTGATCCCACTGGAATACAGACATGCCTTGAATCCCACCCAGGAGAAAGAGGCAAGCAGATTGCTGACTTCGAAGCCAGCCTGCTTTAGAACAAGTTACGGGTAAAGAAAAGCTTAGGTCTAGGCATGGTAGTACACACCTTTAATCCCAGAACTTGGGAGACAGAGGTGTGCAGATCTCTGCGTTCTGTTGAGATAGTTTGTTTGAGTCAGGAGTTGAGAGGCAGTGCAGTTGAGTTGAGTTTGTGGTAGTTCAGTTCTGGGAATTCAGAGGCAGGTTTAGCAGGACAGGTATAGAGAGATAGGTTGCATAGAGAGAACAGATGAAGACAGAATGAGTCAGAGAGTTAGAAGGAACCAGAAGATTAGAACATATTGCTAGAGTTAGTTTGAGGCCAAGCAGAGCAATACAGTAAGAAGCTGAGAAGCCGAGAGAAACCAGATTGAATTAGTCAGCTGAGAAAGGAGTGTGAGCCAGAACAGCTGAGATGAACCAGTCAGCTAGTGTCTAGAAAGAGCTAGAAAAGTGAGCTTATTCAGAAGTTAAGTCTCAGAAGCTGAAAATATTCTAGGCCTACATTAGATTGTACAGAGTCTAGAAGCTTCTAGGACTATGCTTAGGTTAGCAGATGGAGGCAATAAACTTCCAAGACAACACTGGCATCTAGATAATTCTTCATCAAGACCTCTCTTCCAATGTAATTCTAGATGGTGGTAATTAGGCAACCAAAATTAACTATCACTCGGTCATACATTCTGAGTTAATTCCTGTGAGGGATTTTTTTTTCCTGTGTGGATTTCTGGCTGTTCCAGTACCACTTGTTGAAAGATCCTTTGTTTTTAATCATGCTTTCATTTCTCCTTCATGGTAGGACTGGTTGATCACATCTGTGAACATTTGTAAACTTTATTCTGCTCTGTCAATCACTAACCAGTTTTTTCCTTATCCCTGTATTGTCTTAATTACTGTGTCTTTGCAGTGCATTGGAAATGTCAACCTTCCACTTACTTCTCCATCCATCCTGAACTTGATATTCTGAGTCTTTTGCTGGCATCCTCAAAATGTGTTTCTGGATGGAACCTTGACAGGAATTATTTAAGTCTACAGATCAAGTTAGAGAAGCTGCTATCATGAGGCCTGAATGTTGATACCTGTGAGCACAGACGGTCATCCATTTGTTTAATTTCTCTTTGAGTTCTTTGATCAGTCTTTGTGGATCTCCTCACACACTACTTACATATTTTATTAGATTCATGTCTTAGTGTCTCATTTTGGGGGCACTAATATAAAATATGTGTGTTTTCAATTTCAAATTTTAATTGTTCACTGCTGCCATTTAAGAAAGCAATTAATGTCTGTTTATTAACTTCATATTCACCAACTTTGTTGTAAGTGTCCGTTAATTTCAGGAGCACTGGTGCCATTTTAATTGCAGAGCAATAGTTGGATCACATCGCCTCTTTCCCTTCTTCCTGCCCAGGCCCCACTCGCTTCACCCTCCCCTTCCTTAGTCATCGTTCAATCTCATCTGCACAAGTCATGCAGGTCCGTGTTCACCTTGCTCATCTCTTGCTTATTTTCTCTCTGCTTAACTCCTGTGTGTAAACTGACAGCCTTGCATTGTTTTATAACCCACCTTCCACACGGTCGCAAGGCCTAGCACCTACGTAGAAAGCAGACTTTACCACCCTAGTTTGTGTTTTCTTTCAGGAAACCTTGCGCTGATGATTCTCTCTCCCGTGGGTTTTTTTTTTTTTTCAGTGTCCTACTTGTTCGGCAGGAAAGAGTCCTTCAGGATCACAGAGGAGGAAGCCTGATCCTGAGTCTTTGAAAAGCAAAGAAACAAACAGAAACAAAAAATTACAGTTCATACTCTTCTTACACTTCATGCATCATTTGGGCAGGTGTGAAATTCCCAGTATTAAGAAATTTCTCTGCAAAACCTAGCAGCCCTTGCTGCCTAGAGCATGGGCACCTTCCCAGGCCATCAAAGGCACATGACAATTTGAATCTTATTTTTTCGTAGGTAGTGCATTTCATATTTTCCTCTTTTAATAAGTTGAAACGTAAAATATGTCATTGATGCTATGAGATACACAAAATGGTGATAAGTAGAAGTTGGGGATGGACTAAAATTTGCCTACATCAGGGATACTGATGGAGGACCAGAACTTGCACTGCGGCAAGATCAAGAGCTGGCTTAGCTTGAGGGAAGTCTGTGAGCCTTCGCAGAAGACTGTTTTTAATCTTGTCGTGGTTTGGAAGAGGATCCTCTGAATGAAATGTCCAGGTTTGTTCTCGTCCCCACCTCCTCTAAAGAAATAGAAGACACTAGCAGCCGGCTACGGCATTGGTCATGTGATTCTAGGTTAGGAGAGATTAAGCAAAGGTGGAAGCTGGGCCCTGGGTGTCGCTGGTATGAAGAGAAGCCACGGGCTGGGGTAAGACAGTTCAGGGTGGAGGTGGGATGAGGAGACCCCACAAGTGACAGGAAGAAGGCAGTTTTGATGTAAAGAGGACTGAGGGTCCCAGTCGCCTAGTCCAGGTCAGTGCTGCTTGGAGAGAGGGTGGGGTACTGTGGTCCTTATCACAGAGAGGTTTAAAACTGGGGAGACTCTCACACGTCAGAGGCTGACTTCAGATGCCTTCTTCTCCTTCCCAGGCCCCCAAACAAACTGTCTGAAACCCAACAGTTGAGGCCGAGTGTATCAAATAAGTAAGATGAAGAACAACCCCATAAAATAACTGTGGTTAGTGTTTGGTAGGACTGGGGTGGGGGGTGGGTCTCCAAGATGGGGAACTTGTTTTTACTGAATGTGCTAATCCAGGACATAAGCCCTCCCTTTCATTTCCCAGGATTTAGCCCTTGCTCTGTCCCCAGTACTCCCTCCACCCTAGTTGAATGGAAAGCTGGCTCAATATCTTTTAATTTCTTTCTTTCTCTGTCTCTCTTTCTTCCTTCTTTCCTTCCTTCCTTCCTTTTCTTTTCTTTCTCTCTCCTCCTCTTTCTTTTTTTTCTTTCCATTTAAATATAGATACATTAAAAAAAAAAACAGACATCAGACTTCACAGAAACCCATAATTTCACAGGCAATGGGATGTTTATAGACACAATTTGTTTGTCTCTGATAACATGCATACATATGTCCTGATGTTAATGCTTTAATTTTTCTTCTCAATAGAGTCTTTTTGCATGCATAGACCTTCACTCATAGAGGGCAGGGAGGGAGGGAGAGATATCAGCTTCTCTCTATACCTCAACTGGAATGCCTGGGCTGTGAGACCCTCTGATGGGCCAGAACTATGTAATACAGACAAAGGCCAGGGTGATAGGACAGTAGACCTTCCTAGCACCCACTAGGCTTCCCCATGCCATAGCTAGAGAAACCTAACCCCTCACTGGCATGGTGAAATCAATTGTGTAACCTCCCTGACTCAGGGAGACCCTGTGATGACAGCAGATGCGTCTCGAGTGCAGAAAAATGCGAACTTCAGGGTCACCCCTGTCTCTGTCTTCCATATGACCCGAAACAAACTTTCTCTGGACTAGTTTTCCCCTGTCTGAAAATGAGAAACATTTCAACATGAGTGAGTGTGAGATTAAAGAACCTGGAATTAGGGCAGCAGTCTGAGGTATCTGGAGGGGACAGAAATAAAAGGGACTAGACTGTTCTAGACAGGAGGCCAGTAGTCACCCTCAGCATGCTATGGACATAAGAAGGGGATGGAGCTTGAAGGCAAATGACTGAAATGGTCTATGAAAACATAGAACAGCTGGACAAGAGCCTATCAAAGGGTGAGACTGGGTATTATCTATGAATTCTGAATAGAAGACCATGGCTGGCCATGTTCTGCTCTCAGGAGGGGTGTTAGAAGCATGGTAGCACAGTGCAAGGGTGGGAAGAAGAGAGAGTGGTGTGGAGACTGTAAACAGGGGATACTCCTCAGAGTTCACGGGCATCCCTCCTGCCACTGGGGCAGTCAGAAGAGGCAGCCCAAGGTAGCATCCTGCAGTGTCATCTTGAGAGCAGCTGGTGCCTGGGACGTTTAGCTGGCAAGAATACTTAGCGACTGTGGATGGTCTGTCGACATCTATAAAGCGCTTTCCGTGAAATTCTATTACTCTATATCTATAAAGC
>CAJQZJ010001511.1:12746443-12777705 GCA_907164525.1 Lophiomys imhausi
GCTTTCTGTACTAATTATCTAGCCACATAGCATCCATAAGAGGAGTACACGCTAACAAACACCACCCTTGTTTTATAGATAATATTACAGAAGTAAGCAAGCATACTTCTTGTAGACCTCCAGAATGAATAAAATGTGGCATCTTGTTTTTCTCTTTGTTCGTGTTGACTAGAATTCCAACTGGCCCACAGTGTCACCTGCACCAGTATTTGCTGAGTTAACACCACTGTGAGCTTGTGACACTTTGGAGTGCTGACGAGTACTTGAGAAACTGACTTTCACCTCTTGTGCTCCTTCTATCCTGTTCCCAGTGAGTTCAAGTGGTATGTCTAAGGTCACACCAGGAGTACTGGGTGTAGTGACACATCCCTGAAATCCCAGGAATTGGAGGTGTGGCAAGCAAATCTGGAGTTAAGGACCATCTTTGTTTAATGGAGAGTTTGGAGCCAGCATGGACTACATGAGATTCTTTTCAACAGAAGAAAAACCACACAGGAAATGAAACAAAACAGATCACAGGATGAGTCAATGCCAACAGCTTGGTGGAGAATCTTGCTTCTGTTTTTGAAGCACTTGGGATGGAACCCAGGGACTTTGGCCTGCTGGGCAAGCACTCTAACTCTGAGTTACACTCTCGGCCTTGAGGATCATGGTTATCAGAAGGGGCACTCAATTTTGACAACAAAAATCAGACATACGGGATGCTGTCCAATGTCTCGGTGAGTAAGTTGCCTTAAACGGAGCCTTTCCCAACTAGGTTTTCTGATGTATGATATTTTTGATTTGTATAGAAAGCTAAGATAGAAATGCAGGAAATGTTAGGAAAAACCTGGAAGTAGCACTCAGCAGGTAAGAGCAGAGAGAAGCAGGGAATCTGGCCTGCGGAAAGCGAGGGGTCCTTGGAGAAGCAGGGAAGCTGAGGTTCATAGAAGGCAGGCATTGGCTGCCTGACTGGGGAACTGGACTGTGGCCATGTGCATGAGTGACATTTGCAGGGATATATGTGGACATGGATGGCAATAACTGAAAGAGGAAGAAGTGGATGGAAGGATCTGTCTGGAGGTCACTGGAGAGGGGTGTGTCTAGGCACCTGAGGCTCCTGGTCCAGGGAGCAAAGGCCAGGCAGATCCATATGGCAGAGACCTAGGGAAGCTAGGCAGTGAGGTAGGGCATAATGAGTGTGTCCTGAGGAGAGCAGGAGGTATGCACACCCACACTTCCTCCAGGCCTCCAGGAGTCCCCACCACTTAGCACTTGGCTCCAAATGCTCTGGTAAAGCCTGGGATACACCACTGACTTCAGCACCACAGTAGTAGCCTTCTTTGACTACGTGAGAAAATCATCAGGTAGCTTGGACCAGGCAAGAGTCTTGAAGTTAGACCAGTTTGATTGGTGTTCTAGAAAAACTCATCCTGAGTGAGCTAACCCAGACTCAGGAAGATACACATGGCCTCTATTCACTTATAACTGGATTTTAGCCATATAGTACAGGATAACTATCTACAATCAACAGACCAAAAAGAACAGGAATATAGACTTTTTGACCTGTTAGTGGGACACTTCACTCTGGTGGAACAGAGGAAGCTCTTAGCCTTTATGTGGCTGATGAACTGAGGGGACTGATATGTGGGGGCATCCTACACGGGTGGAGTGGGATAGGTGAGAGGGGAGTAGAGGGATGGAGGGTGGGACCAGGAGGGGTGGAGGGAGGAGGGTGTGATACAGATGTGACTTGAATTAATAAATAAATGTTTATATTTTTTTAAAAAATAACTGTAGTGTGTTCATGTGCATGTGCATATGAATATGTTCATATTCTATGAAAAATCAGTCCATAAATGCCTAAAACCAGCAGGGGAGGCAGTGGGGACCACTCAGGTACCGGATGTTCTCACATACTCTTCCTTTCTGTCACTTCACTTGGCCTTGTCCCATGCTCTGAGCTGCTAACAGAGCCATACATGGTGTGGCAAAAACAGCAGAAATGTGGTACATTTCTGTTGTTACTCAGGAGACTAGACATCCAAAATGGAGATGTTGGATGGCTGTTTCATTGTGAGCAGACAGAGAGAGACTGTACTGCAGACCCCCTCCCCAGCTTTTGGAGATTGTCAGGCAACAGGCACCTTGACTTACAGTGCGGGGCTATGCTCTCTATCTCTTCATCTCATTTTTTCCAGTCTGTTCCTGCCAAGGTTGAGCACATCCTACAAAAGCTTGCAGACTGAAACTCAACCTCCAGTTTAGTAGTATTTAGAAGTGGCAAACCTTTAAGAGGACAGAGATGATAGAAAACAATCAGCTGATGGGAAAGGGTTAATGTCCTCCTTGCAGGAGGACACCCCCACACACACCAGCACTGAAAAAGTAGATTGTTATAAAGAAGTTACTTTGAACCCTCTCCATCTTCTCTTGCTTTTTGGCTTCCACTCACAGACACTCTGAGCACAGCCATCTTCTTTTCCCACTGCTATTCGAGTATTATAGTGTAGCCAGGATGATCTCACCAGAGCTGCAAGACATTTGGGCTTGCTAGCCACCTGGATCATGAGCCAATGGAGCCTCTTTTTTTTTTTTTTTTTTTCATAGCATACCTAGCCTGAAGTATTTTTTAAATACACAAAACAGATTAAAACCATGTTCAAATTCCTCCCTATTCATAAGGGCACTCTTGTATTGTCTTAAAATACACCAGTAAGCTCATGTTTGTCAATTGTCTCTACAATGACTGTACTTCCAAATAAGATCACGTTTCAGCCTGTCCATATCCAAGGCTCCTTGAGCACTCCTGCCAGCTTCATCTAGCCCTGTCACATTCCACTCTCTAACTTCAGGTCACAGACTCTCATTCCATCATTGATGACTCAAGGCCAGTTTGCATATAAAGCCATGAACACGTTTTACACTTTCCTGGCTGAGACCCTACAAGGCTATTTATTCCATTCACCCTGCACCTAGTGGGTGAGTGAGAGAGACAGAGGGGCCTTTGTCTGTTCTGATCCATGCATCTCTGTGCTTTTCACTCAGTGTGGAGGAGGCAACCAAGCAATGATATTATTTCAAGCTCGATGCCTTGGAGATTGGAAGGCAGGCAAAAGTTAAGCGAGTGGGTTTGTTCTGAGAAATCAGGTGACAAGGACTGTGATAAGCAGAGCCCAGGGTGATGTTGCAGGAGGAATGGTCAGGATATAGCATGTGATGGGGTTCCAATGCTCCTGCCTGCTCATGGAGCAAGGTGTGCCAGCATCCCCTCACATTCGGGGAGAACCTTGTTACAACTGCTAGAAATTCTTACAACCTCATGATTCTCACCTAATGAAGGTAATGACTAGGGCCATTTTACCCATTGTGTGAGTGAAGATAAGGATGCAAAACACAATTCCTAATGTTTTATCTTAAATGAAAAAAATTCTTTGTGTGTTATTCTTACAAACAGCAAGGGTGAAGTATTCCCCCCCCCCCAACTACCAAAAAGTCAGTTAAATTATATTTTGCTAATTTTCTCAATGTCTCAGCTGCCAACAGCACTTTAAATAATAATAGTTAGATCCTTCTTAAATAAGGCAGCAATTTATTTAAAAATAAAATAACGAATGCCAGAGGCCCCAGAACTCAGGATCTAAGGAACGAAACCACAGGCTGGCTGCTGGGTCTCCATAATGTTGAAACCAACAGACATACATTCACTATGATTCGCTGGAGAGCTAGACCACCCACTGGCCTAAGGAGAGGTGAGGGAAGCTCTCAGGAGGTCACTGGGTGTGTTCACATGCCACTTTGTATTGGGGTGTCTCTGAATCCTGTGTGATCAGGTGGGGAAGTTACTCTTGAAGACAAGACTCCTTCCAGGGTATGCAAGAGTAGACAAGAGAGCTAGTCCAGGCAGAGCAGCCACGCTCTTCAGTCACCATAGATGAGGGGGGACCAGGAGTAACATGAACTCAGGCATTCAGGTGACAATAAGGATCCAGGAGCTCATGCGTTAGGGTGGGGAGAGGGCCACAGGTTTGCAGTCATAAATGGTTCCATTGTGCAGAGCTGACACTCCACCTCAACTGTTTCTAATCTGGTTTGTTGTTATTCTGAGACAGGGTCTCTGCAGGCTGACCAGGAACCTGCTGAGTAGTCCAGGCTGGCCTCAAACTGAGATCCTTCTGCCTCTGCATCCAAGTGCCAGGATTAAAGGCATTAGCCACCCACTCCCAGTTTGCATATGTAAGAAGACTTTAAAAAGTGTGAAAGTGTTCATGCATACATTGTAACCACTAAAATATACAGCATATACAACAAATAAAAGCCTCTATTACCTCTTTATTTCCATTCTAAGAGTCACTGAACTACTCACTGCAAGCAAACACTTCAGGCTAGACTCTGACTTCCTTTCCTTACTCAAAACTCCCTTCATAGTGGGAGGGACCCATAACCCATTGTCCTCCACACAGTAACATAGGTAGCCTGGAACACACAGGTCTCCAGTTTTCAGAATCACTTGATTTTTTGCTGGCAAAATCAAGCTTAGGAGCTAAATTTTGAGGTTTATTAACAATTTTTTTACATTCAATTTACAGAGTTTGCAATGGACAAGTTTAAGCATAAAATTTGACAAGTTAAAAAATCAAAACCAAAACCCAAAACATATCCCTACGAAAAGCAGACCATTGCCAAGCTATGGAAGGTTCCTTTCTCTCCATAAAGCCCCTAGTCCATCTTTCCGCAGAATTACCTTCTCTGCCCCCAACAGGAGCCAAAACTATGCAGCTTTCCCTCCCTTCATAGCTACTCTCTGCTCTAGAGTTTTATAGAAACAGGGTGGGGGCAATGTAATGTACATTCCAGGTTGAGCATGGTTTTGCTCAACATTCTGTGTGCATCCATTGCTTGTGCATTTATTGATGAAGAATACTTTACTACACTGTGATTTTGTCATCATTTTTCTTTTTATTAAGTTAAATTTCTTCATACATCATATTTTGATCACATTTTTTCCCTTCTCAAAATCTTCCCATATCCTCTCTTTTTCTGTGATGGACGCTGAGTCATTTAGCTTCAGGCTCTTAAGAATAAAGTCACCACTAGATTTCCATGTGAGTTTGTCTGAGAGAACAAGTCTTTGTTTCTGCTGGGTAAATTCCTAGGTTGAAATTTAGGAGGATCAAGGGTCAGTCTATGATTGAGAACTGTAGAGGTGGTTGGCTCATTTGTTGCTCTCGTAGAGGGCCTGGGTTCCATCCCCAGCACCCACATGATGGTTCACAACCATCCAAAGATCCAGTTCCAGAAGATCCAACGTACACACCTGGAGACAAAACATTCATGTACATAAAATAAAATTAATTTTAAAAAGAATGTAGACTGTTTTGAAAAACCATATTCCAGCCTTCCTTCCCAAATTAACTGACCACATTACAGCCTCCCGTCTCCACATTAACTGATGTTCACAGACATTATTTTGGCCTTTCTCTTAGGTACAAAGTGGTGTCTTGTGATTTTAACTGCATTTCCTGGTATCTGATAATGTAGAAAAAAATTTCAGTCACTTTTTGGCTCTTTGTTTTAAAATTAGCCTATCATTCATTTTAGCTGAAATTATAGGGATTCTTAAACTATTTTGGATAAAAGCTTTCTGTTAGGTATGTTTTACAATGTTCCCCCCTCAGACTTAAATGCTCCTGTTTACCTTTGTATGTTGCCTTTATATAAACAGATTTTTATTAAGAAAACGTATTCCATGATAATTCCACACATGTGCATAGAACTTTCTGATTATGTCCTCTGTCTACCCTCTCTTTCCTTCCTTCCATCCTGTCAATCATCACTCCTCCATACACGTTCCTTTCTCATGGTCATGTCTTTTTGCCTTGTTTTGGGACCCACTGAGTTTAACCAGAGCTGTCTTTATGACCACGGGTGTGGAAATATCCACACAACTGACAATGACCCCACTGCATCTGACCCATCAGTAGCTAATAGTTAATCTAAGTAGGGGTAGAGCCAAAGAGCTTCTCTTCTACCTGTGACCGCAAACAGATCCGGTCTTGTGCAGTCCCAGAATAGACACATAGCTACTACGACTTCATGTCATAATCAGGCCATGTCATGTTCAGCCCTGCTGAACATTCTTTCTGAACATCCCTCATCTATGACATTTCCACCAAGATGCGGATGCTCTGTTTAAGGCTGAGACCTCATTTGTCACACAGTCTCAAAACCATGAGTAGCCATGTTTCTGTGTATTCACTGCTCCCAACCACAAAAAGAAGTTTCTCTGGTGAAGTCTTCAGTACCATATGTCTATTGGGATAAGCACAAATATTTAGAAGTAGTTTGATTCCATGTCAAATTAGCAAAACAGCAGTAGTCAGTTTCCTTTCTAGGGTGTGTGATCTTCCCAAGTATTGGTTTTTGAACATGTTTGCAATGACAAGCTTGATTCCTTCCTGTGAATCAGGCCTTAAACCCGATTAGAGAGCCACTGGTAACTGCATAATGGTCATGTCACTATTGTACCTTATTGCATATCTTGCCAGTGAATTAGTCATGTGGCTCACAGGGTTTACAGCCAGGTGAAGATCTTTCTCTCTCAGCAGTTTGTGGAGTGCCTCTCAGCACCTAGCTCTACAGTGCTATGCAGCTGAGGGGCAGGGCCAGATCCTGAGTGTGGTGGCTAGCGACGTGCTAGGCCAGCTCAGCAAAGTACCTCAGGTGCCAGTCCAGACAAGGCACCTTTGCATGGTTTTTGGTGCTTACATGGGCCTGGGACATCAACACAGATGCCATAGGGCCGGAGACCCAGACATGATCCCTATCAGCAACATGGGACTGGGTGGCAGTGCAGGCCAATCAGATCAGCATGTGTCTCCCCGCCCCCTTTCCCTTCCCAGGCAGCACAGCTCTCAAACATCCACACAATCTTCTGTGGCAACCCAGACCACAGACATTCCTCTGAGCTGTGGTGGTAACTCAGGCCATAGAGATTAACACAGACCCCAACTGTACCAGGCCCATGGACCAGGACATGGCCTTTGGCAACAGCCTGGGCCAGGACCTCATCAATGGCCTTCTCATATTCATCTGTCCTTCACTGCTACTGATTCTCCAGTTTCGTCTTTCTCCACAGTTCATGAAACCCTTGGCTTCACTTTCTCTTCCATCTCTCCACCAAGTAATCTATCTTTCCCCTCTCTCCACCACACACCCACCCATCATAGTGGTGCCCACATGGGGTACTTGGATTTCTCCTGAAACCTATATAAGAACATGGAAGAAGAAAACTTGCTTTCTTTGCCTATTTTCTCTCCCCTCCCTGGAAAGTCCATTTCTTCACTGGCATTAGTGCCTACTTCTTTAGGATCCCAGGATATACTGAAGACCAAGTGAGACATCTAGCCTCATGGGCTGAACAACTTCTGTTTATAGGCAGCCATTGTTGGATTAGCTGGACTACAGCCTGTAAGTCATTATAATATATCTCTTTTTTTATATACATAGTGACATATACATTTTTTTTTACTCTAGAGATTTAGAGAACGCTGATTAATACAACATGCCAATTAACATTGCCATTTATGCAACTCTTGCTCTGGCAGCTGTACTGTTGAGATTTCTTGAGTGCAGCCGTCATATCTAGAAGGTAATATCTTGCAGTAGACTTTTCCTGTCCTCTAGCTCTTATACTCTTTCTACCCTCCTTTCAACAATGTTCCCTGAGCCTTAGGTGTAAGCTTGTGTTGTAGGTATAACAGATGAGGATGGGCTCCCTACAGTCACTTAGTGTCTGCATTTTAACTCCCTAGGGATCTCTGCAGGAGCATTAACCTTTGATTTTTTGAGGAGGGGTGAGAGCCACACTTATCCCTGGGTATAAGGATAAATATTTAGAATTAGAAACTATATTGTTTTGGAAAATTTTAGTACTAGTTTCTCCTTTTAGGTCTATGACCTCTCCAATCACAAGCAGCTGGCTAGGTTTCCAGTACCAGGGATTAATTCCCTCTTGTTGATTAGTCCTTTAGTGGCTGTTGGCCATCCTCAAGATATAAATGCCCCCTTTGCACCATTGGGGATATCTTGCCAGGCTGGCCATCATGGTTCAAAGGCTTTATAGCTGGGTAGGACTGTTGGTTAATTTTTCTCCCTTGGCAACTTAAGAAGCATCTTCAGATAGTATGAGAGCCAGTCTCCAGGGAGGTCAGTTCCATCCAGCTTAGTTCCTCCAAGTCTTGAACCTGACGTACATGGTGTCTTCAGCAATCCAGTTTTGCCTTCATGTTCTGGGAGGGAACCAAGGGCAACATGGATAGCCTATATAGTTTTGAGGGTCTTTTGGAAGCCCCAACCAACTTGAAAGGTCATTTCTCATGTTTGGCCTTGTAGTTTTAGTTAGTCAATTGCTTTTTATAAGAGCATTCTTAAACTGTGTAGCATAATGTTCTGATGGCCAATGCTACAGACTTTGGAATTTTATGAACAGAAAGTATAGGGACTTCCTCTCTCTGGTTCTCACCCTCCAAGAGTTCATGTCTCTCCAGCTGTTGTCACTATTGGTTTTGTTCCTCTCCTCTCTCTCTCCCTCTCCCTTCTATTCTTCCTTCTTTCCTTTTTTTAAAATCTTGTTTATGAGTCTTCCAGTAGTTATCATAAAATAGTTAATTTCACACTACTGGAACCCAGAATGTGGCTCCTTACTTTCCAGTTTCAATAAGCATATTTCTCACCCCCACAAGTTCTAAGCAGCCATTTTCCAAAACTTATTATTATTATTATTTTTAATCAGAGACCTCCTTTGTTTGCTTATGATTTCAGGATTTTATGTTGTTTCTAATTATTGCAAGCACACTTTGTAGTTCTTCCATAAGGCTATGACCTTGTCTCTTGCCCCGTGTGCTCATGTGATCTGGAGCCACTAAGCCTCCGTGAAGATCCAACACCCATGGGCCACCAACACTTCAACATTGTCATGTCATGTGTCTCTTTATTTCTGAAGTCTAGAAACTTGTTTTTTCTTGGTCTAAGCTTTGTATCAGTGTCTTGTGCTAATTACATATGCTGCTGCGATTTGATTTCTTGGTAGGAGGAGAGAAGTGGACCCTCACCTCAGTAGTTAATAAACAAAAAGTGTATTGCTGAGAAAACAATTAGATCTTAATGCAATGATCAATGACTAGATAGAATCATTTAGAAAGTTCCTAACAAGTTTATGTTGTAAAGACTGACTCTGGGCTGGTGGGGTGGTTCAGTGGATAAATAAATGTGCTAGATGCTCAAACCCGATCACCTGAGCTTGAGACCTAGAACCCAAAGATGGAAGGAAAGAACTAATGTCACAATGTTGTCCTCTTACCTTCATACAGGTGTTGTGGCACACATGTCCACACACACACACACACACACACACACACACACACACACACTGTTTTGAAGTTATTATTAAAAAGTAGATAACTTTGCTTGGTCCAAAGAATTTCTCATCTGATGTCAAACCCAACTCTATAAGTACTGTGTGCTGTAAACATACTTGAACTTCCTCTCTTCCTGTTCTACCTGCAGCAGGAAGGGTGTAGTCTCCTCTTCATTGACTGGAACTCCTCTGGCACAGGAATTTCTATGACTTCACTCTCTCCTTCTCCCACTGCAGCAGCACCACCAGCACCACCGCAGCCACACTGGGGATGCCTTCAGCTCCCAGGCAATTTGCAGAGTCTAGGGGAATCCTCATGGAAGCCCTTCTGATAATTTGGGCCCTTAAGATTCCTTGTTTTCAGTTTCTCTAATTCCTCTGAAAGATTGGGCCAACGGAATGTTGAAATTTCCAGTAACTCAAAACCTCCACAGCCTGTCACACTTCAAACCCCGAGCTGGGCATCCAACCGAGAATGCAAAACACTGTTTTCACACTTCACTTCTGACCAAAGGAAATGTGGTATGTTGGCTTCGGCTTTGAATTTCAATCAATTTAATTCAAAATAGATGAAATCAAAGGGTGCCTCCAGAACATCTGAGAGAGCCACCAAGTGCCTCGCTGCTCCTACCCTGTCCTGGCAAAGCTGGTTCTGATTTTGGATGTTTTAAGTCCCTGTTTGAAGTTCATCCATGGTGTTCAAGTTTTGGCTTGGCTTTCGTTCCATGCCACATTCTGTGACCACTTTTCATTTCACATGAGAACCAGAGTCAGGAGAACAAATGGGGATTGTGGTCAAAAGGGGGTTAGCATCATGTCCCCAGAAAAAGAGGCCAGGCTGGACTGTTCCCTACATGTCTGAAATCAGACTTCAATGGACAGAGCAGACACTTGTTGGCATCATTTACTGAGCACCTATTACGTCCATCATGGTAGTGTCTCATGCTACAGGAAAAATAAATTGCAGGTTTTGTGCCTAAGAAAGAGCCAGATGTATAACCAATAATTAGTATTTTTAAAAAATGTGCTGAATAGAGGATTCTGGGAGCACAAGAATAGGGGAACACTGGGGGAGGACATCAGAAAAAAGAAGATCCCTTAGCAGGCTTATGATCACAACAAGGAAGTATAGAGGCTACAGAATACTGAAGCCATGGATGCTGAGGGTGAGGATGAGGGCTTGGATCTGACCCAGATATTCCAGCCCCTGAGCCAGTGATAGGACTGGATTGGACTGACCAAGATCAAGGTGAAAGAATTCTCAACCAAACAAAGTCAGGCACTGGAACCAAAAATGGAGGTCATGGCAAAATATGTGGCCTTTCTGATAGCAGTAAAAATAATGTAACCAAAAGTGTTCTGAATACTTCTATAGCCAGTACCTACAATGAATGAAGCCATATTCGTTTCAGAAATACTTTATTTATTTTTATTTTATGTGTGAGTGTTTTGCCTGCATGTATATATGCATACTATGAGCATGATGTGCCACAAAGTGCTCGAACAGGGCACTGGATCCCCTCCCTGAAAACTGAGCTTACATAAGGTTGTGAGCTGTGGGCAATGTGCATTCTGGGAACTAAATTTCTAGCCCTCTGCAAGAACAGCAAGTGTTCTTGACCACTGAGCCACCTTTGCTGCCTCTCCAAGCCAAAGTCTGCCCACTCAGTCTCTAGAACATTCTCAAAGAGTGTGCTGTCATTCTCTTGGCCTTTCTACACAAGGAACCTGAGCTGAGAAAAGGTGCCTACATATCCTAGCGTCACACGAATCATGAGGAAAACTGACACTGTAGACCCATACTTCTGATGCCATTTGGTGTGCCCTGGTCACCTTGGGGGACAGACTGTGTTGATGTGTACTGGATGACAGCCACACGTCTGGACACACAGTTTCAAATGACAAAAGCACCCTGTCTGCTCCTTACCCCAGTTCTCTGTCCAGGTCCTTGACATGAGCTCCCAACCCAGGGAGGAGCACAAATCACATGGGGATGTTCTGAAAATGCAGACTCCTTAGCTTCTTCCAGACTTGCTCAATCAGAAACACTGAGCTGGGCTCATTCATCTGTGCTTCAGTAAGCCCTCTGGATGATTCTGGTAAACGTTTAAGTTTGCAAACCACAGACACCTAATCATCTCTAGGGCAGGGAACTGACTAGAGCCAGCCTAGCTTACTGATAGATGGCCCTGACACTGAGGTCTTATCTTAAGAATGAGAGCTGGTAACTAAGAGAGAATGAGGTGAGGAGAATGACCAAGCATCTACTCTCTACGGCACTCCATGGCACCTCATCTCAGTAAATGACTTCCACTAGCCTCACCTAGTAGCAGGTCGGTGGTTCTCAACCTTCCTAATGCTATGGCCCTTTAGTACAGTTCCTCATGTTGTGGTGATCCCAACCATAAAATTATTTTTGTTACTACTTCGTAACTGTAATTTTGCTACTGCTATGAATCCTAATGTAAATATAAGATATATAGGATATGTGATATGTGATCCCAAAGGGGTCTCAACCCACAGCTTGAGAATCACTGTCCTAGGGCAATTCAAGATCCCTTGAGGCCTAAATTGAAACTCCAAAGCACCCACCTTCAGCTCCACCAATGCACTGACTCTCTGCCCAGCCATCTCTATGTTCATCCCCCTTCCCTGCCACTGAAATCTCAGTGTTCTTATTTTACAGAAAGGTAAACTGAGGTGAGCAGAGGTGATGAAGCAAAGCCAGGCAGCAAGGATTAGAGATGTTTGATGCTCAGTGGTCCACCTCAGCAGCCAGCTCCAGCTTTTGCCTGAGGGGATTTCAAATGATCTGATGTTTTGGTGATATTGTAAAATAAATTTCAGTTCAAACACAGGCTCAGTGAAAATCATACTTATCTATTATCCCGATGCCTTAGAGCATCGGAGTTATTCCTCAATAGAAGCCAGTAGGAACAATCCCCTTGTCACCTGGACAGACAGCATCTGGGTGAATCCGGAAGTGTACCTGAGTGTCTCTGTAGCCCAGACTTTGCATGTGTGCAGTGTGCAGCGTGCATGGGCTTCCTTGCTTTGTTTCATGCATATGATGGATAGCCTATCATATTCCAGTGTTATAAATGGTTCTGCCTCATGCTGTATTTCTGTACACTGAATACCCTTCTGTTTTAGTTTTTGAAAATTTCATACATATGTAGAGAGTGTTATGATGACATCCACCCTACATTACCCTCTCTTATGTCCCTTCTCCTTGTGAACACCCCTTTCTTCTACACTATCTCCTGTCTTAATTTCATGGCTTTTTATTATTTCATTAAATAAGCTTAGTTAGGGCTTGTTGCATGATTATAGGTTGGGGAACACTTGCTGGACAATGAGCAACTTACCAGTGGCTACACCGCTGAAGAAAATACCCATATAGCTTCCCCAGACTGTAATCTACCTTCTACACACATACTACCATTCCACGTTCAAATGCACTTTCTGTTAAACACCAGCCCCTTAAAGTCAGGTTTTATCTTTGTTTGCCTTGGGGTGTTTTCCTTCCCCATGTGGAAATGCTCCTATTTCCCCAAAGCTGGCAAAGACAGGGAAAGAGAAGTGTGGTTCTGGAGACCCTAGGTCTATGGGGTTGCTCATGGCCACCTTGGCCTCCACAGCTGCCCCTGGCTGGATAGAAGTGGTGGCTCTGTTGATGTCCTGTGATCTCACAGCTTGTGGCCAGCTGCTGTGCGCCAATGCACTATGAATGAGGCCATTGTTTCTGTAAGTCTCCTCAGAGGTTCCAGCCCCTGTTCCATTTCCAAAACTATGTCTGGGTCAAGCGAGCAGCTGGGTGGTTCCACGAATGAGTCTCTGACCTCCACAAGGCATCAGTGGCAGTACCTATATGGAAGCTTCCAGAACACTGTCCTGATCTGTGAAGGATGCTGGTTGAGAGGTCTCTGTGCATGCGTCACACACAGAACAACATGTTCCCCAGGACAGCCATGAGTGCAGCCCAACACAAACATAAACCTGCTGGAACATGGCAGGAGTTCTGTATTTTATTTCTGAAACTCTGAAGTGCGGTTCTCAAGCAGATGACAGCTTCTTGTCTTGATGTCAAACAGTTGGGCACACCTCAATCCTCCACACCCAATCCTCTTGCCACATCTTGTCAAATCCTCCCAAGACTTGATAATTAGTTCCATAGTGTGTGTGTGTGTGTGTGTGTGTGTGTGTGTGAGAGAGAGAGAGAGAGAGAGAGAGAGAGAGAGAGAGACAGAAACAGAGACAGAGACAGAGGGAGACAGAGGGAGACAGGGGGAGAGAATGAATACTTTCCTCTAAGCCTCCCATACTGTGAGAGGCATAAATGTGTGTTCACATTTTCCACAGTGGGGACCCAGCAACCTGACTACGGGGACAATAGAGGTATATTCCACATATCCAGCACAGACAGAGCAGTGTGGCAGTCCTATGCACTACCATAACAGGGAGGCTATATAAGAGTTTAAAGGTCATCTTTGGTGACATTGCTGGCTTATGGTAAGTCATTTAAGAAAGTGACTTTTTAGCAGACTGTGTTTTAAGCAAGCTTCCTTCACATTGACCTACCTTTGTGGGACCATGATTGTTCTGGGTGAAAGGAGGGTGCAGAACCTCAGAGGAGGCCCAACTGTGAAATCGGAGCAGTTCTTTTGATTAATGTGACCGGTTAAGCTAAACAAAGAATTTGGCCATTACTGGGTAAAATCAGCCATTCCAGAAGCTCCCATGAGACCAGTTTCTGGATTCAAAACAAATTAAATCTCCAAGTTGAGGGGGTGGGGTGGCTGTGGAGGGGGGAAAGGCACTATAGAAAACAAGTCCCTTACTCATTGCTGTGGAACAGAAAACATGTCATAGTTCAGGAAAGTCAGTCAACACTATGTATCAGTAACATTGAATCCCATCTTTCCTGACATCAAAATATCACCTCCACCTGGGTGTCTATCTCTAGAAACACAGTCATCATTGGGTCACACACAGATCTCTCACATCTTCACTACAAGTTGGGAAAGGTTAAGGAACACTTAGTGGTCTGCAGGAGCTGTTGATAACATCCAAGGTAGCATCCTCAGTTCAGGAAGAGACTGCAACCCTTTGAGTCATTTTTCCAAAGATTTCTTTGTGGCAGAGATGCCATTATCCTAGAAATATAGTGTCGAAGAGCACACATACTCATCACAGAGAATGTGCTCCGTGGATTGTGGGTAGCACCCAAAGTGATGACCACCTTTCCATTCTGTTGTGAGACAGGAAAGCCTCCGCAGGGAACTCACAGCTGATGGTCATGGAGCAGCAGTTCTGCCTTGCCTTGAAAACCCACATTTCTGCTGAGCTGGCCCATTGAGGCGAAACTGATCATGTTCAACCATTGACAAGGAGTGTGAGTCTCAGAAGATGAGGGTGCAGTATGGTTAACTACATGGTTGACCTGATGAGGAGATGGGCACTTTCTTCATTATAGTTTTCTCCATTTTAACCAATTTCTTCAAGTACTCATTATCTTCAATATATAATGTGTGTGTGTGTGTGTGTGTGTGTGTGTGTGTGTGTGTGTGTATCTTTCCCTCTACATCTTGTCTATAGGCCATACATCCTTGAACCAAACTTTTAGGAAAATTTAAGTGAGTTGACCATGTTTACTATTCCATTGTATTTCTCCTTATTTGAGATGAGTCAAACTTCTCCTTTTACAATTGAGAGGCAAAAGTCAAGGTGGACTGCATCGTGGGATAAAAAAGATTAAATCTGGGGAGCTAGGAAGTTGATACCTAAGTTGGTAGAGCATTTGTCTAACACATAGGAAGCCCCGAGTTTCAATCCCTGGCAGCGCCTCCCACTCTATCTACAATTCCAGCACTTAGGAGGCAGAGGCAGGAGGGTCAAGTTTAAGATGATCATCTGTCATGTAGGGAGTTTGAGGACAGAACTTCCCTGTATTGTGTGAGTGCCATGTTTTATTTGTTAAGCACAACTATTACAAGAAAGAAAGGGTAGGAGGGAGTGGATAGAAGGAGGGAGGAAGGGTTAGGATCTCTCTCAAAGGGGAGGTAGAGGCTGATGAGGATGAGTCCACCTCCCTGGCAAGTGTTCCTCAAAGGTGGCTATTCTCGTTTCCCCTCCACGCCAGCACTCTTAAACTCAGTAGGAGTCCAAGGAAGGGAGACATTTTAAGAGAGACCTCAGGGAAGTTGACACCTAAGACTAGGTCATTGGAGTCACCACAGGATATGTCCCTTAGGAAACACCAATGGGAACCGCTGGTGAGATTTCTGCCAACTTGACACAAACTAGAGTCCTTGGGAAGGGGGAACCTCAGCTGAGGAACTGCCTCCATCAGATTAGGAGATAGGTAAATCTGTGAGCAATTTTCTTGATTCATGACTGTTACAGGAGGGTCCAACCCACTATTGTCAGTATCACCCCCAGCTTGGTGATTCTGGGTGCTATAAGAAAACAGGCTGCGCAAGCCAAGGGAATAATCTAGCAAGTAGTGACCTTCCAGGGTCTCCGCTGCAGTTTCTGCCTCTAGGTTCCTGCTTTGAGGTCCTGCCCTGGCTTCCCTCAGTAGTGGATAATGATAGGGAAATGTAAAACAAATCAACCCTTTCCTCCCCAAATTCTCTTTGTTCACAGTGTTTTTCATAGCAACTGAAGGGCAAACTAAAACCCTGGGTGAGGGAGTAAGGCCCCCTCATAACCAGAAATAGAACACTTTCTTCTGAAAATCTTCAATGAAGTCAGGGACAATCAGAGGCCAGTTCTTCAAGACCAGAGGCAGTTCTGTCCTGCATATGATGGGTTGCACACATACCCTCACTGGCTAGAGCTAGTCTCTGGTTGAGGTGGACATTGGGCCTCTGTCATGTGTATTGGCACAGCAGTTCTAAACTTGCGCTTAAATTCCTCTGCTCCTGAACATTCTCAGTTCCCAGGTTCAGGTGAAACTCCCCTTAACTTGGTATTTCCTGTCATCTGTGTCCTTCTGCTTAGCTGGAGTGGTGCTGAAGGGAAACAGAGGTGGACAAATCTCCAAATTCTTCTTCTCACATTGAGATTCACAGATGGATCATGATATTTTTCAGGCCATGATGAACTGCTGCCTTATTGAAGCCTGATGAGTCAGGAAAAACCTGGGCTGCTTCTTGAAACATCCTGGGAAGTCAGTTGGCTTCCTGGGGCCTCCGTTTCTTCTTAAAATGGGAATGAGGTTTGAGGAATCCCTGAGCTATCAGACCTCCTTGGGGTCTATATGCTTCTGAATTCCTGGAAATGTGGGTATTGGCAACTCTTTGTAATTCCAGAGGGATCAAACAGCCATCTTTCCTTTTCTTGATTTTTCTGGAAAGTGACTAAAAATACTTCACCTCTTTTTCTGGCTTTCTGTGACTTTGGGGTAGCTGCTGGTTTGCCTGGGGGCTTTGACCTTACTTATCAGATGAAGACCTGCTTGGCCTGCTGTTTCATAAAGTTTCCTGGGTGCCAATCCAAGAAGGGGTGTTTAATGAAGATAATGAGATAGGGAACTAGGCAGAGCCCTGTGAAATGAAAACAAGACCCTGTTCAGGAAATTTGGTAAACCCTTGAGGTCTCTACCACGTGAGGGGGAAGGTGACTGGGAACCTCTGATTGAAAGCTGGTGACTCCACACATGGCTGGAGGCTCTGAACCCTGAGGCTGTTTGGAAGCAGCTATTGCCTTCCTCCTGTCAGCAATGCCATGATGCTTTTATCTCAACCTTTCACTCTCAAGATAATTGCCAGTATTTCCATTTTATGTGCACATCTGGGGAAGTTTTACTCCCATACATTACTTTTAATTGTTATTTTTTTACCTTGAACTGAACATAAGTTGCATTTGTCTCCCTTAGTGTGCTTTATTTTTGACAGTTTCACACTTGTAAACAATGCACTGTTGATAACATTCACCACCCCCCAACATGTTCACCCCCTTCCCCTCACACCATCTCCATTCTTCTTTGCCCCTACCTTCTTGTCCCTGCTGTCCTTTCTTGTTCTTTTTGGGGTGGAGGTGCAAAGAAGGTCTTGTACACGTGGTCATGGCTGTCGTGTGTTCTGTTTGTGAATGTCATGTCATATCCAATATACTGCCTCATGGAACATGTCTGCCCCCCCCCCCCCATCCCCAGTCTTCTGTCTCCCAAGTCCTAGGCTAATAGAGGGAATAACAGACAAGCCCCACATAGCACTAAACACTCAACAGTCACTGATTCTAAGCCCTTTGACCCATGATGAGGCCACACTCTGAGCATCATGTGCTAACAAAAGAGGTGTCTCTGTCAGGCTGGGCATTGCACACGTCTGTGGGTATAAAGATAAATAGTTAGAAGGTAATTTGACCACATGTCAATGGAATCTCTCTCTCTCTCTCTCTCTCTCTCTCTCTCTCTCTCTCTCTCTCTGTCTAAACTATGTACATAAGTAAGCTTTCCCCTGACAGGGTCGGAGATATGGCTCAGAAGTTAAGATCACTTGCTGCTTTTCAAGAGGACCTGAGCTTATTTCCAAGCACCCATGTTAAGCCATTCACAGCTCACGCCTATAACTCCAGTTCCAGAGGATTCAATGCCCTCTCCTGGATTCTGTAGGAACCCACCTGTGCCATATACTCATAGACATACACAAATATACAGAAACAAAGAATAAATAAAAATATATCTTAACCAGGTGATGCACACCATTAGTCCCAGCACTTTGGAGGCAAAGACAGGAAGATTTCTAAGTTCAAAGCCAGACTGATCTTCCTAGTGAGTGGCAAGCTAGCCAAGGCTATATAGTGAGATCTTGTATCAGAAAAGCATTCTTAAAAATAAATTATTTCCTATTTCAGGATTAGTCTATAAAAATATGAAAATGAGCAGTGTTCTGAGAAGCCAATTATTACACACATATGAGATACCGAATTCAAGATTTCATATAAGATGAGACACAAAGTATTTAGAAGAACTTTCTGTTAGCCCCTATAGATTTCTAGGGCCTGCATTCATCACAAGGTAGGATGCTGCCTTGGGAACAAACCTTGTCTTTTTGTTCTAAAAATCTGGTGTTGGCGTCCTGGTTCTATCTGTTAGTAGATATGTGATGTTGAGAAATTCACCACTGTTTATTGATTCTAAGGCAATATTTTAAGAAATATTTTAACAGCAGAAATGGGATGTACCTCACAATTGATGGTGTCTTCCAATTACAACTGTCAGCCTATTTTTCTCCCTGTGTTACATAAAGCAATAATGCCTATTACAATGGATGCAGCTCACATGTGATGAAACCCAGGAGCTACCTTTTCTGCATTTCAATTTCCATCTCTGAAAATGGAAAAATTGCTAACATGCCATGGTTGAGGATTACAGTAATTAATGGATTTAGTGGATTTCCTAGGATGGGCACTCAATAAATGACATACTGCTATTATCATCACAATAACTTATTAATACTAGCTATGATTTAAGTGGAGACATTCTGCTCATGATACTTATTCCTGCTATGTGGCTGAAAAAAAATCTAGATTGATAATAGTTGGGTTATTTACTCAAAGCCAAGACCAATTTCGAACACAGTATCTACCTGCTTCGAGAATTTGCACTGGCTTCACTAAAGCTTCTCAGACACACAGAAATACATCGCATACATGATGTCACTCACATATACAATGCAGATCCCATTGTCTGCACCAATAAGTCCCTGACTCGTCTCTGAATCAGGAAAGGAATTGGCTGGGGCTTCTCTTCCCTAGAAAACCCACCCATTACTCGCTACTGGCTCTGCATGGCTTTGGAATAAGGATATTTATTTCCAGGTGCCTCCAAAAGCTATGGTTATTTAATCACCCCAGATCCCTCCCAGTAATCACTCTGAATTGCATTATGCAAGTCAGCAAATCCCACTCACTTTAATATACATGAGGAAGTCGGACGGATATTTCTCACTGAAGGTTTTATGGAAATTTTTGCATTTATTGATTTCCCCCTTAAATCTTGTTCTTTAAATACACCCCCACATACACACACATGTGTTCGTGCATGCACACAAACGTGCACACATTCATCACAACACATATATATCATATTTTATCATATATATGATAAAATATATTTTACCATATATATGATAAAATATATTTTACCATATATATGTACATATGTGTATATATATATATATATATATGATAAAAATGGTTGCTATGGCTGTGTTTGTTCAACCTAACAAAAATACAGCATATTGACAACATTATCTGTCATCCCCACATTTCACCTGAAGTAGAAACTGTTTGATCTCCAAAGCTTGCAGACTACATCAGTTCACAGGGATATATTTTATTCACGCACATTAAAATAAGCCCAACCATGTGCAGCCTTTCTGCAACCGGCAAAGAGGAGAAATAGAAGCAGGGGCTGCATGTTGGCTGGACTGACCATGGCCACACCTCTGCCAGTTCTGTCCTTCTCTTCGTCCATTTCACTGCCAATGGCCAACATAGACCCAAAGGCTGGAGCTCACCATTTTTGGATAGGGATCAAAGGTCCAGGAACTCAGGATGTTCGTGGGTTTGCATGCTGCATTTTGTAGGACAAAACTAGAAAAATAAAATAAAAAGCAAAAAGCAAGAAACACTCTGAAGTTTTCCATGGAATCAGTTTCTTAAAGGAATGGTGGCAATGGAGGGAGGGTCAAGGAGAGATATTTCTACTCTTTTTATGTCTATTTTGTGAGAAAGGAGAATCAAAGTATTGACAATACAGGAGGCTGTAATAACAAATTAATGATTTTAAAAATATACTTAAGGGCTACAGAGAAGGCTCAGAAGTCAAAAGCACTGGCTGCTCTTGCAGAGGATCTAAGTTCAGTTCCTAGCACTCACATGGTGGCTCCCAGTCATCAGAAACTCTAGTTCTCAGGGATCTGACACCCTCTTCTGACCCCCTCTGGCACCAGGCAAGCACATAGTTCGCATTCTTGCATTCAGGCAAACATTCACTCACATAAAATAAGATAAATAAATCTAAACCCAATGTACACATAAAGGAGAGAGCACGGTCCCGGCCACAGCTCTAGCTACTTTTTTGTTTTATTTCAGAGTCTGGGCTTTGTGCTTCCATCCTGCAGAAATAGTGGCGTTAAATGACACGTTTGTGATCGATTTCAGTTTACTGTGCAAGCCATAAAAATACCCAGCTGTCTCATTCAACAAGAATTATCTGTTGCTGTTGGATGCTATTTTATCTTCTGAAATCTCTAGAATCAAATGCATTGCCTGCCTCTTGGCCGGTCTTGGAGTAATGTACTCCACATGTCAACTGCATGAGAGCCTCTCCAGCGGTTGCTGGTCCTGTGGAAACTCTGTGGCTTCTAAATCACCCAACCACGTCCCTACCTTGGAGTGCATGGCTTCAAGTGGGCAGTGAGGCAAGTCCAATGCCGTCCCCTAGGAATCCCTGATGTTGTGTATTCCCTGAGCTTCCCTCCTTTCAGGGGAAATACCATGGAGACTGTTCTCTGGAGAGCCCTGTGTTTTGCGAGGACTGCCCAAGAGTCCACCAGAGTAGGCAAAGGATAACCTTTGACCTTTTATGTTTGTGCCGCCCACTAGGTCTTTTCAGGCAGGTCAGTAGTTCCAAGTTAACTCTGAATGTTACATAAAGTTCTTCAAGGGGCCTGGCTTCTTAGTCTTTTAAGCTAAAATTATGTAAATTAGTTCTTTATGCTCTCACAGGACATGTGTGACAGACAGAATTAGGTGCGTTATTACAGGAGGAAACTCAGGGAAGCCTTGTGACTTGAGAGCTCACCCAATGGGTGGTGGTATGTCTATGGTGGAATGATGTCTATGTTGACCAGTTATTACAACAGTCACCCCACTTCCCCCTTTAACTTCATCATTGAATAGATGGGGTGCCTCTTCCTTCAGGAGAAGCGGGTGTGGGAGTGAGTACGGTGCTGAGCTAAGACCTCATCCCAAATGGAGGCTCAGACCAGACTATATGGCCGGCTTCCTTGGTGCTCAACTGCAGAGAAACACTCTTTGCTCTGCTCACTGACATTCTAATAGCCTCCCAGACTCCCCTTCTGTGCTGGTTTCCTCACAGAGAGGGGAAATGGGAAAAGGCCAAAAAAATCTAACTTCTGATTTCTCTTGTCACTATGTTCAAGCCATTCGGCCACTTCACCCATTCTTGTCCTTTAGCAGCCCAGCCCCACAACGGTCACACACATTTGTGTCTCAGGCCTGCCTTGCAGACAAGCAAAGGAAACTGGGAGAGCCACGTGCCCAGGGTCTTATGCTGCCAAGACAGAGATGGCATTCAAACTCAGATTTATGTGACTGCTGAAGGCTCCTTGTCATTTCCATACTGTGTACCATGTGTGTTGAGATGACGGCAGTGGTGCAGGGAGTGTCCCAAGACCCCAGGCTTAACTTCCTCTTCTCCCTCAGCAGCATGTACAGGACAGGGCTGGGCAGCAGGAAAGGAGCACAGAGTGAGCATGAACTTTCTGTCCTGGAAGAATGGTATGTGACTTCAATGTGATTGTGGCAGAAGATAGAGAAGGGATGCATTAAGAGTAACACATGAAAGAAGCGTGTGCCATAGGAAGGCGGACAACCAGGCCAAGGGCTACAAGAAAGGGTTGGAGCCTTTTTTAGAAAAGCCTGCCATGTACACATAGTGGGAAGTCAGGTGCTAAAGGAGTGACTCGGAGGATTCTGGCTTTCTTGGGCCAGTGTCATTGAGTTTCTGATCTTTTGTATCCCACTTCCCTTTTCAGGAGAGCTTTCTCCCCTAGCAAATGGTCTGCCTCTGCCACTATTTACATGCCCCAATTCCTTGTTCTCAAACACACATGAAAGAACTTGGAAACTAGCAGCTGCCCTCAAACATGGATCCATACTGACCACCTGGTGACACTTTCTCTTTGGTTGGAGCCTATCAATTTTCACAAGTCAATGCTATCTTCTGCATGACCATCACTCATGAGTGAGCAAAGCCAGCTAAAACCCTCACCTGTGTCCTGGTTAGAGAGTAGAGAGACTGTTTGCGTCTAGGACAGAGGGAAGACACTGGACTGACTCAGGGGAGAAGAACAGATTACTTCTTGTAGGAGGAGGGAGCCTCAGAGGACAGTGCAGGGTAGACAGGGATACCTCTGGGTAGTGAACAGAATGGTAGCTCCTTTTGTTTCAGGACATGCCCCTAGTAGCTTCTGTGCAGAATGGTGTGGCTGAGCTCCTATCTGCTGGATTCTTTTAGCAACACACACACACACACACACACACACACACACACACACACACACCCTGCCCTTCAACAATGGAATGATTTTGATGCATCTTTTAACTAACCAAAAGTAACATCTTGACAATTTTAATGGACTAATTATACACTCCTGGTCATCTTGAAAAGTGCCCATTTTGGGTCATTATGTCTTGACAACTGTAAAAGTCCTCAGCTGGAAAATTAGGAATCAGACAGAGAATTTCAATGACTCTGACCTTGGGAAGTCCAGCGCTGTCATTTTCCTTCACATAGGAAGTCCATGAGAAGCAGAGATATACCCTAGAGGGATAGGGATGAGGGCTTCAGGGTGGCACGAAAGCTCTGTCCTTCTACCTGGGAACAACTGGAGGAGTCCAGCGAAATGCATCAGGGGTCAGAGACCCTTCTGACAGTCCCAAATGCAAAGTAGGAGACTCTCTCAAGCTTGCCTCAGTTTGTGAAATGTGACCCCTCAATGGCCTGTCTTCTGTGATCTTCTGTTCATGCTCTTTCTGAGGCCACATTGCATGGTAGTGAAGAGCTACCTGGATATGCTGCCTACTACCCTTTGCTCACATCGGGGTTCAAAGGATTGCCTTCTGTGGTAGTGAAGCCTGGGGTGTCCTGCAATAGTCCATCTGCAAGCAGGAGATCCAAGAATGCCAGAAGGGTAGCTGAGGCCTCATCTCTGAACTTAAGAGCAGGGGAGCCCATGGCAGGGGACAACTCTGAGTTTATGTCTGAAAGCTTAAGAGCCACCACAAGACTGAGCCTGAAGGCCAGGGAACCAGGGCTTCTTCCATCAAAGAACAGAAGGACGTCCAAGATTCAGAAGAGAGAGGGATGGTGGACCTTGTCCCTGCCTTGAGTTTTGTCTGGACCCATATGACTACAATGCTGTCCATATTGATGACAGCAGATCTTCTGTAAGATGAGAACAGAAATGTCAGAAAACATGCTTCACCATCACCTCAGCACCCCATCATATGCCAACTGCACTCCTGAAGTTCACGCTCCCACCAGGCAAGTCCTTCATCTAGCCCCACAGCAACAGAGCAGCAGGGCACCTCTTCAATGACGGAGCCATCTCTGTGATGACATGAGACAGAAACACTGGAAGTCACGGGAGACACAGCAGTAGCCATCACAACAAATCCAAGACAAGTGCCTCCCGTGCATCTGGTTCCAGACCACACTGCTTAAATAACGTCTTAATTCCATCGACAAATGCAGGACACTTAGGGATGAGATGATAGAAAGTTGTAAACAGAGCCTGTCAGATCTGTCTTCCCCCTTCACAACTACGTCCCTCCCTACACTATCAGAGCATGAGACTGGCTGAGGAAGACCCAGCTCTGTATCCATTATACCATTCAAAGACTTCACCACAGGCAAGTAGCTGCCTCTGTGTGGCTGAGCATCCTTATCTGTCAGAATGTTGTGCATAAACTTTCCTGCCCTTGAGTGACATTAGCAGGTCCAGGAGGACGTTGCATATGTCAGGGACTTTGGGGAAGTACAGGCAGTGTCTGTGCCTGGGTCTACTTCAAATGCTACTGCCACTTATGGTGGTACCTCCTTTGTCACTCTGTGAGAAGCTGGGAATGTATGTCAATCACCCATTGACCTTTCTAGCTTGTAAGGCTCAAAGAGGTACTGCAAGAACCCTGGGGTGTCATGGCAAGCCAGGGGCCCAAGGAGCTTCAAATTCTAGATGCAGAACTCCCATCACACCACCTTTCTCTTTTTCCCTGGCTTCCGGGCTATCCCTTCTCCCTTCAGTCTGCCCACTCCTGACGGCACCATGGCTGAGCATGGCAGTGTCTGAGGACAGCCACTGTACTTAACCTACTGAGGACCCCACATTTGCCTCTAGGTGCCCAGGATTGTTCTTGTGGTTTTTCATGTCTTGGAAAGCTCGCCCAGAATGGGAGTGTGGTGGGGCCCTGGCCTTGGAAAAAGAATGCTTTTGGACGTGGCCGTGACCCTATACCCAAGAGCCAGGCAGTTCAGAAACCAGACTCAGCTTTTCCTCACTGAATAAAGGGGTCATTGTTCCCAGCTGCCCAAGTAGAAATACCCTGCCATGAGCTGAACTTGAACTAATAACCAGATCCAGGCTTAGGGTGGTGGGAGGTGGAAGGGCATGGTTATTTTAACTTAAAAAAAAAAAAAACTTTGAGTTCACATTTAGCAAGTGAATGAGAAAATTTGACTCTTTTCCCCCATACTTGCTTCTGTAGTAGCCACTACTACCTGCCTTTCCCTCTATTTAATTTTTATTTATAATCTACAGAAAACACCAGAGTAATATGGCTTTAGATTCAAGCCACCACATGACTTTGGCCGACACTAAAGACATAACTTGGCATGGGCTGTAGATCCCCACTGGGTTTGTCAATCTGCTTCACAGACCGTTCTTGGCTCATTCTAGGTGGCTTGCATGCCTATGTCTAGTCCCTTTTCTTCTGGGAGTGCTATGTGTGACCCAGGGGGAAGCCAAATTATTATAAAACTAAAGATTTTGACAGTGTGTCCTGAATATCATAGTTCACCTCCCAGCTGAAATATTGCCCTGACTGCCTCACCTCAAGCCAGAAGCAATGAATCCAGCTGACCATGGGCTGAACTCTCTGATACTGACAGTCAAATAAACCTCTTCTCTTTTAAAAATGTTTTCTCTCAGGTATTCGTCGCAGAGTCAAAACTTCACTTAACACACAAAGGACAAATGGTAACAGTGCTTCCATGTCTACTGACAGCACCAACTAGCTAAACTAATGAGTGTTGCTAGCACACCACGTGTTCATGACTCGACCCCTGGAGCCAAATGCATCTGTCAAATAGGAAAGGCAGACCCCAAGCTGCACAGTGTCAAGCACAGAGGACAATACATGGAGTACTGTCTTCCCATCTGTGGTCCTCACATCAAATTTCCTTCCATTGTTGTTTGAGACAGGATCTTCCATAAGAGGCTGACCTCATGTTTCCTATGTAGGTGAGGATGACTTGAACTCCTAATCCTTCTGCCTTCTCCTTCAAAGTTGGATTTGCTGGCATGTGCCACCACCTCTAGCTTGTTCTAAACTCTTTGGTTTGTTTATTGAGACAGGGTCTCATGCATCCCAGGTTGGACATGAACTTGCAATTACAGGCATGTATCACCATACCTGGATTATTCTAAGTTCTTACAAATGAAATCTATCTAGTGCCTGCCAAGAAAGTGTGTGTGTATGCAATAAATCCCATGATAAAAGCTGAGTATGTGATCACTTGATTCATATTTTAAGACTGTATCTGTGTGTGAACACACACAAGGATGCATCATGCATGTAAAGTGTGAATGAGCCCTTGTCCACATCAATGCCACATTGGGATGTGGGAACAGTGGCCCAGGAGTGAATGTTCTCCACAGTGAGCACAAGGTGAGCTTCTGAACAGTGGATTATGTGACCTTCACAGGTCATGTGGCTGCTATAAGTTGGGGATGTGATTTGAACACAGGAAGGTTGGAGACAGACCAAGCAATTGCTCATTGATTACACTGTTGTCATTGGCAAGCTACAGAATTAATGGATTGGCAATCGCATAGACAGGGATGAAGTACATCTACATGCATCATGCATGTTTGCATTTGTGGACTATGTCAAACTACCTATTCTGCTATATAGCACATGATGCCCACAGGTCACAGTGGCGACTCTGTAGTGATACAACCTGTAGTCAGAGTAGCTGTTGAATACCATATTTAACACTTCCACAAAAGCTATAGACTTGGTAAGCCACAGAGCTGAACCTTGTGTGCAACTCTGAGTTCCCTGCTATGTAGCTCCATTGCTTGACCAATGTACGTGTATGTATGTGTGTTGGGGGGGTGCATGTATGTATGTGTGTTGGGGATGCACGTGTGCATGTGTGCTGGGGGTGCTTGTGTGTATTTGTGTGTGTATGTATGTGTGTTGGGGATGCACGTGTGCATGTGTGCTGGGGGTGCTTGTGTGTATTTGTGTGTGTATGTATGTGTGTTGGGAGTGCATGTATGTACGTGTGTGTATGTGTATGAGTGCTGGGAGTGCATTTGTGTATGTATCTGTGTATTTGTATTGAGGGTGCATGTGTCTGTGTATGTGTGTTGGGGGTTCATGTGTGTATGTGCTCATCCGTGCATGCACATTCAGGGCCAGAGGTTTATATCAGATGATTTCCTCTATTGCCCTCCACCTTATGTTTTGAGATAAGCTCTCTCACTGAACCTGGAAGTTGACCTTTCAGTGAGACTTGTTGCCAGTAAACTCCTCTGATTTGTCTCTTTTGTGCATCACTTGCTACCATTTTCATAGGTTCTTGGGATCAGAATTCAGGTCTTCATACTTGTGTGGCATGCATTTAGTCAACTGAACTACCTTCTAACACCATAGAGTTGGCTTTTAATCTAATGAACACTCTCTAGGGATACACATCTTCAGATGTTCAGCAGTGAGACAGGGCAGTGATGGAGAATCAATTCAGACAACCACATCTCATGGCACTGTGAGTCATGGGGGAAGCAGATGCCTACTGGAGGAGGGGGTGATCCCTACAGAGAACTCAACACAAATTAGGGAAGGGTCGGGGTGCACACCAGTCGGTGTCTTCTTGATGGAATGGCCTCTGAAGAGCCATGGATCTCCCACCTCATTCCCACATGCAGTCCTCACTCTATGCATGTGCCGAGTGCTAAAGTATGCACAGTGATATGGACAGCCCCAAAATATACTCACAAAAGCCTACTTGACAGTTCAGGACTTTAAGTCGGTAGGAAAATTAATCTTGGTGGCGATGGGGTCTCTCATTTTGGCCTGCCTTTTAGGGCATTCCTATTACACTGTTTTAGCCAGAGTCTCCAACCACTGACTGGGTGTCTCTTAGTAATTTTCCACCTATTGACCCTCCCTTGCCATCAATTCCCATGTGTTTCTGCTGTAATCATAGTTGAGCCCCAATTCTCTTTCTTGTTAAAAATTTCCTTTGCACTGGACCCTGTGTCTACAGGCATACCACATTTTACCCAATGCAGTTGAGTACTTTTGTCTGTGGTAGCTCTCAGCTGATGCAGGATCCACAAGGGGCCCAAGCGCCTCAAAGAAGTGCCTTCTTTATGTCTCAGAAGGCTCGGGAAAAGGCAGAAGCTTCTGAGATGTCCCAGGAGTCTCTAACAACTTCTTTGTTGCCACGCCTTAGCTGTCCCCAGATATTTTGCAAGCCTGGTGGCAGCTATGGGGATGGCTCCTGTCTTTTGGGTTCTAGGGTAGTGCTGGGATGTTTGACCTCTATCTATCCAGACCAGATGAATTGTGTTTTCCTCCCCTCTGCTTTCTGAGTCTCTATCCTTATCTACCAGAGCAATTTGTCCTACTTTGAAGGTGAGCAACCCAACCGGCCTGGTGATGGGAGGAAGAGATAAGTGGGGCTGTCTCATGGGCCTGTGGTTTCCTCTCCTGAGGACATGAGGTTCTCACAGTGCCCTGGAGGCCCTGGCAGCTGGGACAGAGGCTTCTCTGCTGAAGTTGGGCCCTGGTTGTGGTGGGATTCACCTCTCTACAGTTGAACATGAGATGATGTTGGAAGATAATGCAGAAAGCTTGCAAGAACTGATTTGGCCTGGACTGGCTTTTCAGGAGGTCTTTGATGCTCTCTGGGTACAAGAATGGACTTCATCCATGACAGCTTTTTTTCACACAGTCAAGTTTGGCCTTGGAGGACTGTCCTGCCTGATGCAGGTATGACCCATTGTTCTAGGTGGAGACAGGAAGGGAATCTGAGCTCATCTTTGCATTTTTCTGGTTTCTATCAAGGGCTAGACTTAATACATTGGGGAAGAAGAGAGTCTCAATATCCACCATAGTGTCAAACTTTCAGCAAAATTGGGTTCAGTCTTGCCTTGACTGGCTTTATGGTTGCATGGCTCTTTGCTCTGGGAACCTGAGCTATGCACTGTAAGACACAAAATAACAATGATGATATCCCCTAGTTGCCACAATAGCCCACTCCTCATTGGGAACCCCTAGTCCCTGGATGAAGAACATCATATGGACAATCTCTGACCCGGCATCTCATCACTATGACAAGTGTCAAGGCCAGACTCTTTGGTGATTTGTGTCTTTCACACTGTTGGAGTTCAGGAAATCTGGAAGTTCAAGTTTATTCCTTAACTCTGTGTAACACCAGAGTTTTGTGTCTGACAGCCACTCACAACAACAAAATACGATGCTGGATAATCAATGAGAAAAGGCAAAGGGTGGTTTTATGGTAGATTATCTCCTTGTAACAGAAATATTCTCTTCAACGGCCAAGTGCCCAGGACAGCTGTCCTCAGCCTTACCTGTGCATGAGTTTACCAGGTAATGCTGAAGATACCAGAGTCCTGAGCCTCATGGCACAAGCTTTGCCTTAGAAGGTCTGGGGTGCTGAATTAAAACCTTTCCTCCCCAGCTTGCTTCTGGTCAGTGTTTTATCACAGCGACAGAAACCAAACTGTCTTCACAAACTCCATCAACAGAACTGGAAGGTAAAACAGCACTCTCGTCATTCCTAAGTAACCTATCGCTTCGGAAATTATTAGGACCATGTTGGGGTTGGGTTTGGTGACATCATGTGTCAAGAAGATTATAGATGACTTTCTAAAAAAAAATGATAAGCAAATATAGACTCTCAACACCTTGGCACCAAAAACTGAGTCATCTGTCCTCAGCAAAATTGACTAATGTCATTCAAAATTGACAGCTTAACAGTGCAAGAGAGACTACCTTATATTTTTATTCTTTAACAGTTTCATATTTATATATAATGAATTTTTTTATTTCTATTCCCCTACTGATGCTTATACAATCGCGTACTCCCATTGAAACCCTTCTTCCCAAACAACTTCCTCTCCTACTCTCATGACTTTGGGAGAGGGCATGTAAGTGTACCCCAGTGTGCATAGGCACATGAGCATGCATGTACATGAATGCATGTGCTGTGTTGTGTGTGTGTGTGTGTGTGTGTGTGTGTGTGTGTGTGCAACACTGAATTTAATTAGGACTGCTTGCATTATCATGGGTGATATGTTATTTACTTGATTTTGAGCAACTTTGTAGTGTGTACATTACTGAAGAAAAATGGCATCTGAAAGAGACAGAAGATAAGGAGACGCTAGGCAGGACACGGCCGTCCTTGAGTGCACTCCTGAGCTTGCTGCACTTTGCTAGTCTGCATAAAATCCATCTGATCTTTTGTTTCACTGCTTTTGTTGGTTTGTTCAGTGAAATAAATATTTTTCACATTTATTAGCTACTTGAACATCCTTTTTGGCTGTGGATTTTTGTTATGAATGTGTTTTCTGTTTGCTGTCTTTACCTGGATACATATTAGAATTATTTTTCATTAATTTATATGCTCTCTTTTTAGATTAAGGATATTAATATCTTGTCTTAATGTTTCAGGCATTATTTGCCAGATTGTTTATTCCTTTTACATTTTAGCATGTTTTAGACAGTATTTATTATCTCTTTTCTGAGAGTTAATAGAAAAATATATTCATGAGCAAAATTTGAAAAGCAAAGATAGGAATATGAGTTCTGAAACAAAGTGTGTTTTGATTCCCCCAGAAATAATCATGAGTACATTTTGGTGCATCTCTAGTTGCTGACAGGAACATGAGGTTTTTTTCTTTTTAAGAAATTGGAATTATATAGTGTATGCTAGCTATATTATAGCCTGTTTTTGTGAGTGTTTATTTCCCTAACCAATAGTCTTCTAAGATGTGATATTTCATAGCTATAAGTTCTTCTGTTATAGAGTTGCAGTGTATCATTTTAAACAGGTGCCTGGTACCCAGAAATCTTGATGCTTTTAAACATTACTCAGAGTAAATACTGCAACAAGCACCCTTCTGGATGAGTTCATCTAATCATGTAGGTTGGACATGGTTCTAAGCATGGGATCGTGACATCCGAAGATAAGTCTATCATAAAGATGTGATTAGAAGTGGCTAAGAATGCTGGCTGCTCTTCTAAAGGACCTGAGTGCTCCCAGCAACTATGTCAGGTAATTCACAACTAGCTGTCTGTAACTGTAGTTTCAGTGGATCAGAGTCCCTTTTCTGGTCTCAGTGGGCACATGCTCACATGTGGTCCAAACACACAGATGCACATTGTGAATCCAGTAGGAGTGGCATGCACCCACACAAACTGGAAGGTTCTGAGCATACAGAATGTGATGTAGCTAACTCACCAGGCCAGTATGCATGGGGTATCAACTATTATCAGACATCTTGAGCCTGGTAAACATGCAATCCTGGGCCTTATAAAGACTCAGCCAGATGAGTATCTCTCTGAGCTAATAAGTGATATTTAGGGAGGGCAGGGCGGTTGCCTGAGATCCAAGAGCTCAGGAGCCAGGATGTTGGAAGGAATTTTTCCACGGATAATGTGCCACAGAGCTGCTGGAGAGACAAAAAAGGAGATCAGTTGGTGGAGAATATGGGGTGAATGAAAGCTTCAAGACCCAGAGAGAAAGAGAGAGAGAGAGAGAGAGAGAGAGAGAGAGAGAGAGAGAGAGAGA
>CAJQZJ010001511.1:12777715-12793145 GCA_907164525.1 Lophiomys imhausi
AGAGAGAGAGAGAGAGAGAGAGAGAGAGAGAGAGAGAGAGAGAGAGAGAGCAGACATGTCCATTAGGGGGAAATGATAGAAGTAACTGAGAATGAAGAGAATCCACAGGTTCATAGCTAAGGTTGGTTCCCTGGTCCCTTGGTTTCAATCAAAGGATTTCTGATATGTTGGAATCTGCATCTGTGAATGTGAACATAGAAGAAATGCCTGCTAGCCCGTCTGGTGCCAATCAGGACTGGAAACCCAAGAATTGTGCACGTAGTACCCATTCTTTGAGGCATTGCTACACAATCCTGGGGTCTGGATTGACTGGGTGTGAGAAACAGAGGCAGGCTGTCCAAACTGATTGGTACTGAGACTGGATTTTCTTGGACATGCAGGGACAATATGCATTCCTGTGCTTCAGAGGGGCTGTCCTGCTTTAGGGACCTCGAGAGTTCCCAGGGACTGACTAACATGCTTCTCCCTCACTTTTCTCAGCTCAAGGAATCCCCTGAGAAACTCTACAATAAAGATGTGTTGGGGAGCCAGGGTTCCCACAAATGCATTTACCTGAAACTTAGTATTCTGTGGCCATTCCCATCTTGAATGTATTGGAATTAAGGAGAAAAGCCATGAAAACAATGCAGAGACCAAGGATGTGCTGTGAAGACAGGGTGTGTGTGTGTCACGTGAGGGGTGCCAGGCCTGGAGACAGCAAAGAGTACATTCCATTTCTCCAGAGCCTTGTAAAGCATCTCAAGCCCTTGGTGAGAAAGCTAGCCTTGAAATCCTATACCTGTTGGTCTTGACTCCTCAACTTAGACCATGGGTTTCAACTCATGCTGTGTGCTCTGAGAGTGTTTTTGTATTCTTTTCCCAAGGCTCATAGAAAATCCACCATCCCCCCACCCATCCTGGAAAAATCCAGTCTACTCTCTAAAGCAGACTTAAGGGTTGAGTCAGCCTTTCAGAAACAAGCCCCAACCCCAAAGTCTCAAACCCTAGGCCCCAACCAGGGCTTTGTATCATAGGGTTTTATTGTGGGTTGCTCTGCCCTCAAATTTACTTGATTCATCTTACATGTATTTGTGAAGCTCTTGACGGAGCTGTTCTGACAGCTGCGGTTTCTTTAAATCCACACAGCTCTCAGAGCTCATCAGAGAAGTTTCTCTGTGCTGTGAACAGTGTCAACACAGAAATACAGCTGTTCAAACTTCAGAAAGTTAATGTCAGTGAAATGCTTAGCTACAAATGGGACAGCTATATCATACTCCCTCCCCAAGACTCAAGGACCATCTCAGGAGAGAGGATGGAAAGACTGCAAGGGTGAAAGGCAAGAATGACTGAAAGGAAACAGTGTTTGGACATGAGAGGTTGCTGCACTCATGAACGCACAGCAGCTTTGGTTGTCTGAAGATGATCTACACAAGATCAAGCCAGTCAGCATACCAGCATGGAGGAGAGAAGGTTCAGGATAACCCACCCCTGTCTGAGGAGCTATGAACAGTTGATGGCTTATATGGAAAGGGGAATCAGTTGTTTTCAAGAGTGTGGACTGTGGAACACACTCCAGTGGATGGCTCCACATGCAATGGCATGAAGGATCATGAATTGAACTTTGTTTTAAACAATGTCATGAAGTTGTAGGGGAGTATCAGGAGGTGGAAATGGATCTAGAAGGAGCTGAGGTGAGGACCCAGGGGTGAATATAATCAAAATACGTTGTATGAAATTATCAAAGAATTGGTCATTTTTTTAAATAGTGGAGGTTTATTGAATAATAATTAATTTGGTGATCTGATTTCTGCCTGCACAGACTTCTTCATTTCTTGTAATAACCTGTGGAGGGATAGGTTGTCACTGGCTCTTCTTTCTTCATGAAGAAACTAAGGGATGAAGACATGCAACGTCTGACTTTGTTATGTTTCTATTTCTATTATCAAACACCATGACTGAGAAAATTTATGGAAGAAAGCATTTATTTAGCTTATGGTTTCAGAGGGGTCATAGTCCATGATTGGGGAGCAGAAATAGGAGGCAGCAGAGAGCTAGAGCAGTAGCTGAGAGTTCACAACCCAAACCAGAAATGAGAAAACAGAGAGAGCAAACTTGAAATGGTGTGAGTCTTTGGAAAACTCAAAGTTTTCCCCCAGTGACATGACTCCTACAACAAAGCCACATCCCTTAATCTTTCCCAAACAGTTCCGCCAACTGAGGATCTTTCATTCAAATGCCCAAGAATATGGGATATTTATCATTCAAACCACATTCCAATCCCTGGCCTCCATAAGGATTATAGCTTTATCATAATGCAGAATAAATTTAGTCCAACTTCAAAAGTCCCCATAGTCTTTCAGGTTTTTAGTCCAGTGTTCTATTGCTGTGACACTATGACCATGAACATTCTTATAAAGGAAAGCATTTAACTGAGGCTTGCTTATAGTTCAGAGGTTTAGTCCATTATCAGTGTGGTGTGAAGTACAGTGGCATTCAGGCAGGGATGGTGCTGGAGAGGAGCTGAGAGTTCTACATCATGATCTGCAGGCAGCAAGCAGAGAGAGGCACTTCCTCCAACAAGGCCACACTTCTTAATCCCTGTGAAGGAGCACCACACCCTAATGACCAAGCATTCTAATATATGAACCTATGGAGGCTATTCCTATTCGAACCACCACAGTAACAGAGGGATAAGAGAACATCACCATCACATCAGCAAGCCTGGCAACAGGCAGGCCTGGAGGCAGGAGCAGCTGAGAGCTCACATCTTAAACTTCAAACAGGAAGCAAAGAGAAAACTCAAAATGAAAGAAGTCTTTTGAAACCTCAAAGCCCACCCCCAGTGATGTACTTCCTCCAGCAAGGCCACATCTCCTAAATTCATCAAATAACTGAGGACCAAGCATTCAAATGACAGAGACCATGGGGGACCTTTGTCATTCAAACCACCATAGAGTCCAAAGACACATGCCTTGCTGTGCCTGACACATCACTAAGGTTTGAATCTAGCCAATGTGGATGAGGAGGGACAGTGCTTTAAGTAGAGACCTGAGGAGTCTCCAATGTTGGCATAACCCATATGGCACCCTAGGACATCAGGCCTGTGGAAGAAACAGACACATGCCATACAACCATGAACCACACTGTCTCATGCTGAGTGACTTTATTGTGTTGAATTTAAGGATGGTTCTTCACCCCAACACTGGGGTTGGAGATATATGTACCACCATCGTGGCTTTTATGTGAGTGCAGGGGATCCACACTCAAGCCTTCATACTTACACAGCGAGTACTATACCCACCAACTCATCTCCTAAACCCCTCTCACTGCCCTTTTATTGAAGCCTCTTCCTTGTGAAGGAATAACCTTTTGGAAACATCTAGAGAAATCAAGCCACTGTTTGTCCCTCTGAAATCTGCCATTGAGGATGAGTTTCTATTTCCTTCTGTTCCCACCCTTGCTCTGGCCTTTGGTAAGAAGGTGACTGCTCAGAGCTGGGTGATAGCTGCTGATATCAGGGTTCATTTATCCAGTTCACTCTTCTGTCTACCTCATCATCCCCCAACTTCGCCATTATCAAACTATAACAATGGCCAATTCCAGCCTCTATTCATCCTTCCTTTGTTATTTCTCCATCTCCTAAGATCATAGACAAGAATGGTGACATTAAGGACTTTACAGTTGCTTGGACAGTTGGGACATCTAAAGTCTTATACAGACCTGGAGCGATGGCAACTTTGGTGGGGTCAAGCAGGTGGGCCTTGCCTTGCATTGGTGAGCTATTTGATCTTGGTAATCTAGAGAAGCTAGGCAGGTCGGGTAGATCTTGGTGATCTAGAGAAGCTAGGCAGGTCGGGTAGCTTTGTGATTGGTTTTTAACTCTGAGGTACCAAGAGAGATTGTAAGTCTTAGGATATGATGTCATTCAACTTAGTGGGTGACGGCAACTTATAAAGTCTTTGTCCACTGAAGGGGGACTTTCTACAAAAGTAAATGGCACACATTTACTGAAAAGGGGTCCATGGGCCCTGTGAACAGCTAGAAGCAAAAGAAAACTAGACTCTTGAGGACCTTGTGAAGGGTACATGGTCACTGTAGGTGACCTGAGCAGATGTCAACTGCATGGGACCTGGCAAGCAGTGTCAGCCATGCTGACTACAGACAAGTTATGAGCACTTGGCAGTCACAGGCAAGCTCTGGAGGAATCATGACCTTGAAGTACTCATGACCAGGAGACGGAAGCTTCTAGGAGGTTAAAGGAAGCCCATAGGCACAAGGCCCCTGGACATAGCAAATTGAGGAACCTGCTCCATATAGATGCAGGAGCTCTGGAAGCATGCACGTGCAGGGGCTAGGGTCTGTGATGCAGAGCGTTTGCATGCACACAGGTGCAGGACCTCAGGTCTCTTAGATGCAATCACAGACCCCACTGCTACTGAGGAGGGACAGCAGAAGCAGAGCTTGGAACAAAGCCTTCTCGCCATGGTAGGGCCTGCTGCTTGCCTCAGTGATAAAGAGAAATAGATGAGGGCTAGAGAATTTGCTTGTGGATAAGACATTCCAGAGATGAGAAACGCTTGCAGAGTCCAGAAATGTAAGGCCAGTGAGGTAAGAAAGCTGTGGAGGGGCAGCTTTCTGGCATTTTTTTTCAAACTGAGACCCATGTAGAGGCCAGTGGCTACGAGCAGTTTTACAACAAGAGGGTGCAAACTACCATGGGACCCCAGGACTGAAAACACCTCTTAGGACATGCTGGCAGGAATAAGAGGAGCAGGAGGCAGGTTCTGTGGGCTGGGAGGAAAGGGCAGCCTCCTCTTCCAGAGCAGAGATGACATCTCCCCCCGCCCCCCAGCATGGAGAGTGAACAGGAAACAGGTTAAATGATTCCCAGAGTGTAGTCTTCATTGTCCCCACTGGAAGATGGTTTCTAAGTGTCCCCAACTTGCCACTTCTGCATCTGTAACCCTGCCACAAGCAGCCTCAACAATGTGAGGCACTAGATTGGGTTTATCCACTGCCTTCTGCATGGGACAGCTGTAGGAGTCTTTGCTGACAGCAAGAACTGGACTCCAGAAATCTCACTTTTCCTGGAATAAACAAGGAGCCTGCTTTAAGATGTTAAGCATTGGGGCCAGCAAGATGACTCAGTGGGGGAAGGTGCTTCTTCCAAAGCCAAGCTTGACTACCTGGTTACATGCTCAGGTCCTCCATAGTAGATGAGGAGAACTGACTCCTGCAGACTGTCTTCCAACCTCCATCTGTGTGCATTGGCACAGACCCCACCGCACACACACAATGAGTAAACATAATACATCAAAGAGAGATAAGGCATGGGGTGTTCTCAACCCTTACTGCTTTGGGGAGCTGTACCAGTCCTGTCCTAGTCAATCACATTTCATTACTTCTTTCAACTCTTTAAATAATAAGAAGCATATAAGACAATGGTCTAGAACCATGGTGGCTCCTCCAGCCCTATGAAAACTACAGCATCACAATGGAGGGAAATCCAAGCTCCCTCCAGAACCTCAGACGCTCAAGGAACTAAAGGTTCCTTGGGCCCAGACAGAGGAGCACAATCAGCCAGGGAAGATACACTAGTGTTTTAAGAGTTTTGAACCTTTAACTTGGAAAGACCCAGATTTGCACCACTGTAATCTTCAGTTACTCCAGGATTTGGTGCCCAGGGAGACTGGGGAGATTTGAGTTTCCTCTCTCAGCTGGGCTTTGAGAACCAAAGCACTTTGCATTCTAATGTCATCGATGGTGTATCCACTGGTCTGTGTCCTTTCATCCCTCTGCGGAGCCTCTGTGGTCATCCAGCAAGGATGGAGACAGCAAGAAACACACACACACACACACACACACACACACACACGCACACACACACACACGCACACACACACACACACACACACAGAGAGAGAGAGAGAGAGAGAGAGAGAGAGAGAGAGAGAGTTCAGCCTCAGCAGAGTGAGCCTGGTTGTGGACCTATTCTTCAAGTGTTGGGGGGAAAAAACTGACCTTCCTGAGCTCCTGCTTGAATGTGGTGAAGGCCCAGGGGATGGACTGCTGGTCTGTTCTCTCCTTTCTGGGACAAGAGCAGTACACACTCTATCTTCTGGATTAGAAACACACTAACATGAGTTGAGCTGAAGCAGCTTTTCCTTCTGAGCTTATGATGGTCTGTGTATGAAAACCTCTTTCCTGACTTCTGGTTCCTGTCTTCCATCTGAGTATGGCCACAGCCAAAGAGACATGTTGGCTTGGCTCTAGAAGCTTCCTTCCTTAAGCTGCCTTTGTCACAGCAATGATAAAGGCACTAACTCAGCTCCAGAATGAGCCTCCTCTCACAAGCTGGTCAGCTCCCATGAGGCCCTGGGCCTCAAGACCCACCAGCTGAAGGAAAATCCTGGCTCGTCCTGTCAGAGACAGTGCTCCTTATCATGAAATGTTCCGAGCACACTACACGGCAACTTAAATACAGAAGGGTGGCACAGGGGTGGGGGCTGTGAATGGAAACAGAAAGGGGGGAGGTCACACCTCCCATTTTCCACCTCTGTTCTTATAACAGCTTTGGTGTCACACACGTCAACTCCGTGTCCCTTGAATGAAACTTGAATTAGGATTGAACAAGAAAAGCCTTTGCCACGGTATCCTTCTCTTTCAAGATTAAAAGAGAAATCGAAATAAACACTGCTTCCTGCCTAGTGTGGGGTGTACATGCTGCAGTACACTAACTGCTCTCCCAGACTGAACAAGGTCATGTACCCTAGAGCCATCTGGTACCTGTGCCTCCCTGCAGCCTTGTCCTGTCTGATGCCCATCTGTCAGCCCAGGGAAGAAGGGTCAAGTCTTGCCTGTGTTTGGCTTCAAGTCTTCCTCTCTTTTCTCTCTCCTGCCCAGCTCCAATGTGGCTTCTGCTGTAAACCCCTAATCCACCTCCATCTCTTCATCCAACATCTCATGGCCCAAGGGCAGCATTTTATTTGGAACCCACAGTGGGTATTCGGAGTCAGTTGTCCAGAGCACAACATACACCAACTGGCTATGAGAAACAGAGATATCCAAAGAGCAGACTGTGTCTCTCCTGACAACCCAAGTCTTCTTTGTTGCTTCTTTCTAGAATGTTCCTTTAGGCTACCTCCCCCAAGACGTGGCCTCACATTGCTCTCAAAAGCTGAGAGTTTTCTCAATGCTGGCTGTACCTCAAAGACTCCCAGAGCTCCTTTGAACAGGACTCTTCTGTGCCATGATTCCACAAGCCACCATCTCACCTTTATCTATGGTTCACCTGTCTCTTAATGGAATACACAACCCCTCCTGTCAAAGGCAATGGGAACATTCGAGAGTA
The DNA here is from genome assembly GCA_907164525.1 of Lophiomys imhausi. Classification (NCBI taxonomy): domain Eukaryota; kingdom Metazoa; phylum Chordata; class Mammalia; order Rodentia; family Muridae; genus Lophiomys; species Lophiomys imhausi. The sequence goes on from CAJQZJ010001511.1 coordinate 12,785,046, forward strand.
AAATTAGAAGAATGGCTGCAGGGGTCTGAGGGTACGAAAAGTAGCTGATGTTGCTAACCTGGGTCCTGATGGTTATGGTGGCCCAAGGCTGGGTGCTTTTGCTAAGTTTCAGAGTAGTATGCTTCCAAGCAGGGAATCTACTCAGTTCATGCCACAGCTCAGTGGTCAGATAGACAAGAGCTTTCATGGAGCCTTGAGATACTGGGAAAGAAATCACTTCCGATTGCAGACCCCAGCTCGACTCTATGTTCTTCCCTTCTTTAAGTTTTTGACTTTAGGCAACTTGCTTCAAGTTCTGAAAGTTCCCCATTCAGAAATAGAAACACAATGTTGATTTTGACAGGTGGGAGCAGTGAGGATCCAATTATACACTATAAAAACCTGAACTGAGGGGTGCCACATGCAGGGCTTAATTCACTTCTTTAAACATCCATACTGTGTTTAAACACTAGGTGCTGTGTGGAAGACTTCATTGACATAGGATTATTAAATTGTTAAGACAGATGAGGACAGCTGGTACTAGGGATTCTAGAGTCCCCACTGTCACGTTAGCTTAGTCCTGCATCCTTGATGGACTGTACATTCACTAGAATCCAGAACATCTTTTTTCTTTCACTTATGTTTTTATTAAGTTATTTTTTTCAAGTTATATTCCAAACACAGTCCACTCCCTCCTCCCCTCCCAGTCCCACCTTCCCTCACTCTTCCCCATCTCTGTCCTCTCCTTCTTGGCTGAGGGGAACTCATATATATCAAGCCCCCTCAGTTCATCAGTCACATAAAGACTAAGAGCTTTCTCTTGTACTGGGGCTTGATATGGCAGCCCAGCTAGGGTAAGGTGTTCTACTAACAGGCAAAAAGGTACATGACCCACTGCTGGGTGGAGTTTTTCATAGGGTAGTTATGCTAGGTTCCTGTCTCTTTGGGTCTGTGGATTGTAGGATGGTTGTCCTGTACTTTATGGCTAATATCCAGTTATAAGTGAGTACATACCATGTGTATCTTTCTGGGTCTGCGTTAGCTCACTCAGGATGAGTTTTTCTAATTCCATACATTTGGTTGCAAATTGCATGATTTCCTTGTTTCTGATAGCTGAGTAGTATTCCATCATGTAAATGTACCACAGTTTTTAATTCATTCTTCTGTTGAAAGACATTTGGGTTGTTTCTAATTTCTGGCTATTACAAATAAAGCTGTTATAAGCATAGTTGAGCCGATGTCCTAGTGATTTGGTGGGGAATCTTTTGGATATATGCCCAGGAGTGGTATCGCTGCATAGGTGACATTTTCTTGAAGAGAACACAAATAGCTCAAGCTCTAAGACCAGCAATCAATAAATGGAACCTCATGAAACCGAAAAGCTTCTGTAAGGCAAAGGAAACTGTCATTAGAACAAAAGCAGCCTACAGATTGGGAAAAGATCTTCATCAACCTCATATCTGACAGCTAATACCAAAATATACAAAGAACTCAAGAACACCAACAAACCAAATAATCCAATCAAAAATGGGCTATAGAGCTAAACTAAGAATTCTCAACAGAGGAATCTCTGATGACTGAGAGACACTTGAAGAAACGCTCAACATCCTTAGTCATCAGAGAAATGCAACTCAAAATGACTCTGAGATTCCATCTCACACCCATCAGAATGACCAAGATCACAAACTCAAGTAACAGCACATGCTGGCGAGGATGTTGAGAAAGGGGAACACTCCTCCATTGCTGGTGGGAGTGCAGACTTGTACAACCACTTTGGCAATCAATCTGGCGATACCTCAGAAAACTTGGAATAATTCTACCAGAACACCTTCTTTCTTTCTAAGGGCTGCATGGGAGGAGCCACCTGTGTCCAGCCCCAGCCTTTGGCTTTTTGTCAGATTTTAATATATTTTCCAGGTGTGACCACTGACTCTCACAGGGGTAAGTGGCAGCAGTCACAGCCTGATCCCAGACCTATTTCCAAACTTGAAATCTCTCTTGGAGCAACATGGACTGACTCCCACAGCCTGATCCCAGACCTATTTCCAAACTTGAGATCTCTCTTGGAGCAACATGGACTGACTCCATTTGTGAGTATGGCCTTCTGCTCCTCAGTGCAGATAAAGATGGGCTCTGGGACCGTGCTCTCCAAGAGACTGTAAGGCCTTTACTTAGTGGCAAAACATAGCTATGGGATTTTTCCCAAGAGAAATTTGGTAATTTATATCAAACACTTACAGATGCCCTTTCCCTTTGATGCAGTGTTTCAAATTCCAAAGATATTTCTTCAGGAAATGTCAATAGTCTTCTTAAAGAAATTATTTTATGCAAGATTGTTATATAAATAATTCCATCACTCACTTATGCACTGCTAGAATTCTAGAAACACGAAGTAAATATCTACCCCTACTGAGGAATTATGAATGTTATGGAGTATTCATAAACCAGAATACTATGTAGTTATTAAAAGTTGCACATTCTGGAAGATTACATAAATGATATATAACATCTCTACAGTATTTTTGAAGTGAAAATTGGTATAAACTTTAAATATATGTATATATGACTATAGAAAATAAGACCAGAATAAAATGCATGGGAAAAGTTTATAGACCTGATATCAGGATAATAGGATTATGTGTCAGTTTTACATGGGTCATTGCTTTTTTGGTATTTCCAAAGTTAGATAAGAGATACGTGTTGATAAATAAACAGAATGGAGAGAGGTAGGGTAGACTGTAGATAAGAGAGGTAGGTGATAAACAGGAGTGATATGTAATGCTGACAGTCAGCTATATGGACAAACACACCAGAAGAGAGAGTTGATGGGTGAACGGATGGACAGAGGGATGGACAGGTGATGAGACAGATGAAAGACAAATGGATGTATAGATATGTGGGTGGATGGCTGGATCAATGAGTGAAAGGACAACAGACTGGAAAGATTAGTGAAGGAGTAAAAGTTAGTGTGTAGCATGTTCCAGCCATTTTACTTCATGATATACATCCAGAAGAGGAAGAGGAGGCCAGTGATAATGAGACTGACACCACAGTTATGAGCGAGCACTCTGCCACCCAGCATGCTCTCAGGGTCACCTCACACTAGCTGTGCGGGCTTGGGTGAATGCCTCAGGTTCAGGTGACAGAAGTCTATTTTACTAAGAACATTTAATACTTGCCCCAGGAATTGCGGGTGCTATCAGTACCGATGAATAGGATGAGTGTTTGTATAGGTGGATGGGGGAGGTGCAGAACTTTCCAACGAAATACTTATGCCACAGCTGCTTTCAGCCGGATATAGTCAAGTGAAAAGGTAAATTTGTGAATTTCCCAAGCAGTAGAATCCATCTACACACGTAGTCTGCTGTTACTGATTTTGAGTGTTTATTTTGGGTATTTTCTGTCAGAATATAGAGGCATTGATAGCTAGGAGTCCACAGTCTGCATTATTTGGGTGCGGCAGCTATATAGGTGACGTCTATTTATAAATAACTTATGAACACCCCGTATACACCTGTGTGGGCTTCTCTAATGGTTTTCTCAGTGTTGGTCTCTGTGTTCTCAACACACTTCAGACAAAAGTGATACATGGGGTTTCAGACAGATAAGTCTCTGTTTTGCGTCTCTTTGTAAGGCTTAGTTTTCAGAAGTGGGGACATGTTTGGCATGGTATTTCTTGCTTATTTCTAACCTCAATCTGAATCCTAACCTTGATATTCCTAACCTTCAGTGACTCTCAGTATCATGGACTGTTAGGGTCTCCGCTATAGAGTAAGGGATTAAGTCAGGACCAGTTGATGGAGACCTTTGAAGGCCATGGAGAATCTCGAGCTCTCAGATACTTAGCTCAGAGTTGGGCAAAGAACATGACATCTGAACAAAATGGCACTTTATCATCTCATTCTTAATGGGGACTCCATAAAAATAAGCACAGTTGTCCAGCTTTCCTATAGCTAGCATATTAATGCCGTGACCCCGGCCAGATAAGCAATGTGGATTTCACCTTAGGTGTTGGGCTGAAATGGAGCCAGAAAGCAGATCTAGCACACGGAGCCAGCACTCCCTCACCCTGTTGCCCAGCAGCTTTTGTTGGAAGACAAGGATTAGTGGTAATAATTTCCCCCCAGGGAGGTCCTATCTAAATCCAGGTTTTCTGCAACATCTGTAAAACCAGTCAGAGTCCTGTTGCAGTGCAGGGTAGGAGAGGCATACACAAGTAGGTCAATCCTGGTGCTTTTGTGAAGTAACAATGGTGGAGAACATCAGAGTATCCTGTCGCCCAGGTGATGGTTCAGTTTGTATTAACCAAGGAAGTGTGGACTTCCATTAACACAAAGGGCAGGGGTAGGGGAGTGGAGGGGAGGAATTAACATAAGCAGAAGTCAGCAAGGAGCAAGTCTCCTAGAATCAGAGATGGCAGACATGTTCTGCATTCAGAATGCAGGGCACTGCCTTGTGATTGGATCTGAGGGCTCATCCTCAAGTTCTGAAACAGAATAGAATCCCTTATTGACACAGAAAAACAGAAGCTTGTCAGTACTCCCCAATGCCAAGCTTGTTACAAGGGCTTGCTGTTTGTAAAAGAGAGTATGCCATTCCTCACTATAGTGAAAACATGGGATCGAAGGGGACCTCTTAGGACCAGGGACTTTCCCAGGTCCATCGTCCCTCTGGGCCCTCTGTCACCTATATCAGTGCTGTCTGAATCAGGGGGTGTACTAGGCAGCTTCTGAGGGATCCTCCTTTTTTAATGTTGATCACAGACGTGGTAATAAGAAGTGACATTGGATGACAAGCCGAATAATTTGGATCTGATGAGAACAGAAATGTTCAAATTTATTATGTGATGGAGGTTCATCAATCCAAAGGAATGGACTCATACTGAGGGCCTGCATGTACCTCATCTCTTTCCTATACTTTTCCATCTCCCAAGGATTCCTGTGACATGACATCCTGGCCCAGCCCAGGGTGACAGAGACACAAACTTGTCAAAGGCTGCATAGCCAGAAAGAAGCTGATGTGGGTCTTTGTTGTAAAAAGTTAACAGTATCCCTAGGAACTGGGAGGAATGGAAAGAGAGCACTGTGATGGAGATGTAACTTGAAGTAATAAGCATTAAAAAAAATTAACAGTTAAACAGGCATGTGACACATGCCCTCATGTATGTGCATCTTAACTACCATGATTAAAATAATTGTCCCCACAATGCTCTGAGGCAGGAGCTCTGAAGAGCTGACAGATGAAGAAACTAAGCTGTTCTTGAGGCCAGTGAGTCAATGAAAACTCCTAAAGAAACAGTGAATCTGTGGGAGGCTTTAATGGTTCTGCTGGGATGCCTGGCATAAACAGGGGACGTTTTGTAAAGTTTGTCATTGTAACTGGAAAATGGAAGACCGGAAATCCAAGTCAGGAGAGTTCTCAGCGAAAACCACTTTGCACAGTTCCCTCTTTATTGTGCCATGTTTGACTGGACGGTCCCTCTCTCTCCTCTGTCCTGAAGGAGGATAAGGTTGCAGCCTCCTGCACTTGGGGTATCGTCCACTCCTCCCAGCTAAGCACCTCAGTTTTCAAGCATTCCTCCTATCCATTTCCTTCACTTTATACCATCTAAGCATCATCGTTTCGGTTGATGCTTACATTTTCCATGTTTGGTTCCTCTAAACTGTAAAGTCTCAAGAGTGAGTACACATTAAGGCAGCCTACGGCTGAGCACCCTCCCCAAGAGAGAGATGGCTCAGCAGTTAAGAGCACTGGCTGCTCCAGAGGACCTTGGTTTGGTCTGAGCATCCACATGGCAGCCCACAACCATCTCTAACTCTAGTTCCTGGGGTATCTGATGCCCTCATTTGACCTCCTCAGGTTCTGCACTCATAAGTGTGCGTGCCCACCCACACACCCACACAGATAAATGCAAAACAAAAATTGTAAAAAGGAAAGTAAAAGAGACTGAAGGGAAGAGGATACACTTAGGATGCTGATAGTAATTGAAGGTCACTCACTCAGTTATTCATTCATTTAACTGTTCAAGGAGTGTTAATTGAGCCCCACTCACACTGCAGGTGTCGGGGTTGTATTGGCAGATGACACAGACGACCCCTTACTTGTTTTCTCATTGGACATGGATCAGGCACAAATATCCAAGCAGCAATCCTCACATGCTTGGTTCTTTGAAAAGAAGGTGAAGGCCGTGGAATGCCTTGGCGGCTGAAAATACTTGACTAACAAGTGTAGAAAACTAAGTTAAAACCCCAGGAACACAAGTGAAAACTGGACTCCTAGAACAGGGATCTACAATCATAGGGAGTACAGACCACTCAGGAAGCCAGGCCTCCACACTCCCTTCACACTGATCTTCCAGGTAGAAGTAACTGAAGCCAATTTGTAGAGTTTAAGACAGCCAATAGGAGCAATGGCATGGAACTTTCTGGGTGGCACATCTTACTTTTGATTATATTGTATTTTTAATTAAAATATAAATATATCTCCTCCATCTCCACCCTCCAGCCTTCCCATGTCCTTCTTCCAAATTCATACTCCTTTTCTTTAATTATTATCACACACATATATTATACACACACACAGCTGCTTCCCACTGGACATGTGTGTGCTTGTTCTCATGATCTTTCTTTCCTCTTTTCAGGCAGAACCTCTCCCTGGCCTTGAATCCATCCATTTGGCTGTGCTGTGCTGGCCATCTATTCCTATAGTCCCCAAATCTTCCTCCCAGTACTGAGGTTGCAAGCTCATAACATCACACATGGACTCTGATGTCGAACTTGGTCCTTCTCATTGTATAGACACAGGAACTTGAAGGACTGAGTCTTCTCTGTGACACCCCCTGGGCACTTTCTACAGCTGGTAGCTTTCTAGACTTTGACATGATCAGAGTCCTCCTTTTCAATGAAGCCCCTGGCTCCCTGAGACGGAAAGGAAACACCACACTGAGATGGCCAGCTTTTGTCAACTCAACACAAGCTGGGGTCATCTGCAAAGAACAGTATCAATTGAGAAAGTGCACCCATACAGCTGGCCTGGGGAAAGCCTGTGGAATATTTTCTTGATTAATAATTGATGTGGGAGGGTCCAGCCCACTGTGGGTGGTGGTATCCCTATGTAGGTGGTCCCAGATTGTATGGGAGAGCAGGCTGAACAAGCTATGAGGAGCAATCCAGTAAGCAGCACCCCTCCATGGCCTCTGTCAGCTCCTGGCTCCAAGTTCCTGCCCTGGCTTCCCTTCATGACAGCCTACAATCTGTAAAATGAAATAATCCCTTCCCTCCCTGGGTTGCTTTTGGCGGTGATGCTTAGCACAGCAGTAGAAAGCAAAGTGAGACCCAAGTCTTCTGGACTGTCCCGAGATGGACATCTGTATTCTGTCTTGTGCCCCAGTTTGGTTTCTCAAATAACAAACTTTGGCAATGGTAGATGAATGCTTGTGCCGCAGAAACTTCATTAAAACGTCATTAGAAGAACTTCAGACCAAACTTCCCTGTCTTTGTCACTATCTCAGGAGCACTGGGTCTTGTCTTGTCCTTGGCAGCAGCAGTCACTGCCCGAAGTTCCCGACTCCTGAAATTATCTGTTTGGTGCTAGACTACCTAACAACAGGCCTTCCATGGAAGGATGCTGGGAACCAAGCCTCTAGGCTTCAAGGGAGTGATTCCAACTTGCCTCCAGCTAATTGCAAAGCCATCCTTATACCAATCAATATGTTTTCTGAACTGTGAAGTCAGTCAGGTTGTCCCGTTGTGTGAATAATGAATTCTAAGTAATATTAATAGTTCAGCGATGCTGATGATCCTGCAGACTTGTCAGCCTGCCCCTGTCTATTCTGTCATGCTCATCTCACTGAGAGAGCCTTAAGACAAAGTCTCTCCCCTCCCCAGCTCAGACTTCATACAGTGCAAGGAGCTATTTGTTCCCTCTCCTTAGAGATATCTGAGATTGATTTCAGAGGCCAAGCACTCAAATTAGACACTTAGAGTTATGGGGATAAACTCAAAGATGAATTTACCGTGTTGAGGCTCAGAGACAACTGATGAAAGTATATGTGTGTCCCTGAGTGTGTGTGTGTGTGTGTGTGTGTGTGTGTGTGTGCCTGTGTGTGTGTGTGAGTGTGTG
>CAJQZJ010001511.1:12803445-12835524 GCA_907164525.1 Lophiomys imhausi
TGTGTGTGTGTGTGTGTGTGTGTGTGTGTGTGTGTGTGTGTGTGTGTGTCTGTGTGCGCTCATGTGCACACATTCTCTCTGGAGTGTGAGCACAGAAGAAGAAATCAGTGGTTTGGAATCCAAAGACCCAGCTTGACCTCTCTCCCCAGCTCCAGGCTTGGTAACTGACCTGGCTCCTTGGACTCAGTGTCTCCCATAGGAGTGAAGTCAGTGTAACACTGGCCACTGGATATCTTTGAGGCCTGGAGGCGCTGGGGTCAGCGCCAGAAGACAGATGAGCCTGATGAACCTATTCCTCAGGTGACCCCTCTTCCATTTTCTGCACCCTGTATTGTCACCACCCTGCCTTCTGCTGACGGACTGAGAGCTGCAGCAGAAACAGCTTTTGCAGAGTCAGCTTCCATTGCAAGACAAACCAACCAGGATAGAGAGGGCAGCTGAGCTGGTTCCATGTACTTGGTGATATTACCGAACCCAACTTTGTGGTAACACCGTGGGGCAGGAGGAGGAGGCAGCAGAGGGAGGGGGTGCAAGTGCATCAACAATGAAGAGTGCTTCTGCCTTTAACTTTTCATTTTTTATTTGTACCAAAATGGTAAAATGTTTTTACAGGGTAAGGCAATGGGCCTGCAGAACCTGATTTAGAGCTCCTTAATTAATATGTCAGCATACAAGAAATGATGAAAATATGTATAATTAAATTCTTGCACTAAAACAGGGTTTGAAAATGCAACCAAAATAGAAGAGTGGCTTTATCCCCCTCTTATTTCTTTTCCTCCCCCCTTCCCTGATGCCCTTGCTCCTGAAAGAATCACAAAAATAAAATAAAAACAGAGGTGTCAATGCAGCGGCAGCTACTGCAGGTTGGAGACCTCGATCAGGCTACTGGAGCTGACAGGTTGGTCACCCCCAAAATTAGACACAAGTCATTGACATTAAAACCCTCCCCATATCAGGTGCCTCCTGCCTGATTTTCGTAGGGGGTTGCTGCAGACTCTGCACTACTGCGACAGCTGGACACGTTGCTTCCCACACGAGCTCATGCAGCGATAAGGCTGTCTCCGACAGGTGCTCGGAGAAGCCAGATCCTGAATAAATATGATTAGAGGGCAGGTGGAGGGTGAGTTACTTACTTAGATATTTATTATTTAGGCTTGCAATGAGGCACAAAGATATCTCTGGCTATGATACTGAAGTTGGCCAAAACAACCTAGATTTAATAGGAATGCAACCCCTGGTCCGATTCTCTCAGTTCAGAGCGTGAGTGGGGTCCTCTGGTCCTAATTCCCCCAACTCCAGAAAGTTCTTCGGACAGACATACCTGTTTTCCTCAAGTTCAGTTAGTATAGCGTTTTCTCAGACCAACAAGGGACTCAGACTCAGGGGCACAGGTGTTTTCTCCATTGGGATAGGGTCCCCACTGAAACTCAGGGACAAGATGTAATGAGATGGATTTGTTGGTGTATCTGGGGAGGGAGCTGTGTATTTAAAGACTTCATTTGGAGTTTACCTTGAAGGGTGACTTCTCCCCTCCACCACCCTCCAGAGACAGGCAAAGAAGCCTCTGGGATAGCTCCAGTTCTTCTTGGGACCAAGCTGATCCTTGATTGATGGAAGTGAGACAGAGATTCCTTCAACAAATGGCAGGGAAGAAAAACTTCTTGCAAATTCAGCCAAGAAGAGGAGTAGCTGGTATGGTGTGTGTCCTGCAGATAAAGCAACAGTTAGACCTTGGTTTTGCCTTCTACTCTCTGAATGACCCCAAGTTTCAGATAAGGACTCATTTCTCTGATCTGTGGAATGGAAACACTCTTCACCGCCTTCCCAGGGCACTGCTAAATCAAACTCTGTGTTTAAAGGTTTGTACCAGACATGATGTCCAGCTGCTTAAAGCCCAAACCAGGAAGCACTGGGCAGACAGTCCCTAGATCCCATCCCACAGGCATATATTTCCAAAACCCATCCTGACATGGTGATCCAGTGAGGTTGTGATCCTGACACAGATGGGATTCCAGAATGATCATGACCAGAATGATATCCCAGGGAAGGGCCACTTACAGTTGGACATTAGGTATCATGTCAAATCCCTGCATCCAAGGACAGTAAACAGACACTCCACTGCTCATATCACTCTCCTGGGACATTGCCCTTTGTCCTGTCCACCCCACAGGACTGAGTCTCACGACTGTCTCATCTGGGACTCATTTCTTTTTTCCAATCTTCTCTCCCTTGGCTCAAGGGGCCACTGTCCAGGAGCAGTTTGATTCTCTAAGGAAACAGACATGGAATTGGCCATCTTGCTGTGTGTGTGTCCAAGAGGAAGGAAGGAAGAAAGGAAAGAAGGAAAAGGGGGAAAGAAGAGAGGGAAGGAGATTTGACTTAGCGTGCATATGTGTGTGCGTGTGTGTGTCTGAATGTGTGTGAGTGAGTATGCAGTTGCTCACAAAGCACACGGAGGCCAGAGGAGGACTTCAAGCATCCTCCTTTATTACTGTCTACCGTATTCCCTTGAGAAGGGGTCTCTCACTGAACCTGAAGCTTACCATATTTGGCCAGACTGCCTGACTAGTAAGCACCCAAGGTCTGCCTGTCTCCATGCCCCTTGGTACATGCAATTATGTCTGATATATGTGGATGCTAGGGATTTAAACGTAGATCCTCATGCTTGAGCATGTTCATTACCCACTGAGCCATCTTCCCAGGCTCTACACAGATAAGTTAATTTCTTCTTTGTTCGGAATTCATACTATTCTCAAACCCAGTAAGCCAATTCAAGAGATGTCCCAATTTAAAAACCAATCCATTTCAGCAAGTACACACACACACAGCACATACACAGGCATACACACCACCACACCACACAGACCACACCCACACACAACACACAGACCACACCCACACAGCACACCACACACACACCACACACAGACACACACAGCTTCAGCTGTCCTTGCTCAGATGACATCACCCCTTTAAATTTTAGACAGGTCTTTCTCTTGGCCTGAAACTCCCCACAGAGGAAAGGGACCTGATGTTCTCCTGGGTGCTGGTTGAAATCAAAGCTCTGAGCTGGGAATGAGGTGATAACCAATGGTCAGATGTAGGGGCACCACAGACAGAGGCAGATTTCTGGCAATGTCTGCTTCATCTCCTATCTAATTATTGTCTGTTTCTCCTCTGGTTGGGCAGATGCCTGTCTCAGCAGTTGACCAGGGCCTAGATAGCTCATAGAATATGCTCAATAAACATTTGGGAAGAGGGACAGATGGGAAGGAAGAGGTGAGCAAAGAAGAAGAAAAGAAAGGGGAATGGAGAGGAGTGGATGAAATGGGATGGAAAGAGTGGGAGGGGAGAGAAGGGGCAATGGGGACATTTACAGTTTCCTTGTCCAGGGAGGAGCCCTCCTAAGTGGATGCAAGAGGTCATGCTCATGTTTGCAGGATCCCAAAACAAAAAGTTTCTCAGAGGAGATGACAGTTTGAAAACTTCAATTTGAAGAATGAAAGATGAGCCCATATATTTTTCCTCAAAATATCCTTTTTAGTCATTAGTGTGATGTTTTCTAATTAGAGAGCAATTGTCAAAGGAAGCAAACCCAAGGGGGAAAGTCTTAATTCCCTCACGTGTGCCACTTGAATGGAGGTCCTATTTGCATCAATGTGTGCTGTGTATCCTTCCTCCAACTCTATCGGACATATGCACATTGTGTAATCAGTACTACCATAATGTACATGGCTCCATATCTAAAATGTGGCAAGTATTTTTAATACATATGTCTGTTCCCTCACACAGTATTCCATAATGCACCTGAGCCTCTTTAAATCATTTGCTGCTTGTACTGGCACACATTTATTTATTATGAAAAATGATTTGAGAGACATATTTCTTTGAGATTCTTATTCAAATTTGGGTTTTTCCCTTCCAATGATAAGTGGAAAATGGAAACAGTCAGTCAAACGAGTATCTGCTTTTCCACATTAACATGAGTGAGGAGGGAAAGGCAGGAAGGACTTGGGTGGAAGACTTCAGCATCACATTGCTCTGAACATCTTGAGTCAAGGCACAGCCACAGACAGTGATTGCAGTCATAGGGAAGGCAGAGTGTATGAGAGGAGTGATTGAGGTGTTCCTGGGGGATTGAGGTGTTCCTGGTGACTTGGTTAGAGTGATCATGGGTGTCAGGAATGATGGGGGTGACTGGCTTGACAGTGGTGCTGGTCACAAGAGCCATTGTCATCATGATTGATGGTTGTGAAGTTAATGGTAACCATGACAGTGATGATGGTGCTGTGGTTGTGGTAGAGATGACAGCATTGGCAGAGTTAGCTGTGGCTGTGTTGACAGCAGGGATGGAGCCAGTGGGGAGTCATGGAATGGCAGCAGCGGTTGATTCCACGGTGATAAGATCAGTAGTCATTGCGTGATCATGGTCATGGTAATGGCTGTGATCCTGGTTGTTCAGGTCATGATGACAGTGACAGAGGATGGTTGTTGTAATGGTGATGGTGATAAGTCATGATATATGGTGGCGGTGACAGGTAGGCAGGTGTGCTTGTGGTGGTTCTGATGCTGACAGTAGAATCAGTCCTCATTTTCTCTTTGAAGATGTGACAGAGAGTGGGGTCAGTAGAGTGTATCCTCTCTGGATTCTAACTTGCCCCCAAATGTCATTTTAGTTAGGAGGAATTCTGTTCAGTCATTATGGTTTAGTCATTATGGTTTTAGCTTCCTACTGCTCTGAGAAAATACCAGAGGAAATCAACTTAATAAAGAAAAGGGTTACCCAGGCTCACAGTTTCGCAACTTGCAAGCTAGAATCTCTTGGCCCAGTTGCTTTTGGCCTGTGGTGGCCCCACTGCATTAAAGTGAGAGTACATGGCAGAGAGAGGAGCTGGGAGCAGGGATAGGGGAACAGGGTATGGATTTCCACAACCTCCACAGAGGGACTGTCTCTACTAACAATATACTTCACATTGGGCTTCATCTTTAAGCCACTGTATTCCAGTGAGATCCAAGGCTTTAACATCCAGGCCTCTAGAAACCATTTTGGATCCAAGCCATGGTTACAACTACATTGCAAGGGAAGCACCTTGATTCCAATAGAGGTCCAATAATGTCATGAAGACAATGTAACATTGAGGGCAACCTCATGACAAAACAGGGTTCTTTTCTAGTCACCTGGGCTATTCTCAGCCACACTGTGCATGTTGTTCTAGCTCCCTGTGTCTCTAAAGTCCTACACTAATCACCTTTACTGCCCCCCAAAGCTTCTCAGGGGTATGAATTTCTTTCCATAATAGCACATAATTTTGTCTCTCAGGGATTGGCCAACTATGGCCTTAGAGACAAACCCAGCCAAAAACAATGTCCTGTTTCCATAAACCCAAAAGCTGAGAAGGCGTTTGCATTTCAAAGGGTTAATTCAGAAAGTCAAAGAAAGCATATTTTGTACTTCATGAAAATGAGATAAAATTCTCACATTTTAGTCACAGAAGCAGCTTTAGGAATACAGCCACACTCCCTCATGTAACTCTTTCCTGTGTTTGCTTTTGTACCATTGTGGCAGACTTGAGCAGCTTCAGCAAGGACTATGGCCTCCAGAACCTGCAAGGTTAGCTGTCTGGTCACTTACACAGAGAACCTGCCATTCCCTGCCATTCTTACAGGAGACCAGACCTAGGACAACAATGCCCCTCACATTGTGTCAGCCCTTTTCCTCATCCTGGCACAAAATATCTTTCTAAACCAACTTGAAGAATGTGTTAGTTACTTCTTGTTGCTGTGATAAGCATGGTGACCACAGACACTTGGGGAAGAAAGGGTTTATATCATCTTAGAAGTGATAGTCATTCAGGAAAGTCAGGGCAGGGACTCAAGGCAGGAGCCTGGAGACAGGAACTGAAGCAGAGGCCCTGGAGGAGTGCTGCAAACTGACTTGCTCCCCGTCGCTTGCTCAACCTGCTTTCTTATAGCAAGCAGGACCACTCAGGGAGTGCACTACCCATAATGGGCCGGGTCTTCATTCATCAATCAATAATTAAGGAAATGCCCCCACAGACATACCTACAGGGCAACCCGATGTGCACAGTTCTCAACTGAGATTCACTCTTCCCAGTTGACTCTGACTTGTGTTGAGTTGACAAACACTGGGCAGCACCGAGGGTTTATTTTGGTTCAGAGTTTTTTAAAAAAAAAATGATACAGTCTTTCTTTCTTAGAGGGAAGGCTTGGGCTCTGGATCCTGAGACCACATCCTATCTGCACTCAGGAAGTGGAGAGTAGACAGGGAGTGAGTAAAGACTGTATAACATTGGCTGGCCGTAGCTAGCAGGTCCTCCAGTAAGGATCTACCTCCTGAAGATTCCAGCAGAGAACCGAGTCTGAAAACACGCGAACCTATGGGCAATAATTTACACTCAAGCATGGCAGAGATTCAGAGTAAAGTACCATGAGGACTAAGAGCCAGTACTCTAGAGTCAGCTCCAATGAACTGACCTAGGGAGATGACAAGTTCATCCTCAGGTGAGGCAGTGGCACTTTGAAACGTGTCCTAAGCTTCCTGGTAGCACGGTACAAAGGCTAAGATGCTCACAGTCCACCAAACAGGAAGTTCTTTGGGCAGAACAGACCGTAGTCTATTCGGCCTGCTTGAGCAGTTCAAAACCGATTATGTAATACTGCTTCTCACACAGAGCCAGCGTGGGGTCTCAGCCATGTGGTATCAGCTCAGGCATCACAACTTGTTATCTTATCCTCACGGAGAGCTGAAGCCAAAAGGTCCAAGCACATTTGGGAAAAGCAGTTCTGTGAGTTGGGTAAAGTCCTGCTGCCGAAGTTTCCGCTTCCAATCCCTTTCTGTGGTGGATGGAAAATCTGGATAGAAATGACTCAGGACCGTGTGAAAATTCCTCTCTAACCCTCGTGTCTTCATCATGTGATTCTCAAAGAGCATCCTAGACCATCAGCCCTTAGGAACCTCAGTGATGGACAGAGGCGTGCATGGCCTGGAAGTGAGAACCTCGTGTCCCCATTCCCCTTTGCGAGCATTTAACCCAGCACACAGGCTGCACCACACCAGCACAAATACATCATTGTGTATTTTCAATTAGTTTGCACTCTCCCTAGCTGCTGTCCTGGATAATTAGGGAAACAATTCACATTGTGCCAAGAACTGATCCGAAGTGGTATGCCTGGGATAATTATCTGTCTGCAGTTCAGCTTCCCAGCTCCTCCCGGGTCAGCACGGCTGCAGGAGGACACCCAGGGAGCATTAATGAGCTCTCATTGAAGATGTTAAAAAGCTTGTATTGATCTGTTTGTCCAAGAAGGAGATATTGAAGCCTCGCTGCTGAGGGCAGGGGAGATAGCTAACCCTAGCACGGAGCCTTTCAGAGCCTTCCTGCCTTCCCACACCCTCTCAGCGGGGCCACTTCTGGAGGTCAGCCTTGCAAATTCAGGCCGTTTCTGCTACCTCTCTGATACTAGTTTTCCCTTTGAGTGTGTGTGTGTGTGTGTGTGTGTGTGTGTGTGTGTGTGTGACAGAGAGAGAGAGAGAGAAAGAGAGAGAGAGAGAGAAAGAGAGAGAGAGAGAAAGTGAACAAAAGCTGTTGGCTGCGCCTGAATCCACGAGCATGTAACCACATAAATTAATAAATACATAAAGGAGCCTTTAAAAATAGAAAAGATGATAAAGTTCACAACAGCTTTGAGGGAGGGAGGCTCATGACTCCTCATGCATCTCTGAGGATTTTTAGGTAGATAACAGTTACCGGGGTCTGGAGACATTACCTTCAGCTACCTGTATATAGCCCATGCTCCTGTAAGTAACCCTAGTGAAACTCAGTGGCCACCTTGGTTTATGCACCAACACAAGAAAAGGGAACGAGAAAGACACCAGTCAGTGTGAGGAGGGGACACGTGAATGACAAAGGGCAAACACCACCAAAGTCTATTAAGCACAGTATGAACATGTCACAAGCCAGTCTGTGACCATGTATCATTAGTATATGCTAATAAAAGAAATTGACAAGAAGAATGCCAACTGAGAAATGCAAAAGGAAGAAAGACTCAGGAAATAGGCATTTGACAACTTTGAGAGCAGGAACTGATCCGGACTAGAAACAACAGGGAGTCGGTACTGGCTGAAGCCTGAGTTTGCTGTGTCCTCAATCTCTCACCAAAAGATCCTAACTCATTAAAAAGGAAAAGAGGGTAACTTCACAGCAGAGGAATCTGGCGGATGCCACCTTCCCCAGGTGATCAAAGTAGACCCAGACAGGATTGGGACTAATTGCCGTCACATGTCTCCGTACACCAGGAGGGCTCCAGTCCCCTCTCTGGGGTCCCCCTGAAAGGCTCAGCTTGAATCTAATTCTTAGGAGACAGCAGACACTCTTGCGTTGCACTGAGCAACTAACCAGAAGTCTTTATAATGGCAAGTTCACACGGAAGGCCAAGAGAGTCGCAGGAAGGACCAGGGCAGCCAAATGAAGGAAGGAAACCTTGAATTTTAGCCTGGACCTGAGCAATAATGTTCATTTGAATATGAGTGCTTTGAGGGCATCTATTCTCCTGCTTCCTCTCGTTGTTCACTGTGTGGGGATAAAAGTAAAGTTTTAGGAGGCACACATTGAGATATGTGGGATAAAAAAAGAAGCACATGTATGCATCTGTATCTCTTTATTGGTCTCTGTCTTCACCTGTCTCTATCCACCCATTATATATCTACCAAGAGATGCTTGGAACAGAGATACTATGTGTTGTTAAATAAGATGAATAAAGGGCTGGGGGATTCTTTGTGTTGTTCTTGCAAATATTCTATAAGTTTGAAAATTTTGAAAAATTTAAAGTAGGGAAGAATAGAAGGAGGAAAGAAACCAGAATAGAAGGGAGGGATAGAGGGAGGGACAGAGGAAGAGAAAGAGGGAGGCCCAGCTACAAATGAAGAGGGACTCTGGATCGTCTCACACAGGGCACCTGATTTGAACCTGGTACCAAGGGCATCAGAAGATGCTATGACCTCAGAGACTTTGGGCTGACCCTGCTTCTCCACACTCAGAGGGGCAAACTATGTCTGAGAAGCGGTGCTGAGCTTCAAGGCAAGACCCTAAGCTTCTGGCCCCAGCCTTACTTCTGGGAATCTCGAGGAGCAGTCTGAACCCCAACAATCTCAGTGTTCTGAGCTTCCTGCCTGCGGTCAGGCTTGGGGGTCACTGTGGCATGCGTCATGGAGTCACAGGCTTCTTTTGGGTACAGGATGCCTTAAGGTGCTATGACAGCTCTTTCTGCATCAGACGGCCCTTCTAAGCTACCCTGAGAAAAGGAGGCGGCAGGGCTCCATGCAGTCAGTAGAAGTGTTTCTGAGCCTTAGTGTGTGCATCTGTACAGTGGGCACATAGACCTTGCGCTTCACATTGGTATTGGAATTGCTCACGGAATAGAACTTCAACTCTGACTCAGTGCTGTTGAAATGGAGTAGGGGCCTCTGGGGCCCATATCTAATGCACTAGGTTTCAGTTGCAGCAGAATTTTTATCAGGGAAGCAATGGTCCCAGGATCTGCTGTAGCACTGCAGTAACTGCATTCCTTGAGCCTTGGGTTCCGAATCTGGGAAGCAAACAGAACGTACCCATCTGTCTGCACAGTTGAGGGTTTTAAGAGTGTGACAAGTGTAAATACTGCAGAGATCACATGCTTGGCAGGATGGCTTCCTCATAGCGAAGCCCCCCTTCTCACCCCCAGTGTGAGAGGTGACTGTCCTTGCTCCATTGGCTGGTGGATGTTGGAACAATTCCATCTTTGTCCTGGGCTTACCTAAGCATCAGATCAGATTCTATTGAGGTGACAGCCCGCCCTCTCCCATCTGCTAGCTGAGAACACGTCATGCTAAACTGCTGATTTCATCCTGGGAAGAAAGGCGCCTCCCCAGCTCTGTATGCTCCAGGTGGGGTCTGAGAGGCGCCTGGCTAATGGGCAAGGGGTGTTGGAGCAGGTGAGCATTGGGATCCGAGCACACACCTTTTGTCTCTTGAGAGGTCAGGCAGCCTTGCGGCCCTAATTAAAAGCTTATATCACAGATCCATCTGCCCAACTTCACTGGGGCTCTTCCCCCGAATATATACTTGTTTGTCACCCTTGCCCCCAACCCCCACTGCCTGAGCAGGCAACCCTGTCAAAAGGTCACTATTATAGAGCGTGGGACCAGGGAGGCTTCTGAAGGGTGGGGGTTGTGATCCACTCTGGTGGGAGCAGACAGCTTGGCCGACAGAAGCAGAAGCCAAAAAAACAGGCATAGCCATCACGGGGAAGTACGGGCTTGCACCCACAGCATGGGTATGTGGACCCGATAGTGTGGAAGCTTTGCAGGTGACTCAACCAACCAGAACATGCTATTGACATAGGCATTTTTACATGAAAAGATATGAGGTATAAGGTGCATATTTAGATTTGTTTATTTATTTTTATTTATTTATTTAGTGGTGGGAAGAAAAAGTAACTAGCGTGTGTCACCAGTAAAGTAAAGGCACACTAGTAACTCACTTTAATCCCAGCACTTGGGAGGCAGAGGCAGGAGGATCACTGTGAGTTCGAGGCCAGCTTGGTCTACAAAACAAGTCCAGGACAGCCAGAGCTGTTACACAGAGAAACCCTGTTTCGAAAAACCAAAAAAAAAAAAAAAGACTTGGCAGAATTTGACAGTGGGAAGGCAGCTTCCATGGTCATGGCCCAGCTTTAAGGTCTAAACCAGGATGTAGGCTGGTTAAATGTTGGGAGGCATGCTGGTTTAAGGGTGCTGCTGGTTCTGGGTGATGCCTGGGAGCTGGAGCCTGTCAATTTGACAGAACAGAGATTTCCAGCAATTCTCCTGACCTCCTTTGTGTGCACATGGTTAATGCATGTGTGTTTGCACAAGGTCATGCATGAATATGTGCTCACCAAAAACAGAAACAATGCTACACAAACTATCCAAAGGGTTCTTGGGAGGAAGAATGGCTTTCCTAAGTGAAACTAAATTGAGTAGACTTCATCACGATTTATTACAACTCCTGAGCCTTGTCTGTTTTCTCTGTCACCGGGAGTATATCTTATTTTTTGCCTTTATCGCCTCATATGAAGGCGACTGTCATCAGCTCACTAAATTGCCAACAATTCAGAAACCACAAGATAACTAGAGTTGGCTTTAAGGTAGAGAGGAATTTGAGTTATCAGGGTCCAGGTCCGGGAACAGGTAGGTGGAAGGATACAAAGTAGCAAATGCATAGGATGATGGGGAACAGAGACAAGCGTATGATGCATCAGCAAGAATGCATCCTATTTGAAAGGAGCTGGTGGCTATTCCTCCTGCAGGCAGGTAGTCGGGTGAGGATCTGAGGCCCCAGACATGGTGATCTGGCCCACTGAGTGGCCATTTAACCTCATGCATTTATCTTATGACTTCATATTGTATACCTGACATGCAAACCATTACATTTATTTTGAATAGCTGGGGGGGGGGGTGTGTGTGACTCTGGCTAAAAATACTGGTTTCCCACATGTGAAGATCTGAGTTTGAATCACTGGTACCCTCCTCAAAAGTCAGGTGTGCTGACGGCAGTGACAGATTAGCTCTTTATCCTCGTCTGGCCTCCTTGCATAGATGCACACACCTGCACACATGCATGCAGATTCTGTTCCCCCAGCCTTATGCATACAACTGAATTTGTAAAAGAAATTAATTTCAGATGCAAGAGAACAACCTTCCATCTTTTACATTCTTTCATTTGTGCCTCTGTCCACACTCTTCCCCCTTTTCTCTCTCCGCCCTCTCTGTTTCTATTCCTCTCCTCCTCTCCTAAGTTTCTTACTCTAAAGAGTCTCTGTCCTATTTCCTCCCTCCCTCTTTCCCTGTCTCCTCCTATCTCTCCCTCCTTTTTCCTCCCCTTTTGCCTCCTTCCTTCCTCCTGGATTTGTGCTTTCTCTCCCTTCATTTTCAAGCCGTTTTCCCAAACACTCAGGAAGATGAGACCTGGACAAGCCAGGATGGGCAGAGGTCAGGCTGGCCAGCATGTCTGACTGATTCATACAAATCATCACTCAAAGAGAAACCTCTGTCCAACCTTCAGGCTGGTCCGAGCATGTTTCTGAAAAGAGCAGCCTTCAATGGACCTGGCCATTCTGTTCCATGCCTTGCCATAGACCCAGTGTCTGGGGTGGAAGAGATCCCAGAGTGGCTTGGGGGAGACTCTTCAATATGCCAGTGACTGCAGGGACAAATTAGTACCCTTGGAACAGTTACTGTTTGCTGGCTTTGCCATGTCCTAAGATGGTCCCATTTAAACTTCTTCTTGGGGCCTGTGCACCTACATCCCTGCTGGCTCTCTAAGGAAACACAACTACACCCAGTGGTACAGATAACACCCCCACAGAACGTTAGATAGAAATAGTCTACTTGGAAATGGTGGGATTCATCACACCCCACAGTCAGGATGGCACAGATACGCCCTTTATCTCATTTGAACTGCAAAAACAGAACACCCTTTAAGTGGTATAGATCCTTCCTTCGTATGTTCATGTGTGTGATTGGGAATTAGTATGTGTGGCTGGGTGGATACACATGCTACAGAGGACAATGATCAAAGGACATGCTCAGAGATCAGTGGAGTATCTGTTTTCACCTTCTACCTTGGGGCAGGATATCAGCTGTTTTCTGGCTTGTGCTCTGGCGGAGCTGACTGGCAAACACCTAAGGACTTTCCTGCTTCTGTCTCACATGCATCTTCCTGCAGGAATGCTGGAGCTACAGATGCTTGCAGCTCACAGCTGGACTTTGTGTGAGTTCTGGGGGTTCTCACTCATATCCTTCCATTTGCAGAGCAAGTGGTTTTTATCCCCTGAACCATCCTTTCAGCCCTGGTGTGGATCCTTCATCATTTTGTGGACGAATATCAAAGGCTCAGTGAAGTGCTAATGAGAATCTCAAGGGCATTGAGCCTAAGGGCCTATGGAGAGGCACAAAAGTAGACCAGTGTCCATCCCAATATTCTCCTTTTCCACTGTGTCCCTGTTGATATCGCTGACCATAGAGTGCTAGGTGGCACCTTGATCCCACAGAGCCTGCAGGAAGCTAGATGCCCCCTTCGTCCTGCTTCCAACTTCTCTGAATGTTACCCACTTCCCTTGGCACCTGGCCACATCCATTCTCAAGTATTCTAATCCTTCATTAAACTTGCTGTGGCACCCCAAGTCTGAATTTGGTGCCTTTGCTTAGAGTGCCATTAGAACCTTAATCTCTCTTCTCCTCCACCCATCTCTTTACCGTCTTTTGAATTCATTGATTTCCATTTGAGGAATGGGCAGCTTCCACTTGGGATATTTTTCTCTTACAGATTTTTGGTAAGCATCAAGAACCTGTGGTGGCAGGCACCTGTGCTAGCTAGTTTGCAGTTTCTGTAACACATACCCTAGAGACAACTTAAAACAAAAAAATGTAAAAGATACATTTTAGCTCACAGTTTCTAAGGTTCCATCCCAGGGCCATTAGTTTTGAGTTTACAAATGAGGCTGCACATCTAGGTGGGATCTCACTAAAGAATATCATTCTTAGCCGGGCAGTGGTGGCGCACACCTTTAATCCCAGCACTTGGGAGGCAGAGGCAGGCGGATCTTTGCGAGTTCGAGGCCAGCCTGGTCTACAAATTGAGTCCAGGACAGCCAGGGCTACACAGAGAAACCCTGTCTCGAAAAACCAAAAAAAAAAAAAAAAGAATATCATTCTTATCAGGACCACAAGTGAAAATGAAAATGAATGAGAAAGGAAGTACAGCCCCACAGTCCCCTTCAAGGACATCCTCCTTGTCACCTGATGACCTCTCACAGGGCCCAACCTCTTCCATAGAATGTCACCCTAGAGATCAAGTCCTTACTTAGCACATGAGCTCTGGAGGGGGACCATTTAATGTCAAAACACAGCTCTGCAGTGTCAAGAGGACTAGGTCCTACTCCAGTGGTTCTTGACCTGTAGGCCATGGCTTGTTTGGGGGGAAGGTGGGAGGACCTTTATAAAGAGGTTGCCTAAGACTATCAGAAAACACAAATGTTTACATTATGACTCATAACCATAGCAAGCTATAATTAGAATGTAGCAACGAAAGTAAGTTTATGGATGCCTTTAATCCCCACAATAGGGAGGCAGAAGCAGAAAGATCTCCATGAGTTCGAGGCCAGCCTGGTCTACAGAGTGAGGCTAGGACAGTCAGGGATAACCAGAGAAACCCTGTCTTGGAAAAAAAACCAAAATAATAATAGTAATAATAATAATAATTTTATGGTTGGGGATTACCACAACATGAGGAACTATATTAAAGGGTCACAGCATTAGGAAGGTTGAGAACCACTGTCCTACTCCCGAAAAGTCTATGCAACTTGAGAGACAACAAATTGAGATCCCTTGCAAATGAAGCTCAGGGTGTAGCACAATGAGAGGACCATCTCTGGGGACTGACATATGCTTTTTAAATGAACAAATGAATAAAGGAAATAATAAGTGCATGAAGCCATTTGCCTCAATGAAAGAATGATGCATTGGCTCTGTGTGTAATCTGCAAGAAGATGCAACCCTCTTAACAGAGGAGGAGACTGAGTTGGGGGCGGGTTGCCACTACTGAATGGAAGGAGGTGAGAGAAGCAGAGAGGGCCAGCAGGTTGCAAAATCCTCGCCTGGCTCCTAGCAGCCTCTCAGCAGCTCCCTGAGTTTTGTCAGTGATAAAGGGGTCTTATTATTTACTCTCAACCCGCGCCCTTGTTAAGAGCTTTCTGGTTATTTACTGAAGGGTTGATGAAGCAAACAAGGAAAATGACAGGGTACTTTTTCGTAATTCATTTTAATGTCTGGGTCTCGGGTGTCTGGTGGCAGCTCTGAGGATCCATTTGTCTGTCATGTGCAATAAATATTGCAGGAGTGATGCACCCTCCATCCAGGGCTCTGTGGGAAGCAGAGTCAGGGGACTGAACATGACAAACCCAGAGCTCCTGGAGCCCAGGATTCAGGGAAATGAAGGTGAAAAGAGGTGGTGACACCATTGTTTTTTGTGTTAAGAAATAGTAATATTCCAGGAATACATTTACGCCACCAGACCATCCAAAAAGTTGTCATAGGGAGGGGACCATTCTGGAGCAATGGTCATAGGTGCGTGACTCCCAAATGTACGCTTAATGTTGCTCCAGGTGCACAGGCAGGACTGGGGTTTGTGGGCACTTCTGATGGTGACCAAGTCCTGAATCTGACTTACCAATGAGATTTTAAGGAATTAGCCGCCATGGGGGCTGGAGATGTAGCTCAGTAGGTAGAGTGCATGTCTAGCGTGCTTGAGGTCTAGGTTTGATCCCCAGCATTGTATAAACTGAGCGTGGCCTACAGCCTTTGGTGCCTGCTCTGTCCAAGTTGAGTAGTGACTATGACTTGCAGCCAACGGACACTTGAATTAGTCAAAACTGAGCTATGATGTGACTGTCACACACACACAGGGGAGTTAAAAGATTTAGTATAAAAGGAAAGGATATGAATGACTTCATCCATAATACTCTATATTGATTACATGCCCAGATGATTACTTTGTGGTTATGTTAGCTTAAAGAAAAATATTATCCATTAGGCTGTGGGACCAACCCAACACCCACCCACCCCCAATGGCTGCTGGCTTCCAGACCCCAGCAGTCTGTGACTTCAGCTTCATTTATACGCTGAATGTCCATTTCATGTGGGAGTTCATTTTGTTCTCCATTATTGCCATGTGGACTTCCATTTTTCCCTTTTATATATATCTGTATTGGTACATGCTTTAAAACTCAGAGAATCAGCTGAGCTGCAAGAAGTGAATTTTCATCACCATCTTGCCTTGAGCACATCCATGCTATTCTCACTGCTTCCCAAATCTGCTGGTGCCACAGAGAAGTTGGGCCCTATAGGAACTGACACAGAGGGGATGGCCTGCATGAATATTAACTATAAAGGTGTTCATCATTCACCCCCTGGCTCAAGGTGACAGGGTTAGTCCTGACAACAGCTGTGTAGTAGGATTAGGCTGTGACAAGGCCCCTAACACTGCTGCTCCACTATCTGAAGTCCCAGGAGCTCCATGCAAGCCCTTGATCAGAACACATCTGGAAATGTACAACCAGGGAACAGCCTAGTCATTTCCTTTCAGATTGCCTCATTCCTACCTTGTTTTTTTCCCCTTCGGAGTGCTGGAAGATAATGAAAAAATTTAGTGTCTGTTATGAATGAATATTTGAACAAGTAAATGAAGAAATAAAGTGGATAAAGAAATGAGTTGAAGAACAAATGAAGGATTAAATGAACCAGTTAATTTTGGATAAATGGATGAGTGGAGAGAAAGAGCAGAACACAGATAAATAAAATATTGAAGAAGGCCTAGTTAGGCTTGTTGATCTGATGGACCGTTTATACTTCTCAGAATGGATGGGCAGTTGGAAGAATGCCTGGATAGACTGACTGATCTGATGGACCGTGGTGTATGAAGAAATACTTATGGAAAAATGGGTGGATGGATGAGTGAGTAGATAAGTCTATTATATTTTTCAGTGCTAGGGATAGATGATAGATAGATAAATAGAAGACAGACAGACAGACAGACAGATAGATAGATAGATAGATAGATGACAGGTAGATAAATAGATGATAGATGTAACAGATGATTTATAGCTGACAGATGAGGATAGATAGATGATAGATGATAGATAGATAGAGATAGATGAGGATAGATACATAGATAATAGATAATAAACAAGGTAGGCAATATATATATATACATATATATATATATAGGCTAGTTGATAGATGATAGATACGTCGTCTATACATAAATTGATAGCTAAATAAACAGATACTGGGTAGATGAGTGGAGTATGATAGAGATAGACAGACAGAAGACAAGTAGAAAGATGCATGGAAGAAACAGCAGGGCAGAGGCAGTGTTTTAAAAGAGGGCAAAGTTGATATCCACAGTCACTGAGCTTCCTTCATACACTGTCTTATACTTGCATGTTTAGGGCTTGACATGAGTCTTCCATTTTCATCTGTGATGAGGTATGAGGCCATCTGAGCCAGATTCAGGTCTGTTGTGAGGATGAGAGGACAAACAGTATGTGAACATGTCTGCTACCTGTAAGTACTCATGTCAAGCAGTGGAGTACCACCTAGCTCAGACACACACAAACTTCAACAAATTGTGTTCTCTTTCAGACCCAACTTTTCTCTTCTGTAAGTCAAGAGGACCCTTCCTTGGTTCCAACCCTTGGAGGTTTTCTTTAAAATATTGAATGCAAATAATTATAGAAGCTGTAAACACAAGACATAGCTTCTGCCCTTCTCCTTCTATATACTGAGAAACAATTACCAAACTTGGTTTTAAAAAAATTACCAAATTGTGGGACATTAGGTGAGTGAAATGGACATTCATTAGATCATTCCATCTAGAGCAGATGGTCAATGCGTAACCAAGTCAAGGAGACAGAAATGGATCTCAGCACCCCTGAGGTACTCTAGACCCATTATTTCAAGGAAGCCCATCCATTCTTTCATGCTCCTTTCCTTTCCCTCTGCTCTTTTTTTCTTTCTTTCTCAAGAGCTGATAATGTAACATCCACACAAGTCACACAAGGGGATGAGAAACACAGTCTTCAGCGAGAAGCCAACATTAACACCTGTCCTCACTTTCTTCAGTTATCTGTCCTCCAATCCCTCACCCCCGCTGAAGGAAACAGGAGCAAGCAAGCATGCATTTCTATGCAACATGTGTGTGTGTGCGTGCACGAATGTGCCTGTACATGTGTGCATGCATGCATGTGTATGTGTGTTCATGTGTGTGTGTGAATGTATGGGTACAGGTGTGTTCTCCTCTGCCTAATCCTCTGTAAGACAGAGGTCAACATTAGGTTTCTTCCTCAATCATTTCCCACATTTTTTTTTTTTTTGATGCAGGGTCTCTCCCTGCTCTTGAAGTTTACTGTCTGGGCTAGATTGTCTCATTAGCAAGTCCAGGGATCTGCCTGCCCCTCCTGCTCATAATGTATTGTAGATGTAGGCCACCATCATATCTGCCATCACATTTAAGTGGTAGCTGAGGATTTGAACTCAGGTCCTCACATTTGCACATCAAACACTTTGCCCACTGAGCCATCTCACCAGTCCACAACTTAACTGTTACACGTTTTGCTGTTGTCCTACACAAGGGAAGAAGTGAACCTGGGATTGGTGATGGATGGTATTATTAAAATTTCATAATATAACTTTGTGGTCTTTTTAATAAGTATTTATCTTCAGAGGAACTATCTAAATTTACTTCAGAATACGTTTTTGAGTTATTTTTAATTACTTTCAATGTCAAATACCACCTTTGATTGTTAGAGTATTTGGCCCAAATACTTCAATAAACAGAGGGAAGTACTTGAGAATAAATCGTGTTAAGGTACAAACTGTGTTTCTTATCAGCCAGTTCTTATCAGACTCAGATCTTCACTTAGGAATTTCAGTCATTGAATTTCCAACTCTGTTGTTCTTACTGGTGGCAGTGGGGATTCACTTACCCTTCTGTGCCTGGGACCTGTGCTCACAAGTATGGAGGACATTCTCCATTTCCTGGCAGTGGAATCGCCAATGTAATTTCTTGTCTTAGTGAGCTGTTAGCAGGTGAAATACAGAGAGAACCTGTTTCCTTACATTTGTCTTTACTATTACCCAGGAAGCCAAGCCTGAGGCCATTTCTGGGTTCCAAAGGATGGCTACAGACCCAAGAAGCAGAGTTATACCAGGCTGAAGTTTCCCCCACTTAGTCCTCTCAGATAAACAAATAAGCCCCATCCAGACTAGGTGGGCTACCTCTCACTGATGTGCCTGCCCACAAGTTAAACATGTACTTAGTGTATCTTGCTAAGATTTTGTTTGTTACACAGATACCTGTGACTGTAACTCAGTTACAAAGGGAAACCACAAAACAGTTGTAAGTGCTAAAATCCCATGCTTCTTTCTCAATATCCTAGAGTGACACCATTATGAGATCACACACGATCCTTGAACATATGGAGGCTATATACTTGAGTCAGTCAAGGCTCTCCAGAGGAAGTAGAATGCAAATGAATATATTTACAACAGAATGATCTGTTGATTCTTGCCCAATGAAGGTCAGCAGGAGCCCACTGGGGCAGGATACATTTAGGTTTTGGAATGTGGGAACATAAGGAGTTTCCTGTATAACAATCTCTGGTTCTACTTCTTCCTGTAAGTAAATCTTCTTTTCTTCTTCTTTTGGATGCTCCTCTTCTTTTTTTTTTTTTTTTAAGATTTATTTTATTTATTTTATGCATATATGTGCTCTGTCTGCATGTACACCTGCATTCCAGAAGAGGGTACCAGATCACATTGTGGATGGTTGTGAGCCACCATGTGGTTGCTGGGAATTGAACTCAGGACCTTTGGAAGAGCACTAAGCAGTGCTCTTAACCACTGAGCCATCTCTCCAGCCCCCTGATGCTCCTCTTCTTTAAGAGACTCTTTTGGTTTCCCTTTGGGTTGGGGAACAGTCACTATGGTGGGAACCACTGCTGCAGCTGTAGCTGAAGGTATATTCATCATTGTGTCCAAATCAGAATCTGTAGCCTCTGGTGCCATTCCATTTGGTCCATAGTAACTTATCGAGAGGCAGATTCCATTTTCTAAGGTGGCACAGAAAGATCCAAACTTACTGACAGCTTTATTCACTGTCTGTGACTTCTTCGTTTCCACGTTTTGTTTAACCTTTTCCTCCTGCTGTTCCTTCTCCTCTTCCTCCTCCTCCTCCTCTTCTTCTTCTGAGTGATCCTCTTCCTTTTGCTTTTTCCCGAATACCTTTGGGTCCTTCAGGTGAATTGTAAAATTGTGTTTATCTTTTTTTTTTTTTTTTTTTTTTTACTTTCACTTTGATGAAAGTTGGGCCTTGTACAAACGTGGTCTTTCCTACTTCAATCTGCCCACCATCAGAAGGATACAGATAGTAATTTGTCCATGAGATTTGGATGGGTATTTGGTGAGAGAGGTTGTCCAGTTGGAAGATGGGAGATTGTTTGATGACTTTCACGTGGAGAAGCTAACACAGGGGGCTTCTTTAAAGCAGCAAGAAGATCATCTACTTTTGCTAGGTCATTCTCTTCTACGCCAGGCATCCCTGCATCACTGACTAGCTTGTGTTGCTCTTTCCCATGTGGAATATAATTGCTTGATCCCTCTTTTTATCTATATATAAAGGGAATGTATCAGCTGGCTTACAAGATAGGGACTGAGCCATCCCTCATTGTCTATACACTGGAGAAGGTGAGCACCCCGTAGCTGTTCAGTCTGTGGAGCCAAATGCCTCAGTGGTCCCAGTCTGGGACTGAGCCCTTACTATTCCTGTGAACTATTGGTTTTAAGTTCACAATGAAAGGCCATGGAAGCCGGACTGTGATGTCAGTAATGGCTATGGTAGCAGTAGTGACATCCGTAGTGTAGATGCCCTCATCATCAAGGAGCAAAGGCTGGCCTGCATAAGCAGACTTCTTTGATATTTGCACAGCTCCAGAATGTGCTGTTTACTTTGGGGAAGGGTCTCTCTCTCTCTCTCTCTCTCTCTCTCTCTCTCTCTCTCTGTCAGCACTACCAAGAAATACTACCACAAACACACCCAGAAGCACATTCCTTAGCTGATCTGTTGAAGATCTGATCATGTTACCAACCACAGAGGGCTTCAGTCTGAAATCTCATACAATTTTTGACACCTTTCTCCAAAGTGTTGCTACCGGTAAGACTGTAGTCAGCAACACACAAATAGTACAGCCATTTGGACTGTGTTATACACACCGTATATCTCTGATACAGTGGGACCCGCAGGCAGTTTCTACTTACTGATATAGATGTCTGATGAAGGTTCTGACTCTTGATACAGGGACAAGTGTGATCACCTGCAGTTGGTCTCATTCTTTTTACTTCAAATGCAGATGTGATGACTAATCTGAGGGACTACCTTCATAATCGCGGCAATCGCTGACACGCTAGGTAAGAATGCACATAAAGACTTGAGGGACCCAAAGCTTAACTGGCATTATCCAGTGAGTGTTCCCAGCCCTAGTGTTGACTACATCTGAAATGTTTAAAGAAGAAAAATAGAAACTCCTACTTGTTCAGTTGTTTGACTGTTTGGGATTCTGTTGTTTGGCTTCCAAGGAACTCTTGCCCTTAAGGAGGGTAGTCCCGTGTATACTCATGGACACTGCTTTTGAAAATTGGTTAAATGGAAAAGGTGTTCAGTTTTCCAATAAATAAAAAAAATTTACTGGGTACCAACTGTGTGCTGGGCACTGGTCCAGGTGCTGGAGACACATGAGTGAATGAAGGTGTGAGATCCCTGTCTCCACATCATCTCCCTGTGTCACCCCCCCCCCCACCGTCCTCTCTGCATGGCTCACTGATGCTCCCCAGGGAGTGCAGCCTGCACATGGATATTTTGTGTCAGATGGCATTGACATAGAGGCAAGGACAGCCATTCAATGCTTCGTCTGCCCCAATGTCCCTGTCAACATTGCCACCCGTCTCGTCCATGGAGCTCCTGTTAGAAAATGCCATCAGTTACCACCTCAGGTGCAAGTGGGAAGTTAGGCAAAGAGGCGGGAGCCCAGATTCTGATTTCCACGGGCCACAAAGGGTTTGTTCTGGTGGTCAGTAAAGAACAAAATCATCACAGTTCTCTGCTTTGGGCAAAGGACGAAAACGCAGCTGCAGGGGGAGGCTCACAGAGACCCACCATACTGTTCTGCTTTTGTAATTTCAGGAATCTTGGTCTTGGCTTATTTTCTTAGGGGATACCATCTCTATCTCCTACTGGTTTTGTTTTATTACTGTTTTCAGTCTTTTCTTTTTTCCTGATACCTTGCAGTGGGTCTTCATGGGTAACTTAAAGGTATCCAAGGCGTCCAAAGGATATGTGTGTGCCAAACAGGCATTCAACTAAAAAAAATCTACATCTAAATTTGATGGAAGAAAAATTTCCTAATCTGGTCCCTTTTCTGAAAGACAGGAGAGGAACATTTAAGCTTTTGAATACCATAAATACACCTTTTCAGAGAGAAGGTATAAGTACAATTTTAAAAATAATAAAATTCAACTCCCAGGGAAAGAAAAACTTTTTTAAAAAAGTAGTAGAATCTATAAATGGTTCCATTCAGGGGCTGTTTTTATGTTGCTGTGGCGACAGATTAAGAACGAGAAACTTGAACCAGACCCCTGACCTGTCACGGGGTCAGAGGTGTCTCCCGTCTGTGTTCGGACTCCTTTGACAACTTCCTGTATAATTTGACTATTATTTTCGTGTCTGGGCACCGTCTGACCCCGGAGTCTGGAAAAATGAGAAAGACGGCCTGCCTTTCCACGCCATATGGACTGCAGTGAGGGAGGGAACATTTAATCAAATCTGAGTAGGAAACACTGTCTGTTCCTCGGTTGGGGAGGGAAGCTCTTGAGGGAGGGACTACCATCAGACTTGTAGTGATAGGGTCATCTGACAGCGTGAGCATGGTTTGGGGTGTGTGTCCCCGCCAGACGCTGGCTGGTGTGGCAGTGATGGGAATCTAAGTCTGGAAACAGCTCCTTTAGGAAAGGAAGAAGGGCTGGTGGCACTTCAGTCTGTTAGTAGACGGCTGCCGTGGAGTCCAGCAAGACCATGCTCTAGAAACCCAAGTCCATGTTTTGCTGGAGATGAGTGGAGTCATAGGAAAATCAACACTTTGGAAAAATATAGGAATTTTGTTCTTTTTTACTTTTTAGGTCTGGCAGGAAACTGTGCACATACATGATCACATATCAGTTTAATAGCATTCACAATAGTCCTTATGGTGTATTTGACACGATATACTTTAACAATGATAGGCTATCGAATTGATAAATATTGTAAGACCCTCAGGTGCTGTGTAAGAAAGACAATCTTAGCATTTAGCTCACAGAAAAATGATGCCTCACCAAGCCATGAACTGTGAGATTTGAACTCTTTCTGTTGAAGTCTAGGAACTTGAGAAAATGTGACATTTTTCTATCATAGTGACCAACACTGCATAGGTACTTGAGGTGAGAATTTGGAGACATTTTGCATAGTAGGTATCCTCTGATGACCGAATTTTAGTTTTTGTTAGAAGGAACATTTATAAAGATACCAATCACATAGGAAAAGACAACATTTACTGGTCAATTATTACTGCTGTGCTTTAAATATTGCTGAGTTGTTAATAAAATTACTTTGACCTCATAACCAAAGGTGAAGAGTCAGACCGGGAACCTGTGTGAGATAAGAAGATGTTGTGGCCCAGAGACTTTCAGTGGTGAGCAAGCTGCCCTAGCCTGCAAGATGTACCAATCCATGAGACCCCAACTTCTGGAGCCCTGGGAGATAGCAGCCTCAGTCTCTCAGAGGAGTGCTTTTTTCCCTAGATCCCTTATATATCTGGAATTTTTTTTAGTTCTTTTCTGGAAATATAATTCTAGGGCTTCGCATAGTAGCTAGGCAGACACTATATTCACAGCCTTTGAATTTTTTAAAATTAATATTATGTCTTCTTGAGTAGAGAGTGAAAGGGAGGTAGCCTGCCCATTACTTTCTTTCATCTAAAAGTTAATGTAAAGTGTATTTGAGACTAAATTAGTACTATGGACCCTTCCACTTGGCATGGCACTTGATTTCCCCCACAGTTTGTTGGCACTATCTAAAAATATTAGACAAATCAGAAAGGGGGAATCATTGCTCATTTCCCCAAAGTCCCAGGTACCCAGGGCATGGGATCAAGGCCCTGTCTTCTTTCTTTCTTTTTTTTTTTTTTTTTTTTGAAAGGGGTAGCACTGGTGTTTATCCCCTCAGGGTACTGTATCCCATTCCAAGGCAAGCCCTGGGTTATGTCAGGCCCTTATTAAATATCAAGAGCCCTCCATCTGCCTCTGTCTTTCCTCTGAGACGGCCGCCAGACAGCCAAGGTCATGACCACATATGCCCCACTATTCCCAGGGTGGGAGGGGAAAGAGAAGGAAGAGAGCAGCCTGTCTGCATGAGACAGACACAAAGGGCTGTTATTCAGGTCCCCCACCACACGCACGTCCAAAGCCACACTCACTCGCTTGCACACTCTGCTTCAGTCTGTGACCTTACCCGTAGAGTCCCAGACTCTACTCAGACCAGAGGACTTGCTCTGGGTTTAGAAATACAGGTGAAATCCGGGTAGATGTCCAGGCCAGTCTGCCTTGTAACATAGGGACAGGGCCAAGGGTCAAGGTGGGTTACCTGGATTTAGGATTTTTAGAGTCTCTCACTAGAAGAAGGGCAGCAGTCCCTCGGGTATCTCTTGCAAAAATAAATGGTGTATTATGAGAAGATGAATCCAAGAGAAAGCAATCAGTCATCTCTCTAAGGTGCCTATCTTCATCATTGCAACTTCACATCACCCCAGAACTACACCCCGCCAGAGACAAAGCTGGCCTTTCCTCTAGGTGGACAATCCTCATAATGCACACTTTTTCTCAAGAATCCACTGCCCTGCTTCTCAGCCTGCTGCAGCCCTTGTGGCACAACCCACAATCCCAGAAGTGATCTTACAAGAGGACGGAGAAGAAAGGCACAAGTCAGATTTTGCCATTTGAAAGCTCTCATTTGCAATTTTTTTTTCTTTGCTGGAGTGTTCTTGTCTCATTATTGTCTGTTAAAGGGATTCAAATGGCATTACCCACATGGAGACTCCATACCAACCATGTCTTCCGTGCCACAAGGTAGAGTGGTGTCACATGGGCCTGACACTAGACTTTTACCCACCAGACACCCTGCCAACCTAATAGTTTGGTAGGAAAGGGGTATCTCAGTGAGTCAACTCCAGGGGTGTCTATGATGTGGTGTCTCTCCAGGCAAAGCTGAAGAGTGATTTAAGTCGGAGGAATGAACGACTTGTCTGTGTCAAATGAACAAAATAGGCTACAATCTCAGGTCTTCCCCTCCACCCATGACTAGGGTTTGCTGACAATCTCTGCAATGACATTTTGAAGACTTTCAAAGTTTTTAAAGTTTATTTGTTTTTCTATGTGTTCTATATGTATGTGGGTGTGTCTGTGTGAATGTATGCCACATCTGTGCAGGTGTCTACAGAGGCCAGAGGACTGTCAGGTTTTTCTGGAGCTGGAGTTTCAGATGGCTCTGAGCTGCCGGGTGCTGGGTACTGAGCCCTCATCCTCTGGAAGAACACAGAGGGCTCTTAACCACAGAGGCACCTCTCCAGCCTCTCTTTAGTGATGCTTCTTAGAAGACATTTACTTGCAAATGCCTGGAGAAAACATGAGGGATAATGGGGTTGGCTATAAAATTTAAGGATGATGCTGTTGGCCACGAAGAGCAGGAAGGCTCTGCAGATGCAAACTGTGCTCCCCTGGGAAGCACTCACCACTTGTTTTCCATGCAGCTCTGTGCTTGCTTGCTAGTTTGAGAAAAATTCACATGGTGGTCCTGGAAAAGAACGCTGAGGAGTATGGAATGGGATGAGGAAAGATGTGTAGAAGGAATAAATGCATGTCCCAGGCTGAAGAGGCACACAAAATTGGGTCACAATGAAAGGTGCCCATGCACAGGAAAAGGTAACAAACCCAAGGAGGGAGACAAGAGAGGATGAAAGACTAGAGTAATGTGCATGTCAGTCTCAAGGTTGGTACGTGCCATCATTGGCTCGGCATACTCACAACTCACCACACAGACCCCGGTGCAGATAAGGGCCCTAGCAAAGAGAGCCACGTATTGAAAATTTTCTAGAATTTCACAAGAAATTAAAAGGGAGATGTCAACAAATGCCATTGAACCAGTTCATACTATGAGCAGTGGTAACAATGGCAATCATAATGAGCCAGAGAACCCAGGGTTTGGCTTACCCTCCTGCCCACGCTCTGCTGTCTGGCCCTTCCCTTAAGACCTGGGATGTTGTTCAGGGTCCTCCCTTCAGCCTCGTGGCCATGTGAGTTAGACCCATTCAGCCTCTGCCTGGCTAGACGGTGCAAGTCACTCATTGGCCTGGGCTGTTCTACCTGCCTCAGTCTACCTCAGGTGATCAAAGGTACGTGTGCTTATTAGGGGTTGGAGGAAGTGAACTTTCATGGTGGTTCGACAGCAGGCACAGCCATCGTGGTGTGATAGGAAGTGTCTGGCTATTCCTAAGGGCACTGGGCATTTCTAGCAGTCACACTTTCTGGTGGGACCTGACACAGGACTTCACCTGGACATAATGACAAATGCAAGCTCTTAGCTAGTTACAACTGTGCCCTAAGTGCTGATGTGGATACATTTCCTGTATTATATAGATTAGGGAGAACACGAGGGACTTTCCAGAGTCTTGCCATAACTGCATTAACTGTTGGCATATGCATATGCACTTATTATCCAGTGTTTTAATATTGTGAGCGATCTTCATTTTGTTTTGCTTTTCCTTCAGAAAAATGGTTAAGAAGCCACAAGGGAAATTGTCCCATAGGATTGGGCGTATTTACCTGGTTTCAGATGAACTTAAGAAATTCTCATTTTCTCACAAACCAGCTCCCCAACCTTTTGCAGACAGCACGTTCAAGGGACACAATGTCATACAGGGGTGCACAAATCTAATATTATAATTAAAAATTTCTCTGGGGTGATCTTACTGCCAAGCATAAGTCCCCTTGGTGATCAAGGGACAAGACATGAAAGCACCGGGTCAGTGAGAGTTCCCTTAGCTCATTTTTATTGATACTACTGAAATATAATTGAAACGTCTTTCAAAGAGAGCCACCCCAACTTCCTCTTCAGCTTTGATAGGGCTTTTTAATCAGAAGACATTGTTGCTTTACAATGAGTGCAGCGAGTATTTAAAATATTTTGTAGGTAGAATTCTTGCTTTTGACCCCAACTGAAAGACCACATGGAAAGCTGAAAGAAATTCACTTGGAGTCCTCTGGGCTCCAGGAACCAATGGTCTGGCAACAGGCTCAGACTGGTGACAGCTGGAGGGAAGGAATAAACTTCAGAGAGTTGGAAAATGAGAGGCCAGCAGTTTTGTTCCTGGGGAAAAGGCATGTCTCCATGGGAGCCTAGGGATGCTGGTTGTCAACTCTGAGATGTGACATGTTTGGTATCCCTTGTGTATGTCTTGTCTTGGCTCATGTTTCTCAAAGATGCATCCAGTGGATGGATAAAGAGTCTCCAACATTCTTCTCCTCTACAAACAGATTGTCACCTACCTTTGGGACCTGCTTTACATCTCTCTCCTGGTGACTGGTCTTCATTGGTACATGGTTATATCAAAGGAGTTAATTCTTAAGTTAAAGGATACCAGCTGGATTTGAATCACTTTGTTTATGTGGAGTCTTTGTGTATAGTTTAAGGTAAGTTTCTTGACTCATGAAGGAAAATCCCAGAGAGTATCAGGAAGGGCCTAGACTGACACATTTGATTAGTCTATGGATGTGTGTGTTCAGCAAGGACTACCTTCTTCAAATCCTACTTTCAAGCTCAACCCATTATACAAGCAACTGGGAATCAATCATCTTGACCTGGGATATTTTTTATAAGACATAGATGATCCGATATTACTAAAATGATAATTGAGAAGTCAGAATAAGTATAGAAATACAAAGCTAGAGTATGGTGCAGGGTAGAGGGAGAGAGAAGAAGAGGGATAGAGATAGACAGAACTCTAGGAATCTCCCATAGGTCTTCTAACCCTGAGCCTCACCAGAGAATTCTTGGAGCATTGAAGGTCAACATACCTTGACACACACATAGAATTTTTGTCTCCTTCTTATTGATAGTAATAAAAAGCTAGTGATAATGTTTTCCAATTTAAAAATCCAGGAACTTGCTACAAAATGACTTAGACTACAAAATACATATGAGAAAACTGTCCCTCAATCAGCAATGAAATCAGGTCAGTTATGGGGTCTATTGTTATGTGAACACAGATGCCTGTCAGTAGATCATGTATGCCATTGTAACCTGATTTCCTTTTTATCTTTTTGCTTGGTTTTGCTTTGGACTTAATTTGATAAATAAACATATTCTTCCCAATCACTGTCAGTCCATCTTCTAGTTTAAGTCATTAGTGTTCTTGTGATGCATAATTATTTTTCCTGATGATGTGTTCCTGTATGAGGGGATACTTGTATACGTGCAGGACATGCATATCCACATGTGTGTTATGTGTACTGCTGTGGATGGAGGCCAGGAGACAAGCTCAGGTATCATTCCCCAGCTATCATGCACCTTGTTTGTTTGTTGAGACAAGGACTCTACTGTTCTGTAGACCAGCCATGAAGGGTCAACACTGAGACAAGGAGAATTGTTCTTTAATTCTCTGGGCTTCTCTTTCCTTGCATAAACCATTCACTTTCTGGATCTTTACTCTGGGGCCTTCACTTTCTAGATTGAGGTCAGTGTGAAGGACAAAAGGGACCTGGGCTTCTGTGTCCCCATCTCCTGGTCATATGAAGCACCCAAGTCATTTCACCTCAGCCCAGATTCCTGCTTCAGACTGGTCATCTGTGTGAAAGAGCAAGCCCAGAGAGTGGTCGATTCATCCAACAACTGATACCTTTCCTGTGACTTCTCATTCCCACCCCATGGATTTTTCTTGTACTTGCCAAGGGAGGCCCACTTTGTGGATAGTTTGTCCAAGTTTCTTATAGTGCACAGGATCTTGCGGTTTATGTCCTGGATACTTGCCCACACTTTCCCTTCCTAGGCGTGGGAGGTGTGGATGGAATCCACAGGCCACAGTCATTGGTTCCAAGTGTGTTGATGGCCCATCCTGGGCTCTTCACTCTTCTGGTCATCAACCTGGTCTTGTTTTCAGTGACTGCTGGCTGTAAGGATATTTAAAGATGACATTGACTGGGACAAACCAGCAAAGAAAGGCCATAGCTCAAGTGAATGCCTTTTCTTAGCTGTTGCCACCCTGTCACCTCATGCTGGACTAATTACTCAGTGGCTTTTAGTATCTACCTGATTCCAGCTGAATAGTTAACCAATGCCTACAGAAGAATCATGTAAAGTACAGGATTTGGACCCACATCCATCCAAACCCGCAGCCTGGAGAAGTCCTTTCCACTCCATGACCAGGAAAACCAGAAAAAGGCAGCCAACCAGGAAAGAAGTAGTTTCTTCAGTTATCTGTCATCATGTTGTGACTTGTTTACTAGGCTTCCAAAGAGATGTCCTAGGTAAGCCTCGGTGGCACATTTTCTGAAGAGTACCCTTTCCAAGTCACCTTATTTTGATGTAACTGAAAAAGGCAATACTATTTTGGGTTCTTGCTAGGATAAAACTAAAGCTTCAAGCTAGGGACTTTCATGAGAGATCACATCGAAATGTCAGCAGATGGCTTGCTAATCGTGTTAAAAAAATAGTCATATCTTTTCAAAAAAATGACATTTCCCTCCAGTAAGCAGATCAGAAAGGAATGCTATGATGTAAAACATATTAGTCACAATGCTGTTTAAATATCTTATTTAACCATCAAGGTTACAATGATAATTGTTTCTATTATCAATACCTATTTCTTTTTTACCCCCAAGACCATGGTCAGAAGCAAGGAATTGCTCACTGGGGGAAAAATACAGTAAAAGAAGACCAGAGGGGACCATGGAAAGTGTGCTTAAGAAAGCAGGCAGGGTTTCTCAGGAGATGAGAACTGTTAAAATATACGTTGGTCTATTTTGCTCAAGTCAAAAGTCCAGCTTTTCAATCAGACTGGGGACAACATCTGAGAGATGGCCACATTTTCTAGTAAAGGCAGTTATCTTGTGAGTGTGCTGGGCTCACCTGAGCATGGGAGCTGGCTCCGTGGATGGAGCAGAGGGATCTCTCTGCTCTTAGACCTGACTCTCATGCCCTGCCTTCCTGACCAGCCTCTCTCCCTTGCTTCTGTGGTTGGTCCCTTTCTAGCTTGTGCTATGGGGCTTCTATTATCCAAACACTATCTTTAAACTTCACACTCTGGGATGGTTCACTCCATCTCTCCAAGAGCAGAATCCTCCCGGTGCCAACCTGTGGGCCCCCAGATCTGAGAGGCAGTGTTCTCAGCCAACATCTTTTCTCGCCCCCTCCTCACCTCCACCTCCCTCTTGAAGGATGCTTCAAAAGGATGTCACGTTCCAGCCACTTGGAATTTTATCAGATGAGTGATTTTCTATATCGTTGACTGAAGGCTCTCTTTTTTAGCATCTAAGACAGTTTTTTTCCCCTTATAACCATGATCTCCTTTACAACAATTTAGGCAGACAGGAAGAAAAACGTGTTTGGTGCTCATATTACTGATGACTCTGGATCGCAATTAAGAACTTTGGTGATAGTATAGTCAGTTGCTCCACCAGAACCACAAAGAAGGACCCAAGACCATTTGATACTTCACAGGACTCCTCCCACCCTCCAGTTTTCTGTGCATCATTGTTCTTGGGCTCTGGTATTAAAAGTACTTAAGCCATTATATCCCTGGCTCTAAGGTTGGGACCTCTCACATCTGACATCAATCTTCCCTTCCAGTACCATGTATGTGTATATGTATATGTGTACGTGTATGTGTATGTGTATATGTATAATGATGTATATGTATATATGTGTGTATGTGTATATGTATATATTTGCTTGAGATGACAGGTGGACTTGAGGTCTGATGAGAATGTGGTGGGAGGTTGCTTGGAGCTCCTGCTTCAGAAGAGCCTCCTGCACTGTCTCCTGCTTCTGCTGGGTGTGGTGGCCAGGGGACACTGTGCCCACCCGCCCTTGGATCTCTGCCTTGACACCTACTAGGTAATCTGATGCAATGAACACCCTATGTTGGTGCCCCGGTTGGTTTTCTCTTCCGTGAACTATAAGAGATGATAATATTTAACTCACTAGGGTGTTCTAGGATTAAATGTGAGATGCTTAAGGTCCTTCCTGACAGGATGACACATTTACTAAATAAGTAGGAGGCTTCCCTCCCTCTCAGACCCACATTACATCCCACACAGTTGGGGTAGGAGTCACTTCTGTTTGCTTTGTCTATACTGAGATGCCCTCAGAAAAACTGCTGCGTGCCACTTAATTCTTAAGGAACGTCTTTGGGGTGTAAAGGTATGACTTACCCTTTTCCTGAGATTGTGGTAATTCTTATGGATATATGGGGACCCCAAGTTATGTTTCGTGTTCATTTATACCTTGCTTTCCTGGTCCCCAGTGGTTGAGTCACAGAGGAGGACACTCGTAGTGATGGCTGAGTCAGGCCAGGCCCCTCGCTCTCCCAGCTGAGGCAGCATGGGAAGCAAGACCCACACACATGTGCAAAGCTGGAGAACAGACTCTTTCTGAAAATCAACATGAAATTGTAGAAGAAATCAACTATATATTATATCAACTCCATATTTAAGGATGAGAAAATACATTTGAACAAATCACGTATTTTTAAAAGCTGACTAGTATATACAAAAACAACATACTTTCATTGCCTCACTGTAACGCCTCATAAACGCTTATTGCAGCATTTGGTTGTACATACAGCTAAAATTTTAGATCTTCTCTGGAGAGAATATAATTCACATGCATGCACTTATTTACTTATTTACTTACTTAGATTCATTGATATTTGAAGACCAGTTTCTTTCACTTCATACTCCATTATTGATAATATCATGTACATTCTAAAAACTTCATTGTTGTTTTCACTAGGAGATAGTGTCTTGTCACATAGTCCAGACTGGTCTTGTTCATAGCAATCCTCCTGCCTCGGTCTCCTGAGTAAAGGATCCCAAGCACACATCACCACACTGACTAGATTATATGGATTTCAAAATGCCCTGTACCATGGCAATCATGGTCTCATTTGTCACATAGAGGGGTATCTTGACTGCCTTTGCCTGATTATCATTGTACTCAGGGTGGGACCCTCCTGACCAGATTCCATTAGAAGTCACCAACACTGCATGTTTATTCCTGAATACACACTATGACTTAACATGTTACTGGCAGGATAACAGTTTTATTTTGTGCCAGGCATTAGTGCGAG
>CAJQZJ010001511.1:12835924-12883000 GCA_907164525.1 Lophiomys imhausi
ACGATGGAGCACTGGGGAAACATTCATTTCCCAACATGAACTGTAATCCCACCTCTTACCTGCCAGGCTGCCAGGTGAGTTTATCCCGTGGGCAGGAGCCATGTTACCAGCAGCCAAATCATGACATATTGGGAGAACCAGCACCGTTTAACTAGACATTTACCTAGCCACAAGCTGTACACAAGCCAAGTTAAGCTGCCTCCAATTTCCAAGCTCTCTAGTCACCCCAAGATTGCGCGGGGCAGGGCCATACATAAAAGGGAGAGAAATCCAAAGCAGTGAACACTGTCTTTTCAACTTGCAAAGGTCTCATATCATCTGGGTGTAGAGATGATAGAGGCATATTGCTACTTGTACTCTCTGTGGGTCCCCTCAAATCTGGATTGGGGAGGATCTATGTCTCAGATTTTTTTTTTTTTTTTACTTTTAGAGGATATTAATCTTTTCCAGGCACCTCCATTCTGTGTGGACCAGCCATGACAAAGAAGGCTGGGTCAGGCAGAGCTGGTGCCAAGGACATATGAAGTTGAACCCAAATAGATGGTCAAGAATCGACAAGTATCAAAGCAAAGAGTCATCTTTACTCACCACCAGGGAATGGCCAGAGACAGTGTTTGAGACAGAAGCAGAACTTGATCAAGAAGGGAGGAAGAATGAGGGAAGGTATTTCTATGGACTGACTCAGGCCTCCAGTAAGAGGCACCACAGAGACATGGGAATCCTCAGGACTGGTTTGATCTTGATTTCTATGGAGGTTGTTGTGGGGCTTTTTCTGAATGCCCAGGCATCTCTCTATAACCTCGTACAAAATCTCATCACTCAAATAAGTCTCAGCACCTCTTCACTTCAACTGAAAGCCTGAGTGGGTGGCTATAGGGCAGTGGCTCTGGACTCTGGATCCTGTCTCCAATGTGTGTGTGTGCGTGTGTGTGTGTGAGTGTGTGCGTGTGTGTGTGTGTGTCTGTGTGTGTGTGTGCGTGTGTGTGTGTGAGTGTGTGCATGTGTGTGTGTGCGTGTGTGTGTGCGTGTGTGTGCGTGTGTGCATGTGTGCGTGTGTGCGTGTGTGTCTGTGTGTGTGTGCATATGTGTGTGCATGTGTGCATGTGTGTGTGCACGTGTGTGCGTGTGTGTGTGCATGTGTGTGTGCACGTGCGTGTGTGCATGTGTGTGCGTGTGTGCATGTGTGTGCATGTGTGTGTGTCTGTGTGTGTCTTTGTATGTGTTAGGTACTTTTTTATTGCTGTGATAAAAGACCACCATCGAGAACAATTTAAGGAGATTTAAGGAGAAGAGACTTTATTTAGCTCACAGTTCCAAAGGGATGAGTCTGAGATGGCAGAGAAGAGAGGAGTGGCAATATTTGGCATCAAGTACAGGAAGCTGAGAGTTTGCATCTTGAACCAAAAACCAAGAAGCAGAGAGAGAAAACTAGAAGTTACAGAGGCTTTCATAATCTTAATTCCTCCCCACAAGGAGTGTCCTTTCTGTTGGGACATAGGCAATCTTACCAATGTGTTGCTCTCAATGATGTCTATTAAATAAGTAGACCTTTTAATATAATCCTAAAAAAGAAAAGAAACTCAACCTTTCTAATAAATAAACAACCATATAAAGCATAAATATTCTTAGGCTAGATGTGGTGGCCCTTGCCTGTACTCAACAGAATGTAAAAGGTTGAGGCAGGAGGATTATGAGTTTCTTGGGCAGCCTGATATACAAAGAGATATCCTATCTCAAAAAAAAGAATTAAACATAAAGAGTTTCTCTGATTTCCTGCAGAAAAAAATGATGAACTAAATGGGAACTCACTGGGTTTTCTCTGAGTGGAGTTGATTGCTGTTTGCTTGACTTTTG
This sequence comes from Lophiomys imhausi, assembly GCA_907164525.1. Lineage (NCBI taxonomy): Eukaryota > Metazoa > Chordata > Mammalia > Rodentia > Muridae > Lophiomys > Lophiomys imhausi. The sequence goes on from CAJQZJ010001511.1 coordinate 12,837,779, forward strand.
CCCTCCTCTAGTTGGACCACACAGACTCTGAACACAGCATGATGCTGAAATCTGGAATGTCTGAGTTTTGAGGGCCTTCCTTCTTCAGACTTCAGGGTGTGGACTGACTCACAAAGTGCTTTCAAAGGCTTCAGCACAATTCAAAGCCTGTGTTTGATTACTGCAGTCTCTCTGGAGAAGGAAACCATTGTTGTCATCATCATCATCACCTTCACCATCACCATTACCCTTACCCCCTTACCACCTCCACCACCACCACCACCACCATCATCATTACTACCACAACCAATAACAGCAGCATCCTTTTCATGATGGATGGTGGAGAAGCTGCCTGTTCACAAATTTTCATGTCCCTTCATCAGATCACAGTGTCACTTATGATATCACTTTCCTGATTCAGATGGCCTAACAAGACTACACAGATCACGGAAAGAAAAGTACAGACAAGCAGTCGTAATACCCTTGCTGACCCAGTCTGTATCCAAGCCATGCCACCACCTGCAGATATTACCAAGTACATATATGGAAGCCTGGACTGTTCCTACGCTGGACTGGCCTCTACTTTTTGTTACATGTGTCTATAAATAGTATGTGACTAGGGTTTGAGGAGATATCTAAGTCAGTAAAGGAGATGCTAGAAAAGAAGGAAGAACTTAAGCTCAAACCCCCAGAACCCACGCAGATGTAATCTAGGTACGCCCATATGTACTTATAAGCCCAAATGATGGGTAAGTAGAGATGGGTGTATCCCCGGGACTCACTGGCTAGGCAGCCTACTCAGTTAGTTCTAATGAGAGACCCTGTCTTACCATTCACGGTGGCCATTGCCTGCAAAATAATATCTAAGGTTGTTCTCTGGCTTTAAATGCAGGAGCACACACATGAGTGTGTATGCACATACCACACACACACACACACACAAACACATACATACACACACATACAAACACATACACACACAGTTAAAATGTCTGCACAGAGAAGGCAGAAATGCCTTGTTAATTCTGTAACAATAGAATCCACTTGTGTAGGGTTCACACACAAAGGAGGTTCGATTACATCATCTCATTAATTAATGTGTTTATTTGACTTGGAAGAGCAATTTCTTGAATGTGCCAAATCCATCAGATGTGCTCTGCCACCTCTAAGGTGCAGGTAGCTTTCCTTTCTGTGGCGTGACTTGGTGTGGCCAACTCATTCAGCCTCGTCTTGGACTCCAGACAGCACAGAGTCCTTGACTTGTAAGGCACAGTACCCAGGTACAAGGTTATCCCAACTTGGAAGGAGGGTCTGAAATTGAACGTAGTGACTTGAGCCTGTGGAAACTACATCTCAGAACTAGGTCGCCCACCTGCTTGGCTCCCAGGGGAGCCCTTTCTCTTTATTGATGGTTTTGAGCAAATGCACAAGTTTGAAATGTATCCAGAGATACAGAAGCTATAACCATTGGGCGAACAAGTTATTCTTCCTGACAAAGTATTGGTTAGATGTCTTTATGGTCAAAGGAAGTGCCCGTTTCCTGACATTCTGGGACACACTTCTCAACTGTGTGTCGCTACTGGGCTTCTCTTTGCCATCCATCTAGGTAATGTCATTAACACAGGCAGCTCCAGGATATAGAAAGGGGAAAATAATATTTAAAAATCTTTACATATAATCTGTTCAGATCATATTCTTATGCCCCCAGAAAGTGACCATAAGCTACCTGCTTTTTCGTAGTGGTGGTCTGATACCATGCAAATACATCTATCAAACCTTCTGTTTTGTTGTTGTTTTATTAGAATGTTCTGGAGGTTGCTAGCATACCCAAGCCTACCAGCTATGACTAAGCTGCCCAAACAGTTTGTTGTCCATGTGTGACCACGGCACTGCCAAAATTAACATGGCCTGGTGGGCTCTCAGTGAGTTTTGGAGTTTTCCCTATGCCTCAGGAATTTAACAGCCAAGTAACGATGGGGACAATTAATTCTCCCTTTAGTCCCTTCTTTTTTGGCTGATAGTGTTTTGGTTTTAATTTAATAAAATAAATGTACTTTTTTAAAAAATGAGGCAAGCTAAGCATTGTATCCCAAAACCCCACAGACTGTCAGCTTAAACCAATCTGAAAACTATGCCTTTTAACACAGACATTGGACATGAAAAAGACCTTGTGGGTCATGAAGCAACCCCCTGCCAATATCAGAGAGGCAATGGGCTGCTCTGGGGGCCGTGATTGTCTCAAATTCCCTTCCATCCAAATCAGGGGAAGGTTGGGCCAAGTCTGCCTCCTGTTAGTCACGCCCTGTGGGGTGAGACGAAACCATTGCTCGAGTCCGTAGCCACCCTCTCCAGCATAGCCCTGTTTCACAGTCCCCCCTGATCAAAGGGAAATGAAACCATAACCCCCAGCCCTACCTGACTCTGGGATTTGGCCAAAACCCTGGGCCTAGACTGTGAGTCTTAAGGCTGTGCTCTGGGAAGCTCAAATATCTTGAAGAAATCCTACACAAGACCTCCCACATACCATGATGCAGATGGCTTCGCCCACCTCTGTGGTTAATCATATCTACCCCACAGTGGCATGTCTGCACATTCACTTCAGCTCCAGCCACCTCTCCATCCAAGGGCAATGGTTCTTCACAATTTACCTTGAAGACCATGTGTCAATACACCAGCTGGCTCTTCTTGTTTACTTTAGGCTCTTATAGAGGCAGAAATGGTGCCTTTTGGTTTTAGAACACATCTTTATTGCCAGGAGACAGAGCTCAGTGTCTCTTTGTCCAGTAAACTACTGAAGTCCAACCGCCTTTGAGGAATAGGGATTTTGATAACCCAGTTAGTGCTTGCTACTGGGTTGAGCTGGTTATTTTGAACAAGCAATTTGTCACTTTGTTTCCCCTACATGGTTTGACATTGATGAGAGTTGTAGAAAAGAATTGACTTTCATTTTTTTTTTTTTTTAGAAAAAGATGAGGGGGTGACAGAAACAAACATCTCAGATGTCCACGTCTTAGGTTGTTGGGGACCAGACATGTGTGGGACTTGTGCATTTACAAGGCCTACCCGTCCCATTAACAAATGCTGTGGGATGAGGGAGTGCATGTTTGTGCTTTGGCCGTCATAGAACAACACTCTTTCTACTAAATTTTCTGCCAATGCACAATTCTGTTACCCACATTCCAGAAGCTTCCTGAGACCATGTGTATGGAATGGTCTGGTTATCTCTATCAATTAAAACAGGTTTTGCTCAGTCTTCTCTGACTTCAGCCCTAGTTGTCTTGCAAGCATTATACATTATAAAAATCATTATGGGGATATGATACACACTTTTCCAGAAATGCAAAGGGTATGCCTGGACTTTTTTCTCATTTATGAACGAATTAATTTGTAAATGAATTAGGAAATCATAAGAATCAAATATAAACAAATAACAAAGAGATTCTTTGAGTAGTAAAGGAACACTCAGGATATAGAACAAAAAGTGTGTAATAAGTTATTAAAAATTAAGTCTGTATGGGTTGGGAAGATGGCTCAGTGGTTAAGTGCTTGCTAGAGAATGGGAGTTCAGATATCTATAAAACCAGGTAAATTCTGGGTGTTTGTGGAGGCCCACCTGTAACACTAGCCTCAAAGATAGAGGCAAGGAATCTTGGAGCAAGCTGTCTACCAAGATTAGCCAAATAAGCAAGCCATTGATTTGACGGAGACATCCTGCTTCAATGAATTAGATGAAGGGTGACAGAGAATGACTCTTAACATCAATCTCCTATGTTCATATACACACTTATATGTGCACCCACACACACATGTATACACTCTACTGTGCGCAAATGCATGATGTAAACTAAGTCTATAGATTCAGTGTGTGAGCTTATGAGGGTTTGGACTTTTCTACAGAGATGAATGATGGAGATGCCTTCTAACACAGACTCAACATCAGTCTTTTAGTACTTCATCACTACTGGACAATAACCTGTGACCTGCAGGAAGTCATCCCTTACACTTCTGAAGAAAGTTCAAGATCAAGGTGCTGACAGCATGCTTTTCCTGAGGCCCCTGGCCTTGGCTTTCAGGTGGCTTCCCACCTTCACAACACCTCTTCATGCTGCCCTCCATGTGTGTACAGCCCTGTTGTGTCTTTCTCCCGATTTTCCCTTCCTGACAGGGCATCACTCATAATGGGTTCGGGCCACCCATGTCAACCCCATTCAACTACTGTCACCAAAAGGAAGGCCCCCCATTCAAACACAGTTTGAGGGTTCTGAATGTGAGGAATTCAACACATTAATTTCACAGACAGTGAATGATCACCCACATGGATTTTTCCAGCCAGTCACAGCTACTTCTCCTACATTCAGCACTGGCTTCAAGCTGTTATAAGATGTTCGGGGAGGGGACATGGATTCTCGATGTTGGAATTCAGTCTTCTCTGATTCATCCTTAGCACTCTCCCCATCAGGCTCATGGATGCCACCCCAGTATGCTCTGGTTTGCCATCGTTTATACATGAGCCCCTCACTCCATACACCTGAAACTCATTCCCCTCCCACTTTTCCACCTTTTCATGCTTACAGTTCATGTGTGAATCTCTATTCAAAAGTCTTCATCTTTGGCTTCACTAGGGCCAAGGGATTCAAAGCTCAGATTCTAGGAAAACTTTGTACGAGAAATCAAATACGATTAGATTGCTCTGCAAAAATAAAATGGTCTTCAGGGTTTTTTTTAAATGCATAAATTCTCTTTCAAGTGTTAACATATATTACCCTGGAACACTGGATTTATAGTGAGGGTAGAAATACATAGTTTGGAAGCCATAGACTGAAAAACAATTACTTGAATGTAAAACTAAATAGTGAACATATTTTCAAACTTGAAAGAGATATTTCGTTGTCATTTTCAGGATGAGGCAAAGTGGATTCAAACCCTCCCAGAGAAATCAGTAACTGTCTGGGAACAGGCACATTCCTCCTTTCTTCCAGGCTTCCTACCATTTCATATCTTTTGAACACACAACTTTTTGAAAGTGTCCACAGCAGTCACGTCATTTGGAACTCGAAACTAAATTCAGTAGTCCTGGAACTCATCCTCAGAGAGAAGCCAAAGAAAGGAGCCATTCATGCAGACATGGGTTAAGGCCAAGGATACATAAGGGGGCCATGATGTTACTGAGGGAAAAGATCATCCTTTGGAATAGTTGGAGAAACACCCTTGCCAAGCAGACCATGTTGAGCCAACTCTTGGAGGTGGGGAAAGGGGTGAATGCTGAAGTCTTCTGGGACAGAAGAAAAGCATAGACCTCAACAAGCTTGACTTCAGATTCTAGTCAGACCGTGAACTCCTCTGAGCCCCCCCTCTCATTTCTTCTCTTTGCACGGCTTAAATTCCACTGTGGGACCACTTTGGGACACCTGGTGGCCTCTTAAAATGACCCTTTTAAGTTTTGCTCCCAGGAAAATTTGATTGAATGCACCAGAGGAAATGGAGCTGAGGCATCTAGGAATATGGAGAGACAGAAAAGAAAGATCTAGAAGTCAACAGTAATCTGGAGCTCAGAATGTCAGTCTTGCATATCTGAGACATGCACAGGATATGTGTGGAATGGTGCTGTGGCAAAATGCCAAGATTCTGCAGGCCGGGCTTGTGATGGAGTCCACAGATTCCCTGCCTGAGAGGAGACTTCCTGTTACACTCAATCTGAGACGCCACTTGACTTCATGTCAGATGGATGACATGGCCTATCTCACCTCCATGAAGCACTACTGAGCAGAGACGGATGCATGGACTGGACTTTATAGAATGTTTCCTCAAAGCGGCCCTTGCTGAGTGCCAGCAAGATGCAAGGACTCTTGGGTCAGGATTGGAGGCAAGAATTCTAAATCTGTCACTCCGATTGCTGTCAGAGTCATGAAGAGTGAGTGACAGTAACCACTCGAGGAACTTGACCCATGACAGGAGAAACCCCAAGTGAAGAACTTGCTGTGGGCAAGACAGAATGCATTGTGGGATGGAAGGGAGAAGCAAATTCTGGGGACACCCTGGGGAATGTCCTTCAGTCCAGAGCAAGAGTCACTCCACCAACCAATCATTGCTTCTTGCAGTTTGCTCTCATAGCATAAACTGCTTCCCTAGCTACTGTGTGCGAGGGAGCTTGTGTGTTCTCTGTGGGTTCAACCCTTTTCCTCCAAACTATCCTCTTAGTGCTGTGGGTCTGAAATTCAGAATCCTTGATCCATCACCAGCAAGATCGAAAGAAAGTCAAGGATGAGAAAGAGTCCTTGCTGTTTTATATACAGCCATGTGCCACAGATCAAAGATTAGATTGACAACAGACCTCATATGCTATTGTGACTCCATATGCTGAAGGCATCTAGTGACACCAGAGCCAGTGTCAGCAGTTTGCACAGCAGCAGAATTGCCCAAAGAAGCATCTCTTAGAAGCCCTAGAAGTATGGCTGTTCATGAGCCCTCCATGTTTTTATATATCCTGCTGTATGTTACTATACCCATTCTATGGAAAGTTAAGGGCACATAAAACTCTTGGCATGAGACACCCAGGGTTCTGATTCTGGAAGGTGGGACTCAGGGACATCAGCCTGCACTTCTATGACCCTGAGAATAAGAATGTTCTTGAGCATCGAACCAACCTGACTCACATGCTAACCTGCAACTCTGACTTGGAGAAACAGGCATTGCTGGGCTAATCTGGCTTCAGTTTCTACCAGGAGAAATGGTCATTTGTTAATACTGTAGGGGTTCAGGGAGGACTCACCTGTTGGTGTGTTTGTATAAAGATTGGGCTATAGGTACTGGAGAGGTAGGTCCTGGAGAGATGGCTCAGTGATTAAGAGCACTGGTTGCTCTCGCAAAAAACCTGGGTTCCCACACAACAGCTCATAACCATCTGTAACTTCATTTTCAGGTGATCTGATGTCCCTTCTGGCCTCCATGAGCATTAGGCCCATCCCCCTATTATGCACAAATACATGTAGGAAATCATTCATATATATATATATATTCCTAAATAAAAATATTAGGCTGTATCTGAGCGAGAAATCTGCTTTGATTAGGTCAGTGAACATTGTATAAAATCCAAGACAAAGTGTAGAAATGTTCTACACAAGCTTGGGAGCCACAGACGGAGGTGGGTGGGTTGCCTGGGATGCCTGGAAACACAGCTGAATGAGGCAAAATGATTGCTCCCATGCGATAGAGCTGCCCCAAGTGGAAACACAATAAAGGAGAACAAGCAGAGGTTCTCACAGACCCACACAGGAGTCTAGGGAGACCAGAGGGAAGAACAGGCAAGGAAGTTAGGGGTGATGGGGACAAAACAGGGGGGATTCATTCTCTGAACAATCCTGGACTTGGAGTGAAATTGCACATACACCCCGACATGTGCAGAGCACGCTGGGCGGTCAGGTCGGATCACTGCCCAGCCTGTTTGGAACTCAAGCCCAGTAACTTCCCCACAAAGCAGATCGTGTGCTGTGATTTGTTGTCTGGGAGGGACATCTGCAATCTCCATGCTCCAGGCTCAGGCTCTGGCAGGACATCACGTCACCCAGACACTCAGCTTGGCCCTCCGTCTGCTCAGGGTAGCCTTCAGCCCACAGGTCCAGCCTTAGCCACCTGGGAAGCCACATGTTAGGGTGCATGTGAATATCCCTAGAATAAGATGTTATTTGTCTATTTATTCTTCAGCCAAATGACAGAAGGTAGCTGTGGTAGAAGCTAGCAGCCTTTCCAACTGCCAATCTCCTTGGTGTTCATAAAGCCTGGTGTCTCTCCTTCACTGTGTACAAGCACAAAGCACCCAGGAGCCTTAAGTGACTACAAAGGATCAGCCAGAGCAAACCTTCTTTTGGCTAAGACCTGCAGGATGCAGGCAAGCCTGTAAAACTACCATACATGGTCACAGAATACAAAGACCCATGTCCCTATAAGTCTTGGATTACATTTTATCTCTCTCCATTGATTTAGCCACCTAGAACCAGGGGTATCACGCACAGATAAATACAAATAGAGATGTCTTGCTAAGGCACCAATATCTGTTTGGGTTTAGTCTGAAGTATCTACATCATGACCTCTCATCCCCTTAGACAAAGTGATCAGTTGGGTCCACCTCCTCCTACTGTGCCTCAATGATTCTATCATAAAATGATCTGTTTAGAATAACTGGACACAGCCTCTGACATGAAAAAAAAAAAACATTCTCCTTCCTATCCACTTAAGAAATCACAATATAAGGACCCATGCAGTGGCATGCACAGTAACTGCTCTACTGGTTTAGCACCACGCCATCAGAACTCTGTAGCTGAATAAAATGCTGAGAATCAGAGATTGGTTGTCCACCCACAGATCAGATTTCTATGTCATCCCCCATCACAACCAAGACTCAGAGAACATTGCTGAAGGGGAGGTAGAAAGAATGCAAAAACCAGAGGATGGGAGAGTGCTGAGGAATCCTGTCTTCTGGACAGGACATGGTCATCATACTCAGACTCACAGCAACTGTAGTCATCTATATAAAGCTTACAAAAACTCAAGCCAGAATCACCCCAGTATAGATGGAATGGATGATCTCCAGACTTTACCCCATAATGAGGAACTATTGGCAGTTGACAGTTGCTGGGGAGGGAGATTTGTTCATTTTTAAAGATATGACCTCTGATAGGTTCCCCATGCTCCAGAGCATGGCCCCTCAACTGGACTTAGTGGCTTATCAAAAACAACAAAACAAAACAAAACAGGTGGATTTGGGAAAGGGCCTTGATGGGAAGAAGTGAAGAGCTATTGGGAGCAGGGGAAAAGGAGATGATATATTCATAATTCATGTACACCTGTATAAATTTCTCAAAAATAAAGAGAATAAAGTAAAGAAAACAATCTTTAAAGAATTCCTTTTCCCCAGCAAATTAAAAACCTGTTAGTTTTAATCTATTTCTTTCTCTGTCCATTCAATCATGAAACGTTTCAAGGTCATGCCTCCCCCCATGTACAGGGTATATTTCAACTGTCCTTCATGTGTGTAGTCTGATGTTCACATACACAGTGTGAACTACACTTAAAGCCGTGGAGAAGCAAAGTATGGACACCTATTTTGAGTATCTACATTTGCAATTACAGACACAGCATAAGTCATTCTACAGTGTCAAATTCTACAGTGGAGATTCCACAATCCTGAATCATGATTACTTGCATTTGAAAGTATTCCATTGGTTGTTCTTTGCAATTTCTTCTTGTCTGTTTTCTGAAATCATTGGTGTAACCTGAGATGAAAGGCATAGGGAGAAGCCATTTTTTATTTCACTTGAATGTTGGTATGACAAAGGTCAATTTTCGTATCTGGATTGATCTGAAAATAGGATGCCCACCACACTGCCTCACTGGTTCCCAGGACTAAGCTTCTCTACCACAATGGTCATGGAGGTGGGGTGTCAAAACCCTTTGAAGAAAGCATGCCTTCTACCTTGCCCAGGCATTGCAAAGTCTTTATTGAATGTAGAGTCTATTTCTGCTCATCACAATGAAAGGTACACTAAGGTATGGCACAACACCACAAGGAGCTTTTAAAGAAAAAAAATGTGCATATGTAGTTGAGGCAATGCAAGGAAATATATCACATTGTTCTAGCTGGTGTTTATAACTAATAATTTCAGTGCTAGAGAGCTGGCTAAGTGGTTAGAGCGCTCATTGCTCCTTCTGAGAACCAGAGTTTGATTCCCTGATCCCACATCTGGTGGCTCATAATCATCTGGAACTCGAACTCCAAGAGATCCAACATCCTCTTTTGGACTTTACAGGCACCTGCCACACATGTGGCTTACACACTCACACACACACACAATAAATAAATAAATATGAAATTTTAAAAGTATCTTCAATTTCTTAGAATGCCAACTATGGGGTTAAAACAATCTTTACATAACAACTTATATTTTATTACATATTTATTAAACAAATATTACATTAATTTGTCTTTGCTATCAAGCTTGCAAAATTGCTTTATTTCAGCTCCATAATAAGCAAGGTTGAGCTAAAGTGTTGCTATCTATCATTTTATTTCATATTCAAAATAATATATCTATAGTTCAGCAAACCTGACTGCATTGTATGGAATTGGCTTCCTTTTTAAAAATATTATTTATTAATACTATGTGTGTGTGTGTGTGTGTGTGTATGCATGTGCCACTAATGCCATGGCACATGTGCAGAGGTCAGAGAACAGCTGTGTAGAGTCGGCTACTTCACTCTACATTTATGTGGATTCCCAGGGATAGAACTCAGGCCATGTGGATGCACAACTATGCAACTTTACCTACTAAGTCATCTAAAAGGACCAAGGATGAGTGTTCTTCAGAGAATAAAAGCTAAGGCCATCTCTCTGTTCTAGAGCAGTGATTTTTCAACTGGTGGATCATGGCCCCTTTTGGGGTTGAAGGATGCAACCCTTTTGCAGGGGTTCCTTAAGACCATACTGCCTATCAGCTATTTACATAATGATTCGTAACAGTAGCAAAATTACAGTTATGAGATAGCAATGAAAATAATTGCATGGTTGGGGGTCACTGCAACACGAGGAATTGTATTACAGGGTTGCAGCATTAGGAAGGCTGAGAACCACTGCTCTAGAGGCAACAATTTCACCCAGGAGGAAAGACATTCAAATAAGAAAGCAGTAATGACAACCACTAAGCAAAGAATTATAATAGAGGACAGGACAGAGAGGACCGAGATGTGAGTCTAAGTTCTGTGCTCATGTGAGACCTTTCTGAAGAGGCAGCACCTGAGCTGAAGCTATGTGATAGAGGTGGCTGTAATGCACAGGGTGTTGGAGAAGAAAATGCAGAGGATCCCCAGCCCAGAAGCCCAAGCCTGGGAATTAGATGGTGGTGCTCAGAGACCAGAAGGAGGTACAGGACACTAAGGGATGCATGACTGGGCAGGAGTCTGCTCCGGGCTCCTGTGAAGGAGAGCTGGTCCATGAACTGGGGCAGAGTGTGCTAACATTAGCAGTGTTGTGATACCATTTGCATCTCAATAAAAGTCACTCCTTCCCCTTTGTGAAGAGGACCAGACTTTAGACCCAGACAGGTTGACCAGGAGGCCAATCAGAAGAAGAGAAAAGACTATGGGAAAGAAAAGTGATAACAGTTGACCAAATGAAACCAATCAGAATACAAATACATTCAGGGGTGGGTACCAGCATGTGCTGCTGGACTGGGTTTATGGAGTATGGAGAGATACTAGAAGATGTTGGCACAGCTTTTCAAGAGATGCAGACGTGGAACAGGAGGTAAATTAGTCCCAGGCTCAGCAGCTCTGTCTCTCCATGACTGTCATGGCTACTTTGCTGCCCTTCATACAGATAGCAGGGTACCAGCTCCAGGCAATGGTTTAAGGACTCCTTTTCCACATCCACATCCTTTGGATATGTGGGTCCCTGGGTAGAAAGCCTCATATTCAGCATGTAAGATACATTTCCTGTTCTTCTAGGCCAGGCACTGCAATTCCAGGAATGGACATGTACGAGTCATGTCAGCAAGTTCTGTGATCTGGCTCTGAGCTGTGATCCTGTCCTAGAAAACAAGGTGGGGTCAGGGAAAGTGGCTTCAGTTGGAAGCCTTGCACTGAGTTCTGAAAACAGACACATTTCCAAGGTATGAGTGAAAGAGAAGCTTTTTTTTTTTTTAAACAGAATCAGAGGGAACAGCAGAAAGGAAGGAGGCAATGATGTCTTTCTGAATGAGGTGTGCAGGGAAGGAAGACTGGAACGCTGGAAAGAGCTGGCAGAGATCTGGTTATATCTGTAAAGGAGACTTCAGACAAAGGTTAAGAGACAAAAATATAGGGGCTCAGGAAAGGTAGGGTTGAAGTTACAACATTATTCAAAAGGGGATGGGAAAAACACTTCGACTAGTACAGCAAAAGGATATCATTGAACAAGCAAAGAAACAAATAGTAACTCTTTCCTAGCTTGGGTAGAAATCCTGAGCTAGTGTATCCTCTCTAAAAAGATGTTGCCTGATAGAAATACAATGTAAACACCATAGGATTTCTTCTTATGATATAATAAGCTAAAAAAAAAAAAGGATAGAGAAGTTAATTTAATTAATTTTACTAAATATATTTTCCTTAGCTCATTATATACCAAACATTATTTGAGATGTAATCAACATGCATATTAACAATGACAATTTTCACCCTTATTTTTTCAGCCAAGTCATTGACACTTGGCTTAAATTAGACATCAGATACCTTAACCCAGGTACTTGACCTTCAAAGTACTATCACCTTATACAACAGTGGTAGCAGGAAAGGATTTCTTGGAACCCAAATGTCCTAGAATTTACACTTGAAAGCCTAACCAATAATTTCTTATGCAGACTTATTGCTAATACCAAAGGTGTTCAACCTGGAGCAAGAAGACCTCTGTCATGGGATTCTTCTAGGCTAGCTAAGTGATTCCAATTTATAGACACCAGTGGCCAAGTAGATGAGCATACTTCCACTTCTTTAAGGGATGGGTTAAAGGATGTCTTTTTGTTAGAAAACTCAATGAGTTAATATTTGCATCTATAGACGTGTGGGGAATTTGGAAGGCTTGCATCAGCCTGCTAGATTTGGTCCTGGACATTATATTTTCTCTCACAAGTGCAGCTGTTCTGCCCAGAACAGACATCCCATCAGATAGGGAGTGTTGACTGGCTTAGTCATTGTTAGGCAGGGAACCTTGCAGAGAGTCCCAGGCCCAGGGGAAGCGGGCAGGGCAGTTCAGTTCCATTAGTCAGGACTGAGCCCAACAGTGCCCAGGGCACCATCTGTGATAAGAGGTAGATTGGACCAAATCGTTTGGTTCATCTTTCTCTTTCCCAAGTTGCTTCTTGCAGAAGGTGTGGTGTGGTGTGGACGGACCTACCTGGCCTGGCAGCAGCTCCCTTAACTCCACAAAAAGCCTCGGCTGGCAGAACTTCCCTCACTCCTGCTTCTCCTCTTAGAGATGGACCCAACTTGAGGGAGGCCAGGGGCCAACAAAGCTGTGGACAGAGGACATAGAAGACATCTCCCATGGTGCTGAGCAAGGGCTCTCTGCGATGGGATATTAATATAGGTAAATAGAATGGCAGATGTACAGACCATGCGAGACAGAGGTTATGACTGCAGCTAAGCATCTGTGTCCTCCAGACTGATGACTCCCGGGGCTGGGGGATAGCTCTCAGTCAGCACAGTGTTCTACTTTTCCATCATAAGGACCTGAGTGTGCCACATGGGCCCTATATACAAAATCCAGGTATGGCAGTTCAAGCTTATAATCTCAGCCCCACTAAAGTGAAGACAGGAGATGTTGTAGGGCCGGCTAGCCACCAGATCAAGTCAAACCAGTGGGCTCCATGATAGAGGAAGACATCCAACATTGATCTCTGGCCTCGGCCAGCATGGCACACTTACACACTCTCATTTGTGGGCATACTCATGTAGGTCCAAATGAACACACATGTGTATTTCATGCGCATACTTACATGGGCAATTTCTCAAAAGCCTCAATTTTTCAGATGCTGAGTAGACTTGAAAGGGAAACATTCACTTGGAGGAGTCACCAGCAGCTTCATCATGTCCTTTACCATTTTTTTTTTTTTTTTTTTTTTTTTACTTTTCTCATCTTTATAAAAACCCCACCTCAGGTGTTTTAGCATCCTTTCTCATGAAACGTTAGCAGTCTTGCTTAATGCTGATGCAAGTGGATAGACTGAGCTCAGGGAACATGGCAGTACCAGGTGAATTTCTCAAACTCACTGGATTCTGCAGGCATCTGTAGCTACTTGTCTACCTTGTCTAAATGGCTCAGAGGATGTCCTCGGTCCAAACCTCCCCCCACCTCGAGGTCTCTAGTTTCACACATGCCCCTCCCGATTCCCTATCAATGCTTTATCTTCTATGATTCACCTTTCATCATAAAGTTACGCATGCCGACTGACGGTTCATCTTCATTGCCAGTTCCAGTGGGCTTTGAATGGAGTAGGAAACACCTCTAGGCATATTGTGAGGGTGTTTCCTGAGAAGTTTGACTGGGATGAGAAGCCCCACCCTGAATGAGGGTGGCACATCTCCTGGGCTGGGGTCTCAGACCCCGTCCCCCAAATAGAGAACACTATTGGAAAATGATCTTTAATTCATTCCTCCCTGCTTCCTGCCTGTGGACCTAGTAAGACACCCATGCTTGGCCAAAGTTGAGACTCACTGGATACATCGAGGCTGCACCCTCTGTATACTGGCAATCTTTTTAAAGACACGAAATATCTCTCTCTCTCTCTCTCTCTCTCTCTCTCTCTCTCTCTCACAACTCTCCAAGCCTTGCCACATATCCGATCTCCTCAACGGATGGCCCCAGGCACAATCTTGAATGCCAGTCACACCCCAAACTTCAACACCTTGAAGTTGAAACCTCATATAAAAAAAAGCAGTCAGGAAGATTTAAAAAAAAAATCCAGTTTATTCCCTTTGCTTTGACCTAGTCTCATTAGCAAAAATACTGACGTTGAAGTCTGGATGCAGGGCAAATATCCCCGCAAAATTACTGATGTTGAAGTCTGGATGCAGGGCAAATATCCCCGTGCATGCAACCCGCCTGCTAATGGCCTACCCACCTCCTGGCCCTTTATACTGACTCTACCCACAACCCCCATCCCATATCCCAGCAGTTATTTATATGATTATCATTTTGAATGTCTTCTTCCACCCCGTGGTTTCATGGGAACAAAGCAGGCTGGATCCTGGAGTGGAGGTGGTCTGAGTCCATCAATAGTTACTTCCTGCCTATAAGGGAAAATGAAATGCACAGTTTTCTCTCCCTCTCTTTCCTTTCCTAGTAAATATCTTCCCTGTTGACAGCCTAATTTATTTTCAGGTAAAAAGTTAGAGGCTGGGTTTTCCTTTGGGACTAAGAAATGAGTTTGTGGTGACCAAGGAAGGCCATGTGGAGGGCACACCTTCAGAACAGCACAGGGCCAACGATGGCTGGTCTCCAGACCCAGGCTAGGGACCCCAAGCCACTGGTCACTTCTTGGGGCACAAGACATACTCTTTTCTCCTGCAATAGTTTCTACTAAGCACACTCCTGTTGACCATATTTGCATGGTGGATACAAATTTCCTAGGCCATTTTGCAAGGAATCTACATTTAGATAGAATATTTTATCAAGTCAAAACCACTGACATTTCCTGTGCCTCTTTCCTCTTCCCTTTTTGGATAGGGAAAGAGTGACTTTGTACTATCTTTTGTGGTGAAGGTCACAGCACAAGTCCTAGACAATGATAAAATTTTAAAACGCATTAATCTCATGTTGTTATGAAGCAAAACAAAAACAAGCTGCTTGGACCCCTGCGTGGACCAGTCTGTGGCCACAATGAGGCTCACCTGTCCGAACTGTTCTGTTTTGAAGAACACACACCTCTGCCTTATGCTGGCGTGTCAATATGAAATGTGTAACTGACTTAGGTATGTTTGCATGTATTCATGCATGTATTTATACAAGCCCTCACACTCTTATTCCTGCCTCCCTGTCCCAAGTGCTGGAATCACGGGTTATATGTGGCACCTAGATGGCTTTTAATTTTTATAAGCTCCCCCCCCACAATCTGGGTACACTCTGCTGTGTTGGCTAATAACCTGAATTATTCCTTTTCTTTGTTTGTTTGTTTTTTGTTTGTGTTTTTTCCTGAGAAAGGGTTTCTCTGTGTAGTAGCCTAGCTGTCCTGGAACTCACTCTGTAGACCAGGCTGGTCTCAAACTCAGAGATCCACATGCCTCTTCCTCTAAAGTGTTGAGATTAAAGGCGGGTACCACCACCATCCAGATGAGTTCTCCATTTTTTTTCTTTTTTCTTTTTTTGTGAATTTCACATCTTGTACTCTGACCCCACTCATCTCCCACCTCCCCTCAGACCAGCCCTCCACCCTTGCAACATCTCCTAACAGGAAAAAAATCTCATAGTGGAAGCTGTACCGTATCACACACAGTGTATCCCATAATATTCAGTTTTGTCCACATTTTTTGCTTGCAAATGTTCATTACAATGACTTCTTGGTCTGGTACGAGGCCTCTGGCTTCTGCTACTTTATCAGTACTGGAACCTCACTGGAATTCCTCTCAGATAACCTGTGTCATGAGATCCTGTAGTTTTGGGTCTGTAGAACTGGCCTCTTCATGCGCTCCAGCAGTTCATCAATGGGATATATGTTGGGGTGGGCCAACTCAAAGCCCTGGTTCTGGGTCTGCAACCCCCACACCCATGGCCAGTTCTACTGTGGTACTCAGGTAAGGAGGAGCAGAGCCTGCTCTCTACAGAGCTGCAGCAGGTAAGGGGGGGGGGTGGGACAACTCTCCTGCTCACATGACCCCATCAGGGTCAACTCTTGCTTGCTACCTGTGTCGAGGGCAGAAGGGAGAGGAGGGGACCTCCTAATGCTACATCCTCAAAGAAAAAGTCATTTCCATGCTTTTAGTCCCTGCCAACTGCCAACAGACCCTTCTCTAGGGATCTACTCAGATCCCCTCCCCCTTCCATGATGGAACTTCGGTTGGTTTGATCTTGTGCAGGTTTTACGCATGTAACTAGAGCTACATGCCATATCTAATGGACAGTCTTTCACACCTCTGTTTCCTATCGTATAGATTTTAATTCTCTCTACTCCCTTTTCTTACCCATGTCTTCTGGAAAAAGTATTGTTGGCCCATGCAATGTACCTCTGAGCAAACTCCTTTATTGTATTAAATTTTTAAAATTAGCTCATAAACTAGTGGATTCCTATAAACTTTCCTTATACATGAATAGACTGGGTTCTTTGATTTTTTTCTATGTAGAAATTCTTTTAAAATGAATTTCCAGTAGGATTGGGTTGTGGTTCAAGACTTAGTGGGTTAACAAATTAAGGCTTGAATAATGGAAATAATCTATAAACATAAAATTAAGGTTTTGGATAGACTATTTTTTAAAAGATTTATTAATTTTGCTTGCTGTCCATGAGTGTTCTGCCTGGATGCACGTATGTGCCCCGTGTATGGGCCTGGTGCCTGTAGGTTAGAAGAGTATGTCAGATCTCCTGGAACTGGAGTTATGGGTGATTTCAAACCACCATGTATTTGCTGGAAGCTGACCCCAGGGCCACTGCGAAAGCAACTGCTGCTCCTATCACCTGACCCACCTCTCTAGCATTGGACTAAATATGCCCGATGGTTTAGGACTCACAACACTTTGATATCTATTTAATTAATAATTAACATTCAACTAAGCACATTTCCATGACCATGTTCTCAGATCACCTTATTTCAATATCTGACATATTTGCTATCTAGATGTCAGTAAGAGAATGTAGTGGACAAGCCCCAAAGTAGCCCCGAGGAATTCTCTTCATGATATTTGTGCCCTCACATAGATTTATTTCTCCATTGACTTCATACTACACTGGGTGAGGAGAATACATGGTTGGTGCCTTTCAAGATTCAGTGATGAAAGTCTTAACATTCTTTCATAGTCTCTGGGGAAGTATATTCTGGGACATGTTCTCATCATGTCATAACAGGCAGATACACCAAATAAAAATATGGGTGGATAATTAAACTGAAAATTTAGTTAAATAATACCTTTCTCCAAGCTTAAGTTTGTCCCATGTCCTAGGTAGTATGTGGAAAAAACCTGAAGCCCTAAATCAGCAGCTGAAACCATTGGCTAGCCACATGAGCGAGTCCCCAAAAGCAGAGAGTGCATCCCAGTGAGTCCTTTGTAACCTCAGGAGACCCTCTAAGCCAGAGATGAGCAGCCCACCACACAGGCTGCTGACCCATGGACACTATGAGAACTAGTAACTCATTATCGGTGTGTGTGAGTGTGTGTGTGTGTGTG
This sequence comes from Lophiomys imhausi, assembly GCA_907164525.1. NCBI lineage: Eukaryota > Metazoa > Chordata > Mammalia > Rodentia > Muridae > Lophiomys > Lophiomys imhausi. Next base: position 12,855,657 of record CAJQZJ010001511.1, read on the forward strand.
TGTGTGTGGTGTGTATGTGTGTGGTGTGTGTGGTATGTCTGTATGTGTGTGGTGTGTGTGTATGTGTGTGTGTGGTGTGTGTGTGGTGTGTATGTGTGTGTGGTGTGTATGTGTGTGGTGTGTATGTATGTGGTATGTGTATATGTGTTATGGGGGGGTGCACGCGCACGCGCGCGTGTGCACATGTGTGCACATGTGAGCATTAGAAGGCAACCTTAACTGTCATTCCTCAGTTGCTAATCACCTTTATTTTATTTTATTTCATTTATTTTTTGAGATAGTGTTTCTCATTGGCCTGGAACTCACCAAATAAGCTAGGCTCGCCAGAAAGCCCCAGAATAGTTCTGGTGCTGGTTTCCCAGTGCTAGAATTATAAACAGACACATCAACATACCTGGAATATTTAAAATATGGATTCTTAATAATTAAACCCCAATATTCATGCTGCCATGCAAGCTCTTTATAGGCTGAGTGATCACAGAGCCCCACTGTGATTTTACTTCATCATTTTATTTTGGTGGCATCAACAGGGGCTTTATTGATGGGACTTAGAATTTGACAAGTCCCAGCAGGCAGACTGTGAGAGGCTAGGGTATCAGAGAAGAGAAACCTCCACTGAGACTGCAGCGTGGACGGCTCTATCTCCTCTCAGTTCTTACGGACAAGTTTTGAGGAGGACAGTTCAGCATGCCACAAACTGATGAGCCACCCCCAGAAAATCGCCCCAGACTCCCGAACCTTTTCGTCAGAGTCTGTCCACTGCTTTTCTTGTGGATTCCTGTCACTGAAGACTGTCTCTGACTCCACACCTTCAGCAGTAAACCTGCCCTGGGGCTTGATGTCAATTGGTTCGAAGTCCCAACACTCAAACTCGACCACAGTCTGGAGCTTCTCATTGTCTTCAGTTTTTAAGACTTGATGGTGTTGCTCAAATTTTCAAAGCAGTTTTTCCCTCGCACACAGCTTGCACTTGTGGACCAAGGAGACACTGCCAGAGCCTCCTTCAGTGCCACACCATCCATCAGCCGGATATACTGCCACTTCTCTGATATGCCACCCTGGTTACCACAGTTCATTTTCAAGTATCACTGGAAGTCCTCTTCCACTGGCTGAAGATTGGAGACATTCTCCATTGTGACTTTGAGCTTCAGCTCCATTTCCCCATAGCTGCTGGACCTTGTCTTGCTGTTCTGTCCACTGCTTTCCTCCCTACTGTCCCCTTGTCATTTAAAGAAAACTTAGTGGCTCCATATTCTGAAGCCACAGGTAAATACAACATTCTTGAAAGGGTGAAGATAGCTTGTCTCAATTTTTAGCTTTGTCAAAGTAGATGTCTCACTCTGATTCCTAGCCAAGGGACTGTCCTGACTCCCCTTCTCCCACCACTCCTAGGAAAGGACATGGCATGTGTGTTAGAGCACCTCCAAGAAGCCCAGTGCAAGGCTCCTGAGCTTAGTGGGGCTTAGTGTGGGACAGGGAGTAACTTTGAAGACTTAGAAGGATTAATTCTAATCCAGATTTCTGTTAGTTCTTGAAACAATCAAAGAGGGAGGAAAATGAACCCAGGTGGAAGCCCTGGGAGACACAGGTGTTATCCTGGAAATAAGATCTGTGGGTCAGATTGGGATCCGGGAAGAAACTGAGTCAGAACAGGTTCCCAGAGGCCAAGGGGGAGGAGAGTCCTGGCTGACTCCTTGGCATGAGGCAGAAGCAGGTGGCTTGCTGGTGTAGGTGTTGAAACCTCATGGTGATTTCTCATTATTGGTCCATTCTGCAGATAAGGATATCAAGTCAGTATTCAGAGAGACAGAGAAGCATCCGGGGAAGACCCTGTTGTCTTTATTGCTGTCATGTATTACTGTGTGGCTTTGGATGGGTGGATTGGTGGTACTTTCCAAAGTCACTCAGTCATTCTCAAGGGACTGGAGGTATAAATCCATCTTTAAGAAAGTTGACACCCTTGATGCTGTCAGGGTCTTAGGCTTCTGGAAAGACTTTATTTTCTGTAACAGCCTAGCTGGTCCTGGACACCAACCCTGAAGTTGCAGTATGGATGGAAAGACTGAGCATATGAGTGTGGATCTGACCTGGAAAGTTGGGCAAGTTAGTCAGTCCCCTGGAACTGTGGAAGGGCCCCTTCCCCTACAGGATGCCGTGGGCCTGTGATTTCCTAGCCCTTTTCTGCTCAGTGTCAGCGTGAGAGCAGATAGGGTTTTCGGATGATTCCAAAACTGCTGTGTCCATAAGAGGGCAACACCGGTAAGTCAGCTACGTTGAGTAGCTAGCCTATTCTGTGGAATTAGGAAAAACACAGAGAAAGAAGACTCCGTCTGTGCCTCAAGTATCATCATCTGTGTCAGCTTTGTAGCCCATGAGGTGAACTTGGAGGTTTGTCTGGGGCTACAATAGGAGTTTAATGGAGATTAAGTGATCTGGGTTGATAACCAAACTGAAATGAGCCTCGGAACCATTTGAAGAAACAGTTGCCTTACACTGAAGGTCCTAATGCAGTAGATCTAAAGGGAGAGAACCAAGAGCTTCCCCCCTCTCACATATACATGTTTATGTGGTGTGTGCACATGCATGTGGGTCGACAAAAATGTGTGTGTTTGTGTGTGTGTGTAGACCAGAGATCAGCAGTAATGCCTTCTTTGAGGACTGTATATTTTATTTTCTGACACAGGGTCTCTCACTGAACCTAGAGTTCATTTATATTACTGGGATAGATGGGCAATGAGCTCCAGAGATAGGTCTGTCTTCCCCTTGACCCTGGGGACTAACTTTACTGATTAGTCCCGTCACCCATGCCCTTCATGTGAATATGAACCTTGTCTCAGGCCCTCGCACTTACACCACACCCTAAAGGCTTACATTCTTAGCATACTCTAGCTTTAGACTTTTATTTTATGTGCATGAATATTTTGTCTACTTGTACATATGTGTACCATATGTGTGCCTGGTCCATGCAGAGGGCATAAGAGGGTGTCAGATGCCCTGGAACTAGAGTTAAGGATGGTCACAAGCCACCACATGAATGCTGGGAATAGATCCTCAGTTCTCCACCAGAGCAACAAGTACTCTTGACTGTTGGGTATCTTTCTAACCACATTTCCATCACAGTCTTAAGCTTTATGTTCAGGCTGCCAACCTGGGTCCACACTTTGGAAGTCACTCCTGTTCTCAATCAGATCTCAGTGCCGATTTAAGTAGAGAACTACACTAATTGTTAGGGAACACTGACTATGGAGCCAGAGAGTCAAGGCAAAGCCCATCTCCTTGCACATTGATGGGGAGCATTGGGGACGTCACTATGGAAAATCTAGAATCATCTGACAATAGCCAGCACTTACCATCTGGCTTCAGGGCTTCACTCTGCCATTTGCCTGCCTGGACAGTCTCTTGCTCTGCAGCCCTATCTGGACTTGAACTCAGGATCTTCCTGCTTCTTCCTCCTGCATGCTGGGATTACAGATGGTCACCGCTACACTCCAAGATCCATGTCTTTTAAGTGGCCTCTGTGTCAAGGGACCATGGAGATGTATAAGGTGATGTGGGAAGAAAGTGGGCTCTTCAGCAGAAATGGAGCCTCTCTCCCACAGTGCTCTGAATATTCTGCTCCACATACGTGGAACTGAAGCTAGAGGCAGAGGCAACTGGAAGTCTGCATTCCAGAGGCTCCCACAGGGCTCACTTCCAAAGTGACCTCTGAAGTTCTTTCCTGCTCTCCCTAGGAAAGTTCTACTTGAGAGAAAAAAAAAGTTGTGTGTGTGTGTGTATGTGTGTGTGAATGTGTGAGTATATAAGTGTGTGTATGAATGTGTCTGAAAGTGTATGTGTGTGTGTGTGTGTGAATGTGTGAGTATATAAGTGTGTGTATGAATGTGTCTGAAAGTGTGTGTGTGTGTGTGTGTGTGTGTGTGTGTGTGTGTGTGTGTGTGTGTGTGTGTGTGTGTAACAAAGTGCACTTGGCAGGACAGGAGCTGAGATTTTTCTACCTTCAAGATCAGACTTTCAGCACCGCGCCTGCCAAGTTCCGTCAGCAGCTGGCACCAAAGACAAGAAGTAATGTTCAGTGCTTTCTTCTTTTCCCCCTCGGTTTTCTCAAAAGATTTAGACAATTGAAATCATATCCCTGCCCCTCTCCTCTGCCATAATGCAGTCCATTTGTCTAAATTACAGACTTCAGCAATTATTTCTGCTTTTCCTTGCAGACCAGAGGCAAATGATCTCCACTCTGGCTGAAGGTTGTAAGGCGGCCACAGGATCATCTTTGCATTTGTCTACAAGGATGAGTATGAGGAGAGTCAGCCTTATGACCCATCCATGTCAAGTCTGGTTCCATTGCACCTATATGGATTGCACATTGCTGTTAGTCCCATGATTTTTGTTGTAAAATACTGCATAAAATCGTTTATTTATTTCATGGGTCTTGGTGTTTTGTCTCTTTGTGTTTATGCATCACATGCATGTCTGGTACCTGCATAGGCCAGGAGAGGGTGTCAGATCCCCAAGGGCCTGGAGTTACCAATGGTTGTGCACCAAAATGTGGGTACTGGGAGTTGAACATAAGTCCTCTGAGAGAACAGTATGTGCTTTTAACCTCTGAGCCGTTTCTCTAGCACCATAAAATCTACTTTTGATAGTTTTAGATTTAGAGATAAGATGCAAATAAAGTAGAGATAGAATCCGTGCTCTCCACTGGGCATTTTTAAACTAACAAATCAACTCTGATATCAGTTAGTTCAGTCACAAGCTTTCTCCAGATCTCATCAGCTTTCCCACTAACGCCCTCTTTCTGTTCCAGGATGGTATCCAGGACACCACAGCACGTTAGTCATCCTGTCTCCTCAGACTTCTCCGATCTGTGATTGTTTCTGAAAATGTCCATGTTTTTCATGACTTAGAGATATTTTTGCTAAAAAAAAAAAAAATTCTATCCATTTGGATGGGCTGCTCTGATTTTTCTCTTGATTGAAAACCCTCAAAAATGAAGTGATCCCCCTCTACTTTGCAACCAAGAAAACTAATGTTTCAGGTGACTTCATAAATCTTGTGATGTCATCTGATTCAGGAGCGCGATCTTCATTTACTGGTCCATGTTTGTCAACCCCTCAAGACTCCTATATAGGAAGTAGAAATGAAGAGTGTGAAGATACTGAAAGAGGACAAGAAACCTTACTTCCTTTACTTAATAAACATAAACTCAGAGACGCCTCACTTTGAGGGTCACTTGTCCAGGGAAGGGACTATCACACATGAGACGGCTCTGGGGGACACTGATTGCCACTGATTCACAAATTCAGACTAGAGGGGAGTCTGGGCAGATATTATTTTGAAGATGGAAATATTGCCTATTATTATTCTTGACCTTTTCTTTTCTTGTGCAAAAAAAAAATGTTTGAATGCAAAGAAGCTGCTTATTGTCTACTTACTGGTGTGTACATCTCAAGAGTCCATGAGTGGCCTGTACTCCATCAGTAAGGGGCAGGCTCCCATGAGTGACTCACCCCACCCCTTACAACCCCCATCCATGGATAATGCATTCTTGTAAGAGGGAAGGTATTTGACAATGAACAGAATAGCAGAGAAGGGAGAAAGGAGAGAGGGCTGGGGGAAATGTCCATTGATTCCTGCCGGTTGAGAGGCAGGGCTCCTGGACAACTGCTGGGGGTGTCATTGTGAATGTAAAGGTATCTCACTGTAAGCTAGACATTAAATATTTCTAAGAATACAGAGAGCAGAATCAGAACCTTATTAAAACCTTAATATGTTGGATAGGTTTTCAATTTAGCAAAATCAATTCTGTTCTTCTTAATTCAGCTTGAGATGACTGTTAGAACAAGCCCTCAAAAATTAATAGTCACTTCACCCTTTTTAAAGCAGCAACTGACCCTTGTCTTTCCATGTTAGTTCATTTACTCAATCCCTGATCTTTCCCCAAAGGGAGAAGAGAAGGAGAAGAATATATAATAATATATCTATTTCTTTTATCATCCAGATGTAACACAGCTCCTGAGTAGCATATGTTCTGACTGCTGGGTATGTATGTGGATCTATGAGAGTCACTAAGTTTAGTCATACACACACATACTCACACTCATACAGCACATACACACACACACACTTTTCATGGTTATCTATGAAAAATTTCCTAAGGCTGACTAAATTAAAGTCTGTTGTTGGGCAAAAGTACCTTAACACCTGACAATAACAACAGAAGGCTCTACCCTTGGAGTAGCTGTCCAGGACCAATCCCACTCTATTAATTTAGTAACTACTCAGTTACTGAGGTGCTTTGTGGGAGGAGGCTTCTGATTTAATGGTCAGGACAATCAAATGGTTTGGTCTGAGGGATTAATTGGGATGGAGCTGATACCATAGCAGAAATGTAACAGGAGTGAGAAAGCCGTAGAGATCAATGAAAGAAAGGAGACTTCTGGCAGGATCCTGTCGCCATGGAGAAAGACTGCTGTCTTTGAGATTGGGATATCATGTTGGGGAGTGTGCTTGTGACCCCAACACACATTGTACCTTGTGCTCTTTGCAGCCTGACTGGATTACCCACATGAAAGGTCTTCCCAAATGTAGGTTCTAGTAGACAAAATGAGAGGGCATGACTTAAGACTTCAAAGCCCAGGGAAGCCATCATCTGGGTACTGAAGACAATGGAGTGCTGATAAGTAGAAATTCCCGAGGGTCTTATTCGACATAGATGAGACCCAGGGTACACCTGGTGTGTACCAATCCCCACTTGGTCTCTCCTTGCCCACTTTCTATGTCTCTCCATTTCCTTATCGTCTTTTTAAAAATGGGTGTGAGTGAGCCCCCTTTCTGTTTTGAAATGTTCTACTTGTTCTCATATTTGTCTGTCCTCACTCCCCAGGTAAACAAACCAAATACAGTTGAACTTTCTGCTGCACCACAGAACTCAACTGTGCTTCTGACAAAGGTTTTTCTTCATGACCTCCCTGACTCCAAACCAGGAAATCAATATGCCATTGACCACCAGGGTTGATTCAAAGATGCAATTCTTCATTCACATCATGACTTTAGCATAAAATCCACACAACTGTGTCTGATCTCTTTTTAAGCTGTGTGTGAGAGAGAGGAGATGATGATGATGATGATGTGTGTGTGTGTCAATGTTCCTGTGTATATGTTCCATGACTAACATGCAGAAGAGAGGACAACCTTGGCTGTTAGCCTTCTCCTTCCATCTTGTTTGAAACAGGGTTGGTCTGGAGAGATGGCTCATAGGCTCAGAGCACATACTGATCTTGCAGAGGGCTCAAATTGGATTAACACTCCTGAGTGGCTCACCCTCTCTCCCTTTCCTCCTCTTTTTCCTCTTCCTCCTTCTTCTTGTGTTCCTCCTCCTTCTTCCCTTCTTCCTCCTCCTATTCCTCCTCCCCCTAGGTTTATTTCTGCTCTTCCCCTGGATAGATGATGCCAGGACAGAAAAATGTCTGAGGAAAAGTTCCACATAGGTCTCCCAGGCCTAAAGACCTCTAATCCTCCCTTCCCCTGAAAGAGTTTGAGACCCAGACAAGCTGCTTCTCCTAGCCTTTCTGGGTGTGATCCAATCAATGTTTAATTTCCCAAAACTGCCTTTGTGAGGAGATTTATTTCTTTGTGTTTGTCTTGCAAACAATATTTGTTCTAAACTTTCCATAAAATAAGCAGAAAGTTCTGCTTTCAAAGTATTTTTGAGAAAAGGATTTTACAAAGAGAAAAAAATGAGCAACAGAGGAGAGAGAGAGAGAGAAAGAGAGAGAGAGAGAGAGAGAGATACCTTATCATGGGTGTATGCTGGCTGGCTTTCCACCCTTCAGCAAAGAAAGCAAGATGAAGTTCCTTGACTGGGCACTGTTTGCTCTGCCAGGGTCCCTGGGCTATTATCTTGTCCCCTCAAACTACATGACTCTATGGCACCTTCTTTTGGGAAGGAAGTTCCACTCAATCCCTTTCTTCACTGTATGATATGGTGTTTGTCCATCCACACCCTTCTTTCTTTCTGCCCATTGTTCTAGCACCCATGGAACACATCCTTCCCTGCTGCTTCATTAGTCTAAATGCTGCCTGAAAAAGTGTGACCCCGAGGACATGTTGCTTTGCTCAGCTCAAGTGCTAGCCTGCTGTCTGTTTTATGCTACTCCAGTTCTCTCATTGTACTTGCTGTCTTGTCCCTTGTGTGAGTTACTCCAGAGCATAGTCTGTCTCCCAGGCCACACAGAGCACTTGCCATGACATGTGCCCAGTACCCAATAACTGCTCACACCTAGGACTCCACTGAACAATAAAATCCAAGGCTGTAGAAAATGGCCTCACATTTCAATACAATGGATACATATTCTGTATGTTAAATTACATTTTGATTATATGTAGCCCCCAGAACAAGTGTAAATTTAAATGAAAATATATGCTGCACGAGAGAATTTCTGTGCGTATTCAACAGAAAATTTTTAAAGCTCCATCCATGTTAAAGTCAGTGCATTTAGAACAATAAATTAAAAATGAGAACATTTTTGATGGGGAGTACCAACAGTTGCTGACTTAAAGTTAAATTTTTGTCCTGGCTAGGCCTTAACAGTCAGTTTGATGACTGAGAGTCATCTGAGAATAGAGCCTCAACTGTGGAGTTGCGTGGATCAGATTGCCCGACCTGTACAGTTATTTTGACCGTTAGTTGGTGGTGGAGGTTAGGGGGCAGATCACTCTGGGTAGCACCATTCTCTAAGCTTGTGGTCTATGAGTCCTTACTAAGTAGCATGCCCCCTGGTTCCTTCTAGACTTCTTTGACTATGGACTAAGCTCCTTGGCTGTTGACAAAGCAGGCAGGCCTGCTCCAAGGTCCTCTTAAGTTTCTACCCTGACTTCCTTCGATGATGGACTGTGACCTGTAAGCTGAATCAAAACTTTCCTCTCCCAAGTTCGTTTTTGGTGAGAGTGATTTACCACAAAGGCAGAAAGGAACATAGAACCTTCATAACATAGGACATAGAACATGCAGAAGAGCTAGATTTACTGACTTTCTTTCATTTACATTTCTTTAATGAAAGAAGTTATGAGAAACTGGATTGAAAAAAAAGGATTGAAAAGAAATAGAGCAACTGGAGTGTGGGATGGGGTGACAGGTTTTTCTCTGTCCACTAGATGATACATACAGAGCAAGAGCAAACCAATACATAAGGTGGTGTAGCTACCTCAATCTCACAGGAAGCATGAGGAGTATTGAGAGCAGTAAGGGCTGATGTCATGAAAGACAGAGTTAGATTACACCAGGCCTGTGGAGGAGGAGTTGCTGGTATACAGCCTAATTGGGCAACTGGTGAGATTTCAGGATTGAGGGGGACCAGAGTCATCTGACGTTTGTTTGGTACATGAGTAGTGGTGAGAGCTCCCCAGCTTGACTGACCCCCATCTTTGCTTCCAAAGGCAAGACTCTACAACTCTGAGGGAGTATGGTAGGGCTGGGATTCCTGGCATACATGATTTCCCACAGAGCCTGGTGAACACTGAAGTCCAGTTCTATGATGTTGGCTTCTGTGGAGAATCTTGTTGACACTTTTTCCTCTCTGTAGACAACCAGGTATATTTCCTCTGCCTTGTTGTTCAACTGTTTTCAGTCTCCCTTCTTGATGTAACTGGATGCTGTTCTCATTTGTCATGTTCTTCCCTGGGACTTAAACTCCCAGAGAATCTAAGGCATACATAGATCTCATGTCTTCGCAGATAACGTTTTCTCGTCTTATATCATTGGTTATTTCTGCGTCCACTCCTACCTATGCTCATGAGCTTCACACTCATACTGAAGCTTCTGTCACCACTTGTGGAAACTTCTCTATCATCATTCTTCCAACTTTTCCAAGGCTCTAGTCCTCTTTAACTTATTCCTCTATTGAGGGATGGGAGAGTCAAATGTATCTTTCATCTTTATAACAGTGTAATTTTCTTTCCTTTTAATCTATTTCCCTGATCTCCCATCTCCATCACATTCTATTATCTTGCTGTTCTGGCTTCATTTCTATTATTGTGATAAAATATCCTGACAAAAACAACTTCAGGGAGAAAGGGTTTATTTGGCCTACAATTGCTAAGCTGTAGTGAATCTCTGAGAGGAAACTGGGTGGAGACTGGAGCAATGGTAACATCACCTCTACCATTACAACAGAGAAAGGACAGACCCATGCTTGCTTGCTTAGTTCTCAGCTCATCTTATCATTCTCATACAGTCCAGCCCCATTAGAGGGTGCTGCCCACACTCAGGGTGGATGTTCCCACCCAACAGAATGAGCAAAGGTCTACTAATTCCAGATAATTCCTAATTTAGACTCCATTCCCAGAGGACTCTAGGTCATACCAAGTTGAAACAAACAAAAACATTAATAAGCTCAGTTACTGCATATTCTTTAATCTCTTGATATTGTCTCTTTCTTAAGAGACAAAGGCATACATTGCATGTGTTTTTCCAGTTCTCCATCTGTCTCATCCTCAGTGAGTCATATACACGTATTTGTAAAACTCATCCTCATGTCCCGCCTTCCTTTTCTCAGTAACTCTGTCAAAACACCGCTGTTTTCTTCCTGGCATCTGTTTATCTTCAGGTAGGAACAGAGCACTCTGGACTAATATTTCATTGACTAATGGAGTGGACAGGCTGCCTTCGGAGCTTCACAATGTTCAGGTTGGAGTTTTGGGCACAGATATGTGTTAGGTCTTCTCTCTGTGTCAGTTTCTGGCTTGCAAGTGATTCGTAGGCACCCCATAAAAACTTCATGCTGAGCAATAGCATCTGCTATAGTGCTGGCTGTGGTTTCTTCTCCCTCCTTAGCCATGAGACATTCCTTGTCTGTGACCCACAATTTCATCCATAATAAAGATAACCCTATAGGAGATACATAGAAAGATGTGAGACGTTCACATAAGTGAAGGGAATTCTGAGATTCTGTTGATGAAGAGCCTCCTTACTTTACTCCCAATGTTTTTAGCATGATGAGTTTGAGGGATATTTGTGGGCTAAAATTTAGAAAGCCCTCTTGAACTTCTTTCCTCACTATCTGCCAATCACGATCAATAACTATGTGATGTTTTTCTGAACACTGTCATCTTCAAATACCAATGCACTCATCAACATTGGACAATATAAGATAGTGTGGCTACAAGGCCCATCCAATACCTAGACAAGGACTCTTATAAATGTGACTATTCTAGGCACAATGCTTGGTACTCTGGGGTGTTTTCTTCTCAGAGGCTAAGTGACTTGTATGTACAAATGACTTCCTGTGGTCTGTTCTTCATGTCCACATTGGAATCCAAATATATTCCTGCTTTTATCATTTCTGGTCCCTACCATTTCACAAATTCCATGGATATAATTTGAAGGGACTAGGTTCGATCATCTCTAGAATTACCCAAAACCCATGAGGTCCAGTGCCTTTTAAGCTCTATTATTTCCTGGAATGGGGAGAAGCACGTGGGAATGACAGCAGCATTCTTATTCACCTGCCAGCATCCCTTTCAGATATGACACTGCCTCTTTGACAGCACAAGCAGAGATGCTAGAGGAGGGTCCTTTTGACCTTGATTCTTTGGCACCTGGGACCCAGTGTCTCACCCCACATAGACTAGTGCTTGGTGGCCTAAATGGATGATGCAGTTATCACAGCCACCTCTTCCATGCTTGAAGGGAAGCGATGTCAATTTGTGTTCTTATTTTCCTGTGAGCCACACTCTGCTTTCCTATCTGTGATGTCTGTGATTCCTTTCCTGTCTGTGATGAGGTAAGGTGGGCAGAGGCAAGGCTATTCTCCAAAGGAAGAGGCCTCATTAACAGCAGGGACAGATCCTGCCCAGTCTGCAGATTCTCAGAAAGCAGAGAGCAGTTACTGTAAGGAAGCTAGCTGTCTGGGCCAGCAGCTTTATCAATGAATAATTTCCTGAAAGGAAGAGACTCTATGGAGACCGTGCACTATATTTGATCTTGGAGCATACACACAATACGCAGGACTATCTTTGATTCAAAGAAGGCAAGATAATTGTTTCCCAAACAGACTCACTGGAGAGCACACTCCCCCAGCTCTGGTGACCCATGCACCAGCAGCCTGGGGTCTGCCCCAGACCATTATCCTGTTTTGCTAGGGAACAAATTGCTCTTTTGGGGTAATTTGGAGCTAGTTTGCCAAGTTCACAACCATCCCTGGAGAGCCTCTGGGGAAAATGTACTCTCCAAATCCCCTCTCCAGCCCTTCCAAAGGAAAGCAGGTCATTTTTTTTTTTCAAAGAAAGCCAAAGACAGCAGCTTATTCTGTGATCCATCCCACCTAGCTCAAGGCCTCAGGGACAACGCTTTGCTTCCTAGCATTTGTCTGATGCTACGGAACCAATTTCTCATGCAAATAATTATGCATGCAATTAAGTAATTGTGGATGGAAAGAAAAAAAGAGAAAAGAGGATGATGCCAAGGAAGAAGTTGTGTACCTTTAACTTTCAAAAGCGAGGCTGTAGAACACAGGGGGTGAATTCCACCTGGATTTTAGTCCCACAAATGACTGAATCAAACCAGGGGCTTGGGAAGAGAAAAGTGTCAATCTAGTATAATACAGTAGCTAAAAATACACAACCCCAGAGCCACACTGCCTGTGCTCAGAGCCTGAGTCTGTCATTCGTAAGCTATTCCACCATGAGCAGGTTACTTCAGGTGTCTGTGCTCCCTGTTTACAGACTAAATCCACACTAAAATTCCTTTGCCTTACCCAAATGAATACATGCGTTTTCATGTGCATGTCTGCCTGAATGAATGCATGTGCTCACATGTGTGAGTCTGTCAGGTTTTTATGACTTAAAATGGCAGTAAGCCCCACACAGCCATTAGCTATTGCTGTCATTGAGGTTGGTAGCTATTATTCTTACTTAACTGATGGTCTTTTAAACTCACTCTAAATAACCACTTTCTAGGAAACCAGATATGTTTAGTATTGGATGTGATTTTCTTTGCTTCTTCCCTGATGTCATTAGACAAGGGTAGGGAGTAAACAAGAACTTCATTTGGGATATGACACAAAATGTTGGCTTGGACGGATGGTGGCAGTGAAAGAGTCAACACCCTATCACCTCAGAATTCTTCAGAGAGCCAGTGTTGTTTACAGTGTATGTTTAAAATAATATTCCTACTTAGTTGGGCCTCCCCCTTGGGGCTGCGCAATTTCAACAGTAACAGAGGATTAATTAAAGACAGTCCCTTGGGTGAGGCTGGTGATCTGGGATGGAGCAGGGGCCAAACCCTGCATTGTCCCCACTTTGTGTCACAAGGGGCTGGTCCTTCTGGAAGTCATTAGTGTGGCCCATGGGTAGGAAGGCACTTTTGCCTCATTTGTGGGCTCTTGACTGGTATTCTGATGATTTCACTGCCTTTGACTGTGGGAAAGTTGAGTAGTGGATCAGGAAGACTATGATTCCCAACACTAAAATCAACAGGGAATGAGTCTTGTCACAGTGCCAGCCTGGGCAGGGCTACCTGTTCCTCTTGTCTTATTAGAGACCTCTCTGCATGTGCGCCTCTGCTAAGTAAGAGAGATGGGTGGCTTCACCAATGGCAGCAGACACAGAGACACACCCTAGAGTCAGAGAGCAAGCCATTTGTCTTTAGTGGCTGCCTCAGGGACAAGAGACAGGCTCCTTTAGAGTCTAGGCAGCATCCCATAGCTGTCCTCTGAGTAGGATCTCCTCCCTCACAGTTCCCCCAGTATGTTTATAGTTGCTTAACTTTGGTCTCCTGGCCTGCATTTCATTCAGTCCTTGTCCTTCACTGGTCATGCAAGGGCTTACAAAACCAAATGTGTGACCATGACCTCTGAATGACCACTTTACTCTCTGTGAATACTCTGAGATTCTTCTTTGTTGCATCCATAATACTGTCTTGAAGCTCTTTGCAAAAATCTGAAGATAATCCAACATCTCTCGGGCCCTAAAAAGACTAAAAGTAACAGCTCCAGGAGGCAGAGGGGCTTGTCTCTCTAGAGGAAATCCTTTATCTCTAGCATTACTTGCACCATCTGGGGGGACCACACCTCCCATTCTACCTCAGCCTGGCTTACTGAGCTCAAGGAGGCTTCAAGGCCCATGGGAGAACACTCTGTATACTCAGTCTAGGTCACAGAGACAGCTTTCACACCAGCTTTCCCTACTGTGTGTGTGTGTCTTCTCTCTAGAAGGCTCCCAGAACATAAGAGTGGGCTTCTTGAAGACACGGGCCTCGTCTTGCCCATTTTTGTCATTCAAAAGGGCTGAGGGTCTTGTAAGGTATGGGGTTAACTGTGCAACCTTGGGGAATGATTGGTCTGTGACTCTGAGCTTGGAATGTTTAGAAGCAAAGAATATAAGAGAATGAGAACATATTCTTCTGAATGAGAACGTATTCTTCTGAATGAGGAAGCACCTGGAGAAGTAGCTATTTAAATTCAAATGAAAGCAAATCAGACATTCAGTTTCTCAGCCACATGTCACATAGCAGGTGTTCGGTGACCGCATGTGGCTAGCAGCCACCTTGCTGACCTGTGTCCTGTGGTGTTCTGCAGACCAAACACTCATGCCTTGTGCAACATGACGGGGACATCTCCACCACAGCAGGTCTTCCTGCTGCCTGGGTCTGTTCTAAGGAGTCTGCATTCATTTATGCAGGGTATAGCATTGTGGAGTTGTGGAAATCTGCAGGGCTATTTCTTCTCTCCCCCAGAGATCCCAGCTTTTCCTTCCAAGTCACTGGGCTTTACAGAAACACCAGCTTCTCAAGCTCCAGTGTGCTTTCCCTACTCATGGATTTGTTGGGTCCCAGACAGGAGACAGAGCAAGCATGTAAGGTTTATTACCCTCTATATGGAGTCATAGCCCCTCCTATGCTGTGCTGGGGGTTGTGAGCTCCTGGGACCCCTAGGTGACATAAGTATATCTCTGGGTGGATGAGCTATGAATGAAATATATATATATATATTCAGGATCTATAAAAGCTAGGACTTTGAAGTTAGGGTCAGGGACAGAAAAATTTCAAGGAGATAATGGGGGAAATTATGGAAATTCCTGAAAGAAAAACTAATAAATTTACTCAAGATTTATTTTTATTATTTTCAAATAATATACAGGTGTGTGTGTGTGTGTGTGTGTGTGTGTGTGTGTGTGTGTGTGTGCGTGTGTGTATACAAGTAGCTATGCTCACATAAGTGCAGATGCCCTTGGAAGCCAGAGGTGTCACATTACCTATGGCTGGAGTCATGAGTCACTTGACCTAGGTGCTGGTCCTCTGAGAAAACGGCAAATGCTCTTAAATGCTAAGCCATCTCTCCAGGCCCCCAAATTGGTAAACCATCGAAACATGGGAGAGGTACTTTGTCAAAGCGAGGAAATACGGGGAGGGGACTGAAAAACTTCCTTCAAGTACCTGTCAGCTATCGATGTGCTCATGACCTTCAACACAGCACAGTCCTTGACCAGGCTCCAGCACTAACCTCGTTTGTCACCAGGAATAAGTGTCCTCTCTTTGCATTTCTGCTGGGAGAAAGGGGAACCTGAGATCTAATTCATTGTGGAGTCTCTCAGAATGAAGTGATCAGGAAAGGTACAGGAGGCTTGTTAAAGCCACAGATGCATAGCTCCATGGGAGAAGGGGCTCCTGCCATTAGCTGCAGTTCCTACTCAAGCCCATTTTAGAGGATGCGCAAGAACAAGTCTATGCAGACCTAAACTGCTGAAGGAAATGAGCTCTGAACAATCTGGATATCCCTCTGATATATTCTGTTGTCAACAGTTCTTGGGACAATTAGGAATGGGTGAATAATTACTTGCAGACCCGTGGTATGCATAGGTGTTATACTGACACACTCCAGATATCTTCTCCTTCACCGTCATAGCAGCTCTTCCAGGTGAACAAAGTGTGCCAACATCACTCCACAATGGTGGCATGGAGACTTCCTCACACTGGCCTTACTAGACATTGTCTCCCTGCCATAGCCACCTTTAGGGACAGGGAGTATGAGATAAAGTTGAGAATCAAGAGCGACCTCTGTGAGGTCACATGTCATGCCAGGCAGTGGCTGGGCTGTTGACTTTTGCAAACATCCAGAAACAGGTAGCACAGAGTGACTGAAAGAAACAGAGGTTAAAACATAGCTTTCTGGGGCTGGAAAGATGGCTCAATGGTTAAGAACACTGGTTGCTCTTGCAGAGGACCTGAGTTCAATTCCCAGCTCCTATATGGTAGATCACAATTATCCACAACTACAGTTCTACTGTATCCAATACCCTCTCTGACCTACCCAGGCACCAGGCATGCATATGGTACACATATATACATAAGGGCAAAACACCCATAGACATAAAATAAATACATCTATAAAAAGAAACCTAGTATCTTTATGTTTTTCTGTAAGGCAAGAATTATGTCAAGGTTACTGTCTCCTTCTCTATGTGGGAAGGGGATGGGTTGGTCCATACAGTTCTGAAAAGAACAGAAGCATACCTTTGAAGCACACAGCCCATCACAATAATAGCCTGTAAGCATCATCTCCCTCCTATTCCCTCACCACACACACGGTCTTTACACAAACTCACAGGAGTGGATAGAAAGAGGCAGGTGGATAAACAAGTACCTTGTTCTTGGCCCTACAGTAAGAATCAGCACTGGCATAAGGCAATAGTGTTGAGACAGGCCATTCCAGTTCTCCCTGGCCTGCTCTGGCTCTGGGAGACTATTCTGCAGAGAGAAGGGTAGTACGTTGCCCAGAACTGTGAGAACCTGCCACTGCCAATGTTTAGGGACAGAGCCCAAATCCCAGAACCTGGGCTCTGTGCTTTTCATGAGCCCTGTTTCGGCCCAGCTATGCTGCCTGCCTTCCATAGCCATAGCCATCTTTGGTTTTGTGCCAAATGGAAGGTGAGAGACAATCTCCTAACAATCCAGAGCCAAAAGCCTTTGGAAGTAATGGTACTGTGACAGTGGTGGTGGGTGTCTGCTCCTCCATGGGATGGTGTCAGCAGGATTTCTCATCAATTCTCAAGAACCACATGAACTTACTTTCTCTCAGACAGCATCCCTGCTTACCTGTCTGTGTGGGTTTTCAGTGGGTGGTGATTCATCTCAGGGCTCAGTGAGGACAGAGCTGCCAAGTGCCTCAAGACAGGGCAAGGCCCATGATGAGCCATACCCATCCTGCTGAGGGATAAACAAGAGAATCTGCCAAGAGAATGTGCCCTCCATTGAACAACTGACCTTGTATTCCAGGGGTCTTTCATCTTCCCAAAAAGTGAGAAGCAGAGGAGAAGCCCACCCGGCTGGAGGTGGGGTCCAGGAAGTACAGCTCAGAACCTCTCTGCTTATCCCATGTAACCTCAAACAGGATGCCTCTAAGCTCAGGTGGTTCAACTATCTGCTGTAGAGAATTAGTTAGCTATTATGGTGCTGCGGCTTAGAGCTAGATATCACAGACACTGCAAAGCCACAGCAAGCTTGGCCTGTGTGAACATTCTCACAACTGCTTTTATAGAGACGAGACTCATGTCCATGGTTGAAGACACAAAGTCCGTGTTCCTCCGGGGAAATGGGAAAAGTAGGGATTCGGGTCTATACCTTGCCTTGCTCTTTGCTCCTAGGCACCTGGCTCTCCTGCCAATGATAACGAAGTGACTAATGTGTAGTGGGTTCCTGCAGTGAGTCATACCACATTTAAGTGGTTTACCTACCATCTTATTTAATCCTCCACCAATCTGAGAGGGAGATGTGATGGCTGTTGGCCATCTATCAGTGAAGTGGCTGTATTTCAAACTGCCCATGCTCATATTCTAGCAAGCCTAAAGCCCAGTGCTGAGAATTTGAGGTCCTTCGATGGCCACTGTTTCCTCTAGGATTTATTCTCATTAGAACACTGGACTCTCGGAGTCAGCTTGGGATTCGTAAACCCTTTCCACTGCCCAGCAGGGTTCTTAGTGTATGATCTTCCAAACTCATAACTGTTCATGGGCCCCTTCATGCATTGATCCAGCCTCCCTACCAGACAGCAAAACCCAGAAAACCTGAAAGACAACGTATAGCCTCTGGTGTTGAAATGCAACAGGGTATACCCAGGAGCTGTTCCAAATGAAAATCTCCCATAGTTCCCTGAAAGGACCAGGAAGGAAAAAGAGCATAGAGGAGAGTTGGGGAAGGAAGGATTTTGTAGTCATGAGAATGCAAGCATAGGTTGTCAGGCCTTATGGGAGAGCCCACAGTCTCTGGGACAGAGTGCCTGCTCTGGTACTAGAAACTGATGTTACCAGGGAAGCAGGGAAGGGCTCAATAGCCCTGCCCCTCATCCAGATGCCAACTTGGCCAATGTACTTATGACAAACAACTTTTTTTTTTTAGGCTGCATTAATTAATTTTGTAAACATGAGTTAATCACTGTCCTCATGTCCTGGCAAATGCCAGGAACCTCAAATTCTATAAGCTGCAGAGGGTGGCCTCTCTACTTGAAGAAAATGTACACTGGGGACCTACAATTGTTGTTTTCAGTGCCATTTTGTGTTTTTAAGTTATAGTGCTCGTTTTCCCACACTAGGAAGGAAGGACAAGAGTGACATACTGGGGGCAGAATGTAGACTCAGCCTGTTTCCAAGCAGGCTTTCGTGTCAGAGGTCCCATGGCCGCAAGCAGGTGCAGGGAGATAGGGAGACCTGGCCTTGAGGCAGGTACTATTCATATAACTCCTGCAAACCTCGCTTCAACTTCCCTTAGTTCTCTCACTTATCAAAGAAATATGCTTTGGAATTCTTGAATTTTATGAGTATTCAATGGAATAATATATCTGAAGTGTCTTATTTAATCTTAAACACAAGGATCATAGAATATAAAACATTTCCCTCCTTCTCCTGGCTAGGTGGCTCTCTCCCTTCCCCCACCTCTCTTCTCCTCTCCCTTTCTCTCTCTTCTCTCCCATCTCCCTCTCCCCCTCTCTTCCCTCTCATACTTTCCCCTCTTTCCTTTTCCTTCTTCTCTCTCCCTCTCCCTCTCCTTCCTATTCTTCCTCCTCTTCCCCCTTTCTCAGTACTGGGACTCTGGATTCAGCAGAAGGATCTGCTCTGGTTAATCCTATAGGCTTGAGAAAGGTGAAGTTCTGTGCAAACTCCACAGTGGCCAGCAGAAGCAGGGCGTGGCCCACAAGGAGTTAGGATGTGGGACCATGAAGGGAAATCTTTAGTCCCCATAGGGTGGTACAGTGAAGCTGTCAGAGGCTTCTAGAACTTCCTGCTCATCCATCTGTCACTTCACTCATTCCAGACGGGCAGCCTGGATTTCCGTGAGGTAGAATCAAGCTTTCAAGGCTTGAGATTCTTTAGGTGCCCCAGAAGCTCAGCAGTCACATCCTGTCCTGCTTTGCCTGATCTGTCAACTTGACACAGCCCAAAATCACCTAAAAAGTTGCAATTGAGTAATTGTGTGTATCAGGTTGGTCTCTGGCTGTGTTTATAAAAGGTGATCTTGATTGTTAAGTGATCATGATTCCAGTTCATCATGGGCAGCACTATCCCTAGGCAGGGGTCTTGGGTTGTATGAGAAAGCTAGCTGAGTATGAGCCTGTGAGCAAACCAGGGGTCCAGCACACTTTGTTTTTAACCCATTTGCTGAAAGTAACACCTTTCTCCCCTAACTCGCTTTTGGTCAGAGTCTTAATCACAGTAGCAGAAGGAAACCAGGGGATTTCCCCTTCCCAACTCTCTAGAAGCCTGTGAGCAAGTGAAAGAAGGACTGACATGTTCACTCCCCCCCCCACTGCACCCATGCAGACACAGTGTCCACCTGTCTGTGTCTCACTATTGAACTCACTCACCATTGAGAATCGGTGCCATGTAACAGCTACTCTTCTACTTACAGTGCAGGCATTGTAGACCTTGTTTTGGCCCTGACCTGTGTAGGAGCTGCCGAAGCTCACTGGTGCATTTGGCCATTCAACAAGCCCTTGGTTGATCTCTCTCTCCCCACCCTGACCCTCGATCCCGCCCCGACACACATATACATCATACAGTATTGTACGGTATTGGATAGTCCAGTGGCATGAGTACAAGTTACAGATATTAAAAACACACAGAGAGGTTTAAGTTGCCATCCAAATTCAATGTGGCTGCTTCTATGAGCTGGAACAAGAGAAGAATGAAGGTAAGCATAGAAAGAGAGGTGGAAAGACAAGCATTAGCCAGGGTTTAGCAAAGGGCTTGATGGACGTTTCTGAAAGCTAACTGTACCAGCAGGTCCACAGATTTCAAATATGACCACAGAGGTTTTTCAGAAGGAGGCTTTTGGGTCTGCAAGAATCTATCTATGCTGTTACTGAAGGAGACTAGAGGTTAAGAGAAGTGATTTTGCCTGTCAGCCCAGAAAGTACAATGTTACTCAGCCTTGGCATCTACGATTCTGAGTACAAGAAATGTTGAGTCAAAAAAAATGTAGCAGATATTTTTATTTTTCTTTCACACTGGAATCTGGGAGCTTGAACTGCCAGGACGTCAGTCAAGAGAGAGAGAGAGAGTTGGACACCCGAAGTGACTTGCTAAAGCCTGTCTCGCACATAGTTCTGCATCTCATGGGCCATCCAGACTTCCCTTATCTCAGGCTGAGTCAGAAACAGAAATACCAAGTCTTGGCTGTGAGGAGGGAGGAAAGTCAGGAAGGACTCGAGAGCCAGAGAGTGAAGAACTTGCCACCCTCTTTCAGGACGCATGGGTACTTGGAAAATGTCACCCACACACCCGAGTCTCAGTTTCCCCATATCTAGGATGGATTTGCTAAAACTGTAACCCTAGAGCACTGAGGAAGCTTACAATGATGACACCAGAATTCCTGTCTAATTAAGGCAATGACCAAGCCAAGTGTTTGTAAATAATCCCAGACTTCACACCCTCGGACAGGAGCTTCAAGCATGACCTCTTTAAGACCAGTCTTATCACTCCTTACCCATGGTGAAGATAAAATGTCAGAGGGCACCAACCTGCCTCAGGCAAATGGAGGTCTATGTTCAGGGTCAAGTGGGCACCCTGAGTCCCAGAATGCCCACAGAGCACCACCAAATGGAGCCTTGCTAATGTGGTAGGGCATGGCTGGTAAGCAAAGCTCCGAAGCAGCCAGGACTTTTCTTCTAGGTGGTTTCAAGGTCAATACACGGGAGAAAGGGAAGTTGTCACTCTAAATCTCTTCTCAGCTTAGTGCCTTTATCATCCTGTTGGTTTCCGTGGGGCCTTTACAGCCCATTTGACCCGAGTCACCAATTTCTCTCCTGAACACATTTTCTTGTCTCTGACTTGGGAATCCAGTGACAAGTCTTCTCTCATGGAGAAAGTGATGTCAAGTGGGTCGAGTCCTTCCCACAAGTCCACACCCTACATCTTGTTAAAATGGTGATTTTTTACATCAGGCCCGTGTGGGTTGAGTTCATAGCAGACTTCACCCTCTGGCAGTTGAACTTCTCAAGCTTTAATATGCTCAGAAAGCCCCTGCAGGGGGGTAGGGATAGCCTTTAGAGTCTGACTCAGGAGGCCTTGGAAGCAATCTGAGACTCTGCGTTTCCAGAAAGTTATCAGATAACGCACATGCTGCTGGGCTTGAGTCATGCTTGGGGACATCGCTGAGATGGAAAGAGCGAGTGTGCAAGGAGCCAACATTTGGAGCAGCTCATTCTCTGGATGCTGAGTGTGTGCTCAGAAGTACAGGCAATGGCTGTAGA
The DNA here is from genome assembly GCA_907164525.1 of Lophiomys imhausi. Classification (NCBI taxonomy): domain Eukaryota; kingdom Metazoa; phylum Chordata; class Mammalia; order Rodentia; family Muridae; genus Lophiomys; species Lophiomys imhausi. The sequence continues at coordinate 12,877,394 of CAJQZJ010001511.1, forward strand.
CACGCAGTCACATGTACCCAAGTGCACATGTGTGTATGCTCAGGTTAATAATATACCTGCACATGCACAGAACCTACCTATGGACATCCACATGTTCATCCATCTGCCGGTTCACACTCACAGGTGTGTGGGCAGGCTGGACTACATATGAACATCCCGACAGCCTCTTTTCAGCTGAGGGTTCCACCCTGTCACAGCATGGTCATAAACGAACCCTAAGGAAATTACTAGTTTCAGCTTACAGGGTCTTCTGCTCCATTGAATCTGTCATTCACGTCTCACTGCTGCATCCCTGATGTGACATTGCTGAATCTGTGACACTCTCCCACCATGGACAGTGTCTTGGGTCTGAGAATTGACCAGCCCAGAAAATGCTCTTCTATTTGTTGGCAAGGGCCTCTCTCCTTCTTCTCTTATGCCTTAGGAATAAAAAGGAAGGCTATGTCACAGCAAGCAGGCAAGCTGAGTTCTTCTTTTGCTGTGTCACAAGGCAGCCTCTGCTCTTGGATATGTCCGCCCCTGTTCCTTCAGTTCTGCATCCATGGCAAAAATAGGCGTTATTACAGTAGAGCACTGATCATTTGCCCTACACTTAGTATTTTGCAGATTAATACATTTCCTAATCCCATCCCAGAAAGAGGTTGCCATGGGTATACCTGTTCTCCCAGTGAGAGAAGTGAGGAAAGGAGATACCCAGATTACCTTCCTGGATGATAGACAGAGGCCATGCTGTTAGAGACAGAGTTGGCGCTGGGATATCACCCATGATATTCAGACTGCAGCCTGGATGAGGGCCATGATGACCTCTCCCTCCTCTTTTCTTCCCTGCATCTCCTCACGGCCATTTCCTTATATGCTCATTGCTGCTTTCTCTTTCTTTAAATTCATGTTTTAGATTTTTTTCATTGGCAATTTCATATGTATATATATATATATATATATATATATATATAGTATTTCTATTATACTCACCATGTTATCCTCTTTTCTTCTTTTCCCTGTCCCTCTGAACCCCTTCTCCTCCTCCTCCTCCTCCTCCTTCTCCTCCTCCTCCTCCTTCTCCTCCTCCTCCTTCTCCTCCTTCTCCTTCTTCTCTACAAGGCCATTTTTGTATTTCGTGTGTTTTTGGTAACACACTGGATTTAGTATGGGGTTGTTACAAGGGCAATTATGGGAGTGCTCACTGGAGCACATATAACTTACAGTGGCTAAACCACTGAAGAAAATTACTCCTACCTTAGAAAAGAACACATGTATTTAGTGTTTATGTGAGTATGGCCCTATACATACATCCTTCAGTACATGTATGGAGGCCAGAGGACAACTTATGGAAGTCATTTCTCTCCTTCCACCATGTTGTTTCTGGGAATTGAGCTTAGGTCATCAGGTTTGGTGGCAAGCATCTTTATCCACCGAGTCATCTTGCCATCCCTGAAGTCATTTTTCATGGGGTCACTTTCATTTTGTGGCCGGGATGTCTTGATTCCTCTCACATCAGCCTCTGCTGATGCTCATCCCGCTGGTTCTGCCCCCATTGTCCTTGATGCTCTGTAGCCTAGAGTGATGAATTCCGGTGGGAAATTTTATGCTGTTGGCTCTTCCCTAGTGAGAAAATAATCCTGTGAGGTGGACCCAGCACCTGACCTCAGTGAGTGAAGGATGTGTATGTATGCAGTAGGTGGGCAACTTAGTCTCCATGTAGGCAGAGGTGATCAAACCCTAGAAATAGTACCCAGTAGCAACTGCCATTAAAGAAACCCTGGTTCATGATATGTTTCCTCTAGGCCTGCACCCAGCTCCACTATGGGCATGAGCATGTTCATCTCCAGAAGGGAGATAGGAGCTCGGGATGGTATACAGATGCCTAAGGTGGTCCAGGGAGAAGTGGCTAGTCAGGGATGACAGGGTTGCTTATGCTCTGTTCTTCCTTATGCAGAAATCAATGAAAGAAAAAGAAAATATGTTGAAGGGATTCCAATGTGTCAGTGATGAGAAACAAAGAAAAGAGAGCCTCAGACCCTCTTTATCAACCTGTTGAGTCTTGCCCAAACCACTGCCAAAGACGTGTTGCCAGCTCTTATGGACCATACAGTGTGCACAAGTACTTGCTCATGGACACAGATATTGTAGGTGAGGGACTGACTCCCCTTCCTTGCATCTGACTTCCATGGGGCTGTTGTCTGGATATTCAGGACACTATTTGCTCTCAGACACCCCCCGCCCCCGCAAATTCTTTGCTGCAAAGTCCAGATCCTTCCAGCTCAAGGCTCCCACTGACTGTCTCATACTCCATTTCAGCCCAGCTATGACCCAAAATTGCTGATCTATTCTTCCACCCACCACTGTACTATCTGTCTTAGCACTCATTTCTCTTCATTATGATGGACAGATGATTCACCCCCATGTACCCATGGGATGATGACAGTGCCTGACTTATTGAAGTCTGGCCGAATGGATGAATGAGTGAGTGAATAAATGAATTAATAAGTCACATGATACCTACTACAGATGTAGGTACCAAATGCAGTTATGAATAAGCACCTCACTCTACAAGACTGCAAGGGTCCTTAGGTCTTCATCCACCCTTAGTGTGGATCTTGTTTCTAAGCATCCACCATGGACCCGTTTGTTTTCATTTTCTGTTTCTTCTGCTTCAGTGTACTCAGGGATGAATCTGGTCTGGGATATTTCCAAATCTCTCACTCTATATGCAGATTCAATGTCTGAAATGTGCATTTCCTACAGAGGACTGGGTCTTCCCTATTTAAATATGGTTCATGGAATCTGTATTGAACTCAACTACATTTTGTTCAACATACTGATGTTGGCTGTGGATGACATTTCAGAAGTTTTAATGCCCAGACAAGGCACCTCACTGGCTGCTGCTGTGGCAGGAAGCTCTGGAGAGTCCTTGTATAAGAGAGAGAAGAATTGGATACTGAATAGACTCGAATTGATGTGGGGGGAGGAGTCATGTGCTTGTATAGTATATACATGTGTTCATTTGTTCATATCTGTGTGTGTGTGAAGTGCATACTGCATGTGTTCACTTCTATGCACAGGGGTGAAGAAAAGAAGTCAACGTCAGTTGGTCAGTTGTTGGTTTCTATCAATCCCTACTTTTACTTTGAGGAGGGGTCTCTCACTGAACCTACAGATTACCAATGAGTTAGATGGGAGCACCAGCTCCCTCCCTCTGTCTCTCAGCTCTGAGATGACAGGCATGTATCATGAAGCCTGCCTTTTATGTATGTGTCTGCTGGGGATATGAGCTCCTGCTTGCAGAGTGAGTCCCAGAATCTGTGTTCCTGAAACAAGGCCACCCTGCACTATTTCATAGTGGTAGGCTTAGAAAAAAATGGCTCCTCTCCCACTCCTGATTATAGAACAGTGCTGACACTTTTGCATGTCATTGTAGGTCTCGACTTAAACTAGAACAGAAGTCACAGAAGGAAAAGAGCCAGGTCTTCACCCTAGAAAAATTTATTTCAGAGGCTGTGGTCCATTGCATTCACAGCAGAATCCTTGAGTCTCACATCCTTGCAAGATGCTGGGACTCTGGGCACTTATGCTCACAAAATTATATAAGTCAGTTTGCAGAAAACTTTGAAACTGGATCCTGGCATGCATCTCATGCTTAACAGCATCCCTGTTAAGAATAAACAGTGCACCTGCCTCAGATACGTACAAATCAGTGACTAGTCCCTAGGACATCCCATCACCAAGTCCAGTGGTGAAAGTTCCCAAACAACACTCTCCCCCCAACACACATGCCAGAAAGTATGAGATCCAGATAAGTCCTGTTGAGCAGGAAACTGGCTCAGCCACTGTGGTCTAGACCTCCTGAGTTTGATTTCACTTTTCTCCTCCATATAGTGAACACTGGGTTCCTAAAAAAGTAGTTTCCAGGTCTGGAAGCTTTATTTCTCCTAATTCAATAAGCCTTTCACTGAGCTCTTCATGGATTGGAAACCATCTGTCCCTTGTCTTTTAATGAGGGTTGAGGGGCACGGGGCATTTCATTTTGCTAGTGATGGTGACATTCACGGGGGCCCTCTGCTCAGATCTTTAGGTCTTATAAACATGTTTCTGCATGCATAATAGTTGTTGCTGGTGGAACTGTGGCTTAGAGAGCATGTGTGACTTTCCTGAAGCCTCAGAGCTAGAAAGTGACCCATAGATCTCTCTAAAATTGGGACCTCTGGGTGAACTGAGAGATGGGACATGAGCTATTTATTTATATGTGAATGGAAACATCCCTATAGGTGTTAAATGCTATGGATGCCCATCATGGAAGGGCTCACAGAAGGGACTGGGCAAAGGAGTGACCCGAGCTCTCTGGGCTGAGTATGAGGTCCTGTCCTGCTGTGTACAGTGGCTTGGCATAGGAGCAGAGGAGTCTCTACTGGAAGGAGTTCTTAGAGCTCCCATAACGTGGCTGCTTGCATCTCCCAGAAAAGAACAGCCTTCCAATGGAGTCTTCTGGGGATTCCAAAACCCAGATCGAGACAAGAACCACAACACAACCCCGAGGAGAAAAATTAAGGGCCATAAAGCTTTTCTTGGAGTGCACGTACTTCCGTGGAAAGATTGCTACTTGATTGTTTGTTGGCACTGCTCCGCGCAAAAGCAGGCTTGCTGGGAGTCACCAGAGCCTGCCCCACCCATCATCTCTGCACAAGCCCTGGTGGAAATATGGGGAAAAGGTACAAGACACAGTCATTCTGCTCCCAGTCCACAGCTCCTGGAATAACTCCATGTTGCTGGAGTCTTGGGATGAAGAAAGAACTTGGTTTGCAAGTAATGTTCAGGCTCCCCTCTCGTGGCTGTGCTGCTGTGTTTTTCCTACTGAGAAGAGAATGCTAGCATTTGTTCCTCAGGAAGGTCTCTTCTCCATCTGGAATCAATGGGGGGTGCTCAGTGGATGCCCCCTGAGGACTAGCTGATGTTTATAAGTTCTTAATCCTGGGGGACAGGCTGACTGGGGTGCTGGGAATGAGTCTGAAGCAGCCTCTCCAGGGTACCAGCTGGAACCCAGCCCAGCTCTAATGACTGGAAGTCTTCTGCCATTCTGAGGCGGCTTCTGGATCCCTCTCCCACCCTTTCCTCCACTGCTGTCCCCGTCTCTGTACCCCCTGTTTCAGGTTCAATGTCAAAGAGTTGCTTGTTGCACCTCAAGGCTGCTGAGTCAGTCAGGATGAAGTTGTGTAGCTGAGAAACAGAAAAATTGGAGGAAAGTCTCTTTAGCAGTGAGAAGGAATGGATGGGCATGTTTTGTGGGTCTACTATGCATGCTCTGCCCACGCCCAGGATGAGAACACATCTTTCTGTCTAAACCTGAAGACCCCCAGAAGCCACTTCCAGTGCCCCCGACTCTTGCTGCTGAAATTGGAAAGAAGAGTCTGAGTGATGTGCTCAGGGTAGAATACCTACATTGTTAAAAGTCACCAGCCCTGCATCTTGCTCACCTGCCCTCCTGTGACCTTGAATCTCATCCTCAGACCATATTGCCGCACAGTGCAGCTGGAAACTACCTGCCTATGGTGCAATTGGGCACCACACATGCACACACACACACACACACACACACACACACACACACACACA
>CAJQZJ010001511.1:12883010-12912650 GCA_907164525.1 Lophiomys imhausi
GAATCTTTGTTACACTGGGATAAGCCAGGAAAGGCTTCTTGGAGGATATGCCCAGTAAAGGAGATTTCAATGGCCAGGTGGGAGCTCCAATTGTAGAGCTGGGAGAAGTGATAGTAACAGATAATGAGATTAGAGTAGAGACAGTGAGAAAGTTCACTGGGTAAAAGGCTGCAAAGTCTGATGACCTAGGACCCACATGGTAGAAAGAACTGATCCTGGAAAGTTGTTTACTGAACTTCATGTGCAACATTGTGGTATACTAGTGTGTGTGTGTGTGTGTGTGTGTGTGTGTGTGTGTGTGTGTGCAACATTGTGGTATACTAACATGAGTGTACTTATGTGAGTGTTTGAAAGCATGTACACACACACACACACACACACACACACACATAAAATATAAAAACAAATCTTTTTTCTCTAAAGTGAGAACAGAATGAGTAGTCTTGGGATACAAAGGGCAGAGTAAGCCAGAGAGGTAGACTAGTCCATTACAGGCAGAAAATCACGCAGGCAAGGGCAGGATGTGAGCCCATGGGAGCTAGGTGAGCCCAACTGAGGGGGGCCCTGACCCTGGGGAGTTCAGCTTCACAAACCCTACAAACACTTTGTCTGGAAGAGAGGTTTGAAGTTGGGTCACCAGTGGCTTAAAATTGGTTACAGCAGGAAAAATATCACTAGCGAACACCCAGAGGAGTGTATCCTCTGAGAATGCGTGGGTCTGAAGAGTTTGATTGGAGAGAGGGGTCCGAATGACAAGACACAATTAAGTTGGAAACACGTGTGGCCTTGATCTAGTTTTCAGCCACTCTGAACTGGGGTTCATTGTGTAACGTAGAGTTGGATCTGTGCACTATCACCGGCTGTGGTGGGGATGGTGGGAGATGGAGTCTGTGTTGGGGCCAATTACAGCCTTTGAAGGGGCCGGCCGGGGTGTACTCCCTCAACTGCTTGCAGGGCGAGTGCAGTGGCTCAGGTTCAGTTCTGATGTGAAGCTCAGATCACCGGTTCTTGGGAGGTGTAGTACAGAGAGCTTCTTGGCTCCTTTTTGTTCACTACACAGCAGCTGGTTGGGAACTCCAGCTCTGCTCTTCTTCTCAGCCCTTTCCAGCCCTTTTCTCTCACCTAGAACTCCCCTTCTCTTCCTTCTTCCCATCTCAACCCTATTAGGTCCAGGCCACAGACTTCCTCCTTGGGGAAGCATCGTCCAGGCTCCCTTCTCCCTCCTTGGAGCTGTACACAGTCCTACTCTCCCAAAAGCATCTGTCAGTGACCGCTGTACTAAGCATCAGATTTACAAGTTTCTGAGGCATCAGGAACCACAGGTGACGGGAGGAATGGAAGGAGAATGGACACAGCCTGCCCCTCCTAACTCTTTCAGGAAGTGCATTTTGTGGGATTTTTTTTTTTTTTTTTTTTGGTTTTTCGAGACAGGGTTTCTCTGTGTAACCCTGGCTGTCCTGGACTCACTTTGTAGACCAGGCTGGCCTCCAACTCACAGAGATCCACCTCTGCCTCCCGAGTGCTGGGATTAAAGGCATGCGCCACCATGCCCGGCTATTTTGTGGGATTTTTACAGTCCCATTTTGTCTCTGTGACACTCAACTTCCTGTACATCATTTTCCTCCTTGGCAGAAGACTCAGAGGCTCAAGGGCACTGAGCGTTGCAGAACTTACATCCAGGTCCACCCGCCTTTGCAACTGCTGGTCCGCCGTCAGCTTGCTTTGAACAGTCCCATGAACCAGCTCAGTAGCATGTGTCCCTTACACAGAGCACGGGCCCCCTTGCCCGTGGATGAGTCTCAAAAAGTGTCCCGGAGGACCACTGTCTCCAGCCATGGCAGGCATTCTCCAGTTCACACCCAGGGCTAATGGACCCCGCAGAGCTCAGTTGCTCCTACATATGAGACTCTGTGGTCCCTGAATCTGCAAATAAAGACACCTTCTAAAGCCACAGATTTGTATAGGTGGGAACAATGGCATCACCCTTGAACAGAGGGACTAGCAGAATAATCACTTTGAGAGCGTGGAGTGTAAGAGGTGGTTTTTCATATAAGAGAGCAAGGCTTTTCACTGCAGTCTCTGCCCAGATGAGGAGCAAAACATCACAACTCGGAAACCTGATGAGTGTCCAGGATGGCATTCTGCCATAGGCAGAGTCATCCTCCCCCCCCCAACTTATGAGCACATTTACCTTATGGGGAAAAGAAGCTGATTATAGTGGGACAGGCCTGAAATCCCAGTACTCAGGAGGGAGAAACAGGAGGAGGATATAAGTTCAGGGCCAGCCTAGGTAGATTAACTATTGAGGCAATGTCTAAAAAAAAAAAGTCTTTGGAAAGTAATACAGCACTTCCCTATTATGACGTTAACCAGTGAGACTCCCACTAGCTGCCTGTCCTATAGAACTTCAGGATAATAAAGAAATACAAATTAATTGCAGTCACCAAGTTGGTGATCATTTGTCCCAACTAATGATACAAAACTAACACAGAGAGCCAGTCTGCAATCTCTCCAACCACAAAACTAACCTAAGGGTAAAAGAAGGGAGGCTCACTTTATCAGTATCCACCTGGGATCATGCTGAATACAGCTCAGGATGTCCTTGACACTATCTAGAACTTTCCAGAGAGAAGTCATGTGGAGACCTTCCAAGGGTATAGATTGGACCTCTTCTTATGGAGTTTTCCCCATTCAGTTATGGCCCACTGTTTAAATAGCCAGTACCAGACTCGAGAGTGTATGAGTGTTAAAGTAACAGGCATAGAGAAGAGTCACAGCCTGGATCCCCATGCCTCCTTCCTCAGCTTCATTTGAGGGAGTCAGCAATGAATGCTGTGCTGGTGTAGGGGGCTACACAAGATAATGGACCTATCTATTATCCAACTTGCCACTGTGACTCAGTGCATGGAAATAAATCATTAATTTTTCTTTTGTGATTCCCTTTAGATTATGGCTCTGTTTTCTTCTTCAAATATGGGCAGACCATTCAGGTACCTCCTATGACTCCTAAGGAATAAATCTCCATGCTGTCAAACCATAGTATTTCCTTGTTGAATTTCTGAAAATTTTATAAAGATGATATATGAATTATGTATAAAATCAAATGATGGTACAATAATTGTGATAAAGTGAGAATTCTTTCATATAGTCAATCCACCCTCCAGATTCCTACTTACTGAAGGCTAAAATCTCACCTTTTTTGATATTTGTTTTCAATCTTCTAACTATCTTGAGATACTGCAGAATAATATTGTGGGTCTGGAGAGATGGCCCAGCAGTGAGGAGCACTTGGCACTCCTGCAGAGGACCCAGGTTCAGTTCTCAGCAACCACGCTGGGTAGCTCACAACCATCTGTGACTTGAGTTTCAGGAGATCAGACACTGTCTTCTGTTCTCTGATGGCACCTAAATACACATGAGGCTCAGGCATAAACTCAGACTCATAAAATAAAAAGTATTTAAAATAGAAAAGTATATTGATTTTTTCTTTTTAATATCATTTTATGCCATGGAAGAAACTGGTTTAGATTTCTTACCACACACACACACACACACAGAGAGAGAGAGAGAGAGAGAGAGAGAGAGAGAGAGAGAGAGAGAGAGAACTTCTGTGTAGTTTTAATACAGTTTTGTTCATAATTCAGAAGTGTTTGAAAAAGTTAAATATTGTACGCCATAGTGCATTGAGCTTGGGTACACACTATAATTAACATTCCTGATGGTGAAGTTATTTCCCCTGGAGTTAATAACTATTATTGTTAATTGGTTTGCTTAATTTTTCTATATAGTTACTGCTGATTCATTTTTAAAGATTCTCTAATTTTTCAACAATTTTAAGATGACTCACACAATGGCCAAACCCTGGCACTTGTTATCCAGTAGAAATCCCTCTTGGTCCCTCAGTCTCCCAGGCTGGCTGCTCCAATTTGATCTGAGAACATTTTACTTCAGTCTTAGCTGGAATTTCTTCATTATTCTTTATTCTTCTGTTAGTAGCTATCCATTGTCTCTAGTATTGGCTTAGCACAATATTGCATTAGAGAGAAAATTCTACAAGCTTCCTAAGTTACAAGACCATGGAATACACATGGAATATATAGATCCTGAAAATATATTCAACTCATTTTTATGTTTGATTAATGGATATAATTTTATGACAGGTGCCATTTTCTCTTAGTTGAACAAGGTTACCATTGGCCTGCTTTCTAGTTTTCAGGATCTCTGCTCAAAGGCTTACTGCATTGAAATTGATTTGAATGTTTTCCTTATCTGTGTTTGTCTTGAAATCTGAGACTGACAGGACCTGATGCCCATGTCTTTGTGCTGACATGCTGCCCACTTCCTGGAGATGGACTTGCTTTCAAATGGAAGGCCATGTGTTTCATTCCTAAGAGATTTTCTTGTCTATTGAAGTATTCTATTTCCTTTCTCCACAGTGTATGTGAGTTGACCACCTGGTTTCTGACATCATCCTCTCCTCTCTACAGGTTTCTTTTTTTCTTTAATTTATTTATTTATTACTTCAGGATAATCTCCATCATAGTGTCCTCTGTCCACCCCTCCCAGTCCCGCCCTCCCACCCTCTACCCTTTATCCCTTCCATCCCACTCCTCTGGAGTGGAGTGTCCCTACATTACAGTCCCCAGCCCCTGTTCAGCAGTCATATGAGGGCCAAGAGCCTCCTCATACACTGGGAGGCCTACAAGGCAGCACCACTAGGGCAAAGTGTCTCATTGATAGGAAACAAAGTCTATGTTCATGTATCCTTTTGTGCATTGGTTGTAGTATAGTTATCCTGTACTATATGGCTAAAATCCGATTATAAGTGAATAGATGCCATGTGCATCCTTCTGAGTCTGGGTTAGCTCACTCAGGATGAGCTTCTCTAGTTCCATCCATTTCATTGCAAATTGCATGAGTTCGTTGTTTCTGATAGCTGAGTAGTATTCCATTGTGTAGATGTACCACAGTTTTTTAATCCATTCTTCAGTTGAGGGACATCTGGGTTGTTTCCAGTTTCTAGCTATTACAAATAAGGCTGCTATGAACATAGATGAGGAAACTTCCCTGTGATTTGGTGAGTAATCATTTGGATGTACACCCAGAAGTGGTATGGCTGAGTCCTGAGGCAGAGCTATTCCAAGTTTTCTAAGATATCACCAGACTGACCTCCATAGTGGTTGCACAAGCCTGCACTCCCACCAGCAATGAAGGAGGGTTTCCCTTTCTCCACACCCTTGCCTGCATGTGCTGTCATTTGAGATTTTGATCTTAGCCATTCTGACAGGTGTGAGATAGAATCTCAGAGTCATCTTGAGTTGCATTTCTCTGATGATTAAGGATGTTGAGCATTTCTTCAAGTGTCTCTTAGCCATTAGATTCCTCTTTTGTGAATTCTCAGTTTAGCTCTGTTCCCCATTTTTTGATTGGATTATTTGGTTTCTTGGCATTTAATTTCTTGAGTTCTTTGTAAATTTTGGATATTAGCCCTCTGTCAGATGTGGGGTTGGGGAATATTTTTTCCCAATCTGTAGGCTGCCGTTTTGTTTGAATGACAGTGTCTTTTGCCTTACTACAGGTTTCTTATAGTTGACTTTTTAATCTTTTCCCAAGGTTTTCTTAACTCCATTTTCCAGTATGTCTTGTTGGAGTTGTTCATTCATCATATGTTTTAAGGCCAGAGTTCTTTGCAGTTCTCTGGATAATCATTTCTTAGTTTTCATTCTAACATTTTGTAGGTGTCAAACACTGTTTCCTTAAGAATATTTGTGTTAATCAGTGTTCTCTATGTGAATAGAAGTCCTAAGGTGGAGAGATAGAGATGATAGATAGATAGATGGATGGATAGCTAGATATCTAGATGGTAGTAAGATGATAGATAATACATAGATGATAGTTGGATGATAGATAGATAGATAGATAGAGAGATAGATAGATGGTAGATAATAGATATGTCTATTTAAAAATACATGAAATCAGTTTATGTTAAAATAGCAGTAACAGCTGCCTCATACCTGAGAGGTTGAAAACCCACCCCATAGTCGTTCAGTCCATAGGGCCTCCAATCCGAATCTGGTGAAAAGCAATAGGATTCCAGAAAGCCACTGGAAATTGCCATTCTTCCTCATCAGCTTCTGAGGAAAGTAGTTTCTGAGTTAGGGGCTGAAGAGTGAGGAGCAGTTTTCCAGTTGAATGACATCAACGAGCAATGGCCAGCTTGGAAAACAACCTGAAAGTATGGCAGAGGCCCTGTTAGAAATGCTAAGTAGAGAAGCACAGCATCTAGATGGAGGAGCCAGAGAAGGCTGGATCACGAGGGAGTTGAGTGGCATGGTATCCTGGAATGCTCAGCTTATTCTACAGGGAGCCAGCCATGTGAGGTGATAGAGCAAGGGGAGAAGATTGTTCCCTTTTAGAAAGGACATTTTTCATCGGTGTTAGTCTCTTGGGATAACTAACTCACAGTGTGTGGGGCTCTGTGTGACAGACACAGACTGATATTTTAGGAAAACTCAAGAAGTAGCTGTTTGTTCATTTTAAAAGAGATATCCATGTCACTGTGGGTTCCTACAAGTAACTTGTCCAGGCTCCCAAGGGCATTGCTGGAGTCACGCTAAGATGCACATGCTAGCACATGTTTGTGATCACTTCCCATGACAGCTCTCCAGTATCTTACTTCTTTAGGATGCGGGGGTCATATTCAGTACCAAACCTTCTCACGAGTCCAAAACAGAACAGGTTTATTTACCTGACATCAATCCCCGGCACCAGGGAGAAGAGTCCTGTGATTTACAAGCACCAAGATGTGCCAGGACTCACAGTGGCCAATGTAACTGGTTTTACAGTTATCTCACCTGGCCCCTGTGGCCACATGTGGGAATTCTCATCAACATATCAGACAGTTGAGGCAAGATCCATGTGGGAAAGTCATATGTCACAACTCTATAGCTGTTTAGTGACTAAGGTAAATGACAAAAGATGATCTTGCTGACCCCACTGACCTGCTCTCCCCCATCATGGCACCAGGGCTGCTGACCTTCTGCGCTATGGTGCTTGACCACCTCAATATCTGCAGAGAAGAGCACACTCATTACCACCATGCAAAGTTTCATTCACATGTTGATGGCACAGGACTTGCCCAAGGCCTTGCCACTCACCAAAAGTAGCAGCAGAATGCAAACCCAAACAGCCTGACCAAGCAGATGCGGGTGCATGCTTTGCCAGTGTAAAATCACAGTGATTACTTTTGCATTCTTGACACCTAAAGAGAATGCCCTGTTTTTAAAGAATGAAATCCAACTCTTCACCAAAACGTCCATAGAATTCATCCCTGGTCCTTGCTAACATCTTGCACAATCCTAAAAGATGATTCCATGATCAGGAGCCTAGCAGGCTCCCTCTCTTTGTCTGTGTTGGAGTTTAAACTGTCAGGTCTCCGTTCTCTTTCTAGCATGGGCAGCATTTCTCATGACTTCGGAAGAACATCAGTTCTGCCAGGAGGATCACCCATGGTTGGTCTTCCCTTCACTGGACCTTGTCCAGAACAAAGTGGAGGCTCTTCTTGGTCCCAGGAACCTTCCGTGGCATCTCTCTCAATGCTCAACTCCTGTCCTGTCTCACAGTCTTTCTCCATTCCATGTTGCAAAGGTTGTTCTCAGCCTCTATGAACACCACTCTGAACACAGACTCCAGCACTTAGAAAACACTTTAAAAGTATTTGTAACAGACAGAAGAGAGGGGGCGATAAAAGTAGGTAAGAAGGAGAACATATATAAATGACAAGCTATAGTTGTCTGGTGGGAGAATTGGAGGACTTTTTATATTCCTGTCAACCCGCATACAAATACAGGGAATTTCCCTTGCTAAATTCAACCTTGAAAAGCTCTGGTCTTTCATAAAATTACATCACTTAAGAGGAAATCACTACTTTTTTTTTTTAAACATAAGCCAGACCAAATACTGAGAAATGTACAACGGGAGAAGAAATAATAAAATCCAGAAAGCAGTTGCCACAAATGTGGTGTTCTCCTGAAACCATCACACGAGGTCTGCTCGCCTTGAGCCCACAGCATCCCAGATGTGAATTTAAACCATCATGAAATCCACACCAGCCCACATGATGGAGTCAGAGAGATTGACCGCGCTAAGTGGCCTGCTACCAAAATTCTAAACACAAAATAATTTACGTCAAAAGGGAACACAAAACAAGAGTGGAAATATCCTTCTAGTCATGAAGTAAAAAAAAAAGTTTAAAAATAATTTTATCCCTCTCAGGTCTCTGAGGTGGTTGAAGAATAGACAGCTAGAGTCTCATAGTTAAATTTTGAGTTGTTTAGGAATCAAGACGGTGTTATAGATCTAAGAAGATACTCTTAAAAGTGTGTTGCAAGTTAGTATGAATGTTGAGTCACATATAGACCTTTAAACTCATGGAGATGGTTAGATAATAGAATGTTAAAGTCAGGGGCCAAATATGTATAAACTGGACATTGGGATGGTATACTGGGCCATTTAACTCTCATAAATGTGGCATATTTATATCTGTTGTTTTGTATAATACTTACTGTTATAAGAGAAGGAACCATCTGTTGGACTGAAAGGGGAAACTTCTGGGGGGAAGAGGGTGGAAGGGGGAATAGGGAGGGGTTTGTTACTGAGATGTAACTTGAAGAAAAAAAAGTAAAGTATTAAAAAAAAAGCAAAAAAGAAAAAGAAGTTTGTCAAGAGATTGAATCCATTTATCATGGTGTGGTAAGAAAAATCTCCTGTTTTTTTTTTTTTTTTTTAATCCTTCCTCTTACTTTACCTTGCTTTTGTCAAGGTCAAAAAGGAAGGTGTCCTGGGTGTTGTGGTATACTCCTGTAATCACAGTGCTTACAAGATTGAGGGGGGTCAGGAGTTCTGGGTCAGCCTCGGCTACAAAATACATTCAAGGCCAGCCTAGACCACATGAGAACCTGTCTCTAAACTGACAAAAAAACATGGACACAACAACACACCAGGACAAAAAAAGAAAAAAAAAACCCGAAAGAAAGAGAAAGAAAAAAGAAAAACATTTGCAGAGGATGGTGATGTGCTGCACACAGTGGAAGTGATCCCTCCGGAGTCAGCTGTATTGGAAAACATGTTCAGGCTTTAATTAGCATCAGGCCTGTTTTCCTCAGGCAAGGGCTGCCCCTTCCCTGCAGGGGTCCAGGCAGTCTCAGGCAGTTTGTTCTGACATCGGTCTTCCCCTCTCAAGCCACTTCTGGAAGAAGCTAGCTGTAATCAGTCACAGATGGGAAAGACAGACGGAATGAAGGACACTGTCCCACAAATTAGGAAGTAGAACAAACAAGCCACAGAGGACTTTTCCATCACCCTGAGAGCTGCTGCTGCAGCTTCCAGCACGTGTCCCTTGCAGCTCTTAGGTTACCTTTAGGCCTTGAGAACATCGTTGTCCGCTGGGTACCACCCAAACCATGGTTTGCTATTGAGTCTCTCCTGGCCCCCGGACAATGTCTGCTCTGGAGAGGAAATGGAAAACCCAGGCAGGGTTTCAGGTTTATGTGCAAGTCCTGCAGGAAAAACCCTCCTTCTGAAAATGTTTGAAGTTGGTTCCAGGTATACAGATTTAAAAATAAAATATATTAAAAAGAAACTTTTAAGAAAGGTTTGATTTTTGATCTGCAAGCCTGACATTATAAGAAATTTCGAAGTTTTGATAGACTTAATCCCAACCGCTGGAGGAATGAAATAGCAGCCTGGACTGCCAAGGCAAACCCGGACCACACCAAAAAAGCCATGGGCTTGCAAGGGTCTATCTGCCAGGTTTTGTCTGGCAAAGGCAAGCTAATAAGTAAATACTCAGTATCCCAATCCATCAAGCTGAATGTGGCTTTGCCCGAGCCTAGAAAAGGCCTGAAGTGACCGTCACTGACAATGCTGCCCTGACACGGCCAAGAAGCCTGTGACACACACAATGAAAAATGCAGTTTTAGACATCCCTTGAGAGTGTTCACAACTGTCCTCTGCACATTGTGGCACTCTCTGTCTCTGTCTGCACAGATGCAGGCACACACAGGCATGTGTGTGTGTGTGTGTGTGTGTGTGTGTGTGTGTGTGTGTGTGCGTGTGTGTGCATGGCATGTCGGTACTTTTCACTACCCAGATTTCCTTATGGATTTTGACAACTTGTGGATATTTATTGTTTCCTGGTTGCTGCTCTTCAGGGTGATTTTCTTCCTGGTACAAGTGTTTGTAACTAACTGTTGAGCAATATCATCTCAGCAGAACCAAGCCACAGAGTTCTTTTTATAACACTGGGAATGCCTGGGTCTTAACTGCAGAGTTGACCCTCTGGCTAGGCCCTGTCATCTAGTGGGACCAGTGTCGGTTTTTGAAGATGGGTTTCCAATCATGGATTCAGAAAATGGGTTGAAAAGGAGAAGGGTGGAGCAGGGAGGAAAGGAAGCTAGGCCTTCTGGGAGTCAAAGGCAGTTCACTTTTCTTGCTTCAGAAAACCTAGTCACTGGAAAGGTCCACTATTAAATTTGGCCTTTGGTGGTGTGGGTAGGCATGGCTTCTGTCTGTTAGCTCTCCAAAAGAGAATTCAGGGAGATCTGTGATTTGTGGTTAGTGGACTGGGGAATGGAACAATTAATAACGTTGTTATTAGAAGAGAAGGAAGATCAAAGAATGCAAGGAGGAAAAGAAAGAGGAGGACTCTGATTTATGTTCCAATTCAATTTCGTTCATTGGCAGTTATTTATTTACTCTGTGGGAGTATATGTTGGAGGGGGTTGTGTTCCTGTCTGGGTGGGAGTGAATGTGGGTATACAAATGCTGAAGAATGTGTGTGGAGGTCAGAAGACAACTTGCATAAGTCTCCTTTCTCTTTCCACCATATTTGTGGGTCCCAGTGATAGAACTCAGGGCACTAGGCTTGATATGGTGACAAGTTCCTTAACCTGCTGACTCATTGCCAGTCCTTGATTCATTTAATACATACATGAATGTCTAAGTCTCTTCTATAGGCTATAACAAAACACCAGAAACAGCTTCCCTTATAAACAACAGATATTGATTTTTTTGTTACACCTATAGAGGCTTGGAGTCTAAGATCAAATAGCTTTGCTATGTGGCAAGAGCTTGCACTTGGTTTGTGGATGGCACCTTCTCAACATCTCCTGTCTTAATTACTATTCTATTGCTGGGAAGAGACACTATAACCAAGGTATCTTGTAAAAGAAAGCATTTAGTGGGGTTTTCGGTTTCAGAGGGTGAGTCCATGACCACTATGGAAGGAATCATGGCAATAGGTAGGCAGGCAGGCATGGTGCTGGAGCAGTAGCTGAGAGCTTACTTCTGATCTTCAAGTTGGAGATGAGGGGGAGAGAGAGAGAGAGAGAGGGAGAGAGAGAGAGAGAGAGAGAGAGAGAGAGAGAGAGAGAGAGAGAACACAACTGGGTCTGATGTGGGCTTTTGAAACCTCAAAGTCCACCCTCAGTGACATACCTCCTCCAATAAGGCCACACCTCCTAATCCTTCCCAAACTGCTCCACCAACAATGACTCAAGCATCCAAACATTTGAGTCGCTGGAGCATCTTCAATGAGTGTGCCAACCTCATCCATCAGGACAAAGTCCTTGGGATTGAGTCTCTTCCAAAGACCATTACCCTGGAAGTCGGATCCTAAGATGTGAACCTGAATCTGAAGGAGGGGGATACAAATATTCAAAGCACAAGGATGAGTCCTAGAAATGTCAGCTGGCCAGTGTGCTTCCACATGGTCCAATGTCAGGATCCTCATCTCATTGTCTTGATAAAGCAAAAAAGAAATACATCTATAATTCTGCTAGCTGTACAACTGTTCCACAGTCTCTTTACTGCTTCTTGATATGGAAAAATTCTAAGAAATATTTTCTGAAGATTTCTTGAATTGCTATTTTTTATTTCAGAAAACATAGTGATCCTGTCATCTAGAGAAGCTCTGTGTGTATATGCATGTGTGGGGAGGAGGGGCATAGGTGGGGGAGCTGGGGTTCTCTACAGAAGGAGACATGATCTAATTCATTTTTTGGTCCCTTTTCATGCCTCTATTAGAAATAGCAATGCAAACCATATAAAGTTTTGCAGTCTGTCCGCAGACACTTAAACCCAACCGGCTGGGAAGCAAATGATTTTATTTTGTTTTTGTTTTTTTTTTTTTCTTAGCATGTTATTGAGTAAGCCATAGGGAACCCATATTGTCTCTGGGTTTTCATTTCAGCTCCCGATTCCATTCTTTTTTATTGGCTCAGAGACTGTGACTCTGCAGACAGCTTAGGACAGGCCACCTCAATCACAAGACTCTGGAGGAACTAACTAACTGATGATGACGGTGGTGGTTAAAAAACACACCATAGATCTGCGAATGGCAACCCTCACTCTCTAGTACTTCCCTGTCTTCTCCTCCTTTGACCAGTCCAATCTGTATATAGAAGTGATCTGGAAGTTCTTCTTCCCATTTTGCTATGGAGAGTGTGGCCTGTCCCAGCAAGGAACACAGTCCTGAACACTCTCAGTGTTTGATCATGGGATGTCTTTTACAGGCTCATGTTTTGAATGCTTGGTCCCCAGCCACTGGTGTCTTCTCTAAGAGGCTGTATGAACTTAAGAGAGTGGAGCCTTGCTGCAAGAGGTAGGTCACTGGGTCACACTTTTAGAGTCTGTCCCCTTTCATTGTTTCCTGGTCTTTATTGAGGGGAAGGATGAGCTCTCATAGGCAATGTCCTGGTCAAGCACATGGAATCAAGCAACAGTGGAGTGAACCCTCTGGAATCCTGAGTCAAAATGTCATAAATCTCATGAGCTTTCCTCTCAGGCTGCAGTGGGAAGTTGGCCGGCAGGCCTGCTAGGACAGCTGGCCTTGTCAGTGAAGCCCCAGGAACCTCTGACGGTATAACTTTAACACTATTATACATTGTGGCTCTCTAGTCTGAGGCCCCAGCAGGTTAAGGAGGCCCTTGGCTTTAAAAAGACTTCATGAGACATTTTACTGTACAAGCTCAAATTACTCACTTGATAACGCTTGCTCAAACTCAACAAAGGCGTTAAAAGCAACTTCTTTTTTTTGTTTGTTTGTTTGGGGTTTTGATGTTGTTGTTTTGAGACAGGATTTCTCTGTGTAACAGCTCTGGCTGTGCTGAACTCATTTTGTAGACCAGGCTGGCCTTGAACTCACAGAGATCGGCCTGCCTCTGCCTCCCCAGTGCTGGGACTAAAGGCGTGTGTCACCATGCCCGGCTGCAACTTCCTTTTAAGACTCAGACTCTAACAAGGATATTCTGATCTCTTACCTTTGTGTGAGAATCCACCAAGATCCTGGCACCATACATGCCCCTCTTCTGCTGGTGATGGAAGGTATGTTGCAGTGATGTGCAGTGATTAGCTAACAGCTGGTTGCACTCCACCGCTGGGCAGATAATGTCACATGAGTCCTCTGCACATAGTGATGTCTATACCTCTATTGCCACACCGAGTCAAATGCCATCCTCCTGTGCCCACAGAAGAAAGTGTGGTGGACAGGACACAGGAGATGCCCAGTAGGTTTCGCTTTCTCTGAGCCTCGAGATGGTCGCTCTCAGTGGAGAATGGAGCTCAGCTCAACATCTTGAGTCAGTAATTTGAGGACACAGAATTCTAGCTTCTCTTCCATCTATGACTTATTGGGTGGCCTTAGGTAAGTCACCCCTGTCCTTTCTTGGGGTAGCAGAAAAGCCTTAACTATAAGCCATGGTTATTTGTAGACGTATCATTGAATCCCTTTGTTGTTAGGAGCAGAGAAGGAGTGGAGGTAAAGAGAGAAAGGGAGGAAGAGAGAAAAAGAAGAGAGAGAAGGAAAGAGACTGAAACAGAGAGGGAGAGGGATGGAAAAGAGGAGAATTCAGATAATGAGAGTAAGCCCCGTGAGGGCAGAGGCTATGCCTTACTAGGTTTACTTATTCAGAACTCATCATCAGTAATATCATCCCTAAGTGATAAAGAATGAGTCACTTGTCTGAGACAGATATCCCCGGGGTGACTGTGAAATTTACTGCAGTTCTAAGGGTGATTCGTAAAATCCCTTCTCTGGATTTTCCTAAAGGAAAGCTACAGTTTTACATTTCCAAAAATTAGGGATAGACTTTCATTTATTTATATTTTAAAGAGGGCTTATTTTCAATGTAAAGCAACCTTTCTGGAGCCTCTGCCAGCAATGAATAAATTGAGAATATATAAAATATGACACTGTAAACTGCACCCCCATAATCTATCATCCACACATCTGCTATGGATGGTACGAGACAACAATAACCCTTTGGTTTAATTGGGCTCATGAGTAGGAGCATATGTGTGATAATGGTCCCATTGACATTGCTTTGCACCCAAGGAATGAAATTAATGCCTGCTGGCATAGGAGGTTCTGTGGGGTCCTCTCTCCCCTGGAAGGACACATGTGCTGCTATTAGCACAAACAGGAGTGAAGCCCAAGCTTCGGGGTTACAAAGATGCCCTTGGGGTGCAGCATCAGAGAGGCTAGCCAATATTCTGGTGAGTTCAATGGGACTGTGCACTCCTGGAAAGGCCTGAAGTTGTTCCAGGAGCAGAGGGGGGCTCTCTGCAGGTCTGGCTGCAATCTTAATAGAAGTGCCTGGTAATGACGACTAATTGTGTGTGCGGGCATGCATATTGACACGTGTGGTGTGTCTCTCTCACTCTTGCTCCAGAACTGGGTAGTACACCGTGGTCAGAATAGTAGATGCTCGATGCTCATCCTCTACCCTGGGTCTCATGTCAGTGACAGCCACAAACACAGATTTGGCCAACTCTGTCTCTTCTGGTGCCAGGAGGGCAGTCGAATTCTGTGTACTTCTGTCCGTCAGGGGGTTAAAATGACGCTGTGGCTACCAGACAGATTCACAAGGCAGATTCTGGTCCTCTTTCCCTAGGATGGGTGTAGCAAACCCTGGGCTCACCCATCGTGGGCAAGGTAAGATGAAAAAAGGTTCACCTTACACTGGTACCCTTGGTGAGATCAGGTGCAGGGGTGCATACCCCTTCAAGGGTTCTGCAGTCTGTTTCCTAGTAGGCCTACTTCATGGGGATCCTGAAGGTCATGCTGCCCCACCACCTGTGTTGGGTAACTCAGCTGCATGAGCATGCTCCTAGCTACAGTGGAGCTGGAAACCCAGCCTTCCCGAGCCCAGAGCCTGGAAGCTGAGTAACACAAGGCAATTATCTGTTTTGAAGGAATACTCTGATTTGACATTCTTAAGGAGTCACAGACGTCTGATTTCATAATATAATTTGTAGAAGTAAAAAAGGCGAGTTAAACATTTGCTTACACATATCATGTTTACATGTGTTCAAAGAACTTTCCAGAACTTTGCAGTCTCATCCAACGGCATCTTTTTTAAGCTCGCTTCGCTCTTGTAGGTTTGCAAACAAATTCCACAGCACATTCAACCGCAAATTGATTTACTTTTGGGGAAAGTCCTCGAGTTTCGCGACTTTCTTCATGCTGTTTAATGTACACACAGATGTAAAAAAGAAAAAACAATCTCCTTACACGGGAACACAAATCTGGCATTCGGAGGAGTTGGGTTTTTTTTTTTTTCATTTATTCTCAAAACGAAAGGAAAGCAGCAATGGATGAGATCCAGATTGCCAAGCAGTGTACAAATGACTTCTTGGGCCCTGTCTCAGCATGACTGACAGCCAGGACCTGGGCAGGGTGGGTGAGGGAGAGAGGAGCTTCCCCAGGGAAGGAAGCTAAGTTCCATTGCCCACTGGCACCAGCATCCACTTGGCTGCAGAGACAGGAGGCATCTCCAATTGCATGCTATGTCTCACATCCCATCAAACTAGATCCATATGTCCTGTGTTAGTGACTACTACATTCCTTGACTGTCCGTTTGAGCTGTGACCCTATGCTGTTCATTGCTTGGCCTTGCAGCTCTAGCAGGAGCCTCTTGGCTGATTTCGCTGATCCTATGCTCTCTGTGTTCTAGCTCATGCTTTTCACTGCTCCCACAGATCTAACCCACACCACAGACACACTGACACCCTTGTAAAAGCCACGAAGATTCCCTTTCTTCCAGCCAAGGTGCTATCTCTTTAGTGTAATGCCAAAGACACCACTGTCTAGCCACATCCCAAGATGAGCCTCCTGTCCATACTGATGACATTTGCACCCATTGTTCTGTTGACCAGGAATGTCTTTCTGATTTGTTTCCACCTTAAAAACTCTTGCTTGTCATTCAAAACAGTCGAAGATAACTGCTTCTGGAAATAATCTGACCAGCATAATTTTGGGATATTGTTTCCTGTGTCAAGGACACACACTTCTTTTCTGTAGTGTCTGCCACCCTATATGTTCCCTTCTCTCTCTCTCTCTCTTTCTCTCTCTCTCTCTCTCTCTCTCTCTCTCTCTCTCTCCCTCTGTGTGTGTGTGTGTGTGTGTGTGTGTGTGTGTGTATGTGTTTGTGTGTGGTGCATATGCAGGTGTGCCTGCACATGTTTATGGAGACCAAAAGTAATTATCAAGCATCTTCCTCAATTGATCTCTACATATTTTTTGGAGACAGAGTCTCCCACTAAATCTGGAGCTTGTTGATTTGGTTAAGCTGGTGGCCAGAAAGCCCCAGAGACCCTTCTGTAAGTGCCTCATCAATGCTGAGTTTATAGATGTATGCCACTGTACCTGAATTTTATGTCATTGTTGAAGATCTCAACTCAGGTTCTCTTGCTTGCTCAATGAGCTCTTTAACAACGGAGTCATTTCCCTGCCCTCCCCATGTGCTTTTTACTAGAGTTTTTTCTGATAAGATTTAGCTTTTATCAAAGACAATATGTGTTTGTTGTCATGTATAATATTAAACATGGCTTCTACACACATTGCAATGTTGCAAATAAAGAAACATGTTTAAACCTGTTCTTGAAAACAGAATATATATAATAATGCCAAGGTCATGGCTCAGAGGTACCCTTCATTGCCCAAAACTTACTACAAAAGAAATAGAATCCTGATTCATCCCTGTATAGAATCCAGAAGAGGCTAAACAAAATGACTTATTCTATTGACTTGTTATACTTAGACATCACCCTCCTACAAAGGATCCTTCTGCCCTGGAATCCAATGGTATGATCTGAGGAAGTGTTCTTTAAGAAGACCAACACCCACAAGGGCTGGGAAACCTAGGATAGGGAGGGTAGGAAGTCTTTTCCTTCAGTTGTGATGACAAGTGCTTGTATGGCCAAGTATCTCAGATTGCTAAACCAAAGTCATCATGGCTGCTGTTTTAGGACAGTGCTCTGCCCTCCTCCCTGTGCCCATTCTGGCCCACCCCTTACAGGTAAATCCTAGTCTTTGTAGGGCATCTCCACCAGGATGTTGCAAGTGCCTGGGCCATATCCTCAGCTAAATGGATCCACTGGATGCAGCCTTAATAGCATGGAATTAAGGAGGCCGAAGTTTACCAACAAACACATCCTCCAATCTGCCTGACTTCTGTCCCTCAATGAAGGAGCATATGTCCAGCCTCCTGCCTTCCAAGGTTTTGGGGTTTGCTTTTGCTTAATTGTTTTTGAGAAGTTAGTAAATAACCCAGTGGCTGGGCTGTGAAGGTCTCATTTGTGTGCAACCTGGTTGGCAGCTGGTGGCCCTGGGTAGCTTCACTTGCAGCCAGAGTGTATCCATTAAAGCTTGGAAACCCACAGTGTTAATAGGAACCAGGCAGGGGAAGTGAGCTGAAACCCGAAATGTGTTAGCAATGACTCTAGCTTTGCTCAGCTGTGTAGGACCCAGTCCTGTCACATACAGGCAGAACTAGAGTGTCTCAGGAAAGGTCATAGCAAAGTTTCAGGGTTCAATATCTGGGGCTTTGTGGGTCTCTTCATCCAAGTTGATGACTACCAGAACCCCCATCCAACCACTAGTCCCTAGGGTCTGATGCTAAAGTCTTGGCCTCCCCATCATTCCCTACCTCCTTGCTTTTCTACACCCCTTGTCCACTCCCATTGATCTCCATCCCTAGTCCACACAATGGTCAGGAACTCAAGAATTCCACTGGAGGAGTGCAGTCTGGCAGAGACAGACACGAGGGAGAAGTCGGGGCTGCATGAGATGGAATGGTGGTTTCTTTCAGGGATCACATGTGCAGGGCTTTGACCATGGCATGCCATGTGACTAAATACACAGACTTCATGGCAAGACTACTGATTCAGAAAGAAGAAGCCATGGACTACAACCTTCAGAAAGACAGTTCACTGAGCCATTGAAAATAAAATAGATGCTTTTATT
The DNA here is from genome assembly GCA_907164525.1 of Lophiomys imhausi. Classification (NCBI taxonomy): domain Eukaryota; kingdom Metazoa; phylum Chordata; class Mammalia; order Rodentia; family Muridae; genus Lophiomys; species Lophiomys imhausi. The sequence continues at coordinate 12,901,315 of CAJQZJ010001511.1, forward strand.
CTGCTGAGGTCATTTTGGGAACCCATTCAATGGCCTTAGGAGAACAGCAGAACAAGACTGTGAACCTCAAACCCCCTCACCTAACCAGTATTTTCTGAGAGATGTGGTACTCCAGCCTGCCCCACAAAGCTCACATCAATGGTACCTAGGGGCTTCCATGTGCAAAGGGCTGGGAATCCCTATTACCCAGAAGCCCTGCCTGCAATCACCCTGTGGGAACAGCACTCAATACTCTTTGCAGATGCCTGTGTCCAGCACTGAAGCTACAGCCTCCTGAGCCAACATTGCTGTTTCAGCCAAGGGGAGTCAAGGTGGACAGGTTTGTGTGCTGGAGCAAGAGGGGACTCCATACTGTGGAACCAGGAGTTGAAGGGATAAAGGCTGAGACTATGTCAGTGCAGAATTGATTCCTGGCCATCAGTGCAGAATTAAATATCTGTAGAGAAAGCAGCTAGCCAATAGTTCACTTTTTCATTTATCTGTGTGTGTGTGTGTGTGTGTGTGTGTGTGTGTGTGTGTGTGTTTTTACATTGGGTTTTACTTTTCAGTAGAAAATGAGCTGATTCCCATGGGACTGCCGCCCAGGAACTTCCGATAACATTCTGACAACTGATGGAGATGCCGCACAATTACCTGGATTGGGGGCGGGGGTGAGAGTGTTATACAATTCTTATCAGCAGAAGAAAGAACTAATTTTCATTGTAGAAAACTTGAAAATACTGGACCGATTCAAAGATGTAAAATGCCTATGACTATATAACCCAGGGATGAAACTCTCAAGATCTTGCTTGCCTCGTCATTTAAATATGATTTTAAATATTTCAGAACTACTGGAACAAGGTTATGCTCTGACTCACTGAACTACTGAAAATAAAGTGGATGTTCTCTGTTTGCTAAGATCATTGTGGTAACCTATTCAATCCATGTTGGCTCTGTGTGTGGACTATCCCATCCTTATGTTCTTCTTCAGGACATGGTCTTCTTATTTGGAATAAATATTGATTAATTTTCTTTCTTTCTTTCTTTTAAACAATGTATGCTTGGAATGGAATCCAGGCCTTGTAGAAACTAGGTCAGTGGATATACTGAGCTACATCTCCAGTCCTCTTTCACTTTTTAAGCTTTTACATTTACTCTCTCTGTCTCTCTCTCTCTCATTCTCTCTCTCTCTCTCCCTCTGTGTGTGTGTGTGTGTGTGTGTGTGTGTGTGTACCATAACACACTTGAGGTGGCCAGAAAAATAACTTGCAAAAGGAGCCCATTCACCCATTCACTTCTTATAGGATATGAATTCCAGACATGGAGTTCAGGTCATCAGCTCCAGCTGGCACATTTCCCTGCCAAGCCATCTCTCTGGCTCCCTTTCACTGTTTCATTTTATTTGAAGGAGAGAGAGAGAAAAAACAAAACAAAACAAGAAAAGTGGGATTCCAGAGTTACTCTTAGAAACTCTAAAATGATTTTGACAGCACATTCATAGTTTGGGTCAAAACCAATGCACTCACCTTCTATGCTCTCAGTTTTGAATAGTATAAACTACCATCTGCGCCCTAGTCAAAAGGTAGGATCTTCCATATGTGTGAGCTATGTCAGGACCATAGAGACAAAAGGGTGAGGTGAGGGCGACATACCGAAAGCAGAGGCTGAGACAGTTCAGAGTCTTTCTCCAAGGACTGCCCCTCACAGTTCTGCAGACTGTCACTCTTTGGTTCACTGTTGACTTTTGCCTCCTGTCTTTGTTTATCTATTCCAGACAAATGGAAATCCATGGGTAATGAATTAATCTACTTTTCAGCTCTAAGGATTCTTGAATGTTTTTTAGTATATCACAATTTTCTATTGGTTCATATTTATTGTGCGTAGGGCTGGCTTTCATAAAGACAACCTTCTAGTGTAGCCTGTGTTTTGACCCCATTCAACCCTCCCTCTGTTCCATAGTCCACCTACCCCCAAAACTCCCCTTCTGTTTTTATGTCATGACCCATATTATACACAGTCACACAGAATCCTAATGTTTATTAACCATATTAGACACATTTTGATCAGACTGCACAAAAACGTGGTGAGATATTTTTCAATTGGTCACACCCAAAGGAGAAGAGAATGTGTTTTCTTCCCTTCCTTCCATCAGTAGGAGTTTGGAGGACGGGTGACTAACAGGTGAGGGATGTAGAGGAAGAGACTTGTATGTCTTTTAGCCAGGGTAGATTAAGGAAAAAAACAGCATGGGGTTCGGCATTCAGCTTGCCCACCTATGGAGTGATACTTGGCGTTTTTGAATTTTTCATGAACACCTGCCTTGAGCCAGACACCATGCCGGACATAGTAAGGTCAGATGACGAGCCAGACCTATATAAGGTCCTTTGCAGCCATGGGCTGGTGTGGACAGAGGAGAGTTGCTGGATACCAATATTCACTCCTACTAGGGACAGATGGGTGTGGCAGAACCGTGATCAAATTGACACTAGTTCTCTCTGGAGGTCTCCAGAGAGTGTCTCAGATCACTGCTGGGTAAGAAGCAGGTAAGGGAATGCTGAAACTAGATTTGGTCTTTGCAGTGTGACCTTCAGCCATGCCCAGACTCTCCCCTGTCCCCATTCTTCAGTTTCTAGGTGGCTAGGAGATTGTGAGAAGCCAAGTCAGACTAGTATAGCACCGTTCATAGTAGTTGCATACTTTAGGCACTTACTGGACAGTGAAAGTAGAGAAAAAAATATGATTGTTGTCATTTTATCCACTAAACACTAGAACCTGATTCTAATTCATGATGGCTTTCTGGACTTCTGTCATGAGTGGCTGCCGCAGCACCAGCATGCCTAGTCTGGTGGTGTTATAACCACATCTACCTAGAGGTTGCTACTAGAGGTCAATGTCAGTATGGTTTCTCTAAGCCAGCAACCTTGTGAATTCTTTAGGTGAACTAAAAAAAATCATCTCCGAACACTCAAATGCATAGCAGGTAAATGAGCCAGGATGAAGGTCCTGGCCATCTGAAGGCCAACATCCATGCTACATACACTGCTCTAGTTTAGCCCCCACCCTGTCTCTCATCAGATTAGCAAGAGGGATCAGGGAGAGACAATCATGTAGCGCTGGCAGAACTGATCATGTGTTCATACACAATCACTTAATGTTTTATTCTCTGTTCAGCTATCATTGGGTCACCATGGGGTTAGTCCTAAAGATGCTGTTGAGGCTACGGGATGGAAAACTACTCATCTTATTTTATAGAATCTCATGACCTAGAAGGGTGAAGGTCTCATGGGCAATAAATACTGTGTGATAAGGTGAGAGTCAGTAGAATGTTGCTTACTATGTGGCCCCATCCCGTTTCCTCTCTCTTCTGACTCAATTGATTCTACATCACTAACTTCTGTTTGTACAAGTCTTGAACTTCCATGAACTCTTAGCTCTTTTTTTCCAACAGCATTCATTGCTTCCAAGGCTCCATAAAACATTCTTCAGCCCTTCTGCACAAGGCTTTTCTTTTTTTTTCTGAATTTCTAATGAGGCACAATATTGCTTATTGCCTAAAATACACATACCATTGCTTTTATCCTAAGGTTCATTTCCAGCTTAGCCTTGACTTATAGATGTGGCTCCACTTGCATTCTATTCCTCCTAGCAAATTAACCAGCTCATAGTATGCACTTCATCAGCATCTTCTGACTTACTGTCTTTGAAACTTTCATAGGCAAAGCTGGGAAGGTACAGTGACACTGGATATAGGAAGTGTTACAGAGCAGTTGGGACACTTGCGTGTGGAGTATCCCATGTTCCCAAAGTGGGTAGAGCAACTTGATACATAAGCCAGATGGAAGAGAGCTTTTAAGCCAATCGAGTAAGCCTTGTTCATTCCAGTGAACTGGAAATGATGTGGTCATGAACATGACCTCTTCTGCTAGCAGATCACCACCAAATATTGGGGAACCCCTTAGAGAGGGGTCACCACCCTCCCCTGTCTAGATGGTCAGACAATTGTGCATTTTGTCATGTGACAAGAATGGGGCAGATCTACTCAGCCTCTTATTGAATGTTGGATTTGGGTTTTTGTTGTTGTTGTTGTTCATTTATTTTGTCAGTTCAGCCTCTGCACAAGATTTCTTCAGCACACTGCTTTCTTGCGCATCTCTGAATGCTAACCTCAAGCAGGGTCCAGAGAAGATTCTCATGCTGTTGAATTTGTTCTTTAAGTCACACAGTGGAATTGTGCCTTTCAGGTTGGTTTGACTTGCATTTGGTTTAAATCAGACTCAGTCTTTTCATCTTCTGGTGAGATCTACAGGTTTCTATATCAGCCCAGACCCTGGAAGCTTCACATCTTGGAGGGCTCTGCTTAAGTTTCAGCCAGAAGGAAGGCCTGGGCCAAATATGTTGCTTGGAGATTCCAGGAGTACCTGCACAGTGAGAGCTAAGAATATGTTCACAAATTCTGATAGAAGGTGAGGCTCTTCCCCAGAAATGACCCTCTTGGCAAGCCTATAGCACTATGAAGGAGCAATTTTGTGTCCACCACCTATCACTGCTTGCATGCTTACCATGCATCAAGATACATGTGAAAGGTTAATGGGGAATTTATATATTATATATTATATATTATATGATACATAATTATATATTGCATATGATATATATACATATGCCAGAATATTTATGTTAGATAAATAGTAGGTTACAAGTTTGAGACAGTAGTACTATTTGTCTGTGGGCTTAGTTTTAGTCTCCAAATATTTCTGAGTTGGGGCCTTTTTCTACCATAAAGTGTAACATCTAGGAAAGTGTACAAAACACATAGCACCTATCCCTATACATGACACCCAATGGATTATGTGGGCACTGTATTATTCCAATTGCTATCTCTTCTTCCTCCTCATCCTCACTATTCCCATCACCAGCATCGCCATGTTAGACCATTACCCTCATTATCATCACCATCATCACCACCATCACTACCTCATCATCATCATTACCATCCTTATAACCACCATCATGACCACTGTCATTACCATCATGATCAGCACCATGGCTACCACCACCATCATCACCATCATTATTGCCATCCAATGCAATGTTCATTATCACCACCTCTGCCATCGTCATCACCACCATCACTTTCAACCTCATGGACATTACCACCACGATCACCACTATCATCATCTGGACTCACTAAAAGAAGCCTTAAGAGTAAGGGAAAAAACAACTGATATTCTAGAAGGCAGATAGGTTGCTAAGGTAACTGAAGACTGAAACATATCCCAGGTAGAAAGAAGAATTTATGCAAAGAGTCAGAAGCATATATAAATGAGCTGGGTTATTTTTAGGAGTTAGCAATAGTTGAAATGACTGCATATATTCACTTGTTGGAGCAAAGAGTGTTGGCATATAGATCTTTTAAAGAGCTGGGGTGTTGAATGATAGATGGTGGTCAAACCCTAGGAGGTCTTGAATGGCACTTAACAAAGCAGAAATAATTAGAAGTGGCTGACAACATTAAGCTCAGCATGGCCATTGGTGTGAAAGCCCAGCTAGAGAAAAGATTGGAGATCCCATGTCTAGAAAGACCAGGATGGAGCAGGAACATAAGGAGGAATCTAGTACTTAAAAAGCAATTAACAGCAATGAATACAAGGCAGCTAAGATTATTTTCAAAGGCTATAAAGATAGATTTCTTTTCCTGCTACTCTTCTGATAAAAGGGCTTTTTGATTCCTAAATTCATAAAATAATTGGGCATTTACAATTCAGCTTCAAATTTGTGAAGCCATTTACATGGCTTCAGAAAATGACCCCCATGGAGGGACAGGTTTGAGATGTTGGTTTCTCATTTGTTTTACTGGTCATGAGTTGACATAATTTCAGATACCTCCTTACAGAGAATAATTTCTTCTAGGAATTGCTGTATGTAAGGTGTGAGACCTTAGCAGATCTGAAAGGACAACTGGAGTGGGGAGAGGAGGGGAAAAGGAGGGATGTGGAGAGGAGAGGAAAGGAGGGGAAAAGGAGGGGTGTGGAGAGGAGAGGAAGGGAGGGGAGGAGAGGAGAGGGGAGGGGAGGGGAGGGGAGGGGGGGGAAAGGAATGAGAAGAGAAGAGTGTGAGAAAAGAAAAAGTAAATATATACCTTCTTCTTTGGATACCAATGTCCATAGTTCTATTTTAAAAGATTTTAATTTTTAATGTATGCTTCAAGTGTTCAAGAGAGCTTCTTGTGTATAACATAAAAGACTCTTGGAAAAATTGTTTTTATTTTAGAGAGCTTTAGAGTTGGTGCCAGGAACATGGAGATGAAACACACATTGTCCCTGCCTCAGGGAGTCACACGTCCATCCCAGGACACAGGCATGGACATGCTAGATCACAGGAGTTGTGATGACAGGCACAGGAAACCAGAGTAGAGGCACCCATCTGCCTGGAAGAGCCAGGCGAGGGCTTTTGTGGGAGGCGAGAGAAACCCTGCAGCCCACAGTGGTGGCAATTTGCTTACCATATGCTGGCCATATTTTCTGAATCAAAAAATCAAGAATCATGATCTGACAGTTTGATGATGGGACAGAATATTGGAAAGCAAGGTGGTGGCCACCATAGTGGACCATCCCAATGCAAAGGGAAGGCAGAGTTTGATCCACAGGATAACCAAAGTCAGGGATCCTGCAAATGGTTCACATCAATGGTCTACTGCCTGGGTAGGAACCAGGGTTCCCAACCTCACCTCCCTGTCTGAGCAATAGCGAGGTTGTTTCCTGCCTCAAAGAGAACAGAACAAAGCTTGCTGTAATGTTAGCACAACACATCTTAAGGGCTTTAAAAGGTACCTGGTCTGAACATCACCTCACTTCAGCAGTAGAGAAACTGAGGCTCAAGGAAGGTGGAATGACTGCCTGGAGATGGTAAAGCTGTGATGGGATAGGGTTAGGCTGGGTGGTACTCTTACCCCAGTGGCTGGTTTGGGGACAAACCAAAATCAAAAAAAGCTCATGAATTGAGAGACACTCAGACACTGGTTTTGGCCTCCTGGGTACCATTTAATAGATTCTAGACAAACAAGAGTCGCTCCCCCGCCCCCCATTGGATGGCCTTGGGCTCAAATCTAGCAGGATACTGAGGAAGCTTTCATACTGGATGTAAGAAAGACAGAGGAGGATGCTAGAACACCAATCAGCAATACCAAAATGCCCCAAGGACCATAACTGTCCATAGAGTGTGGAGCCAATCTCCATTGATGATGGATCAGGGAGGAAAAAAACCTCACAGGATGGAGACATAGCATGTACTTGGGCACTTGGGAAAGAGTTCACCTCGGGTGGACAAGTAGGAAGTGAAAATCCTTCCACGTGGGAAGCAAAACCTCCCACGCATGGGGCTGGAGCAGGCACCCAACTGCCAGCAAGGCCCACCAGCTCTCACTTCTGCTCTCTGACTCAGGGAGGGGCTGTGCTCCAGGAACTTGTGTTGCCAAGAAACACAGAGGGCCTTCACAGCCAAGAAAATGTAAGGCGCCTGCCCAGCATGTGAGAAGGGCAGGGAAAAAAGAAGTGGCTTTTTCTCTGTGGCTGACAAGTATCAGCCCAGAACCCTGAGATGAAAACGCATGGCAGGCCTCCTCCTTCCCCCTGATGTGGGTGTGGGCTAAAGGAGTGACAAATTGAAAAGCATCAGTAGGGTGGCCTGAGTTTGGCTCACATGTCTTCTCTACTGGAATTCTAGAACAATGCCACCCTGGGATCCAGAACTGTTTGTGGGCATGTTGTCCATGCAGGAGGCCGGCCACCCACCTTCATTTCCCTTTCTTTTTGTGCTTTCTCCTCCCTTTCCTTCTCTTCTCCTGTCCCCACCTTGTCCTTTCCCTCTCCATTCCTCTCTTGTCTTGTCCCTCTTTCTCTGCTTCCCTTTCTCTTCCCTTTTCTTTCCCTTTCTAGCTGATATATGAAACTGAAACAGACTAAAATAGAAATACTGTTTCTCAAGATGCTGGCAGATTCTATGCTGCTCACATCATCCTGATCCTTCTCAACTAAATCTCCATTTATATATCCACTGACCACTTGTCTCCACGTCCATCTCCCTTGGTGTCCTCCTGGGTGGGAGTTGATAGCCTTCCCTTTGGGCCTTTCCTGAATCACACCCTGGTGTCGGAGACTACTGTGATCAGGACCTTGACAGAAAGCTTTCATGGTCCCCAAGCTGGCTTGTACTTCAGCCTTGGTAAGGCCTGACTGGACTCTGTGAGGGAGGAGTTCTTCAGCTCAAGCTGAGAGTTAGTGAGGCAAAAGCATAGACAGCTGAAGACCTTCCATTAACTGAGCAGCCCTAGAGCAGAGCGGGAGGCAGTGAAAGCCCCACGACAAGAGTGGCACCAATGAGGGTCCAATTAGGGAAGGATGATGCTAAATGTTATCTATTCAGATGACAGAGAGAGATAGGTAGAGGGAGAGTAAGGAGAGAATGCATGAGAGAGAGAGAGAGAGAGAGCGAGAATGTGTGTCTATGTGGCCTGATTGACGCTGGCATGTAGGCAATGTAGCTAGCTACCCCGTATGCATGGGCTAGAAGAAGTTCTTAATATTTGAGACTCTCACCTTAAAATCAGCACAGACTTGGGTAAAGCAACATTGAAAGATCACATCCACGCTCTATGTGCGTTGATTTGTGCTGCAGACCCAACAACCACCCAAAGACATCCCAGTTCTACTCTGTGGCCCTAATGGACATGTGAACTCACATAGAAAAAGGAGTTCTCAGATGAAAACCATGATTTGGGAGACGATCCTCTGCCACCCAGATGGCCTCAGTGTCATCGTAAGGGAGGTTCTTAGAAGGGAATGGGAGAAGAGGTCAAAGTCAGAGAGACAGGTGACAATGGAAGCAGAGGTCAAGGTGAGAGGTATGCACCTGGTGGAAAGGGCCATGACCCAGAGAAAGCAGAAAACTCTTGAACTGGAAAAGTCAGTGAGCAAGTTCCCCCTTGGACTGTTTTTGAGGAGCACAGTCTAACCTGCTCTTTGTGCTTAAGGCCAGCCTAGGACCCCAGATTCTCAGGAGAATGTGCTGGTGGATGCCTGTCACTGCAGTGAAAGCCTAACCAAACACGACATGGGGAGGAATGGGTTCATTTGGCTTAGACTTCTGTGGTACAGTCTGTCACTGAAGGAAGTCAGAGCAAGACTCGTAGCAGGAAGAGAGGCAAAACTCATAGAGGAACACAGTGACTTGCTTCCCCTGGATTGCTCAACCCGCTTTCTTATACAACCCAGGACCACTTGCCCAAGAGTGGCACCTCTTTAGTGATCTGGGCCCTCCCATATCAATCAGATATCAAGAAAATGCCCCACAGATATGCCCATGGGCCATTCTGATGGAAAAAAATCCATCAGTTGAGATCTCATCTTCCCAGGTGACTCTAGCTTGTATCAAGTTGAAAAGACCAACCAGAACAGAGAATACACACACATTGCCTTACATTCCCCCTAAAAGTCCATAGTCACTGTGATAATGGCAATGGGATACTCATTCATTCAATTTCTCAAAAGAGTAGTGAAAAGAAAGGGCTCAGGCTGCCTTGTTGCCATGTGGTTGCCATTGGGAAGATGGGTTACTCCTTACACACTACTAATTACAGAGGGACTCAATAGTGGGGCAGATCTGAAGAACTCTGAAACACAGGCAGACATTGACTGCCTATATGTGGCCAGAGAGGAGAGTGTGACTCCTGACATATCAGGACACATCTGTCTATGTTCCATGTGCTGTTTGTTAGCTTGCTTCAACTCTTTGGACTCTGGTTCTTATTAGTCTAAGATGAACTAAACCACGTGGATATTTCAACACAAAATTTTAACCTTTCTAAATATTCTTAAATGAGCATGAAGTCCTAACATATCTGTGGCTAAGTAAGCATGTGTTTTCAAGGGGGGTGACAATACCCCCAAGAGGTCCAAAATCTTTCTCGTGGAATTGAGCTTTCTTTTTCAAGGTTCACAGCACATGTATACAGATGGTACATATGCCGGACACTGCACATCTGTGTTACTAGTGTTTGTTTCATGGGGATGGTGATTAGGATAAAATGTCCAAAGTCTCCGTTATGGGTAAAGAAGAAGTTCTGAATCCCTTGTGTGGGGAAGGCATGCAAAGTACTATTTATTAAGGCAGGTAAATGATGGAAATGAATGGTCTTAGGAACTTTCTGGAGTCAGACTGTTATAGATACAATGTGATTCTTCCACAGAACTATGCGTCTGTGTCAGCGGGACCTCTCAACTCTTTGGGGCAGACAAGAATTGCCTTGCTTGTTGGTAGTACTTAATTAGACAGAGACAGAAATGAGGTTCATACACAGGCAAATAGGCTCACTCCTATAAAGAACAGCGGTGGAGGTCTGATGAGCCTGGAACTTCCCTTTAGATATCAAAATCTGCATGTTTTAGCCCCTTCCAGGAACTGGCATAATGTTTGCAGGAGGTCTATCCCACCCTCCTGTATCAACTAAACCATCTCATTTCTTATCATCCCTGGCACTGTGTACCTGCTGCATACATGATTGTTACATTGTTTCATTAGAGAATAATGAGGAAAGAATATCAGAACATGTCCAATACAGGTATACAATGAAATATTTTCTATGTCTGCATGTTTGAGCCTAGATGAAGAAAGTCCTTTCCTACAGGGTAAATTCTTCCAATTGGCCAGTTCTACATGTGAGACTAACCATGGATCAGAGATCACAAGGAATGAGGTGGGAGGAATGTGCCACCAAATACTATATGCTAGGCCTGTGGGCACACACACGTGCGCGTGCACACACACATGTCATATAGCTTATTTGTCTATATATGCAATGTCTATACTGGTACACACACACACACACAGAGGCATGCACACATGCACTCACGCACGCACATACACAAGCAGGCACGCTCATATTCCAGAACAGTCTTCAGTGGTACATTTTTCCCATGCCTTCTGTATTTTTGGCTCTCTATAAAATATCATTGAGGAGCCATTCCTAAATCGCCTCCCTATGCCATGTTCCCAACTCCTACATATTTCTCCTCCATGAAATAAATCTACTTGTGGAATGTCCTGCGTATTTCACAGTTGTGTTAATCGGGCTCTCCTTCATGGTGACAAATGTCTGCAGTAAGAGACTTAAGGGGCAAGTTACTTGATCACTCAGTTTCTAAGGTTTCAGTACATGGTCAGCTGGTTCTGCATCTGAGATGTGGCAAATCGTGGTGACTCAGTTTCTCACAGCATCGTGAACACACAGTAAAGAGGGAATATCCCCTCTCATTTAACATCATTGTTCTCTCCTTTGTGCTCCACTGGGTCCCCCTGTTGCA
>CAJQZJ010001511.1:12912660-12934650 GCA_907164525.1 Lophiomys imhausi
AACATCATTGTTCTCTCCTTTGTGCTCCACTGGGTCCCCCTGTTGCAGCAGGATGCCCCTGCCATATCCAAGGGAGATGCCTCTCCCTAGTTACTCCTGTCTGGAATTCCAATTGCAGGCTCACTTAGATGCATACTTTCCTTATCTCCTTAGGGCTTATGAAGACACCCCAGCTGACATACAGGACTGGCCACCAGCAAGCCCCAGCAAGAAGCAGAGTCATGGCCTCATAAGTTCAGTCTGTGAGGCAGCTTACCCACACTTCCCATTGCTCAGTCTCAGTGCATTTTCCATAGGGAGCCTCTGACATGGAAGAGTGCTTTTTTCAGTCAAGCCAGGGAAGCCAAGACTAAGTTCCTACCCATTCCTACCCATTATCACCCCTTCCATAGACTCTCTCCATTAAGTTACCAAGCTCAGACCACCTTCAAAGGAGAGAATCACAGTAGGGTGTGCATACTCAGAGTGAGGGACCACTGGGGACCACCATGAAGGTTTAAGACGGGGACCTCAAAATAGACTCTCGCTTGTCCACAGTTGGAGGAAGGGCAAGATGTGAGGGATTAAAAAAACGGGCAATGAGAGGAGAGTTGATATTCGCAGAAATAATTTCTGAGAGTGTGAGCATTGGGCCAATGCTGGCATGTACAGCAAGAAGTAACATGTTGGAACCAAGCCACAGTGACACCAGTGAGCCTCTTCACCAGAACCATTTGAAGTCAGGGTATCCTCATGTCACAAGCTCATTGATTCCCCTCACAGGGAGTCCTAATAGAGGAGTGGCCCTCATACAGATCCAGAGTCACCTGCCTCTGAAATCAACCCAGTGTTCATTGCTATCTGATTCTCACCACACACACAGGTAATGTAAAGTGACCTGGGGTGACCATCAGCCAGCCTGGGGTTGAGGCTCCATCTGTATCCACAGTCCTGGTCAGAAGAAAGCCACTGATTTTCCCAAAAGCCCAGAAGTCAAGTGGCTGATTAAGTTAAGCCATCTCCACCTGAGCACACAGCCTCCCCACCACCCCCAAATCCCAGGGATGATTGCTTTCTGTGTTCACAGGTGGGTTTTTAGCAAAATGAGTAATGAGATCTCATCTCTAAATCCCTTTCCCCTAGAGACTCACCAGGGAGAATCAGCTGGTCCGAGAAGAGCCCCTGTGGCCTGTGTTTTGAAACTGGTATTGAAATTCTGTCCCTGCCTTGTTTATTTTTACCACTGCAGCTTCTCGCATGGAGACAACTACTCATTGACCTGTCTTTTCCCGTGTCACCCTAGAACTGGCCATTGTGGGCCACCCTTTCTCTCTGGCTTCATCAGACACCAAATAGGGCCCACCAAAAGTCAAACTGTAATCGATCGGGGAGACATATTCCTGTGGTGGCCTTTTCAACTCATTCAAAGCCAATTAACCCTGTCCCCCTCCATCCTGCAGTCCGAGTTGTAGTTTTTGAGTCTCTTTTGGTGATTACAGGTGAGCCACAACTTCTGCTTCTGGGACCATTGCCCTCTCCCAGGTGGACACCCCACCTCTACACACACACACCTGCTCTGCCACACTTATCAGAGTAAGAAATAGATGCTCCCTGGAGATAGTGTCTCTAAATTGCAGAAAGGGAGAGGAAAGAGACTATGAGCGACATAATGTGGAGGCTGAAGAGTTTGTCTGTCTTTTCTCTCTTCATTTTGCTTGTAGATTTTTTTAATGGCTTTGTAGCAATGATACTTTTTATTTATGTAATTTTCTAATTGCAGTGACTACTTCTGTCTAAAATTTCAAAGCTGGTTACCCACAGTCTGTGGTAAATTGTAGTTCTGTGGAAGGAGTGATAGGGCACAGAGGGTGGCCTGTGTGTGCACTAACCAATAAGCAGGCACAGTCCTTAAGGACTGTAACCAGGTCTTTCCCGGAAGAGGCAGGGATGTTGGGGGCAGAGGGTACTGTGGGCTTTTAGGATCAAAGTCCTCTGAGAACTGTTTCATTTTCTCTGTTGTTTCTTGCTTGGGGACATGGCTTTATGCTCTCTGAGCAGGTTGGCTCTTCCTTTAGCATGGTCTGATTGCCTCTTTTACACACGACATTTATTTAACATGAAAAATCTGGTCCTACTACCTCCCCAAGCCTTCCCTTCTGTAAGGCTTCTGGAAGCTAAGTGCCAGGGACACCATTTCTAACAGCCACAGCAGATACGATCACACCCACTGTGAATGGATGTGTGGCCTCTGATAGGCTTGGGGTGTCACTTTCTAGAGTCCTGTGTAGTATTTGGCATAGTAACAGTAACCTTTGCTCTACATCCTAATGGTTGCGAAAAGCCTAGTGCCAGGCGGTCAGCATGTCTCTCATCTTTCCGCAGCAAGGCTGAGGCTGATCATCCCTGCTCTATATACAAGTGTCAGTCATGTGTTAAAGCCTTCTACTGAGTCAAGGACTGAGCCAGAAACCCCTCGTACTTACGTGTTTCTTTCTTATATATTGTATGTTATTACTTTGTTTTTCTGTGTATTTTCAAATTCTCTTTAGAGTAGTTTCCATGAGGGTTTGCTCCAGTAAAAAGGCAGCTGTTTGACTCTCCTGATCATTTGCTGGTGCTGCAAGAGACAGGCAAGGGCCTCTGGGAGAAAAAGAGGCTTGGGCACAGGTGACATGGGCCCAGGTGACAAGAAAGGGCAGGAGGTGACTGCTAATGGAATCTTAGCATCCATCCACAGGAACCTCAGGGGCCTGGGGCTTTGGTGCAGTTAGTTAGGCTAAAAGAGCATGTTTGGTCATCCCATGAGACAGCCACTTAACCTGGACAATTAGACCACATATACTGACCATATTTTGTGTTAAAACCAAGGGAATTCCCAGTTCAGCTTGCCCTGGCTTCCTTAGACTCCCCTGGAGAAAGAACTGCAGTATGAACAAGAGTGTCCACTCAGCCAGGGACCTGTGGGGGGGGGGGGACTTCCCAAGGCTCCATAGGAGATTCGATGCTCACAGGGTCACAGAGCAAGTATATGAAGCAGGTCATGAATTATCCAATATTCAGTGGCAACAGTTATGATACAATTGGAGAAGAAAAGAGTAGAGTCACAAGATAGGAAGAAATCAGAAATCACCAACTCTTGGTGTGCAAAGGAACAGGCTTTGGCCACTGTAGGTGGGAGGGATGAGGTGGGGCCTGTTGGGCAGACAGTTCTTTACTGAGGTCCAAAACTGACAAGGATTGAGCAGGGCAGGGATATGGAAGAAGGCTTTGAGAAAAGGGCCTTTAGTCTCAGTGTTGTGAGGTTGTAAGCTTTAAATTTAATTTAAGCTGTAAACCTGTTTGCTAATCCATATATTCTCTTTCCTCACCCTCCAAAATTTGCCTGGTGCTCTCCCACAAGAGAGACCTCCATCTGCTATAGTCCACACACACCCCAGTCACCAGTTGGGAATCTCTCCCAGTCCATCTTGTCAGGTGCTATATGTTAGGTTGCTGGGCTCAAAGCCTCTGCGGGTCCAGGACCCCAGCAGATCCTGAATTCCATAGGTGTACTCACAGCCTCTATCATCTATAGCTTAGCCCCCATTGCCATTGCCCGCCTGACTGTATGATGAGATAGATAGATAGATAGATAGATAGACAGACAGACAGACAGACAGACAGACAGATAGATAGATAGATAGACAGATAGATAGATAGATAGACAGATAGAGAGATAGATAGATAGAGAGAGATACCCTGCTCTGAGGAAAACAAATAGACAACAAGAGTAACAAAATCAACATCATGGCACACTTAAAATCTGACTTTTTCGTATTTTTAAAATTGTGATGCAAGTTAGGACGGAAGCTGAGTTGGATATAGATCTTTAAACTCATGGAGATGGTTGCATAGTAGAATGTGATAGTAAGTTGCCAAATATGTATGGACTGGTCATTGGGAATGTATGGTAAGCCTTATAATTCTCATAATTGTGACCTAATCATTTTTGTTGCTTTGTATTGCATTTGTTGTTATAAAGAGAAAGAGCCATTTGTTGGACTGAAAGGGGGAGCTGTTGGGAAAAAGATATACCTTAAACAAAAAAAAAAAAAGGAAGCGGATTGGGGATGAGGGGGAAGAAGGTGGGAGGGTGGGACCAGAGGGGGGAATAGGAGGGAATTGTGATTGACATGTAACTTGAAGAAATAAAAAAATAATAATAAATAAAATAAAATAAATAAATAATAAAAATTTAAAAATTAAAAATATTTGACCTTCTCTTAATTTAATTTCTTCTTTATCTTCATCAGTTTGATAAAATAGATTAGAAATTCACAATATTTGGTTGTGTGTGTGTACGTGTGTCAATGGTTGCATTTACGAAGTCAATCTGACCTACTTTTAGGGTTTACTGAAAGTTCTGGAGTTCTGATCACTTTCTTCTCCATAACATACTTCAGGAGAGTAAAAAGCCAAAGTAGGAGGAACTGGGATGAGTCTCAGAGGCCAGAAAAGAGGCATTGGACCCCAAACTGTCAATCTCATGTACACTTTGGTATGTGGGACCATGTTTCAGTATGATCTTATTTAAAAAGCAGACACTGCTCCATGGATCTGCAACCACTAACCTTGCTTAAACTCTACTGCCACACAGAAGGACAGAGGTCTGGGGCTGAGTGAGGGCAGCACCCTTTGGGCTGATTGTGAGGTGAGTGAAGAGTATTGTCTTGGAGATTCAACTCCCAAAAGACCTTGTCCTTTCCCTCCATTAACAGGTAGAGTTGTGGGCTGGGGAGGTGGCTCAGTTGGTACGGTGCTTGGCTTGCATGTGTGAGGGCCTGCATTTGATCCCCAGGAGTCTGTGTAATGAAGCCAGGCCTGGAGGCACAAGCTTACAATCCCAATGCTGTGGAGGTGGAGACTCGAGACTTGCTGGTCAGACATCCTCATGTATTTGACAAGCTCCAGGTCTTGTCTCAAAGAAACAGAAGAACAGTACCTGAGACTGACCCCTGAACTCTACATACTAGTACATACATGTGTCCTCACACTCAGGCATGTGTCCCCATACATACTAGTATGTGTACACACCATGCACATAGAGACACTCAAAAGGAAGTAAAATCATGCTTGAAGCTTTGTATTTTCCTCGAGTCCCAGTCCAGGATGTTTCGCAAGGGCCACTCAGAAGGAAAACTTCAAATGCATCCTATAGTGTTTTAAATAGAAATGTTTTACCTAGAAAAGAGTTCACCCATGAGAGCCACAGTGGATAAATGGCTGAGAAAGAAATTAGGGAAACAACACCCTTCACAATAACTACAAACAACATACAATACCTGGGGGTATTTTATGAAAGAAATTGAAGAGGACATCAGAAGATGGAAAGATCTCCCATGCTCATGGATAGGTAGGATCAACATAATAAAAATGGCCATCCTGCCAAAAGCAATATACAGATTCAATGCAATTCCTATCAAAATACCAATGCAATTCTTTATAGACCTGGAAGAAACAACTCTCAACTTCATATGGAATAACAAAAAACCTAGAATAGCTAAATCAATCCTGTATAATAATAAAAAAAAAAACTCTGAAGATATCACCATCCCAGATTTCAAGCTGTACTACAGAGCAATAGTAATAAAAACAGCATGGTACTGATATAGAAACAGACCAGTGGATCAATGGAATCGAACTGAAAACCTACAAATAAACCCACACGCCTATGGTCACTTAATTTTTGACAAAGGAGCCAAAACTGTACAATGGAAAAAAGGACAGCATCTTCAACAAATGGTGCTGGTCCAACTGGATGTTGACATGTAAAAGAATGAAATTAGACCAATACTTACCACTTGCACAAAACTTAATTTCAAGTGGATCAAAGACCTTAACAAAAAGCCTGACACACTAAATCTAATAGAAGATAAAGTGGGGAAAAGCCTCGAACTCAGTGGCACAGGTGACAACTTCCTGAACAGAACACCAATAGCTCAGGATCTAAGAACAACAATCAATAAATGGGACCTCATGAGACTGAAAAGCTTCTGTAAGGCAAAGGACGCTGTCATTCAAACAAAACGGCAACCTATTGACTGGGAAAAGATCTTTACCAACCCCACATCCAACAGAGGGCTAAGATCCAAAATTTATAAAGAACTCAGTGGAAGGTTGGAATGAAAAGTTGAGAAAATGGCAGCCTACAGTTAATATTGGAGTTTCAGTGTCCTTTACCAGCGTGGCAGAGCAGTTGTGGGGATGACAGCCCCATGTGTGTCCCTGTGCCTTCCTAGGGAGTGTGAGAGGCCATGAGTCCCTGAGTGGAAGGTGATCTTGATTGGTTCTGTAATTCAGTGTGGTCTGTTCCTGGGCTACGTCCCGGGGACTGGGCTGGGTGGTACGAGAGGGATGCGCCCAGAGGGAGGCATTTAGCCAGGGATCCCAACATGATTAGAAGAAAGCAGGATTGCCTTTCACGGACAGATACATATTTACTCTAAGTGACAGCAGAAAGAGACCAGAGAGATAATTGAAGGACCATGAAGATCAAACAGCTAGAGGATTTGCTTTCTCTGATGCAAGGGTCTAGGATTGCAAAAACCAGAACAAATGCACAATGCTAAAATGCAGTTTGCCTGGCAGGAAGGCTTTTATTTTACTTTTTTAATGAGGAAATTGTTTTCGTCAGAAGAATTTGGACTTGGGGGATGATTCAATGTCTGGTCTCAGAAACTGTCAAAGATGCTTTGGGAAGAGAGTGACCATGTGCAGGGAGGAAAGCTTGGAAGATGTGGGCTCTCCTCCCCCATTGCTCACTGTGTACATGCAACAAGAAAAGTCTCTACTCATGTAGATCAGTTGCACGTTCTCTAAGCACAGTCCTGGGAGCAGAGAAGCAGGGCTGCTAGGTGTCTTAGACCCCTGACAGGACATAGAACATCTCTTCAGAAGAAGCCTGCCTGGAACCTGAAAGAGAAAATGGCACATTGATGAAGCTGTGAACTTAGGGATAGCCAAGGAGTGGGAACGAGAAATCAGAATTACGATGGCGAAATAAAAAGGTTATCTCTGGGATTGCTGAGTTGGGAGAGCAGGTCAAAGCTCTGGCTGCCAGATCTGATGGCTTCACTTCTGTCCTTGGTAACTGGTAGAGGAACAGAGTTAAATCTACACTTTGTCCAGGCAGCGTGTACATGCATGAACACACATGTGCAAAATAAAGTACATAGATGTAATTTTAGCATTTTAAGGTGTTAAATAAGACTGTAATGTCATTTTCTGAAGCGAACATCTGCCAAGCTAAACTTGTTGTTTTGTTTGTTTGGTTGTTTTTTTTTTTTGCTTATTTTATTCATTTATTCAAGTCAAATCCTGAACGCAGCTCCCTCCCTCCTCCCAACCTGGTCCCACCCTCCCACTCTTATCTTTCTCTCCATCTCCTTCTCCTCAGATGAGGGGAACTTCCCCCCATCAACCCACCCCTGTTCATCAAGTCACATTAGGGCCAAGAGCATCCTGTTCCACTGAGGCCAGACAAGGCAGCCCAGCTAGGGTAAAGTGTTCCATGAACAGGCAACAGAGTTCATGTCAGAGACAACTCACTCCTCCACTTCACTTGCTAAGGGATCTGCATGAAGACCAAGCTGTCTATCAGCTACATATATGTAGGGGGCCAAGGTCAAGTTTATATAAGCTCTTTGGTTGGCACTTCAGATTCAATAAGCCTCCTGGGGCCTAGGTTGGTTGGTTCTGTCGGTCTTCATGCAGAGTTCTTGCTCTCTCCAAATCCCCCTATTCTTTCTTCCACTCTTCTAGACTCCTAGAGTTCCACCTAATGTTTTCGTGTGTGTGTCTCAGCTTCTGTTTTGATATGCTGCTGGGTGGCCTCTCTCATAGGCTAGTTATGCTAGGCTCCTATGTTCTTTGGGTCTGTGGGTTGGAGGATAGTTATCCTGTCCTATATGGCTAGTATCCAGTTATAAGTGAGTACATACCATGTGTATCTTTCTGGGTCTGGGTTATCTCACTCAGGATTATCTTTTCTAGTTCCATCCACTTGGTTGCAAATTGCATGATTTCCTTGTTTTTAATAGCTGAGCGGTATTCTGTTGAATAAATGTATCACAGTTGGTCTTTTTTTTTTTAAATCCATTCTTGAAGGACATCTGGGTTGTTTCCAGTTTGTGGCTACTATGAATAAAGCTGCTATGAACATAGTTAAGCTGATGTTCTTGTGGTTTGGTGAAGAATCTTTTGGATATATGCCCAGGAGTGGTATAGTTGAGTCTTAAGGTAGAACCACTTCCAACTTTCTGAGATATCACCAGATTTATTTCCAAAATGGTTGTACAAGTTTGCACTCCCACCAGCAATGGAGGAGTGTAAACCTATTGTTGAAAAAAAAAAAAAAAACAAAACAGGGTAAGTCATTAAAATTTTTGTTTAAAAACCCCCATATTTCCATTTATCTCAAGCATTATTTTATAACTTTGGGAATGTGACAGTGGATAAGAAAGAAAGGCTGCTCCAGGAAAATGAACCATGTTCAGACACCTTCAGGTTGAGTAAAAGTTAAATAAGGCCTGGAGATAAGAGCGTATGAGAAAGGAATGCCTACGGGAACCTTGTAGGGCACCAACATCTGGTGGCTGGTGGGAGATAATCCCGGAAACTGAGAAAGAAAGAAACAAGAAGGAAGTCTTGTGGTTCGGCATTCAGGAGACCCTGGCAAGATTAGGAATGGTTCAGGAGGACACTCTGATGGAGCATGGGGTGAGACTCAGCCCCTTTGGTGACACAGAGATGAGTAGATGAAAGCAGCATTAGGAATTCTCAGAGAAATGAGGAGATGTAGAGAAGGCAGCCTTTATGTTTGTTTTTACCTTGAAGGCTAAGTAGGAATTTGCTAGAAATCAAGTCATGCCAGCACAAAGAGATGGTCCATTATGACATGCTTGGAGCCAACAAAGAGTTCCACATTTCAGGACCAAAGAGCTTGTGTCAAATTGTACTAGAGACATGGGATGCATGGAAATTTGATCCAGGAGTCTGTGGTAAAATGCTTGGACTTAAGAAGCCATGGTTAGAGAGAGTTTTACAGTATGCTAGGAGGTAAGGAAAGACATTCTGTCCTCATGTGGAGGGCATCCCTACTAACTTCTCTGGAATCTACAGGACTATAAGCAGAGGTGAAGCATTTAGGATGGAGGGTCCAAAACCTTGAGAAGTTCCATGGGGACCTACTAAAAGTAGGACTCTATGATGGCATCTTATCAATCTTATCATTGTCCTCAGACATCTGTTGTGTGACACTGTTCCTGGGGAGATGGGAAGAAACTATTACTCATTCCAGATAGGAAACTGGTGATAAACCAAAGTAGAATTATCATCAAAATACAACTTATTGAACCAATGAGTTTTATTGGGGTCACGTAGAGGAGTATGGGTAAGGGACTACTTATAGAAGCACAAAGACAGCTATATCACCAAATCCACCTCAGCGTGGGTGACAGCTCACAAAACTAAAAACCTGGAGCACACAGCACAGCCTGTAGTCAGCACAACAGGTTGGGGGAGAGTGTCCTTTCTTGGTGGCTCAGTTGATGTGGGCATTGTCAAGGCAGCTTGGCTGGTCTTTGTTACCTCAATGGAGTTCTTCTATTCTCCAGCTCTTCCAGGCATCTTAGGGTAAGCCTCTTCAAATCAGCTTAGCTTGTCTTGGAATCCCTAAGCAGTTCTCACTGCTTATATTCTCTTGGTGATTCAAGGGCCTAGTGAATCTGGTCAGTTTCAGGAACTTCCTGAAGCGATCATGAACTGTTTACTTCCTATGTAAATGAGCTTCACTACAGGATGGAGCATTGCATCTCTGAACACTTTGCTGTTTTACCTCCCTCTAAGCACCCTGTCCTAAAATATCCCATCCTTTCACATTCCTCCTACATCCTATGTTTTGAGATATTTCCCTCCAACATGTAAGGTTTGAGTCCTGTTGGAAACTTCTGGGAACAGCCTCTCTCGGTGGAAGGCAGCGCTTCCCAGGAGGACAGAAGCTTTGTTGAGTTCATGTTTGTAAATGCAGAAACCAGGAACCTCAGAGTTTCTATGGCCTGTGTCTGGGCGAGGGCTACTGAGTGACAGACAAGGAACTGAACCTCAGATTTCTGAACCTTCACCCTTGACTACGTGCCTACACCTAGCATATGGCAGTCAAGATGAATTGGAACCTCATTAAACCCCCCTGAAACTCTGGTCTCGGAGGAGTGATCTCAAACATTTTTCAAAGGGAGTGCCCTCTCTTCCCTTATTGTCCAGGTTGTGCTTGTGGGTCCAGACTACCTCTGCATGTAAGTAAGACCATACCAGGAAGAGGAGTAAATGGTCGGTTTGATAAATGGCTAGCCATTGGGAAGTCTTGATTGTGTATTTGATGGGCCGTGGATAAGCCATGGCTTGTTTATTCATCTCTTCCCACCACAGGAATACTAAGGAGGTTTTCGGTCCACACTGAGGAATTCTGGGAGATTCTGCTATGGTGTTCTGTCCTGGCTGTGACTCCTGCCTTGGAGCCAGTGGGAATGGAGTGAGGAGTGAGAAATGCCAGTGTGGATTACTGACATCCTGACTTTCTGGGAAAAAACAAGTCTAATTCCCAGTAAAAGATCATTAGAATTTGCCAGGTCCTTTGACAGGGAAAACGAAAAGCCCTTCCTAGAAGTTTGTCATGCTGTGTGGTTTCTGAGATATTGTAAGGACTTTGCAGTGAAGTAGAATCTGTCTATATGATTTGGGGAATAGTGCTAATTTTCCTGCTTCGTCAAACGTGTGAGACTCTCTTTAAACAGAAGTAAACTGCAAAACTCAAGATGAATTTTAAAAAAAATAATATCTGTGGGAACAAGGGAATAGCTGAGGGTTGCCCATCCTGAGTCTCATCCTACTACTTCATAGCCCGCATCTTAGGGACCTTAGTTCACCTCACAAGGTTCTGATTTTGTTCCCTGTACAATGTGGCTAATGAAAGAGTTTCCTTCTAGGTTTGTCAGGAGCTTTTTCTGACTTACTCATTCTCCAGCATGAGCACTTAGCATTGTTCCCAGCATAATACGAGTAAGCAATGATCACAACTCCCTTCCCATTCTCTTCTCCCGGGAGTGAGTGCATTGCAGCCAAGTTATGTTACATAAACGACCTCTCCTGTCCTCTCTCCATTGCTGAATGGACTGAAAGGGTCCGGTGGAGAGCATTCCCCCAGAGTGGTTTGTTTGCCCACAGAGCTCTTCAATGTCTGGGGCTGTCGTTTCTAGTTGCAGTTAAATGTCTGTGGCCCTGAACTTTGCGGGGAGATGATTGGCGAGTCGAACGATTAGGTGTTGAAGTGTACAGCAAAGAGAACCCCAGTCCTTTCTTGTGATAATTGAAGTCATTTCAATTCATTTCCTTCTGGGTTGGACAGAGACATGTTTGCAATAGTGAGCAAGTCTTGAGGGAATCCATTGACCTGAGCAGTCATATAATGCATGAAGTTAATGGACAAAAAATGATATTCATCTTCAGTTTATAATAGCATTTTCACCATAGCACCTAAGCGCAGAGGTGGCAAGTATGCTGTCGGAGCAGCAGCCCCTCCACTGGCAGATGTGTGACCTTTGTTGTATCTAACAATTATTGGATTTATGGTGAAATAAAATAAAAACCAACACAAGTTTTGACACTAAGATAATAAATTATAAATTATGGAAGTCGACGCCACTGAGGATCGGGTAAACAACAGGCTGGTCTCTTAGCAACAACCTAAGGAGAGAGCAGTTGTTGGTAGCAAGGGAACTGACAGGATTTGTTGTGTTGTGTTTCTGCTGGGGACCAGAAGCTACAGTTTAGCACTGCCTCCAGTGCCCTTCCTGCCCAGACCCTCTTTACCCAGTGGCCAGCTGTAGACCAAAACCTATACTGATATTTAAGAGGCTCTGTTGTCTAAGCCAGGTGACTAGATTCCCAGGAGAAAACAAACAGCAAGAGATTGGAGGAGTGAAGAGGCAGGGTAGTTGTCGCCCTTGGAAAAAGAGACTTCATTTTTCTGCAGTAGGCAGTGGTCAATAAAGAGGCTCAGAACTGGCCAAAATGCAAAGAAAGAGTGAGAGTCTGGAGGCTCAGCCCTAAGCAGGACATCTATGTCACACCCTTCAAGACACGTGGAACATCATGGAAAAGAAGAATGAAAGACTGTAGAAACTAGAGGATGAGGGGGGTGCGAGGATGTGACATGCTATCTTCTGCACATGACATGGTTAATGTGTGCAGGAACACGTGGCAACTATAACTATACTATCTATGTAAAATAAGACACACACATAGGAAGGAGTGGGCAGGAAGAAGAAAGGGTCTCAGGAGTTGCAGGGGATGAGAGAATGCATGGGGAGATTATGTTCATAATACATTGCATGCACTTATGCAACTGTCAATAATAAAATAAAAATAAATAGGTCAAAGGAAAGGGGGAATGCAGTGCTGTGAGGGTGTCAGGATTTAAGTGGGACAGAAGTGGGTCATTACACTCTTCTTTGACATTGTCTCAAATTATAACCCCAAACAGTGACGGGGGTGTGAGGTTTCTCCCCTCCCCACCCCCAGCTCCGTTTGGCTTCTAAAATCTCACTTAGGGTGGTTGTCATGAAAGAATGCAGACAAGAATTTGACAGTGTGCCAAAATGGTTTATTTTTAAATGTTGTTCCCAAAAGCACCGGAATATTAAGTTGGAGCAAATGTTGCTTGGAAGAGTCAAAGGGGTTGTGGTCACAAGGCAGCTAAGGAGGGGTGGTGAGTATGAAGGGTTACAGACTTTAATTGACGAAGTCAAGAGACTGCAGGATGGGACACCTGGAAGGGGTTTTTCACTTCTGAATGTGAAATTGTGTGAGTAGTATGTCTCCCAACTGCAGGGCACTTTCAGGGTCTGAGTGGGAAGGGAGGCTTGTTTTAATTAATTAGATGTGTACCTGGGGCATCTTCTCTTGGTGGTTTAGACAATCACCTGCCCACACATGAGGAACAGGATTGTGTACATTCTCCTGGAATCGGTTTTAAGAAATAGCCAGTACTTCATTATCTGGCCTGCAATGGAGGCACAATGTGCTCAGCCAACTTAGAACATTCTTATGAAAAGTACAAGCCCCTATGGTCACATGACCTGCATTCTGAGAATTACAAACGTTGTATGTTTTATTGTTTCATAAAAGCTTTGGCCACCTTCATCATGTTTCTTAAGCCTCATTTGGCATGCCACTTTAAACTTTTTGTATAGATAAATTTGCCACTTGGAAAGGAAGGTTAAATTCTCTATTCCTCAGGGCGTCATTTTGTCCCCAGACCCTCTGATATCAGGAATGAGCAGAGCCTCCGAGTTCCAAACTGATTAGTTCCCAGCCTGAGGATTCTGAATATATTTGTGTTCAGAAGCAGTCTGCTGGGAGGAAATTCTACCTGGGGTGAGGCCACGGCCCCATGGGGATGAGGCTTTGAGTGTGAAAGGTACATGTCAGGGACCCATGGCTCAGAACCATTTCACAAACACATATCCAGTGTTTCCAGCTTCCAGCAGTGACAGTGTGTTTATCCCATTCTCCAGATGAAGCAATGGAGGCCAGGACTTCCCAGTCCCTTAGCTAAGCCTAGTGCCAGAGCCTCGATTCAAGGCAGAAAGCAATGACTTCAGAAGCCGTGCTTTCTTCCCCACAGTGCCCTGCACTAGAGAAAGTCAGTGCCAGATTCCCAGGGCAATCCTGCTTGATCCCCTAGTAATTAAGTCCTCCTTTCCCTGTTTCTCCTCCTGTTTCATTTTTCTTCTTCCAAAACAAACACCTGAAGTACAAGTAAGTCTAAGGCACCCCAGGCCTTACGAATACATCACCCCTCCCCCTAGGCATCGTAGGTTGTATTTTCAGTCCTTAGTTTTCAGTCCCTACAGTAAAGCCCTTCCATACAGGTAAGTCCAACACTTTCTTCCTCTTTAATTTGTTTATAGTCCACGCACACTTTGAGGAAGTAAAAAGCCACCCGAGTTTTTTTGATGTGTTTGATTTCACTTATCTTGACCCCATATAGTAGGTAACAACGCTGAGCTGTGATTTTTCTCCAATTTTTTTTTCCTGACTGAAAACCACGGAGGCATACTTTTCCAAAGCCTAACATCCTTGAAGCAAAGTTGAAGCCTAGAGCCCTATCTTACACTATAAGCAATTCTAGTCAAGTCTGAGCTCAGCAAAAATCATTTATTCCTTTTACTGTGGAACTGAAGCCTACATGTCCCTGAAAGTCACCAAATGACCTATGTGGTCAGTAGGACTGGAGTGAGACTCCAGAATGTGGCCAGGACATTTGGGAGGGCTCTCACTTGCAGGGACTGGCTGTACAAATAGGTGCACAAAATGTGTGCCAGCTCAGGCCCTTGAATCAAGTCCAGGGCTATTTCTCCTCCCAAGAGGCCTGGTTTGTACTGATGGCTGGGACAAAAATCACACCTACTACCTCAACTTCTAAAGTCCCACTACACTGACTTCACTAATCCTACCTGAATTTGCAAAGACCTGGGACACCCAGACAGAGGACAGGGTCCAGCAGCTCTCTGATGGTTGGCTTTCTTGGGGTCATGGGCCCAGGTCCTGGCTAGTGCCTCGCCCTGTGGAAGCACTGGTCCAGTCCATGCAACACCTCCAGGCATTCGCCCCACAATGCAATGCTGCGTTGGCAGCCGCTCAGCTGAAGACTAAACATTTGGCCCTGTTTCAACACGGCTGCCAAGATTTGGCAACCAGAGAGTTACAGGGAAGCATCAGACTGCTAAACCCTTTCACATTTTTAATTAGATCCACACACCCATGTCTTTGAGCTATCATAAATATACAGATGACATGGAGAACATTATTCAGGGTTAATAAAAAAAAAAAGCAGGGGGGAGCAAACTGTACTAGGGTGTATCTTATCTTTGGAAAATATTTTATAATTCATTTGGGGACTGAGAGAGAAGAGAAGGTGGGGGTATTTGTGTTTGTAGAACCAGGTCTGAGGTGTGACTCTGCCCCTAAATCTGGCCATATAGGTCTCTGCACACAAGATTGTGGCCTGGGCTTTGGGAATATGACCAGAAGGGGGCATTCTTGTCAGGGATCAGCCTGCAGCCCAGCCCCAAACACATGGTACAATGTATGTATGACTAGCTGTCCTTGAAGCCACCCTGCCTTCACTTCTTGATGGCAGCCGCAGACTGCAGTGTTTGTGCCTTGGCCCTAAAGAAGAAAGGGATTTTGCATTCGGTCCTGCTGTAGTGGTTTGTGTGTCTCTTCTACGCTGCCTTGAACACCCTTTCACACGTCTCTCCTGCTCCATATTCTTGTTAGTCTTCAGCCACAACAAACCTTGCTGCTCCCTTTCAGATGGCCTTCCCTGCCCTCAGCTCCTGGGGGACTATGCATGGAGCAGAGAGAAGATTCCAGGGGCCCGAGTATGACATCTGGGGATGTAGGGCTGTTCTGCTGTGTGGCTCAAGATGTCTGCTTGCAAAGTCTTTTGTTTTTCCCCTGGAAGAACCTGAAACAGTGCTAACCTCACAGCTTGGTTCTGGGTTTCAAATCAGACCATATGCACAGGGGGGCCCAAAACACAGTGGACACATAAGACTGATGTTATTATTATTATTATTATTATTATTATTATTATTATTATTGTCAGTATCCAAGGTATCTAATATGCCTCTCAGAGGCTCAGCCATGAAACAAAACCAGTAACTGGATGGCTGCTGCTGGGATGCTTCATGAGACTTGCCTTCCCTGCCCTGTTTCCTCTCCTGAGGGCCTAGACCAACCAATCCTCTCATACTGCCTTCAACTGAGAAGAAGCATGAACTGGCCCATGGCTATGGCAATGGAGGCACTTGACTTTGAAATCACGTTCAAGAGGAGATAAAGCATTGACACGGCAAGGGAGGAGCCTCTGGTCATCCCTTCAAGATGTTTGTAAACAGAACCATCGCGGCCATCAGCCCAGGACTGTGTCTCCAGCACCCACGCTGGATGGAGGCATCCTGCAGCCATCTCTTCCATGAAGAGGAACCACAGCCTTCTGCAGCCACTCAGCAGCACTCAGTGCCCACCTCCTCCTGGTCCTTCTTCTTTTGTGTACTGATTTTCACCACAGGACTTGGAAAAAGATGTGGTGGTATATCCTTTCTACATTTGCAGCAAATAGGATTCCCAGACACCTGGGGTGACCTGGTCCAGTTAAATGAGCTGAGGACAATTCTTGGGCCTTTTAGCAGTTGCCACAATGGAGAACAGGACACGGCTGGAAGGAATTCTCAATATTAGTTGCTCTGCAACCTCATTCAATCCCCCCAACTTCCTCACTTCCTTCCCCCAAGAACCTTCCCTCCACGGACTCTGGAGATTTATCTTTAACTGGGAGAAGCTAAACATACAAGATGATCCCACAATCACACTCATGCACTCTGTGTGTATGCACCTCTCATTCCAGAGAACAAACAAAACCACTGCCTGAGGAGTGCATGACCTAGGGACAGGAATGGTGACTGTTTTGCCACAGTCTGAAAGGACATCTACATCAGGACCAGGCGGAGTCCCAGCCACCTTTAGGGTCCTCCTGAGGCCTTCAATAAGGAGAAAATGTTCTATTACTCCCTGTTTAAATAAGTAGCCACATCTGAGTTTCCAGGCAGGCATGCTGGTGTATAACTGGGCAACACCATACCTGGAGCCAAAGGTGTCAGTCAGGCTATGGTTAGGCAGGATACATTGGAGACAGTAGGTACTGCCTCTGTGTCTTCTTGATGTGAGGGATGGGAAGGAATAAACGCAGTTAATGTAGGCTGTATCAGTTTGCTTGAGCTACTATAACAAAATGCCACAGGTTGGGTAATTAAACAGTAGAAACTCATTTTCTCGTACTTTGGGAGGCTGACAAGTCCAGGGTCAAGATCTCTGGTTTGACTTGTGATGGGGGCTCTCCTCCTGGCTTAGCTTTTGCTTGGTGTATATACCTGAAGATGCACATACCTGAAGGTACACATACCTTCTGGTGCCTCGTTCACTGACATTGATTCAGTTGGCTAGGGACTGTTCCATAATGGTCACTTTTAACCTTAACTTCTTCCTTAGAGGGCCTATTTCCATGTACAGCCAAGTTGTAGTCCTTCTAAACTTTAACATATGAATTCAGGAAAGACAGAGTTTTCATGACCGGAAAAGAAACATTTAGTCTGGGATTGGACCTTCCTTTGCTCCCTCCTGGCTCTGTGTCCTGTTAGTGGCAGGCAGCCAGTGTGCACTGTGACTGGTCTCACTAGTGCTCTTTTATCGTGTCTGAGTTTTACTAGCCATATAATACCTTTACTCTCACCTTTGGACATCTGGGTACAAATCATACCAGAACACATATGTCCCCTATGGCCTGTGCCCACCTGCCTAATATCTTCTGCCTTGAATTCCCTCATCTCATTGTAATTAGGCAGTGGAAGTCAGCTTCAGAGAGGAAGAGATGGAGACAGAGGCATACCTTTGATGGTTTCCTACAGTGCGGCATTGGGCGACTCAGCGACCTCGAGACGAGGGTCTCCAGCAAATATAAACCATTTGATGCCTCTAGAGAATGCTCTCATGAAATGATTCTCCTCTTGCTTTTCTCTTACTAAGAGGTTGAACTCTGGAATTGTCAGAAGAAATTAAACCTTCGCAGTTCCATACAGCTCTGGTTAACAGCTGATAAACCTGGGCAGATGTGGGATTTTGCTTAATTCTGCACCGTGTGGGCGTAAACACCACCAAGAGAATGTTCCATGACCAAAGCAGAAAGGGACACTAGGAAAACACAGGTGGTGAGAATGGAGGTACATGAGTTAGCAGCTGCCCCGGGTGTCTCCCCAACACAGGGAACAGTGTCTGGTGAGAATGGTGGAGAGAATCCTGCAGAGCCTGGGGACAAAAGACAAACTCTGAACCTAATTTTTTAGGATGCAAGGAGATCCTGTGGTTTGGAAACAAGCAGATATAAGGACTTCAAACCCAGCTCTTCCAAAAATAAATGAGGGATCTCGGACAAATCATTCATTTTTGTATAAAAATGGCATCATTCCCCCAAGGACATTGGGGGGGCCTCGGAAAGACTGTTTCACTATCAACACCCAGTGCAGAGCCCAGCTCTAGGAAGGACCCAGTCTTTTTAGGGACCCATCTATGTACTGTTTTTCTGGGACTGATCTAGGGAATACTAAATGGATGCAAAGCAACAGAATTCTAGAGCCTAAATCATCTCAGGCCTGACATGAATTTGCACCAAGGGGATTGTACCAGGAAGCTGGTGGGTATCCCTGAAGCAAGTCATTCTCATTCCCCCCACCAGTGCTGTAAGATCTAGAGAGCTCACCACAACTCCCCAACCCCTCTCCTCCAGGCACTATTCCTAGAGGTAAACCTAGGAACTCCCTGGGTGGAAAGTTATATAGAGGGTGAGGAATATTGCTGATAATTAGCTGCCCATATACTCATTAATCAAAGGATAAAAAAACCCAATACACACTTCAAGACCACAGTACAATGCACCTAGCCTATTAATGTGTGTTTTAAATTTCTAACAAGCCCATCACAGTTGAAAATAGCATATATCAAAATAGACTTAATATATCTGAACTCTCAAATATCATCAGTAAGCCTAGACTACTTTGCTGAATCATGTTTCAATCAGTTTATGTGTTTGTGTGTGCATATGTACAAGCGTACACATCCATGTACTTATCAGAGGTCATTCTGATCCCTGGCATCATTTGCATCATCTGGCATCTCGGGCATCATTTCTTAGAATACCATCTACCTTGCTTTTTGAGACACAGTCTCCCACTAGGACTGTAACTCAATGATTTTGATAAGCTCTATGGCAAGGCAGCCTCCAGCAACTGCCTGTCTCTGCCTCCCAAAGGAGTGTAAGGGCATCCACACCTGGCTCAGATTCCTAAGCTTGGGCAGCGGGGACTTTATCGGTTAATGTACCTCCCCGGCCTGTCCTAAGCTACTTTTACTGTGGTCAAATTAGTCAAAATGTTCACTTTACAATAATAGAGAGTCAGATATCTCATGTGCTCTAGTGACTACTGTTCATTGGCTTCCTGAAGTGCAGGATATCACTCCCATGTTGGATGCTAGATTTTCCATGGCACTTCACTTCTAAGAAGATGTAGAGGTGTGTGCCCAGAATCCTCTGGGGTGTTACTCACCTTGGGGAACAATATGGCAATAGCTAGCTTTGGGTTGCAAAGGTGTTTTTTGTCATAATTTAAAATGTATTTTTATCTACTAGAGGCACAATATGTATGGTGTGAGGACGGGGCTGGGGGGCAGAAATTGGCTTCATGCACAAGACTAAAACCTAGAGATGCGGGCCAGAAGATACAGTCTTTGGATGGAGCCCTGCAATGACCTCACTCAGTGACCATCTCCTTCCATTTCTCCAGCTGTCTGTAGGCTTTCACGGAAGGTTTGGTCCACTGGGGAAGTGAAGAAGCCAGGGTCCCTTAAAAAGGTTCCTGGCAAATAGCTTTGAATCCTGTTTTTAAAACCTGAAATAAAATTCAAGGTGATTCTCATAGACCAGGAACCTGCAAATTGCAGTTTGGAGATAAATCCAGTCCATCCACTGTTTCTTCTTGCCATGGCCTGAGAATGCCTTTTACGTAAAAAAATAAAAAAAAAATAAATAAAATGAAATAAATAAAATAAAAATATAAAAAATTTAAAAATATAATGCCTGGTGATAACTGTATGAGATTTAGATTTTAGAGTCCACAAATGAACTGTCATAGAATAAAGACATGGTGGTTCCTTCATGTAGTGTTTGTGGCCACTTGTGGTCTCAGCATGGCATAGTGATAAAAAGAGGAAGATGGCCAGATTTACAATGCCTGAAAACTTACTTTTGCCCCCATGGCAAATATATACAGATCTCTTTCTTTCTGTGTAAGTTTTCTTATCTCTGACCAAGATCCTTCCAATTGAATTTCAAATTAAAAAAAAAAAAAAAAAATTCAGAGGGCTGTAGAGATCACCCAGAAGTTAAGAGTGCTTACTGCTCTGAGGACCTGGGATTGGGTCCCAACATCCACCGTAGGCAGGTCACACCCACCTGCAATTGTAACACCAGGGGATCTGACACCCTCTTCTGGACTTCACAGGTACCACACACACACACGGACATCCTCCCATATAAATGCATAAATTAAATATATATATTAAGATTATAATACTGGGGAGGCCAAGATGGCGGCGACCTACACTGACGCATTTTGAACGCAGGGGAAAAAAGAGCCATAAAAAACACAGAGTTATTGGGCACTGTGCAAAAACTGGAGGGGCTAGACCCCCCCCCCCCGGGAACACTCACAGCTCCCAAGGGACTGTTAAAAGTCCCAGGGTAAGGCTCTCTCCCCATCTCTCGCTGACACGGAAGCCACTAAACCCGGGATTCGGGAACTCCCATTTGGAGAGGCGCCTGGTAAGATCGACCCCAACTCACAGCAGGCAGAATCAGAGGCCACTTGGCGATGGTTCACTAGCCTATTGGACTCCCCACACCTCAGGTAGAACTTATACCCACTTAAAAAACTTTGCGAGATAGTGGAAGTCTTAGCAAGGAACAAACAGGGGGCTCAGCGAGTGGTCCGCAGCCACTAGTGAAGCGGAGGGTGGGAGGTTCCGAGAGAGCGCGGGAAGCCGGGAACACAAAGGTGGGCGGGAGGGGCCAAATCCCACGCACTCACAGCAGCGCAGCTGGGGAGGGAGCACGGCTGGCAGGGCCAAATCCCCGCAAACCCATGGCAGGACAACTGGGGAGAGAGCCAGGCATGGGCGGGGCCAGGGATCTGCGCACCCATGGCTGAGCTGCTGGGGCAAGAGGACCACTCAGGCGGCGGGAGGATCCGGGGGCTCGGTGCTCCCATGGCCGAGCAGCCAGGGAGGGAGACCCGCAACTGCGCAGACAGGGAGGGAATCAGGCACACAGGCCAGACCTGTGGCGAGAAGCCTAGTGAGAAACCAGAAATCGGGACCATAGCTGTATTCTGGAAAATCCAGACATATTAGGTGTGGAGCCAGACCCTGTCAGCCTCCGTGACGACAAACAAAGCCCACAGAATCTGTGCCTGGGCAAACAGGTCCATTCCATCAGAACCATTACAGGCTGATAACTCAGAGTGCAACATAGAGAAGTCTGAATTGGGAGCAGTGAAAAAATCCCGGTCCATTTCTCACAACCTGGGAATAGGCTGCACCAGCTCACAGTGCCTCAGGCGATTAAAACCACAGTGACCCTGAAATCCCCCTGTAAGCAATGACAGATAGCCAAGTAACTCGTCCCCTGCACCAAATCATCCACTGTGGATCCAAGCACAGAAAACGACAAGAACAGACAGCTAAATGCATCCAATGGCCAAAGGTCAAAAAAAAAATAGAAATCAAGGAAATATGACTCCAACAAAGCAGAATCATCCTAGCTCATCCAATTCGGATGACCACTCACCAACAGAAACACATAAAAACATTGACAGTTCTGCAATATGGAAAGTGATAGAGTCCCTGCAAGAAGAACTTAAATCTATGAAGGAATTCAAAGAAGCCACAATTCTACAAATCAAAACAAGGAACAACACCATTAAAGAGCTCCAAGCCAAGGTGACAGAGCTTGAACAGGAAAAGGAAAAAGCAATGAAAGATTTTCATACAAAAACAAGCAAGCTGGAGAAGGAAATGTACAAAATAAACAAAACCATACAAGACATGAAAATAGAAATAGAAACAATAAAGAAAACACAGTCAGAGTTAAAAGAGGAAGTGGAGAACCAAGGGAAGAGAACAGGAACTACGGATGTGAGTATCAACAATAGGATGCAAGAGATGGAAGACAGGATCTCAGGCATGGAAGATTCAGTGGAAGAAATCAGTACAACATCCAAAGAAAATGAGAAGGCTAAAAAA
>CAJQZJ010001511.1:12951346-12969011 GCA_907164525.1 Lophiomys imhausi
AGAGAAGAGAAGAGAAGAGAAGAGAAGAGAAGAGAAGAGAAGAGAAGAGAAGAGAAGAAAAGAGAAGGGCTCCAAAGATGTGGTTACCTGACCTTGGTAAGATGAAATAGAATTTTCCCAGAGGTCCTTAGGTTCCAGCTAACCTGGAGGAGGTTCTGAACCTCTGCCATGGATCTCAGGTGTCCAAAATGATACAGACCTACCAGGTGAGGCAGGTGGGACATACGAACCAACTTTCCAGAGGTTCATGAGAGGCCACAGGGCTTGATTCTCCTTCTCTCTGCTATGGTCAGTGCAGTCACTTCTTAGCTTAAACTCCCCTTTCCTGGGTAAGAACATTATTGCCAAATGACCACGACCCCACGGGGTTTAGCTTGTGCTTCACTTAAATGACTTCATTGAGTCCTTGTATGAGGTTAGATCCCTGGAAGTCTATGGGCTTGGGCCAAATTAGCTAGCCTCTTGCCAACCTGCCTCCACTGAGTTGTGTTTTTTACAACTTTGAGTTCCATTGCATCCTTATGGGAAACCTTCAAAAGAGGTTAGGTATGTATTTGTTCTACATACACACATTTTGGAAATGGTTCGCCAGACTCACTAGATCTCCCCAGAAGGTTTATTTTACATTCTCTTTTCTTAAAAATAAAACAGAAATCAGTAAAAAGTTTACAGTCAATTGCATTTCTTTTTGCCTTGGTTGCCAGGAAGCTCAGAGGCAAATGGGTGCTCGAGTCAATGCCCCTGTCCTATGTGCTACTGATCAGGGTTTGTTTAAGCACACTGTGTGTCACTTCAGCAAACTCTCCCCTGAAGGAAGTTCAAAGAGGTGAGCTACATTTAAAACAAAACCAAATAAAGACAGCATTTTGTTTGCACTTTCTGCGTATGTGTGAATGCAGTTTGAGATCAACTCTAGAGTCAGGAGAGGAGGAAGGAGACCTGGAATCTTTCACTCTAGTGGAAAACACTGCACTCAAAGAGCGAATGTACACAAGCCTTTGGCTACATGAGAATTCACTTCCCTGAGAGTCAGCCTAAAAAGTGTATCAGTGGCTTGTGAGTTCTAACAGTGCTCTGGGGATGAGTGTGGCCTGCAGTGCAAAGGGGGACAGAAAACTAGGAACCATATGCAGTGATGGGTTTCGACGAGATACTTTATCTTTGTGTTCTTGGATGTGTGAATACAGATTTCCACATGTCATTCCATGCTCATGGAGATCAGAGGACAGCATTTGGTCTCCACCCTCAGATTCCACCTAGCCCCAGACACGGTCCTGTGTCCACTTTCATATACACACAGAAATGCTGGGATCACAATGTCACCATGACATCCAGCTTTTCACATACATTCTGGGAATGCAAACTCGGGTCCTCACACTTGCATGGTATAACACTTTGATAGATATACCCCCCCCCCCATAATTCTCAGGCATTTGAATAGGTGGTCCACACTATTAAGAAGTGTGGCCTTGCTGGAGGAAGTGTGTCATGGGGAGTAGGGAGCCCTTTGAGGTTTCAAAAGCCTCTTGACATTCCTAGCTAGCTCTGTGCTGTTTTTTTTTTGTTTGTTTGTTTGCAGTCTGAGGTGTGAGCTCTAAGTTGTTTCTGTTGCCATGTGCGCCACCAATGCTCCCTGCCATTATGGACCCTAACCCTCCTTAGGTAAGATGCCTTGGTCATGGCATTTTTGTCACAGCAATAGAAAAGTGACAAAAAAGTACTTTACCCACTGTGTCATCTCCACAGCCCCATAAATACATTCTCATGTAAGCATCCTATGTACTTAAGCACTCACCCACAATGTCCTCTCCTGCCCTGCCCTACCCACTTCCCTCCATTACCAAA
Source organism: Lophiomys imhausi (assembly GCA_907164525.1). Classification (NCBI taxonomy): domain Eukaryota; kingdom Metazoa; phylum Chordata; class Mammalia; order Rodentia; family Muridae; genus Lophiomys; species Lophiomys imhausi. Next base: position 12,953,192 of record CAJQZJ010001511.1, read on the forward strand.
ACCATCCTTCCACCTTCATACCACATACACAGAATGTGCATATGTAATTAGATATATTATCTATTATCCAGCCATGTACAACCTTTTGAGACACTATTTGTCATCTACAAAATTCACACACAAGAAGTATATAATAGAGTTAACAACAACAACAACAACAAAAGCAAAAAACTCAATCTCCTAACATTTGAAGTAAGTTTACAATGTTTTGTTGGGCTGCTCCAGGGACTCATGTGGACCAGGGGGCCATGGCTTGGACACACTGGATGGGACGTATAGAAGACCCACATCTCTGTATTCATTCTAATCTGTTGATGGGCACAGACTTTACATGAAATAAAGTTACTATCATGGCAGTTTTGTTTGAATTTTGAAAATACCTGACTGGGAAACTATGTATAAAAGTGACATACAGAAACGTGGAGGGAGGTCACATTTTCTAAGAGTCACAAAGTTGACTGCATCACAGAGCACATCAGACACATTTGCCACCAGGATGCTCCAATACACATGCTGTTTTTTGCGTTTTTTTCCCAGATAATTTTTCAGCCTCTGGTATGGAAAACTCACCACTTGTGTGGCTTGAATCAAATGCTAGATCACTTATCTTAAAAATGCGTGGTGGTTCAGGGCTGCAGAGCTGTCTCAGTAGTTAAGAGCATTTACTGCTCTTGCAGAGGACCTGGGCTCCAGCCCAGTTCCTTGAAGCCACGTGGTAGCCCACAGACACTATAACTCCAATTCCAGGGGGATCTGACACCCTTTTCTAGCCTCCTCATGCACTTCACACCTGTGATGCATAAAAATGCATGCAGATATGCATACATGTAATAGAAAATAAATAAATCTAAAGAAAGTAGGTGTTTTGGTGCTAATATTTCAGCTCTTATGAGTACCTAATATCTAGAAATAGCCCTCGTCAGACAAGAGTTGGCACCATTCTGCATTGTAGATTGGGATCTAGCTCAATGAGCATTACTACAGTGCTGAGATCTCCATGGTGTACTTTCTAAAGGGTAGAATGGGGACACCAATGCCAGTACTCTTCTTGTCTTCACTAGGACAAATGCTGGCGAGGTTGTGGAGAAAAAGGAACATCCCTCCATTGCTGGTGGGAGTGTAATCTTATGCAACCACTATGGAAATCAGTCTGGTGATATCTTAGAAAACTTGGAACAGCTCTACGTCAAGACCCAGCCATACCACTCCTGGGCATACATCCAGAAGATTCCTCACCAAACCACAGGGGTTTCCCCTCAACTATGTTCATAGCAGCTTTATTTGTAATAGCTAGAAACTGAAAACAACCCAGATGTCCCTCAACCGAAGAATGGAGTAAAAAAACCAAAAACTGTGGTACATTTACACAATGGAATACTACTCAGCTGTCAGAAATAAGGAAAGCATGCAATTTACTGCCAAATGGATGGAACTAGAAAAGCTCATCATGGGTGAGCTAACCCAGATCCAGAAAGATGCATTCACTTATAACTGGATTTTAGCCTTATATTACAGGGTAACTATCCTACAACCAATAGACCAAAAGGAACAAACAGGAACATTGATTTTGATACCTGTTAATGTCCCTTTGTCCTAGTGGAGCTACTATGTAGTTCCCCAGAGCAAGAAGAAGCTCTTAGTCCTCATATGTCTGATGAACTGAGGGGGAGTGATTTGTGGGGGCCCCCACACCAGAGGGGCAGGGTAAGTGGGGAGTGGTAGAGTATGGGTGGTGGGACTGAGAAGGGTGGAGGGAGGGGGCTGTGATGGAGATGTAACTTGAAGTAATAAATAAACGTAATAAAAAACACCTCCAAACCAATGTTTCCCTCCGGGTCTCTATGCAGATGGGCATAATCTGTCACAGGCCTGTCCTTCCATGTCAAGAGCTCCACTCACATCTCCAAGAGTACCACATGGGAGATGAAAGCAATGAAATAAAGTCCCACAGAAACCCATTCTACAGTCCTTGTAGGTTTTAAATACCTTGTAGAGCAGATGAACTCACCACATGCAAATTAGATCTCTCTGAGGTGATTGCTGTGTCACACAGTGTGGACATTGCAGTGTGGATATTATACAGGGTGTACATGCATTGTGATGTCACTGTGCACCCTCTGAAATAGTTACACTTACACCATCCTCTGTATCAAACAAATGTAAGCATTATGTTTGAATTTTGTTTTGTTTTTTGTTTTGTTTTTATGAAAGGAGACCTCCATGTGTCCTTAAATACAAGTCTTGGGTTCCCTATGCATCTTTTGCTCTCTGGACCCCTTCCTTGAAGTCTGATATTTACCACAATGAACCACTTAGTCCAGACCAAGAAAGACACCTGCAATGGCAAACCAATCTTCTTCCCTGAGGGACCCGGGGGCAGTTGGCAGTCTCTTTGATGTCTGTGGACTGACGATGGGCGAAGTCCTGACTGGTTAGTCCATTAGTGTGCATGGCACTGTCTGCATTTACTAATTTTTTTAGAGCTACGGTTTGGACAATTTGGTCAAAGAAGCCTTTGACTGGGGAGTGATTCTATGTGCAGGAGATCAGGAGGCTGACCTTCAGCAGAGAAAGTGCCTGGAGGTGAAATTGAGCCAAGTTCAAAGGGAAGACAAATTGACTGTTCTTGGCCTAATATCTTGAGAACCAGTGGCCTTGAAATACAGATTTACTGCTACAGGACACAAAGAGGCCTCCAGGAGAGTTCACTAGATGCTATAACCCTCTTAGATGGTTCTAGCTTCCATGAACCTACATTATTTATTCATTTGTCAACAAGTATTTTATTTATTGGTGGCTATCTATCCTGGCATGTCTTCCCTCTAGGATAGGTATATGTAAAATTCTCCATCCAAGAGTCCAATGCCTACTGGTTAGAAGAGGCCACCCATTTTACCCACTGCACCAGGGCAGCTAAGCACAGACAATGGCAGATGTGATCTGAAAATCATTATCCAGGCCAAGGCTAACCCCTCTTCATCCAATGGGATTCTTTCTTCATTCTAGTCCCTCTGAGCCTTATTAAATGCACTACCCACAGTAACTAAGATTGTCCCTCACCCTTCCTCCCTTCCCTCCCTCTCTCCCTCTTCCCCTTCCTTTCTTCCTATTTCCCTTGGCTATATTTACTTAGATGCACATCTGCTCTGCCCACACCTAATGGGGACACTCTTGGCCTTTTGCTTCACAAAGTAGATGCCCAGGAGAGAGCACAGACTCTTTTTTCTCCTTCCCTAGAACAAGTTCCCAAAACATAAGGAAGAAAACCACTGAACACTAAGACTTGCAGATAGAACATTCCAATCTTCCCTCTCTACATAGATTTGCAACACTGGACAAAGCAAAGTAGGTTAGGCTTTGCTTGATTGATCAAGGTGAGGGGCTCACAAAGGCTAGCATGAGGAGGATATGTCTGTCAACTGCCTTGGGAAGGTGCAATGAAGCTGGCCATTGCTCTTTAAAAGAAGTTAGATAAAGTCTCTTGGAGCATGGGATCTGGGTGGGCTCTGCAGTGGCCTCCCCCACATGCCAGGTGAAGGGCTGCTTATCGGAAAGTACATGTTATTACGGCATTCCTGTTTCTTAAATTCCAGATCCTCATCCCAAATTTCCTCTCTCTCCACAGCTGTTGTAAGCATCTTCCTGAACCACAAGCTGAAGTTCTGTTCCCGAACGTGAACCTCAGAAGCCTTCAGAAGCTTCCCGAAACACTGAAGGTTGACCATAGGCATTGACCAGGCACTAAATCCCCACCGTCTTCCTCGGTACCTAGAGAGCACTGGCTAAAGGAAAGCGAGTACCACTTACTGATGGTGTGCTTTGGGACTTAGCCTCTATCTCTCCAATTGAGATTTTTAATCTCCCAAAGTCACTGTGAGGACTGAATGAGGGGAGACATGCTTAGTATTGAGGAAACCTCCTAGCACCGATCCAGACATCCATGTCACCTGAACTCTGAAGGACATTGAGATAGTCATCTCTCTCTCACACTTCTGGTCTTGTATCCTCTCTTACTCTTCATCTTCACCTGGGTTCCATGGTTGACACTTCTCTTCATATTCCCAGAGATAAAGCCTCTGATCTCAGTCTGCCTCCACCCCCCTCAACCCCATGCCCTGGTGGACCCACCCCTTGACATTTAACCTCTTCCATGACCTGCCTGTTCTCTCTACCTCCGCTTCTCACAGAGGCATCCTTATTTTTGGATGTGTTTCTTCTTGCATCCAGACTTTAGCATGATGGTACTTTCTGAGGGTCTAAGGTGCCATTCATGGCCTCTAGTCTACTTATCCCCATGAATTAGAGCTCACTGTGCTAAATTGTAGGTTCTTGGAGGTCAGGGAATCTTTGCTTTAGATCTCCATGTCTCCCCAGGCATGGTGGAGTTTGTCAGTCACCATAGGATAGAATTCTCACATCCTTGACCATGGCATGCCGAGTACCAAGATGTCCAATGCTGATACACTGACACAGGCTGTTATCTGCTTACGTTTGTATCAATTGTGGGATAAGAGATAGCTCTTCTCCATGTCTGTCTGAATCCTTATCCTGGGTATATGGCCCTTCTCTGGCACTTGACTGTCTTGAAGCACAGAGAGGAGTTGAGGTGATGGCCAAACATCTCCCTTAAAGCCTGAGGAGGGAAGAAGCTGCTACCCCCTCCTCATCTCATAGAGCAGCGATTCTCAACCTGTGGATCTCATGCTCTTTGGCAAACCTCTATCTCCAAAAATATTTATATTACAATTCTCAAGTAGGAAAATTACAGTTATGAAGTGGCGACAAAAACAATTTTATGGTCGGGAGTCAACAGCACACATATTACAGGGCTGCAGCATTAGGAAGATTGAGAACAACTGTCAGAGGCCAAAGAATCTGATCAAATTCAAACAGAGGAGTAGGGGCGTATGTTTCCAGTGAAAAGGCTCCTGTTCATGCCTTGATGATTGTTGCAGATGTATGATCACCCACATACTTACACATTCATTGTCACTGCTCACTACCTGTACAGCATCTCACACCTGAGCACCAGGGACAGTCGGGGATGCTACTGAAGTAAGGTGAGTTTGCATCAGTTTACTCAGCCTCTGAACTCACAGTGATCAGATACCATCAAAGATGTCAGTGGACTCACTCCTAATGAAGAACTACCTGTGTGTACTGCTGATTGTGAACTGGCCAGCATCTAGAATCACTGGGTAGGTGATGGGCCCCTGGCTATGCCTGTGGGTAGTATCTTGATTAAAGTCATTGATGTGGGAAGACATGTGAGACGTGGGTGGACCCATTCCCAGGGCAGAGGGATCCTGGGTGGGGTAAGAGTGGAGAGAGTGGGGCGAGCACTGTCTGCCTGCATTCATCGCTCTCTTCTGAGGCAGACATCACGTGACCAGTTGCCTCCAAGCTCTGCTACTGTGAAGTCCCCTCACCATAGACTGTGACTTTGAACTGCGACCTGAATTAAACCCTATTCTCTCTTAAAGTCCCCTTTGTCAGAGTACTGTATCTCAGTGACAGGGAGGAACTTAGACAACCAGTCTGGTTTCTCTCCCTTCTAAGTACCGGATATGAACTTTCTTAGGAAGGGCTGTCCTTCTCTCCCCCCTCCCCCATTGGCTACTTGGAAGTTCAGATCTAATATGTGGTTTCTCTTAGTGAATTAGGCACAAATTTATGGTGTCCTTGGCCAGATCAAATCTCAAACCTGGAGTCTTACGTACTCCATCCTATGTTCTCAGGGAGAATTTGTATTTTGTTGCATTTCCCACAAACTACTTGAAGAAAACATATATTGCAGCAGAAAGAGCTCTTCTTACGTGAAACCGTGGAAGGCTGTCAGGCTTCCCTGCCCACTGGGCTTCTTCAGATTCTTGCTTACTGCCTAGCTCTCTGCCTTGAAAAAAAAATAAATGAAAACACATGTAGAAGACAAATCACTCCTTGTCCTTCCAAATATTCCATGAACTGCCTGATCAAAGGGAAATGAGAAAAGCCACTTTTCAGACAGGGCCCCAGGGGCTCCCGAGCCAGGCCAGTCTCTCTGGGGCCAGGCGGGACAGATCCGGGTGTCTGCTCTAGTCCCCAAGGCGCCCACCCAGACCAACACCTTTGCCCTTCTCGTCAATGGGAGTAAACACAGGCGTAAGTCTTTATGGTTGGTGGGACTGTGGGAAATAATATCACAGACAGGCCGGGGACACCAGAGGTGCCTTCTTTGGTGACAGGAAACAGACAAAATTGCAAATGTCAGGGACAAGTGTCTGCTAAGACAAGGTAGCTGACTGTGGGGATATGTGGCTGGTCTCCTCTCACAACACAGAATGGAAATAGTTGTTCTTTGCATTCAGAGGCCACTGAAGAATTGACTATGCATCTCCACACATCTCCGAGAGCCCCATGTGTCTCTGCTTTAAGGTCTGTGTCCTTCCCGACCCTCAAATGTGAGTCCTCCTTGAGGTGGCTCTGATCCTTCTCTTTCTCTGTCTTGTGTGTTTTAAGTTCCCTGGTTCTTTCATATTTCTGCTGAATATCCCTGCCCTTGTCATTACCTTTATAATGACTGTGACAGAGGTGATGCCACAGTATCGATCGTGATTCCAGTAGGTTAATAGGACAACCCTGAGCTCAGATGTGTTCATCTGTCAACCACCATCATCAACATCATCAGCTCTCAGGTGATTTAGCATGGTGCCCGAGAGGAGCAGAACCAAGAGAACAAAGGTACACACATACTGATTTGTTAAATTGCTTCTGCAATATGGTGGAAATACCTTAAAGTCAGCTGCCTCACACCTGACAGGCTTAGGACAGGATATCAGCTCAGTCTGTGAGGCTGGATGTCTCAGTAGTCTCAAACTGGCACCAAGGGCCTGGAGAGTTTCTGAAGATCTTGTGGTACTCTATCTGTGTTGAAAACTGGAAAAGGCCAGTTCTGAGATGAGTGAATGAATCAGCAGCAGGAATGGGGCAAATCAACTTAGCAGAGAGAGGGTCGGCAGATCCAGCAAAATCTGAATAACTGCCCTTCTTCCATGTGCTGTTTATCTGGGCCTGTACTAGAAGGCACCACCCACATTTGGGGTGGGTCGTCCCACATCAGTTAAGGCGATCAGAATGCCCCGCAGACAAGGATGGCTGTAGGCCAAACTGAGCAGACAGTTCTTTGCTTAAAACTCCCTGCTTGGGTAATTCTGTGCTGCTGGCAAGTTGACAGTTAAAAACCAGCTAACTTAGGCATCCTCCTTCATCCTCTAAAGCACCAGGTAATGGCCAGCAAATGCTTCTATCCACAGTGATAATATGTTTACGAGTGTGTTTTCCCATCTAGGCTTGGTTCCTCCAGGCCAGGGTCATGTTCAAATTCATCTTTCCATCCTGAGCTAATAGCGGCTTGTACTCATGAGGTGCAGAGGGAGGAAGGAATGCTCGCCACACACATCAGGAGTGATGACCTCAGGGCATGGGTCACCTGCAGCGATGGTTATTCAAGATGTAAAATGCCATCAGTATGGAAAGAGGGGAAGCCAATCAGGAAAGGAGAAATTCCCTAACACTGCAGTGTTTCCTGTTTCTTCTGCAAGATATCCAGGGGACATGTGGCTAGGCTCCTTTTTGACTGGGAGCTGGGACAGCCACCAACCCCACAGAACCTTCCTTCTGGGTGTAGAGGCAACATGACCCAGCGGACGGAAAATGCAGCAGTTAAACATGGTAGGAAATAGGTCCAGTGCAGGAGGACCACAGAGAAGAGGAGCCTCTCCTCTGATCTAGGGCAAGGAAGGCAAGCAGAAAGAGACAGCACAGCCACCCCATGAGAATAGAAGGGCACGTGCATGTTATTGGAAAGGTTCCATTAGCCTTCAAATAGTGTAAGGCGAAACAGGTGAAATTAAGTTTAATGATGTATTTTACATGACTCTTTTTAGCCAAAATAGAATAATTTCAATCTAAAAACACTGTAAAATTATGAATGAGGGGTTTTTTTCCCCTTACATTTGGGTTGGAAGTATTTGAGCTGTAGCGCGCGCGCGCGCATGTGCGTGTGTGTGTGTGTGTGTGTGTGTGTGTGTGTGTGTGTGTGTGTAAATGTCACACTGGCAGCGTGTCTCTACTCAGACTGGCCACATCTCAGGTTATTGCATCCTGGAGAGATAGGACTTGTAGCAGGGTTTTCACACTGTCCTTGTGTCTAAGGAATGTGTGGCTTGGGAAAAAAAATAACTGGAAAATTTCTTTAGATTTAAATTGAGTTTATTTATTTATTCATTTTAGATCCCAATCATAGGCCTCTTGCTACCCTCCTCTGGTTTCCTCCCTCCCACCCCTCTCCTCTATTCCCCCTACTCTTCTTCTCAGAAAAGGAGAGCCCTCCAGCCTGCACCATCTCATTCTAGAGCATCAAGTCTTATTAGGACTGAGCACATCCTCTTCTACTGATGTCATGCACTACAATCCAGTTAGGGGGAAGTGATCAAAAAGCAGGCATCTGAACCTGTGTCAGAGACAGTCCCCACTCCACATGATGACCAAGTTGCCCATTGGTTACATATGTGTAGGGGACCTAAGACCCCATGCTTGCTGTGTGGTTGATGCTTCAGTCTCTGTGAGTGCCCATGGGCTTAGGCTAGTTGTTTCTGTTGAACTTCTGTGGAGTTCTTATCTCCTCCAGGTCTTCCAGAAGCACTGTTAATGGACAAAGACTGGGAAGAGGTCCCAGGTTACACTCTGAAGCCTCTGTGCTGCTGATCCCTGCAAAGCATGGCAGGAGCAGTGAGTGTCCATGCCAGGCCATTCTTTCTTCATACATGAACCAAATCAGCACCTGCAGAGGAAAAGTTGAACCAGATGACGGTGGGTGCTCACTTCTGGGCACCCGTAGGCAGGATGGGAAGATGACTCGGGTAGTAAAGTTCCTGCTACACAGGTAATCTGGCCTTACTTTGGCTCTTTAACCATCATATGAAAACGCAATGCATGGTGACACGCTTCTGTCATCCCCATGCTTGAGATGGGTGGATCCCTGGAGGGCACTGGCCAGCCAGTCTAGCCAAATAGGTGACCCCCAGGTTCAGTGAGGGACCGTGCCTCAAAAACTAATGGGGCAATATAGGTCATATGACATTATCTTTTGGGCTCTACCTGCGTGTGTACACATTTTTGTCTTCCTGCATACACATTTGAAACAACTATGCAAACATAAAGATACGCGTAAACACACACACACACACACACACACACACACACACACACAGGTATGCATGCATCGTCTCCACTAGAATTAAGTTCTAACCCACATAGAAATTTTAGGCTGTCACCACAGGTGTGATATTGAAAGTTACGTTTGCTGCACATCCTAGAAACCAGCTACAAGCTGAGTGGGTGACTCAATCCACCAGCCTGTGGTTGGTGGTTACAAACCTTTCACACATTATTTGTACAAAAAGGCCCAGGGAGTGTGTGACTATTATGTGTACACATGATGGGTTTTGTTGTCTGAATTGCTGCAAACCAAGGCTTGTGTTCTGTGTCCCCAGCTGACCTTGTGGGTAGCTCTCATCTTCTTTTGGTTAGAACAAAACTTTCTTCATCATGACTTCCCTCTAGCTCCCTTGCCAGCAGTACACTGGGGTTTTGGGGCCTTCACAGAGAAAGCTCGTTGTCATTTTCTCCACATTTTCCTCAAAGAGAAAACAAGGGGAAAATGAGAAGTACTAACAGGTTGTCATTACAGACCAGAAAATCTCAGCAGGCCTTTGTAGAGTCTCCTTCCTCCAGCAGAGAACAGGGCCCACCTCTAATACATTCTGAAGCCTCCAGCACACAGCAGGGACCTCCTTCTCTGTGCACCACTCCCAGACACAACATAGTCACTCTTTTTGCCATTCTATAACTGCCGAGGTAGAGAAAAGTCCAGTTGCCCTGTCTGAAGCTGTTTCAGAGCCCAGAGACACAGAGCTGTAGGACTCTCTTCCCACAGAGATTCGAGCCTGGGTCTCCCACTTAGAATGAAGCTTCAAGGTAGCCTTTATCCAGTTTTCTTTTCACATTATTGTCCATCAGAGGTGCCTTATCAAGCTCTCCTGGGGCTGACGGAACAGTACAAGGAAAGGCTTGACAGACACAGCGATGTAGACACTTGCCACTGAAGAACCAGTTATTGTGGCCATCACAGAAAGAGAAATGTACACATGGTGGGTGTCACCAGGCAGACATTTATGGAAACAAGAGTGACAAAGTCCACAGGAGAATCCACTTGCCATACATCAGAAAAGAAGTGGAGAGCCAGCAAGATGACTCAGTGGGTACAGGGTCTTACCTAGAGGCCTGAGGACCTGAGTTTCTAGCTCCAGTATCCAAGAGAACAGACTTCTCCTGGAAGTTGTTCTACAACCTCCCCACATGCACTATATGGCGTGCTCATGTACATGCACACACACGTACAATAAATAACTATAATAAAAATAAAAAGAATACATGGTATTGAAAATCCCATTGTAAGACACAGACATGATTTTTATTGCACACAAGTCGTGACACACCATTAACCTCTGACCTCTTTGCTTCACTCTTAAATTTCTCTCCCACATGACAACTTTTTTCCCTCATTCTATCCTTGAGAATGACTTCTCTGGGTTCCATATTTACTCTGCTGTCCTTCTGGTTCCTATTCAGGATGGGAAGATGCTAGTCAACATCACCCCATTTTCAAAGCTCCAACTGTATGTCTTTCAGGGATGCCTAACAGCTTTTCATGATAAATTCATGGGTCTGACCTCAGGTAGGAAAGTCTTAGGGCAGAGTGACAGGGCTCTCAGAAGCAGATGGCAAAAAAAAAAAAGGGCACAGCTTTCCAAATTAAAGATGTGAGGGAAAACTTGACAGAGGAGAAGAGGAGATGAGGTCTGAACCATCAAGCAAAGATGTTCAAGCAAATTCCAACTGAAAAGGAATTCTAAAGCAAAGCATTGTGAGGGTTGGCATGGATTATCTACTTGATGGGATCTAGAGTCACCAAGAAAACACACTTCTGGGCACATCTGTGAGGGATTATATACATAAGATTAATTGAGGTCAGAAGACCCACCCTAAATGTAGCACTCCATGGGTTGGAGTCCCAGACTAAATCAAAAGGAGATTGCCAGCTGAACAGCAGCATTCATCACTCTCAACTTCCTGATTGCTGGTATTGTGGGACCAGCTTCAAGCTCCTGCTGCCATGCCTTCCCCATCATGCGGGACTGAACCCTCAAACTGTAGCCAAAACAAACCCTTTCTTCAAGTTGCTTTTGTCCGAATATCAGCAAGGCATGTAATGAATATAAGCTTTAAATAAGGAATTTTATCAAAATCCTAAAGGATGTTTAAACACACAGGGAATACTAAGCCATAGATTTGTAGAAGAATGTGGAATATTTGGGAAGCTGAACAATGTTCTATATTTTATAACATATGGTAATTATGGGTTTGATTAGGACATTTCCATGCACATATATAATATATTTTTATAACATCCATTCCCCTTCAGTCTACATATTTATGAGGTCTGTGTTCTGCCTGTGAGAGAAAGACCAAAAGTGGTCGGGGTGGGAGGTAAGGCTTAGAGAAGGTTTTGAGTTTGAACTTGACCTTGAAGATAATGGACAGCTACTGAAGGTATTTACTTTTGGTATGAAATTAGGGTCTCTTTTGCAAAAACAAGTCAAATGACTATGCTGAAGAGGAACTGGTGAGAAGAGAGGAAGACGCATGGGTCTCTAAGCTGCTGAAGCGCATGTAGGTGAGAGAACCAGCCTTCCTTTCAAACGCCTAAGTAAAAAGGGACAAGAAGGGAAGACACACACACATTCACCTGTAAGCAGAGGAAGGCTGGCCTCCACTGCAGCTTTGCGACACCGAATACATGCCCAAGTCTCCTGACAAGGTGTCTTCCATCACAGTGAATTTGAGTGAGGGTTGTAATAGTACATACCAAGCCAAGCGGGTATCTAGGCTCTTTTGAGACACCCCTGACATCACCCTGACCTATGTTATCAGGACCCTCCGTTGTGCCCCAGGATCTCCAGCATAAGCCCAGTGATGCCAGCAGCTATCCACTTCTGGGACTCCTTGCTTTCTTTCTCCTACAGTCTCTCATCTCTCACTGGGGTGGGTGTTGCGTGAGTGCTGAACTTGATTTCCTGTGTCATCAACAACACCAATACGGGCTTTAAATTTATTAGTCTCCGGAGCAGAAGGCTAATGAGTTAAATGCTCTGATTTAATTAAGCCACCTAATGGTTTGAGTTTACATAAATTCTCACCTGATCAGCATGGCCAGGATCTCTTATGCACATTTCCATCCTCACACCACAGGAAGACAGCAGGTGAGGTCCCTGGAATGTGTCAGGCTCTGAGCCCTCAGCCAGCATGTTGAGAAGGAGTGTCCCCCCCCCCCATGCCTGTGTCTTTGATCATCTCAAAGGTGACAGCCTACCAAAGGCAGTGACTGTCTGCTAATTCTGTATGCTTTCTGCAGTAGGTGGGGTTACTCCTCAGTGATCCATTGCTCTGCATTTGGCAAACTGGCCTTAATGCCTTGAGAGGAAGCCTGAGGCCCAGAAGCCTGTGTGGTAGAAGCATGGAATTGAGTATGTCACTAGCCAAAGAATCTTAACAAATCATTTCACCCTAAGAACATGTTCCTATTTTCAAAGCAAGCATTGCAAGGCCAGCATCACCACACTGCTATGAGGTTTTAAGAAACTGATATGACACACAGAGCCTGGGTCACATGGCAATCTAGTATTACCATTACAAATCCTAGCAGGAGCCTGGAGCCAGTGTCGGTGCCACGGTGGTACGGTGGTACAAACCACTCAAGGGAGGAGAGGCCCAGTGTTTGGCAATCACTGTAGTATTTTGGCTACTAAGTGAGGAAACCTGTGGACAATGTGGCTAGTCTTTCCAACAGTAGTGAGAACTAGATTTCTGATCAGAAAGAGAGAAGAGTGAAGGTTGGAGAGTAGTGGACAATCTTCTAGTGTCAGGACTAGTAGATATCTGTCTGAATAAGGGTTTCAACTCAAGAGGTAATTGTGGTGGCACATACCATTAATCCAAGCATTTTGGGGGTAAGGCAGGAGGACTAACATGTGTTTGAGGACAACCTGGGCTACACAGTGGGTACCAGGACAGCCAAGGCTATAAGCAAGATTCTGTATCAAAAAAAAAAAAAAATCCCTAGTCCCAGATCCAAATTCTAATCTGCTGAAATCTTTGGCTTGCTCGTTTTTTCACTTCCAAACCTAAGTTCTGTGTGTCCAAACAGGACACACATAGAATTAGAGCAAGAAGCAGACTGGCTTACTGATCATCACAAGATCTGGTCAGGACGTAGAAGATGCAGAAATTGTGAAAAATGGATTTTGAAAAGGAAGCAATTCTTGTCCTCCTATGGTTGCCACAATTGGACTGTGTCTACAAGGTCCACAGGCTGAAAGTTAATCTCCAGGGCAATGTGTTGAGAGGTGGGGCCTTCATGGGATAAAGAAGTCAGGTGTTCTTCCCTCACAGATGTGCTGGTGTCCTTATCACAGAAGTGGGCTAATTCTTCCAAGAACAGCCCCCAATGAAAACAGGGGTTCACTAGTTCTTCTAATTGCTCTTCTTACCCATCTTCCTCCTTGAGATGATGCAAGGAAAAGATCCTTGCTAGATATGCTCCCCTTCTAATCTGTTCCTTCCAGCCTCCAGACATATAAGGAATATATATTTACTTTATAAATTGTTCACCCTTTAGCTTTCTGTGATGGCAATACAGAAAAGACTAAGGAACAACCACTGCATTCCTTTACAAGGGATTTTACTGTGTTACTGTGACTTTCTCTGAAACAGGCACAAGTGTGAGATCACCTCCCCAGACCTCTATTTCAGAAGACAGAGAGACACAGAGAGATACTGCTTATTTATGGTCACTAGTGATTGCACTTGGGGATGAGAAGCAGGGCCACTTGTGGTCCAACTGTTCAGAGTGCTGTGGTAATCATGCCAGGCAGGCCAGGAATGGAGTGAGACACTCCAACAGACCAGGGCATCCCTCCTGCCCCTGCCTCTCTACCACAACATCTCTGCAAGTGAGGTACCACCCCTGACTTTATAGGGAAGGGAGTGAGGTTGGGAGGTAATGTGTGTATCTGCTGGTTTAAACAGGTAGGAGGTGACTGAAGCGAGTTATAATTATTGTGACCAAAGCAGAGGGTGGTCAGATGGCTCAGTCAGTAAATGACTGCTGTGCAAGCAAGACAAACTGGGCTTTCACCCCCAGCACCCTTTACAAAAAGCCAGGCACAGGGCTGGGAAAGTGGAGACATGTGGATCCTGGAGCCCACAGGCCAGCCAGTCTAGCTGAACCCAAAAGCCTCAAGTTCAGTGAGAGAACCTCTCACAAAAAAGTAGAGTTGCCCCACCCCAATATATACCCCATCTATGAACTGCTGGAGGTCGTGAAGGGGCCAGTCCTACAGATCCAAAGCTGCAGGATCTCCATGACATAGGGCAACAACAAGCTATCCATGAGGAGTCCATTATTGATAGTGTAGCATAAGCCAGGGGTCTCGAACCAAACCAATGACTCATTGCAATGAACATTTGCAAGTAAAGCTGTTTGGGCTAAAGGTTATATATACTGTATGACACACACACTGCAGCTTCCTTGGTGAGTTTTTTTTTTCTGTTTATTCAGTACTTCAAGCCACACTTCCATCACAGTGTCCCCCTCCACCCCTCCCAGTCCCACCCTCCCATCCTCCCACCCTTCCATCCTACTCCTCCAGAGTGGGGTATCCCCACACATCAGTCTTCCACTTCAGTTCAGAAGTCACATGAGGGCCAAGAGCCTCCTCATATACTGGGGGCCTAGATGGCAGCACCACTAGGGCAAAGTGTCTCATCAACAAAGTCTATATTCCTGTTCCTTTTGGCGTGTTGGTCGTACAATAGTTATCCTGTACTAATAGCTAAAATCCAATTATAAGTGAATAGATGTCATATGCATACTAAGTCTAAAAGAAGAGAAAGTGGGGGAAAGTCTTGTACTCATTGGCACAGGTGACAACTTCCTGAACAGAACACCAACAGCTCAGGTTCTAAAAGACCAACAATCAATAAATGGGACCTCATGAAACTGAAAAGCTTAAGTAAGGCAAAGGACACTTTTTTCATTAGAACAAAACAGCAACCTACAGATTGGGAAAAGATCTTTACCAACCCCACATCAGACAGAGGGCTAATATCCAAAAGTTATAAAGAACTCAAGAAATTAAACACCAAGAAACCAAATAATCCAATCAAAAAATGGGAAACACAGCTAAACCGAGAATTCACAAAAGAGGAATCTCTAATGGCCAAGAAACACTTGAAGAAATGCTCAACATCCTTAATCATCAGAGAAATGGAACTGAAGACGACTCTGAGATTCCATCTCACACACTGGTGAGATTTTTTGTTTGCTTGTTTGTTTGTTTTGTGTTGTTTCATTTTGAGGAGGAAGTTGCAAGGGCAGAGGGGTGAATACGGAGGGACAGGGAGATGAATGAAATTGGGGTGCGTGATGTGAAATTCACAAAGAATCAATTAAAAGTTAAAGAAAAGAAGGTGGAGACTTGCTGAGGAAACTACTTTATATTAATCTGCACATGCAGACAATGCATACAAATTAACCTGCGTACACAGGTATACACATATACCACAAACACTTATACACAAATTATAACACACAGACACATACACAACACACGCACACACACACACACACACACACACACACACACACACACACACACAC
>CAJQZJ010001511.1:12978987-13009484 GCA_907164525.1 Lophiomys imhausi
CAGGCCTATTGGCCTCCAGTCAAAGCAATCCAGGCCTATAGGCCTCCTGGCAAGCCCCAGCAGCTGTCCCTCCAAGTCACCAGAAATTCTGCTGGTCTAACATAACAGTTTATTGTTATTAATAAGTATCCTTCAGCTTCCCCACTATACCACACTGCCAGGCCGTCCCTCCAGGCCTCTAGGCCTCTAAAGCAAGTCAGGCCTGCCGGTCTTCCACTAGGCCACTGATTGCTCCACCAACCTAATATTACAAGTTATAGTTACTAATAAATATCATTGTTAAAAAAAGAGTTGCAGTTTCAGGAGACCTTAAATAACTACTTCCAGTTGATCAAGCCCTGGAATTCACCAGTACAAACTGTACTTTAATCTTGAACTTTTGTTCAGAATAAATAATTAGGGATGTGTTAGCAGTTTAGGGTCCTTCAGTGAAGTCCACCTAAATGCAATCAACTGTATTGACTCACAGTAAAGCAGTTTCCATCAATGGTGAGTGACACTGTGGAAAATTCCATGGTCTAGCATTTACTTTAGACTCAAAGCATTTTTCTTGGTAGCCTTAGCTTAGAGACAGCCTGAGAAGTGCTGAGTGTTGTCCTGAGTCCTAATTATACCACTGAACTATCTTTTCTGTTGTACTCGAGTATCTTCTACTACGGACTTAGCTTATTCTTGAACATCCCTGAATTACGAGCACAACTTTCATCCACTTATTCTGCAACCCTCCATTAGTCTAGAAAAAAGATGTCCACAGTCCAGGGACAGAGAAAGAAGATGTGAACCACAGAACAGCAGTGGGACAAGAGGAGGACATGTAAGAGAAACCCTGTGTGCTCCAGGGAACTCTTCCCAAAGGTGCCCAGCTGCAGCTCACATGCACGGAAGAGAGGACTCAGTGAGCCGCTGCTAGACAGGGCAGTGGGCACCCGACAACAGGACCCAGTTAACCTGCTGAATTTCATAATCTCAGAGCATCACTTCTGACTACGAAAGCCCTAACCCCGAAGAACGTTACAGAACACACACAATGTGCAGTGAGGTGCCATCGGTTGGTTTTTCTGACACAGGAACACAAAATCTGAGGGAAATTGCTTAAAAGAAAGAAAGATTATCTTGTTATCTTGTTCCTGTTATCTGTCTATGGTGGGTTGGCTCCATGGTTGTGGGCCTAGAGCGAGGTGGAACATCACAGCGGCGGCAGGAAGCTATTATAGGAGTGGAGGAGAGGACCACACTGAGAGTCCACGTCCCCTTAGCCAGACGGCCTTCACCAAGAAACCAGGTAGCGAACGCAGGTAAGGATGTGAGCAAAAGACATACTTTATAGTCTGCTGGGCACGCAGATGCTGCAGAAACCAGCACAGAGATCCATAAAGACCCAGACTCTGTCTCCCCTGTGACCCAACAGTACTGCCGCTGGATTTTTAGCCAAAGGACTCCACTCAGCACATCGCGCAGATCTTTGCACATCTGTATTTACTGCTGGGCTGTTCATGGTCGCTTAGACCCAGAAGCAGCCCTGGTTCCTGTCAACACACATGGAATTTCCTTGAGTCATAAAGAAAAACGGAATGGTCCTGTCATTTGTAGGGAGATGGGTGGAACAACTGATTCCTATTCGGTGAATTGTCAGTTCCAGGAAGGCAAATGTTGCATGCTGCATGCTTCTTCTTATGTGTGGGTTCTAGTTTATAGTGTGTGTGCATTAAATCATGTATGCACATGTGACATGAAAGTTGAAGTGAATTTATGTAGGGAACAGAGCCAACTAATGATGGGAGGGAGAAACAGCCGTGAATGGGGTCCTGGGATTATGCTCAGACTGTAGTATATGCTTGCATGAAATTCGCCTTTGAATTGATCATGAAACAGCTAAAAGATCCAGTATAATGAAAACATCTTAAAGTGGCAAAGCCATTCTTGTCCTTATGACTTTGTCACATTGGTCTATTGGTGGCTTGTAAATAACAAGACCACTATTGACCTGTAAAAAAATAATGATGCCTAAACATTTCCCATTTTCTTTAGATTGGAGTCTCTTTAGATTTAGTTTTTCTTAATCAGGTTTTGGGTAAAATAAAAGAGAAGAAAATCTCACGCATTCTTTCCATAAGATTCTTGAATGTTGATTCTATCCTTTTGCTGCCAAGGTTTTGGTATATGGAGAGCATTAAGTTGTTTGACAACGTCTCAGAATATTGTTTTTGTGTTTCAGAAACTGAAGCCCAAATGGAAAAGAGGGTCACTTAGCCTAGGCCAGGGCCGGGTCAGAAGCAGACTTGTAGTTCCTTCATCCCCTTCTTTTCTCCTTCCTAAATCCCCAGCACCCTGTTGCCTCCTCTGGGCAGTCCCATCAGCTTACCCTTTCACTTCAGTTTTCTGTTTTCTCTTCAAGCTTCCAAGCACCAAGAACATTCACAACTGGTGTCATTTGGATTCCACACTTACAATGTGTCTAATCTGTTTCCCAGTCTAGGAATGCAAGGAGTCGTTGTGTTGTTACCTGGAGCTCAGGGGGCAAAGCCCATGCAGGCCCCATGTGTCTCATGTGTGCAGACCCTATCCTGATGGGCTTAGCAGGGATGTGAAAAAATAATGTGTCACAGCTAATCCCAGCCTGGATAGACTCAGGGAAACTAGAAGAGCCAGGGTGAGAGAGAAACCAAGAAAATACGACTGACAGAAAGATACAGAGAGAGGGGAAGAGAGGGAAGAGACAGACAGATAAAGAGACAGAGAGAGAGAGAGAGAGACAGAACACCATGTGGCTGTAGGCTCCTGCTGTAGATCACCCAGACCTGCCTTTTACCCAGGAAGCAGACATTCCTGGTCTGCAGATTTATAGGCGAATGGGCAGCCTTGGACCTGTGCCAAGTCTTAAGGTTGCTGGGTGTCCTGGGAGCAGCTGATGCCCTGTCTTTGAGAATAGTGTGTCTCCTCAGATGCTCTGGTTCCTGCCCGCAGTCCAGGGGCCATATGCCCATGCCCTTTATTCTGTGTTCTCTTCATTCTCCTCACAGATTTCATCCTGGACAGCACTGGGACCTTCCTCCAGAGCCTTATGTTCTTACATGTCTTTCTTCCTCTCTTAATTTGCCTGGAGCCAGGCTTTTATCTCGATTCTTAACCAAGAGGCACTTACTGAAATATTCAGCAGTAGAAATTGTGCCCTGGGTCCTTCCTCCTATTGCCCAGTTCGGTGTCATTAGAATTAGGGCGAGGCAAGTGTTTATGCACTTTGACACTAGAGAGCAGAATCCTCTGGGAACTCCCCCACCCCGCCCCTCTGGATGAGGGTGAGTGACAGTTAACCCTTTGAAGTCTAGGAGGGTGAACACTCAGGATGGACTTTTGCAGACACACATTTAGTCCTCCATGATTCTCCTTGGTGCTGATCATTGGGAACTAGAGGATGATGACCAAGGCACTGCCTTGCTCAATGCAGTCGATGAAGAGGAACATGGGATCCTGCAGAACTGGGTAAATGTGGTCTCAAGCCTAGATCCAAAGGACATTAAAGTGTATCACCAACTAGGGAAGAAAAAAAGAGTGTGTCTCCAGGAAGCAAAGTTGAGTTCTCAAGGCTTTTCTGAGTTTTCTGTTGAGGAGGATCTGGGTGGCAAGGTGAGGTTTGAGGTGAGTGTAGAAGAGAGGCAAGGGACTCCTCAAGCAGACTACAGAAGTAACAAAAGCAGAGGTATGCTGAGGAATGGCTCTGTATATGCGCTGGTGGGACATCATCAGATTCTGGGCTCCTAGGATGTTATTAGGAGTGGAGAGAGACACTGGAAGAAGCCAGTGTGGGACCTATGTCCCCACTAAGGAGCCGCTGCTCATCCTCCTTCCAAGGCAGAATTGAGAGGTTAGAATAAAGGGAGGGTGGTCTGTAACTGTCATGTTCCAGAGGGAGAAGAAAGCTGCAGCTGTACCCAGGTTAGGAGGCAGTGAGCTTGGGATGCCAGAGGAGGTAATTGGGAGGTAGCTAAGAAAGACACAAGCCTAGTGGGGTTGGGAGATAAAGGGACAAAGCAGTTCTGAAGCCTGGCACCAGGGATGTCATGTGGCTACCAAGCACTGTCTCCTGCAGAAGGGGTCCTCCTCGTACCTACTTTCACAACTTCTGACCTGGATTTGGTGACCTCATGAGCTTCACAGAAGGATCAGGCCATTCTCACTGGGTCAGATAAACAAATTCAAGGGATGAGATTGAAACTGTACTTTTTAATTATTAAACACTTATTTATTAATAACTATATCTACTTATAACAAATACACTTACTTAACTACTACTCCTATAAATTCCTAAGAATGCCTACAACCCCTATAAATTCCTACAACCCCTAAGACCTAACCACTAAACCTATTGATAACTATTACAACTATTTTCATAATCTTTTAGAAGGATACAGTCTCTGGGGCAGGCCCTCAGTTGACAGGAAACCAGTCTCTGGGGTAGACCCTTTAATGTACTTAGCAGTCTTCTGGAATATCTCAGACGCAGGTTCATCAGGGTAAATTGGCTATGGCGGTCTCACCTTAAATAAGGCTTGAGGCTTTCTTCTCTCTGGGAGACCTCAGCCATCTGTAGGCCAACTTATTTCCTTCCTATCAGCAACTCTGCCGCTCTGCCTCAGTCTTTAAAGCTGGCCACAGTTCTATTCAGGCCACTGTTTGGAAGGTCAAACCCCTCTAGGCAAAAGCTGAGCCACAGGGTTTAATCCTTGGCCTTTTGCTGTCTTGCTGAGGCTTTCTCTGCTCACCAGCTTCTTTCTGCCTCAGGGAGATCTGGCCATCAATCCACCAGCACTTTCTCCATCAGAGGATACAAACTACTCGTTGTCCTTTTTAGCGGGAGGACTTGCTAGCATTGGAGCTCTCTAGCATGGAGCCCCTAGCACCCCCTCTCTGGCTCAACCACTTGTCCTTAAATAGGATCTCTCCTTCTTCTACCTGCTTCAGCTTAATTTGGGCTCTGCCAACTTAGCAGTTGAAAACAATGCCAGGTCATAAAGTCTTTCCTTGTTTCACCTGGCTTCAACCTTGTTTTTCAGTCCATAGAGACTCCCCTCATTTCACGTGACTTCATCCATTGCTCACAGCCAAGTTGATGTTCATGCCCCAGATTAAGAGACTGTATCAGAAACCTAGATATTTACTAAATCTAATTTATATTAATCTAACTCCCTACACGAGATGGCTTTTTTCACCAAATGTAAGGTGACTGAATCAGAGAAGGGTCCAGGCTTCCATCTGCACCAGTTTTCAAATGGCATCTCTGGTTTAGATTGGACTGGTTGAGGCCAGACAAGCTTCCCAAATCCTCAGTTCTCAATGAAGGGAAGTGTGACAGGGTCAGCCCTGACCACAGTAAAGGCTCTGGGACCTAGCAGAGCAGGCCATCTTTCTCCATCATCACAGTGAATGCCCAGGCAGGTGGCAGCAAGGCCTTGATTGCTCTCAACAATGTCTGTTAGTCGTGTGGATTTTGATAGGCTTCTCTAGCATAAGTGCCCAGTGCCCATTGTGCCCCATGAGCTGCCTCCTGTTTGTGCTGAAGCGCTTGTACTTAACAAGCATGTGTGTGACTTTCACATGGACTTCCATCCCAGGATTCTTCCCAGTGGGCTACACTGGGAGGGTACTACCAGACTGGAGCAAGGGGAGCATAGAACCCAGGCCTGTATAGCTAAGCATAAAGATCCATGTATACCTGTGCTTGTGTGTGCATACGGTTTTGTCTGTTCATCTGTCCTTGACACCTACATAAGAGCTCAGATTGTAGAGGGAAGGGAGACCACTAGCTGTT
This sequence comes from Lophiomys imhausi, assembly GCA_907164525.1. NCBI lineage: Eukaryota > Metazoa > Chordata > Mammalia > Rodentia > Muridae > Lophiomys > Lophiomys imhausi. Next base: position 12,984,794 of record CAJQZJ010001511.1, read on the forward strand.
GGAGGCAGGATTTGCTTCTGTTATTGTCATTAATTCAAAAAGTTTGCATCCTGGTGACCCAGTTTCCTCATCTTTAAAATCAGGATAGTTACATTTATGAATAAAAGAGAGGAATGAATGGCAATGCTTGAGCAGGAGGAAACAATTTTAACCACAATCTACAAAAGCAAGCAAGCAAACAAACAAACAAACAAATTTGCATTTGCAGAGCACTTGGGCCTCCTCATTGTTCCGGAAGCCATACTGTGTCCCTGGAGGCTGACAGATTAAAACTATTGTTGTACACTCCCACAATGCAAGAAGAATTGGCTGCTTGCACAAGAGGGGACGTTGACAGCCAGCTCCTATCAGCCCATTCCCCACCAGACAGCATGCAATGCAGGCTTGCTGCTTCAAGGTGGTGGCCGAATTCTAGCATTTTCCCCAAGAGTTGTACTCCCTACTGTGACTGACAGTGTCTACACCAATCTTATCTACTATTTTTTCTCCTAAAGGGAAAGTAACAGCTTTTCTAGAAAAGGCTTCCATGGCCTGGTCTCCAACGCATCCAGGCATCCCCATGACTTATTCTAATCTTCAGTATTTGCCCTGCAGCCATCTGAGTCACCTACATCAAGTCAACACTCAGTGGCTTGAAAGCACACAGAGTTCTTACCTGCTTTCTGGGGGCTTGGGAGCATGGGTATGGTTGGCCTGGGTTCTCTACTCAGAGTCCAGGGGACAGAGGGATACCTCTGTCCTCAAACTTACACCATGTAATCCAAGTAGTGGAAGGCCGCTTGTATTTCATTGACAAATTCTGCTAGACATCATGAGGTTTGGTCACTGTGGGTAAGAATCTTGGGATTCTTGCCTCCTCTCTTTCCATTCCTGCAGGTCCCCTAAATGTACAACCTGTTTGGCCTCTTCTGTTAGCTCAGGGGTCTAAAATTATTTCAATGCAGAGATATGGCTTTGTCCAGGGATTTGACATATGAGAGGGCTTTGACATACTGATTGGAAAGGGGGGGGGGGTGCAGACCAGTCTGGGCAAAGGGACTGATTAATGTGTCGCGTTTAGAGTTATAGGTCCTGCCTTCCTGCTGGCTGAGAAAGCGGGGAAAGGACTCTTCCCTTCTCACATGCTCATGTTAGCAGCCAGGACTCTGCATTTGTAACCCACACCACATCCCCAGGATACTGTAGACGCATAGAGTCCAAGGGAAGACCATCAGGACCTCTGGTGTCCTGTGCTAATAGTTTCTTGCACAAGTTCCACCCGTCCTCTCAATGCACCCTGACACTCACTTCTGCTGAAGCTTAAAAGGGGGCTGGGGAGTGGGTTGGTGGGTAAGAGTGTCTTGCCCACAGCCACGAAGAGGAGAGTTCAAATCTCCAGTTCCCATCTGAAAAGATGACCATGGGCACACGTGTGCCTGAAACTCCAGCGCTATAGAGACTGAGACAGGAGGATCCCTGGGACTTGCTGGCAACCAGCTTAACCCCAGGCTCAATGAGAAACCCGTCTCAAGGGGATGCAATAAAGAGTGGCAAAGCAGGACCTGACACATCCTCCTCTGACCTCCACACCAGGGCGTGCACCTGCACGAGGATCAAACACACAACAACAATTTTTTAAAAAGAAAGGTGTTTGTCCAAATTACTTTTAGTGTCTCCTACAAGACTGGGACAAGAAGCTAGTCTCTTTCAAGGCTCATGCACTGCGTACAGCAGATAAGTGTGGACTTTGGTCGTCTCGGCTTCCAGCTGGTGTCTGGCTATGCTATTCTCTTTTTCTTTACTTCATTCCCTTAATATTAATGTAACCTGGACCAAAAGGTCTGCCTCTGCTTCGATCCCCATAAAAAGCCCTGTGGAATTCACATTAGCACGTCCATAAAAGTCAGGGAGGCTCTGCAAATGACTTGGAGTTTAAATCCGGGAGTGGAAACTCTAATCACGATTTAATATGAGTAAGTATGCACATACTTTATGGTCAATCATGCAGACCATTTACAGGGTCCCCTGGCTTTGAAATGAGTGTATCTCTGAAGGAGCTGCCGATGAGCCTTGCCTGACATGACATATATTGAAATAGACTGTGGAGCAATCACTTAGGGATGAAAATCTTGCTACAGTGCTAGTGAACCAAAGCTAAGAGGCAAATTATTCAATTACAGTAAATTTACAGTAGCTTAATATTTGATAAAAGTGGTTCTCCCCTCATCAGACCATCTTACTGAAAACGTTTGAGCAGCCAAATAGCTCCAGAAGCTCTCAAGATGTTTTAAGCACTTATTAAGAAAATTCATCTCGCTTGATCTTACATGAGCATTGACTTAGAATATATTTAAAAAAAATATGGATGTAATTGCCAGGTACTTTCTATATACATCTGAGATCTTGAGATTAACCTGTTGGTTTTTCTTTTAAAGCCAGTAGGGACACATGTGGATGGACCCTACAGGGACACAAATAGGAGCAAACACTGCTCTAAGTGGAGAATACAATCTGCACTTGGGCAGCGATGTGTTCCCCTGTTTGGAAGTTGCAGGTGAAGCTTTGTTCCCCAGTGTTCTGCATTACTGAGATGCGCCTAGCCAGGGACAGGTGACTATAGGAGAAGGTGGGTTGCACTGGAAGCTCATTTTCAATGAGAAGCCAGTTGTGTGTTTTGCAGCTCAGCTTTAGAGCTTCTCATTCTGTGTGTGTGTGTGTGTGTGTGTGTGTGTGTGTGTGTGTGTGTGTGTTAACCCATGTGGGCATGTGTAGAGGTCAGAGGTTACTATCATGATGTCTTTCTCTATTGCTCTTCCCTTATTACTCTTTGAGAAAGACTCTCATTGAACTGGGGCTCATCAGTGCAGCCAGATTAGCTGGCCAGAGATGCCCTGCCCCTTCTGTACCACAACTCTGGGGTTATAAGTGCTGCCCAGATTTAGCATTGGTGCTGGGGGCCCAAATTCAGGTTTTCATGCCTGCATAACTGGAACTTTGCCAATTGAACCATCTTCCTGGTCCCTGCTTGTCACATTTTAAAGCTTCCAATTCAGCCCAAGATTCTCCTATTCTTTCTTTGTTGTAATTTTGGTGTATAAGTGTGTGTGCCCATGTGCTCAGTAGCGTCCACAGATTCCAGAGATCGGTATCGGGTGTCTTCCTCAGTTGCACTCTGTCTTTTATTTTCAAGACAGGTTTTCACACTAATTCTGGAGTTTGTTAATTCTGCTATCCTGGCTGGCCAGCGGTATCAGGAATCTCCCTGTCTCTGTCTCCTCCATTGCTGGGATTACAAAAACCTTGTTAGGTTTTTTATTTGTTTGGTTGTTTTTTTAATTTTTTTATTTTATTCATTTATTCATTCATTTATTTATTTGTTTGTTTGTTTATTTGGTGCATGCTTAGGATTTTACTCAGTCTCCATTCCTGATAAGTTTTGGGGAGACAGATGCCCACTTTCTCTGGTCTGCACCAGTTTTGTGAGTCACAGGAGGATCAGGCACATTATAATGGTGGTATTTCTGATGTGACCCCTGGCTTGCAGGATCACAGAACATAACACATAACACTTAAGAACAGTCTTAAATTCCCTGGATTTTGTGGCTGGGTAATGTGGGCTGAGATGCCAAGCCCCTTGGAGGGGATTTCAGTACACTGTTTTGGGAAACACTCTGGCTGCTAGGCTAGAGTGCTCCCATGTTCTTGGATGTGGACATTTAAATGAACACATTGCTCTGCAGCTTCAGGGTGCCTTGGAGTTGATCTTATAGATAATTGTTCTTTCTTGACCAAACCCCTTCCTGTCATGCAACGCTGGGCAGGGAATGTTGATTTCCCCGACTTCCACAGACAGTCAGACTTCTTAATCTAGGCCTACTTAAACTTCCCCTATTGTTCAGGCACTTGTCTTAAATATAAAAGAGGCAAAGAGAGGGGGTGGAAGTGCTAATTAGGCCCTGTCACAATCCAGCTACTATGATGAGAAGTCCTAGTATGCAAATTAGGTTAAACCCAGCCTAAGTCTTGCAGGCCTGCCAGGGCAGGTGTGGGGAGACAGGGCTGACAACCTCATCCCAGTATGAAAAGTAAAGGCTGATCTGGTCACCCAGCAGCTCATCTGCTCTGCAGTGTCTCCCAAGCTCCAGAGCACGGAGACAATCCTGCAAAGAGAAGATTCGAGCAAGCCTGTGTTAAGTGTGCCACATTCTGAACCACGAAGTTGCAGCTGTATTCAGAGTTAAAGTGAGCTAATGGCTTTAAACACATGTGCACAAGCACACGCACACACACTATTAAGTTCAGTATAAATGTCACGGTATTAACCACCAATATGGAGAATTATGATCGTAAGTGGCCCTTCCATAATAAAGCTCATTATTAATAGGCCTATTAGCTCAGCATTCACTGAGACTGACAGCAACTTCTTTCCACAGCAGCTGTTTGCTCCTTTTCCATCCAGGACACATTCTGACATCTCAATGTATATTGAAAGGCAGAGAGTATGGTGGGGGTGGCAGGGAGGCAGGACGGGAGCAAAGAAGTAAGATCATAACACAAGGGAAATAGGAAGGGGGAGTTACCCTGCATGGGGCATACATTATAAAGTAACAGTGAACATGAATGAGTGTTCATCATGGGCAGACATGTTTCATGGAAAATTTTAACCAAGTACCAGAAAACATGGGACCTTGAGTAAGGACAAATTTCAGATGAGTGACTTTAAAAATTATATAACTGTTTCCCGAAACCTCCTTGATGTATACTTTTGCAAAAAATTGTTATGTATCTAAAATTTAAAGATAATTTTATTTGCTGGGTGTAAAGTAAATACAATCATTTAAATGTTACAAGGAAGGTGTCATGGGGTGACTTTTGTCAATTTGGCACAAACCTAGACATATCTGAAGAGAGGGGATCTTAAATGACAAAATGCCTCTGTCATATCACCCTGAAGGCAACTCTGTAGATCATTTTATTGACTGACAATTGATGTGCAAAGGTCTGGCTCACTTGGGGCAGTAGCACTCTGGGCAGGTAGCTCTGGGGTGCTTAAGAAAGCAGACTGGGGCAAGCCAGAGGAGAGCTCTTTCATGACCTCTGCTTCCACAGTAAGGAACTGTGACCTGCAAGTGTAAGAGGAGAAAAGTTCATAGCACTAAGTGCCTTCAAAAAGAAAATTGTGACAGCTCATATTAGCGAATTAACAGCTGAACTGGATTAATTGGGAAAAAAAAGAAGCAAACACTCCCAAGAGGAGCAGAAGGCAGGAAATCATCAAACTTAGGGCTGAAATCAACAATTTAGAAACAAAAAGAACGATACAAAGAATCAATGAAACCAAGAGTTGGTTCTTTGAGAAAATCAACAAAATAGACAGACCCTTAGCCAAATTAACTAAAAGACAGAGGGAAAAAACCCAAATCAACAAAATCAGAAATGAAAAGGGAGAAATAACAACAGATATTGAGGAAATCCAGAGAATCTTTAGGTCCTATTTTAAAAATCTATACTCCACAAATTTGAAAACCTAAGCAAAATGGACAATTTTCTTGATAGATTCCATCTTCCGAAGCTAAATCAAGATCAGTTTAACAGATTAAACAGCCCTATAACCCCTAAGGAAATAGAAACAGTCATTAAAAATCTCCCAACCAAAAAAAGCCCAGGGCCAGATGGATTCAGCACAGAATTCTACCAGACCTTCAAAGAAGAGCTAATACTAATACTCTTCAAACTCTTCTACAAAATAGAATCAGAAAGATCACTGCCAAACTCATTCTATGAGGCCACAGTCACCTTGATTCCTAAACCACACAAAGACCCAACAAAGAAAGAGAACTTCAGACCAATCTCCCTCATGAACATAGATGCAAAAATATTTAATAAAATACTGACAAACAAATCCAAGAACACATCAAAAGTATCATACACCATGATCAAGTAGGCTTCGTCCCAGGAATGCAGGGATGGCTCAACATACAAAAATCCATCAACATAATTCACCATATAAACTAGTTGAAAGAAAAAAACCACATGATAATCTCACTAGATGCTGAAAAGGCATTTGACAAAATCCAACACCCCTTCATGCTAAAAGTTCTGGAGAGAACGAGCATACAAGGACTGTACCTAGAAATAATAAAGGCGATATACAGCAAGCCAGTAGCCAACATCAAATCAAATTAAATGGAGAGAAACTTGAAGCATTTCCTCTAAACTCAGGGACAAGACAAGGATGTCCCCTTTCACCATATCTCTTCAACAGAGTACTTGAAGTTCTTGATAGAGCAATAAGACAACTAAAGGAAATCAAGGGGATACAAATTGGAAACAAAGAAGTCAAATTATCCCTATTTGCAGATGGTATGATAGTATACATAAGTGACCCCAAAAACTCCACCAGAGAACTCTGACAGTCAATAAACACCTTCAGCAAGGTGGCTGGATACAAAATTAATTCAAAAAAATCAGAAGCCCTTCTTTATACAACAAATAAATGGGCTGAGACAGAAATTAGGAAAACAACACCCTTCAAAATAGCCACAAACAATGTAAAATACCTGGGGGTAACTCTAATCAAGCAAGTGAAAGACCTGTACAACAAGAACTTCAAGTCCTTGAAGAAAGAAATTGAAGAGGACATCAGAAGATGGAAAGATCTCCCATGCTCATGGATAGGTAGGATCAACATAATAAAAATGGCCATCCTGCCAAAAGCAATATACAGATTCAATGCAATTCCTATCAAAATACCAACACAATTCTTTATAGACCTGGAAAAAGCATTTCTCAACTTCATATGGAATAACAAAAAAACCCCCAGAATAGCTAAATCAATCCTGTACAATAAAAAAACATCTGGAGGTATCACCATCCCAGATTTCAAGCTGTACTACAAGGCAATAGTAATAAAAACAGTATGGTACTGGTATAGAAACAGACCAGTGGATCAATGGAATCGAATTGAAGACCCAGAAATGAGCCCACACACCTATGGTCACTTAATTTTTGACAAAGAAGCCAAAACCATACAATAGAAAAAGGACAGCATCTTCAACAAATGGTGCTGTTCCAACTGGATGTTGACATGTAAAAGAATGAAATTAGACCCATACTTATCACCTTGTACAAAACTTAAGTCCAAGTGGATCAAAGACCTTAACATAAGGCCAGACACACTAAATCTACTAGAAGAGATTAGTGTGGAAAACCCTCGAACTCATCGGCACAGGTGACAACTTCCTGAACAGAATACCAACAGCTCAGGATCTGAGATCAACAATCAATAAATGGGACCTCATGAAACTGAAATGCTTCTATAAGGCAAAAGACACTGTCATTCGAACAAAACAACAGCCTACAGATTGGGAAAAAGATCTTCACCAACCCCACATCTGACAGAGGGCTAATATCCAAAATTTACAAAGAACTCAAGAAATTAAATGCCCAGAAACCAAATAATCCAATCAAAAAATGGGGAACAGAGCTAAACAGAAAATTCACAACGGAGGAATCCCTAATGGCCGAGAGACACTTGAAGAAATGCTCAGCATCCTTAATCATCAGAGAAATGCAACTCAAGATGACTCTGAGATTCCATATCACACCTGTCAGAATGGCTACGACCAAAAGCTCATATGACAGCACATGCTGCCAAGGTTGTGGAGAAAGGGGAACACTCCTCCATTACTGGTGGGAGTGCAGACTTGTGCAACCACTATGGAGGTCAGTCTGGCGATATCTTAGAAAACTTGGAATAGCTATGCCTCACGACCCAGCCATACCACTTTTGGGTATATATTCAAATGATTCCTCACCAAATCACAAGGAAGTTTCTTCATTCCTGTTCATAGCAGCCTTATTTGTAATAGCTAGAAACTGGAAACAACCCATATGTCCCTCAACCAAAGAATGGTTTAAAAAACTGTGGTACATCTGCACAATGGAATACTACTCAGCTATCAGAAACAACGAAATCATGCAATTTGCAGCCAAATGGATGGAACTAGAGAAGCTCATCCTGAGTGAGCTAACCCAGACTCAGAAGGATGCACATGGCATCCATTCACTTATAGTCAGATTTTAGCTGTATAGTACAGGATAGGATAACTATACTACAATTGATGTGCAAAGGTCTGGCTCACTTGGGGCAGTAATGCACCAAAGGGAACATGAACATAGACTTTGTTTCCTGTCAATGAGACACTTTGTCCTAGTGGTGCTGCCTTGGAGGCCCCCAGTGTATGAGGAGGCTCTTGGCCCTCATATGACTGCTGAACTGGGGCAGGGGACTGTTATTTAGGGACATTACACTCCAGAGGAGTGGGATGGAAGGGATAGGGGGTATAGGGTGGGAAGGCAGGACTGGGAGGAGTGGAAAGAGGACACTATGATGGAGATGTATCCTGAAGTATTAAATAAACATTTTTTCAAAAAAATGAAATACACCCTTTTCTCCTCTAGTTGCTTTTGTCCATAGTCTTTCTCATAGCAACAGAAATCAGTCTAAGTCTGCACTGTGCACTGACAACTAGTGGACAGTCATTTTCAACTTGACAGAATCTAGAATCACCAGGGAGGGGGAAATGAACCATTGGGTATGCCTGGGGGGGTATCTTGATGACATTAATTGATGTGGAAAGAGCCTTCTTAGTTGTGGATAGGACCATTCTGTGGACATGGGGACCCTGTAATATTTAAAGTGGAGAAAGGGGGCTGAAAAGGTTTTGCTGTTCTCTGCTTCTTTGTTGTGGCTCCCATGTGACCAACAGCTTCAAGCTCCACCTGCCACAGTGTAACTTTGAACTGTGCACCAGGAATGCCCTTCCTCTCTTAAGCTACTTTTGTTGAGATATTTTATCACAGCAGACGGATAAGAAGCCAAAACAGAGGCTTAATGGGACCAAGTTTAAGGTCAGACCCTCTGATGGATCCTTTCTCGGAGCTTAAACATGGCTTAATCCAGAGCTTATGGTCTCTCTATTTCCCAGGAGACATTCTATGTGTGTGTCCTTTGCGATGTCCAGGGCTCAGTTTGAACCTTACCCCATCTGTTTCCCCAGAACATCACGTAGCCTCTTATTATTGAGCCCATTTTTCAGATAATGTCAAAGTTTTGAGCCACTGAGGGGCAGCAGTGAGTCGCAGCAGTCATTTCCCCAGCAGGTACTGGACACTTGCTCCATAGTAGGTGTTCTGTGGGACACTTGGGGACATGAAGCCCTGATAGACTTTCTTGGAGCCCAGGAATGTGAACCAAGTCAGCCAAAGCCAGGCAGGCAAAGCCTGAACCAGCTGTGAATGCCCTTGTCCCTTGAGCCTCTGTCACTCCCAGAGAAAATGTCATAGGGTGGGGACCTGCTAAGGAACAGATATTGCAGACTAAAGACTAAAAACCATATTAAATGTACCCTGGGATTTCTAGATGCAAAAAAATAATGTTGTATTTTCAGCTTTAAAAAATATTATAAAAAGTCCCGAGGGAATGAATTGCTAAGCGAAGAAAGATGAGAAATTTAATAAATAGAAATCCATAGAGGCCTGCTTAATATCACACAGCAAATGATATGCGAGGCTGGCCATCAGTCTCAGCTCAGGATCAAATGATGGAGAGCAAATGACTTGACATTTGCTTAATGAGTAAGAACCCAATACCTAGTATATCAAATATCCAGACAGAAGAGCCCATACCCACTCTAGGCTGCAAGATTCCCTCTCTGCTCTTCATTTTCCTCATCCATAAAATGGGACCAACATTCTAACCATGAAATAGCTTTGAATACATATGTGGTTAGCACACTTGTACCTGGAAAGAAACCTGTAGAGTAGACCACTTGCTGCACAAGCACTTACTGGAGTTGTCGCCCCAACAAGCACATAAAACAGCTGGACATGGTGGCCTGGCCCTGTCATCCCGGAGACAGGAGGATCCTCAAGGCTTGCTGGAAAGATAAATTTCCAGGATCTATGAGCTCCAGGGAGAGATAGTCTCAGAAAAAAAAAATAGTGGAGAGCTAAAGAGAAAGATACTGAATACCAACCTCTTCTCTGTGCAGGCAACTGTTGAGCTGGTGTGCACACATCTGCACATGAAATTGTGCACCTTTATACAAACATACTACACACACACACATATATGCATGCATGCATACATGCATGCATAGATATATGCATACATCTATATCATTCTAAAAATAAATCTTAACATATACTAACTGTTCACTGAATTTTATTTCTCATCATTGTTGGGAGTTAGGAAAACCACACTAATACTACATGTGATATTGCCATGGGATGAGGAATCATTTCATAGCACATGGTTGTTGATGTAGCAGTGGTGAGAATTTCTGGATATATGTGTCCAGTCCATGGTTCAGAGCCACATGGAACTGAGGATAACTGAATGAGGTTCAACCAAAAACCATGAAATTTCTTTTTTTTCATTTAGTTTTTGAAATTATAAATAATGTAATTATAATATCTCCCTTCCCTTTCTTCCCATACTATATATAACTACATGCTCTGCTTCAAATTCATGACCTGTTTTTTCACCAATTGTTACCATATGCATGTATGTAAATACATATATTCCTATATATAGCCTACTTAGTCTGTATAATGTCACATGTATGTATGTATGTATGTATGTATGTATGTATGTATGTATGTATGTATGTTTCCAGAGTTGACCACTTGGCACTGTATAACCAATTAGTGAGACCATCTATTCTGCTCCCATCTTTCCTTAGGTGTCTGTTTTTTGTATATTGTTGAGACCTTGTAGGCTTTTTCTCATTCACTTTTGTATATCTATTGTTGTCATCCTTGTTCAGTTTAAGTCTGGGCAGTCATGTTGCTGAAACTTTATGGGTATAGATTCTCATATTAGTAGGAGACACAGTCTCATGGCAAACTCCCTGATCCTCTGTCCTACAATCTTACTACCACCTCATCCTTGAAATATTACAAAGGTTTCTCTCTCTCTCTCTCTCTCTCTCTCTCTCTCTCTCTCTCACACACACACACACACATACATATAATTTCATGGTTCTCAAGTATATATGCCAATGTTTTCTGTGGTATTATAAAGTCCTGGACAAACCACAAGTGGAGATTTAAGGAAGCCTTGACCACTTGGCGCTGGATAACCAATTAGTGAGACCATCTATTCTGCTCCCATCTTTCCTTAGTTGCCTGTTCTTCTTTGTGTATTGTTGAGATCTTGTGGGCTTTTTCTCATTCACTTTGGTATATCTATTGTTGTCATCCTTGTTCAGTTTAAGTCTGGGCAGTCATAAACCATGGGTGGCCTTCCTTGCTCAAGCAGATTGGACAATGGACACTCCAGATTTAAAATGAGTAAGCATGCACAGCTTTGTTGATGCAGTTACTGTGGCCACACGTAGATAAGCAACCAGGTTGTATGTGGCAGCCTCTTATTGCTGGCCATCTCTCTTAACTAGAGCAGCAGATGGCCTGTGCAGACAGTGCCCAGTGAGATACAAAGGGACATGAAGGCTGGATGAGGGGTAGGAGCCAGGTCAGGGTAGTCTCAAAGCCCTTATAACCTGCTGACTGTGATCTAGGGTGACATGGAGCTGCCAATTAGATGGAAGGCAGACTGAGGAATTGCATAATAAATTAAGTCACAAAAGTTGACTATAATAAAAATGACAACAAATTATTTGTATGAAGTAGGATTCACATAGAAATGCACATGCATACACGTGTGCGTGCGCGCGCGCGCACACACACACACACACACAGAGAGAGAGAGAGAGAGAGAGAGAGAGAGAGAGAGAGAGAGAGAGGTGAATATGAACAATTTGGGAAGAGGTAAGCAGTGAAGACAGATGTTTTGACTTTTTAAGTCTCATTTTTCAGCAATAAGCTACATTGTTGTTGAGTTTCTTTTCAAATTCCTCTTAAGTTTGCTGACAAATGTCTGTGATTTTGTGATTTTATGGCTTAAAGGAAAAGAGATCCAACATTTTATCTTGCTTCTAACAACATCCATGGCTCTATGCCACATGCTTGATCCCTATTACAGGACATGCCTCTTTTCTCCCATTAAACTGTATGCTTTGGCTTTTTGTCACCAATAGGATCTGCAAACATGAGGACTTCCAGTGTAATGAATTTAGGACCCTGGGCTCACTCAATTATTAATCATTTATTGTATTGTTTGCTCAGCAAACCAGTACCCCATCCATTGACTTTACCATATTTCTGTCTATTCAGTTATTTGCTTCTCTTGGTACTGATGTTTCCATTTATTCAGCAACTAAGACATCCACTCTTCCATAGACTCATCCAAACTCCTATCCATCCACCAATCCATTCATCTATCCACTTACTCACCAACTTGCCCATCTACCTATTCACCTACTCATTCATCCAGTTGTCCATACATCTTATAAATTCTACCATTCATTCATCCATCCATCCATCAATCCATGTGTTCAGCCATCTTCCCATCATATCATATATATATATTCACAAACCTACCCTCCCACCCACCAATCCATCCGTCCATCCATCCATCCACCCACCCACCCACCCATCCACCCACCTACCCATCCACCCACCCACCCATCCATCCATCCATCCATCTTTTGATCCATCTTTCCATCCACCCATCCTTCCATACATCCATTTCATCTCATTCCCTTAATGCTTCCTGGGAATTCGTGTTGTGCCATCATAGTCTTATGATGAACCACAGTTGATTTCTCATGGGGCTTTCATAGCTCACTAATTGGAACAAGCCAACAGACAGCTATAATATAAAATATGAAGAAATTATGATCACAAAGATGTCTTCAAAGTCCACAAACAGAGAAAAACCAGGAGCATTGACCTCCACACTGCAGAGAAGGCTTGAGTCTCTTCATGGAGTAACTTGGTTTCCTCATACATTTTAGAACTCCACTAGCAAATTCAACATGTTTGTTTTATTTGGCAGCCATTCCTGCTTTGCACATGTCAGGTATTTTCAGAGACCAAATGCCTTTACTCCACTAAAACTGCTGCTAAGGATCATCACCAAGTAGGATCTTCTGAAAAAGGGATCATCCCCCAGGCCCCTCTTGCTCTACCATTTGTGTGAATATCCCTCTTTCCTCAGGGGAGTCCCTCAGCAGTGAGAAGCTTTTGAAACAGTCAACGTGAGGCACTGACTCACTCAGAGGAGAAGAAGGATGAGCAAGGGAACTGTGGAGAGACGGGCACCTTTATGTGGTATAAACCCATGTGACTTACTATCAGGTCAGTGCATCCTAACTTGGGTGAGGAGGCAGATTTTCAGCTGGTTGTTGAAAACTCTGTTCTATGACTATCAACCTTAGACTTGGGACTGAAGCCAAAAATGCCCAGAATGACTGTAGAGGAGAGCCAGAGATAGCTATCAGGAATCTAAATAGAATTTCCTTTCTTTTTTCTTTTTTTTTTTTTAAAGGCCTTTTCAGAACAAATCTGTCCAGATCCATTGCAGATCTTTTTTTTTTTACTTTATTTTTTATTTCTTCAAGTTACATCTCAATTGAAATCCCCTCCCTACCCCGCCTCCAGTCCCACCCTCCCACCCTCTTCCGCCTCAACCCACCCATCCCCTTCCTTTTTTTTTAAGTTTAAGATATATCTTTTCCCCCCAACAGCTCCCCCTTTCAGTCCAACAAATGGCTCTTACTCTTATAATAATAAATACAATACAAAACAACAGAGGTAATTAGGAATATGCCCTTATACCTTTGTATATTGATACAAAATTAGTAGTTTATTTGGCTAAAGTGGTATTGACCATTGTTTATTGTGCAAAAATAAGATTGTATTGGATTACATCGGTATTGATCTTTGTATATTGATACAAAATTAAGATTATAGTTGGCCACAATGGTATTGACCCTTGCATATGGACGTAATATTAAGATTATATTGGGCTACATAGGCATTGATCTTGGTATATTGATACATAATTAAGAGTATATTTAACCACAATTGAATAGATCTTTGTATATTGATACAAATTTAAAGGTAATGCTTCCCAATGGTATCATACCTAGAGATACTTAAAAATAAAATGTGAAGCGCTGACCTCTTGATACCAACCGTCTAAAACGGTCTAGGATAGTTAAAACAAACTCCTAGTCATGCAAACATGTCTCTTTGTTGGCTACTATGACAGTCTATCACAGATATTCTCTAAACTACCCATAATCAAGTTGCTAAGAGACAAGCAACATTTGCTTATCTAAATACAAGAGTTGGATAGGGCATCTTCAAAAACCCCTTGAGATCTGCAGAATATGGCATTCAAAGATGTTATCTTAAATCAAGATTTTTTTATATTGAGACATATCAGCGCCTGACGGCAACCCTATTCTACTCCAAGTAGAGGATAAGCATCGAAGAACCTCCACTGTAAGATGGTTGAATTGGTGGCAAGCCTTTCTCTTGGCATGAAAAAACCCCTTGCACCAACTGCAGACAGACTGCTGTCCAAAAAGGACAAAACTTGGTAGCGGGGAAGTCGACAGCCTAACTCTGCCAAGACAGGGTAGGAAAAACCCCTTGCTTCAACTGTAGACAGACTGCTGTCCAAAAAGGACAAAACTTGGAAGCAGGTAAGTCGACAGCCTAGCTCTGCCAAGACAGGGTAGGCGAGTCCTTCATAACCCCTGCTCTACAACCAATGTCTGTCAGAGAAATGGGGCCAAATGACTGAAGATTGATGCTGTAATGTATGGAGAGAAAATGGGAGCTGTCCAGGCAGCCACTGGTATGTCATTTCTTAGTTTGGGAAGCTGCAGCCCTGCACTTCCTATATAATCAGATATATTTGTCCCTCTCAGGTCTCTGAGGTGGTTGAAGAATAGATAGCTAGAGTCTCATAGTTAAATTTTGAGTTGTTTGGGAATCAAGAGGGTGTTCTAAGAAGATGCTTTTTAAATTGTGATGAAAGTTGAGTTGGATATAGAACTTTAAACTCATGGAGATAGGTCGACAGTAGAATGTTGAAGTCAGGTGCCAAATACATATAGACTGGACATTGGGATTGTATGCCAAGCCATATAACTCTCATAATTTTGGCCTAGAATTTCCTTTCTAATCAACCACTTTCTTTTAATTTCTAATTAATTAAAGCTCCTGGACAGGCAGCAGTATCCACGTAGCTTTGCTTTTGGAAAGAGTATACATACCTCAGCTCCTTGCTCCTTCAAACAACTGAACAAGGGCTTCAGGGCTCCTTCTTTACCTCTTATCACCTGCAGTCTTAAGAAAGCACCTCAGGCTTGCTGGGCCAGCGAGCAAACCCTCTGTGCCTTGAGGGCATCTCTATATGCTATTTGAACTCTACTGTCTAAAGAGCTAACATTCTCAGCAGGAGGTGAACATGGTACATTTGCTTAGAATTGATTTAGGAGACAGCAGGATTGGAGAGACCCTTAACAGTCATGTTCTAAGCAGTTCATACCCGCTACAAAAGTGAAGAGAGTAAAAGCAGTTGGGAAGGAAGGAAGCAGAGAATGGTAAAGTAACATCTTTCCTCTGCCATGATCCGCGAACAATAGTGGGCTACACATCTACCACTACTCATTGAGCAATGCCCTCCACTTGTTGTCCATACCCTTGGTTGTGAGGCTCTTTGAAGGTTAGGGTGATGTTTCAGTCATTCTTGATTTCTTACTGCTTGACAGAGCTGGAGGAGAGGCAGTTCCTAGACATTCCATGAATATTGGAAATGAAGGAGATTTTGAGTGACTGGTCATGAATACAAAGATTAAAGATCAAAACCACAGTGAAGAGTCCCATGAAAGCAAGACTGTATAATTAAGCAAAGGATCAGTGTTGAAAGGGAGTCATTCAGTCTAATACAGTGGCTCCTTGGAGTGTATTCCTGGACTAGCATCAGACACATCTGGTTCCTGGGATAGGGACAATTCAAAATCAGTGGCCATGTTATGTTAACAAGAGCAAGATCTGCAGACATGACTCTCTGTGTTCCAGCAATCTCTCCAAGAGCCTTTTTTACATTCTCTGGAGTGAAATAAGTCAACTTTAATAGGTGAAACAATGAAGGGATCCAAAGTAAGTGGGAAAAGCCCTTGCTACTTCCACAGTAAATGCTACCACAATCCCTGGCAAGTTTTTCCACAAAGGAAGTAAGGAAGTGGAGACCAAGGACTAGAAGCAAAGACATAGACATGCTACCGGGCCATGTACTTTTTACTGGGATGAGAATATTCCTCAGTGGATTGTAATTGAGATGAAATACCAGAAGATCCTTTGATCATGAGTCTTTGCTCATAAGAAACTTGTGTTCAAGTTGGGAGTTTGCTTGGATGGCCAAGTTGAGGCACAGTTTGCACTAAACTGGCCTTTCATTGACACAGTGGCCTCATACTGCCCAGGCCTACAGCTATGCTGTGTAAGTAGTTCAGTATTTCTGTTGCTCTGTTTTCTCATATTCAGACATGAAATATTGCTTCTTACTTAAGGAAATTTTCCTCAGAATTAAGTGGCTGAAAAATATGAACATCTTCAGGATTATACCCAACAATGAGTAGAAATTTAAGAATGGCTGAATAAGGATGTGTTGAGTTAGAATCTATACTTGGGGGTTTGATCAGGGTAGCCAATGCTAGTGGCCATATCACATCAGAATTGAAACGGAAGAGACTTCTGTGTAGCCATTTCCTCTAAGATTAAAACCTTACATCTTTGCGGATAAATTCATTAAGACGCAAGATGATGCAAAGAGCTGAAACAACAAAATGTTCTAAAGGGAAGTGAGCCTTCCATTACATTACACAGGGAAGCTCATCAAGCTCTGAAAGTAAACAAGTTAAAGGTTGGTTCACAAGTCCCTGAAACTGACCAGATGTACTAGCTCCTCCATCCCCAAGTATATATAAGGAGTGAGGATTGTGCAGAGTCTCTCAGAGAAGCTGAGCTGCCAGGAAGTAGCAGAGACCAGACTCACTGAGCTGCCTAGAAGAGGCTCCAGCCAACAAAACTTCTGGGAAAGGACACTCTCTAGTCTGCTGAGCTATCTGTAGGCTGCTCAGTGAGCTTCAGGCTTCCAGTTTTCATGAGCTGCCATCCATGCTGGGGTTGGCTTTGGTGATGCAACAGCCTTTGAGTAATTTCTACTCTTGCAAGTAATTCCTCACACATACTCCTGTAACCCCAATAAACTCAAGTCCGACTTTGGTGGTATCCTTATTTGGTCTGCCATCAGTTCCCTAACTAGAGCAAGTAGTCATTTGTCCACATCTTCCCAGGAAGTGTCATACAACAGTGTCTTACCAAACAAAGACTTTCCCATTTCAAATTTAGCACCAATTTTGAGAGGTCAAGGGTGGTTGACATTGCTTCACATGGTCACTGGGTCATTGGGGGTATCCAAGTTGGTATGTTCATCCGTGTATAACAGATCCATGTGAAATGCATTGTTGTGAAGTCAATGTGACAACAACAACAACAACAAAAGAATGGTGGTACTGTGACTAGCATGAGCCAGTAGTTGGGAAATAGTCAGAAAGGTCAAGAGTTCAAGGCCAACCACAGTTACATAGGGAGTTCAAATCCAACCTAGGCAACATAAGATCCTGTTTCAATGGGGAAGAGAACAACCTAATAGAGTGCTTGCCTAGCATTCCCTGAGTTTGAACCAGGCTTGGTGGTGCATAACTATAATTTTTGCACTTGTGAGAGAAAGGCTGAAAGATCAGGAGATGGACATCATTCGTGACTTCCTTTCATGGTCAATTGAGGACATGACAAAGAGGTCCCCACACTGATTATCTGCTTATAACGACTTGAAGTTCATCTCTGTGCCATTTTGCTCTGCCTCTCTTGGTTCAGCTATGGGAGCCGCTCTCCCAAAAATACAGGGTAGGAAGGAGAGCCAGAGAGTAAGTGTTCTGAGACCAGCACCAGCCAATGACGGAAGGTAGGGTCGTTGATACATATCCCAGCTTTGTAACATCTTAGCAGGATGAATCTGAGAACTGTTATTCTGATTGAGTATTCCCAGGAGTGTGAAGCTACAGCTGACCATGACAGATGTGGGCTTGACACTTCATTGTTTATTATCTCCACTTTTTTCTTAGTTTACCTAGGGGTGATTGGCTCAGCAGACTTCTATCTACCAGTCTTTGAGTCTGAGGTTGAGTGTGTGTGCACACACAAGCTCGTGCACGCACACACACACACACACACAAACACCCACACATTCTTCTGCAGTCACCCCAAGACCATCTCTATAGAAAAGAGAATATTGGGTAATATAGCAGAGAGTGCAGACCACTGGAGCCTGTTGTCTGACAAACCCAGCTAGTCTAAAAAGCAGCTTCTTCCAAAACTTCTAGCACACGGAGACATTTCTTACTGTTTGCCGTGCACAGCAAATTTCCCAGAGAGGAAAGCAAACTGGGGAATCTACGGCTCCAAATGGCCTCTGTTTAAGGTTGTATATCTGAACCACTCATAAAATGAGGCCTTGAAAGTCCATCTTCTCTTCAGCACCAGGGCTAAGTTTTGATTGATGAAGCAATACCCATTGTATGGGAGGGAAAATGGCCTGGGCTGCCAACTTGAGCTCAAGTGTGCATGGTTAATGATGTGACTCTCTAGTTGTTTCCATTCAGGGTCCACTCCTGCTCTTTTTTCTTGTCTCTTCATAGTAAAGCTAAGTCCAAAATTATCCATCCCTCTTTGAGGCCCTAATTCTTGCCTGTGTGTAAAGAAAGGAAGAGACAGGAAGATCAACAGTGGTTGGGATGTAAGCTCTTGCTTAACCTTGAATCTTCGTGGCTTTTGATTTAAAGCCTTTCAATCCCCCTATGAGAGAGAAAGACATTTCTCATTCTAGAAATAATAATCCCACCTGAAGGAAGCCATAGAGACTGAATGTGTACAGGCAGAATACGCAAGAAAGTGTGTGGTATCCTTCATTTGTCCGTCTATTGACTGATTGATTGAGGGTGCGCTGAGCACATGCCCCGTGCTCCATGCTATGATGGATAATGAGAACTCTTATCTGAGAACTGAGTGGTATCTTGAGGGAGATAGAGAAAGCTCACCCAGAACTAATGCTTAATGAAGAAGGATATATCAATGGATACTGTTTGCAGCCCAAAGAAAAGAAAGATGCATCCTAACCAGGTGTATTAACCCCCAGAATCCAGTAGGCATCAATAGGGTAGGAAATGCACTCATTCTAGGACCCATGGGGAGATCAGAAATGTTCATATGATACCCACAGTACTGGGGTGGAATGAATGTGTTGAAGTGGGCCACAGGGTTGTGGGGTAGGGAAGTGGCAACCTGCCTTGCAAAAGGCTCATCACAAAGTCATACAGTAGGTATGGGTGGGCTAACAACAAGAAAAAAAAGTACGTTTGGTGGTATAGAGGTCCATGTGGCATGTGGGAGGCTGAGATCATGTTTGGCCATATCTTAGGGGAACTCATGACTAGCTCAAGGAAACTCCAAAGTTGTTAGGCAAAAAAAAGTTTTGTTGTTACAGTGTCTGCCTGGCAGGAAGAAAGATGGGCACCCATTGTGAAAACAGAAAGGAAAATATCCGATAGAATGCAGAACACCAAAGGTTGAACAAGGGAAAGGCAGAGAGGGAGACTCTGCAAGAGCAGGGGAATGCTCCAGAGCTGGGATATGTGGGAACGGCTATTGCCTAGAGCCAAGTCCCAGAAAGGGATTGGGATCTGTGGGATGTGGTACTCACCCATCTTGGATTTTGCTCAGAGCGCAACACAGGCTTCTTTTCTACCTTCCATGATAGGTCAGTGTTGTCATGGGAGTAATTTCTGGCCAATAGAATATTAGTGGGTCTTGAGCACAAATGGAAGAGTAACCAGCAAGAAAGACACTCCATTTATGAGCCACACTTCCACTCACCATTACCTTCATTAGGGTTTCTAATACTGTGGTGGAACCTCATGACGAAAGCACCTTGGGGAAGAAAGAGGTTATTTCGTTTGGACTTTCATATTCTAGTCTATCATCAAAGGAAATCAGGGCAGGAGCCTTAAGGCAGGAGCTGAAGAAGAGGTCATGGAGGGGTGCTGCTTACTGGCTTGCTCAAGTTGTTTTTCTTATATAACCAAGACAACCTGCCCATAATGGCACCACTCACAGTGGGCTGAGCCCTCCTGCCCCATGCCCATCAATTACTAATCAAGAAAACGCTTGATGAACTTGCCTACAGGCCAATGTTTTAGAGGTATTTTCTCAATTGATAGTCTGTCTTCCAAGATGACTCTAGCTTGTACCAAGTTGACACAAAACTATCAATAGCATGTGCCAACAGGATGAAGGGGTGACTAGAGCTGGGAGGGAAATGAACCCATAAGCCAGCAGGAGGCAGATGTCCAGGTGTTTCCCTGAGCAGTTTCTCTGCACAAGGAAAGGGTCAGCTGAAATTTTCTGTTGTTGTTTTGTTTTGTTTGTTTTTTGTTGTTTGTCTGTTTTGTTCAGAGTCAATGAATACTGTAGGTTTTGTGGGTCCTAGGCCCTATCTCCCAACCCTACTATGGTTTCTAGCATATCTTGAATTTTAACTGTTCCCTCAAAGACCTATGAGTTGAAAGTTTGGTTGCCAGAAAGTTATGATTAGAAGATTGTAGAGTCTTCAGGGCATGAGACCTAGTGGCAGGGCTTTAAGTCACTGAGAGTATGTATGCCCCAGAGAAGATAGCAAGATCCCAGGGCCTCCCCATCCTTTTCTCCTCTTTGCTTTCTGACCATGGGATGAGCAGGCTCCTTGAAAGGCTGCCTGACATCTCAATATGCCCATCCCTGTCTGAGATCTCAGCTGACCAAGGGACTGGAAGCTAAAAGCATGAGCCAAGTAAATTAACCTCTTTTTTTTTCACAAGTCCACTGCCCCAGGCATTTGTTCTACTGACAAAATATTGACCAGCTCAGGCCAGCAAAGGAAGTGGGGAACACAGCCAATCCCTAAGTCATGGCACAGGTGTGTCCTAACAAAATGTTACAAGGGCAGGTGACAAGATGGACAGGCACAGTTGCTGAAGTCTGCCAGCTCTTGTCCCACAGCAAACAGATCTCACAGAGGCCTCACTAATCTATGGTAAACACAGCATAACATGAACAGACTGCTGAGACACAGTGAGTGCCTCTAAAATCAACCTGTAAAAAAGAGGAGAGAAAAGAGCCATAGAGAAACCCAAAGTACAGTTCAAGAACTCTGGGATTTCGGACTGAAATACCCACACAGGCGTTAAGAAATCTCGTGAAGAATAAACTCCGCAGTGGATTCATAAGTGAAGAGTGCCTGGATGCCTAGGAAGTGCTCAGAGGACGTAGCCCAAGCATGGAACAAGGGCCTGGCACTCTACTGACTCAGAGTGAAGTGGATTGGCAGTGATGGGCCCCTTTGCATGACACAGCGCCATAAGTGGGGTTTAGACATGTTCGTTTACCAATGGGAAGTTCTGCCGTCTGCATTCCAGGATTCAAAAGAAAGGGGAATGGAAGCCTTGGCTTCATGCCAGGAGGACGAGAACTGAAGAATCTGTCAGCAAGCCCTCGGGTAACAATATCATAATTTTAAGATTTTCCTAATAATGGGGGAGTAATTAGTAATGTTGTCTGTCTTTTCCCTATTTCCACTTTATCTGGACAGATTCAGTTGTGTGTGTGTGTGTCCATGCATGTGTGTGTGTGTGTGTGTGTGTGTGTGTGTGCGCGCGCGCGCGCGCGCGCGCGTGCGTGTGTTTACATGCTGTCCATCCATGCTCACACACACCAAGGTTTGGCAAGGCAGGGTAGGAGGAGTCTGTGACTGTGAATTTTGAAAGTCAATGTATTTACCAGAAAGGTAACAGGAAACGAACTGCATTTTTGCCTCTGTTGCAACTTGCAGTTCCTGGAGGTATTTTAATCAGCCTGTGGACTTAGAGACAAGCTGATAGGCTGCTTCAAACTACCCGTGGCCACATTCCTGCAAGACCAATTTGAAAGGCTTCCTGATTTATGTGGGTTTGAAAGCAGACAAAGCTGTCTGGCAGCTCCCTCACCTCCTGAGAGCCTTTTGCCACACCTAAGTAGCCGAAATTTCAGTGTCCTCCACAAATGACCAGTGGCGATTATCCAACTGAAAGACCAACTCACGGAGCTCCGTTTCTGACTTGTGTACTTGATTTTTTTCTCTCTGAAGCATTCAAATGCCTGTAATCTCTACCTGGTTTACCCTATATGCTCCACCTCTGACATGATTTTTGGCTTGGTTTAGAAACCATCCACAAGGAGGGAACATCTAAAGTTAGTGGGTCCACTGTCCAGTTGCACACATCAACAGCCACAGCCCCATTGACAGGCCATCTCCACTCTCTAGGCCTCAGTTTGCCTCCACAGGTGTAGACATAGTCTGGATGTTCACTAGTCACTGTGAATTCCCAAGGCTGAGGTAGGAAGTTAAGGGAAAGGGATCTTGGTGATAATAAAGGAGACAAATGATAGTAGCTAAAACAGCTCAGTGTTTCGTTTTCATTTTAATGAAAATTAGGCAAAGGTCAGCAGAGCCAGACTGGTTTCACATGTGCCTTCATGGATAATGTGCTGAGAGCTTGGACCCTAACTTGGTACTACTGAGAGGTAGTGTGTTCTTTAAGAGGGGGACCTGCTGAAAGAGGTCCTTAGGTCTTTGGGGGGCATTTCTGCTACAAGGAATTGAGGTAGTTCTAATGAGAGCCCTGAATTCTCACAAGGGTAAATTTTTAGAAGAGCGCACCAAGTCTCTGAATCTCTCTGGCTTCTTGACTGATGATGACATCTCCCCCCACTGTGGGAACCCCTAAACTTCTTTCTACCATGAGGAGTCACAAGCAGAGAAGCCCTTCTAAGAGTCTACACAAGGCTCTTTGACCTTACAGTCTCCCAAACTCAGACCTAGCTTATGAAGTTAGCCTGATCCAGGTATTTTGTTGTAGTCATGAACGACAGATGAACAGAGCTGATATAATAAGGAACCAGGTCTTTTTATTAATGTCTCTACCATCCTTAGTGATGCCTTTCATATTAAAAGTCACTTTAATTTTTCTTAAGATGTTGGCCTAATCTCAAGTTACCACATTTATATTCTGAGAGCAAGAAAGGAATGATGAAGCCTGGTAAACCTAACAAAATTTGCCTTAGATTGATTGGCTCCTTTGAAACAGTCTTTACTAAAATTCTTTATGACACTTTTTTTTTATTGCACGGCAGTAGGGTAGTTTCATGTTCATGTTTAGCTGCAAGAGATGCTGGAAAATATACAATTATAGCCAGTGGTATTGCCAATTGAATAGCATCAAAACTCTATTGACAAGGTAGTGGAAGATAATTATTATTCATAGGCAACTGACAGTCCCTGTCACATCACTCAGAAAGGGTATAATATGCCAGACTGAAATGGAGTATGTCTTCCCTGTAGTTTCCAGAACTTTCCACATGCAAATGTACAGTGTGACATTTCCAGTATAGGGTGTGTCCTATAATTATTTGATTACAAGCACATTTCATTGCAGAGCTTCCTATACAATTCATAATGTAAGAAATAACTGTGGATAGTTGTAAGACAATTTCCATTGTCCTGTACAGCTGAAGAAGGTGGGTGTTACATGAGTCCCTCTGTCCACTCTCTCCTCTCTCCACACTGTTAGGCCCCTGAGCTCTCTTGACAACCTCAGGCTGAATTCTAGAGCCCTTTGTTGACATTTCCCTTCCTGAGATAAACGGAGTACATATGGAGCTCATCTCTGTCATTGTCAGAGTTGTTCACATGTTGACTAATGTCTTGATTGGCATCAAGTCTGGAAGCCATTGGAAGCCACTACAGCCAAGTGGAGTATTTCAGGAGAAGTCCTTTGTGCAATGAAACTTGATGACTTAGAGTGTGTGGTTATGAGCTAAAGCAAGCAAACAAACAAACAGACAAATGAAAAAGATGAACATTAATGCCCACGTGCAAGGCCTTGAGTCTGTTGAATGGCAGCATGCTGACCCATGATGTTGTCATATGTGTTTCCACGTCTCAAGGGTGTCACTGTCCCATCCACTCTGAGGCAGGAGTCCCCACTGTGTGCAAACTCATCCTCCTTATCCTCTAGACACTCACAGTGAGTCAGGAAAGAAGAATGTCAGATCAGAAAATACAAACTAAATTCTGGATAGGGTCATGATTTTGCAGTTAACTGATGGAAGGAGATACCCATGGGAAGAAAACTAGAATAGTTTGTTATGAATACAGGGTGTGAGTGGGACAAGTCTCAGCTGCACTGCTTCATAGGCCTTAAGCAAGCATGTTAACCCTCCCTCAGTTCCTCACTCATAAAGTTTAATGAACATGTTTTTATCTGGAGCTGAGGAAGTAGTTCAGAAGGTAAGACAGTTGCCTGGTGAATATAGGGACCTGAATTTGAATCCCCACAGCCCACAATAAGTCAAATGTGTTGTTACAGGGAGATGGGAGGCAGAAAAAGGACAATTTCCTGGAGCTTCCAGGTCAGGAAATGGAACATGGAATATGCAGGATATAAAGAAAATAAGGAAGATAGCATACCTGAAACAGGTGGGAGGCAAATATGGACACCTGAGGCTTCCTGTGACCTCTACATCCACACTGTGACTCATGCATGCATGGCAGGTGTGTGTGTGTGTGTGTGTGTGTGTGTGTGTGTGTGTGTGT
>CAJQZJ010001511.1:13009494-13026913 GCA_907164525.1 Lophiomys imhausi
GTGTGTGTGTGTGTGTGTGTGTGTGTGTGTGTGTGTGTGTGTTTCACAATGAAAAAAATTATTACTCTTGACATCATATCTGGGATGAGAGGTTTCAGTAATGGCAGTAATGGTGGTGTCACTATGTTTTTTAACTATTCTTTTTATGACAGCTTGGCACTGGGAACACACTGGGAACAGAAAGGACAACTCCATCTTAGGTGGAGGACTCTGTAGGCTTGTCATGTTGACCAAATTGCAGAATGAGGACACTTTTAGAAAATCAACATGTCTCAGTGGGTCATTGAGAACCAAACTATCAAATCAAACAACAGATCTATTTGGGATCTGCTCCATGTTGGTTTTCAAAGTGGCTTCGTGATGTCATTTCCAGACAGTTCCAACCAGTTTCAGAATGTCATCATATTATGTACCCAAGGGGTCTGCATATTTGAGTTGGTGTGTTTCTTGTCTGTCTCTGGGGGTGATTTGCTGGTATATGCCTCTTACCTGAACCTCTAGTAGGATAGTGAGGAAAGAGAGCTAATGGGGATGAGTGGCCAGGGAAACGTGTGAGGAACTGGCATCTGGCACAGCATGCTGGCTTTGTGGAACCACCCAAAGCTCTTTAATCACCAGGTGACCTTAAACAAAGTGGCTTTCCTCCTTCTGCAACACTTAAAATCTCCTAGTTATACCATGAGAAAGCTGACCGATGGTGCCACTGCATCATCCCAGTTGCCTGGATGCAGATAGAAGGTTTTGTCAGAAGAAAGAGCACTTCTCCATCCAAAGACCCACATATGCTATCCAGAAATGTCTCGGTTCCTGGAACTCTTCTAAGGAATCCCTCCATCCGAAGAATAATCCCCAGCATGAGTTTCTTTTAATAAGCAGTTGCATCATCTCTCTCAGCACTGCCACCCACAGCCCCTCTGCAGAAGGGCTGTGGGTGCAAATGAAGTCTTTAGAAGTCAAGGTCACCCAGAGTAATGTGGCATATTGCCATCCGGTCCAGTTGCCTATCAGCCCCCCTTCCTTCTGCTCACATAGTGAGGCAAGGGCCAGGCTGAGCCATTTGCTGTCCTAAGAAACAGACCCACACGGCCCATCTGTGGTTCTGTATCCCTTACGCTCAGCTTTACATCACTCTTGTTCTCAGAATGTGAAAAAGAAAGAAGCCAAAGTGGTGAGTCTGTGGGACATTATCTGTTTTTCAGTCTTCTTGAGATGTTTGAACTGAGTTGTCCCAGGTTCCTGGGGCCTGAAGTTCCTCTAACAGGAGCCTCAGCCTGCAACACTTCCCTGTGAGATTCAAGAGGAACTGATGAGAATCAGCTTCCAGGACAGCAGGACCTGAGAAGTGATGTCCTCACTCACTAGAACCACAGAACGTTCCAGACTGCATACTGAAAAGCATTCCCTGGAACTCAGCCTCTGGAAGGTGGAGACAGGAGGACTGTGGACTTTCTGCCAGCCTGAGCGTCATAAGACCCCAACTCAGAACTCAAGAGGCTAGTGATGAAACAGTCACCAACCAAGAGAAGATTCTGGATTTGATACACAGTAGTGCAGTTAAGTGGCAGGGAGAGGCTAGATGGGGAAGGGAAGTGGAGAAGAGAAGGCGAAGAGAGAAGAGGGAAGAGGAGAGGAGAGGGGAGGAGAAGAGACATAGAAAAGAGAAGAGGTGAGGGAAGAAGAGACATAGAAGAGAGTAAAGGAAAGGAGGAGGAAGACAGGAGACATTTTCTTGACACCAGCCATCTCAGAATTGAAAGTGAATGTCTCCTGAGTAGTTCTGTCTTCACATGTTGCTGTCTTCTTGGCAGCTGGGAAGGGCTTTCTGGCACCAACCGAGCTCCTAGCACCACACTCTGAAGCCTTGAGACTTACTAAGCCTGAAACTCAGATCTGCAACTGAAGACTATGGAAAACTTCATGGGGTTGCCGAGAGATAAATGAACTTGTAGTGATTATCACACAATAAGGGCCAACATGGTCATTAAGGGAGACCTTCCTCTTCCTTACTGCTGGATGAATTCATTCAAGGAAACAGTTTTCCAAAATGCAACTAGTTAACTTGCTTGGTGACTTGGGCACCTAATGCTAGTAGACACTGGCTTTTAAACAGTGTCAGTCTGCATTAGTTTTGCTCCTAAGACTGTGCTGTGGACCATGGGGTGAGAAGTCAGACCTTGTACTGGACAAGTTTAGTTGGGGCACCAAAGCAGACCACACATGTAACAATGACTGGAGAAATCTCAATGGGATGTGAGAGGAAGTCCCTGGTGGACAGGTGACAGACACATTTTCAAGTTCCTGGGGGACCTTTGTATCTTCAACTCTGCAGCCTCCTGCACAGGTACAGCGAAATCATTGAATGCCTTAGGAGGATGAATGTGTACCTGAATGGATGGGTAGATGAATCAGTGGACTGTTTCCTCTCCTTCTCCCCACCCCCTTCTTGAAATGCCATCAGATTATAGTTACAGATTCTAGGCTCAGCAAATAACACAAATTTGGGGCATTGTCTCTGCTTCAAGATATGTGAAGCCCCAAATAGGATGCTAGAAGGGGAGTGTTCCTCTGCTGGACCATCTGAGAACCACTCTCTACGACATCTAGTACAGAGATTGCCTGTAGATAGCCAACAATGATGACTTCTACCATTGGCTTCTCTGTGAGGTCTGGACCTCCTTATGTGTGGAGACCTAAAGAGAGTCCGGCAAGGACATATACCTCCATAACTAACTGAAAATCAGAGGCTATGCTGTGCCCTAACTCTTGCTGGTCAAGTCAGCAATCCCCATGTCTCCTAGGTTCAGAGGAAATGCTAGAAGTTTCCATCCTCAGGAGAAATGATGCTGTGCAGAATAGCACAGGTGACTAACAACACGAGGGCTATTTCAGAAAATTCACAAATACTACAAATGAATGAGTCAGTGATTATGAGGTTGGACTCATTCAACTTTGTGCAGCAGTGAGGACTGAGAATGCATCTCTCTCTCTCTTTTTCAGGAAGCATGGGACAGGAGAATATAAGGAATAGAGTTAGATACAGATGTTGAAAGGGTGGATGAAAGAATGTGTATCTTATCACCTTGGGTCTATGGTATCCAGGAAGAGAGGAATGTTCAAGGATTTCGACTTGAAGACCACTAAGATTTTGTTTTGGGGGAAGTGAAACAAACAATTGAGGAATGAAAAAAATCCATTTCCTTTGCTGCTGGAGGCCAAGATTGACATTGAAAGTGTCCTCTTTGAGGAAGTGCTTAAGGTTACTGCCACTACCTTAATATGTGAACTGGAACAGCACGCTAGTGGGAGGGAGCTTTCCTTTTTCCCTCTGACCAACTAACTCAGTGTGCAGACAGAGGCATTGGAGTTACAATGCTGGTGTTAGCTCTGTCTCCCTGATACCTGTGTCATGCCATCATTTCCACTTTTTCACTTGCCCACTGCCCTCCATTCTGCAAGATACTTTTTTTTTTTCTGGCCAACAGAGATCGTCTTCATCTATTTCCTTGACCTCTTTTCATCTCTTCCAGTGGAAACTGGAAGCATCTCAGGAACTGATGCTAGCTGGAAGGCTATGAACTCTAATATTCTCACCCCCTCCCATCTCATCTCTCTGCCTCTCCGTCAGATGAGAGAGAAAATACAACATTGAATCCCTTTCAAACTCTTCTCTCTGCGCAGCCTGGCTAACACATGGAAAGGGCTGAGATTAAACCTTAATTTAACTCTGTCTCTCACCCAGACATCACCAGACTCCTGGCCCAGTTTAAATTTCAATCATTTCCAAAAATCTGGAGAGAAATGTGTCCCTCCACTGCCCAATTCTCCTCCTCGACCTCCCTCGCCTGGTCAAATGTCTGTGGTGAAATCCAAGATGGTAGAGGGGAGAAGAGGGGGGTGAGAAAGCATGAATATTTATTTAGCTCCTGGCATATGCCAGACATTTGAAATGCATTGTGTCTTCTGAAAGAATAGCCCAAAGGATAAATATGTGTCTCTATTTCTTCAAAAAGAGAAACTGAGGCTATGAAGATAAACTTTGTGTCCATAGCAATATGTCAGAGGCCACATTTTTGCATAACTGCCTACCAATGTCCCCACTGTTCCTGAGACTAGACCAGTCTTAAGAATGCTCAGAGATCAATAGGATCCCAATAGCCAGAACCATCCTAGACCTTCTCTCTAAATCCTAGCAACCCTGTGTTCATTCAAAGAGGTACTGAATGAACCCCTTATACTAAGATCGATGACACTCCCTTCATAGCTTTGGGATTGAGAGAGCTTAAACAAATTCATCCCCATTATAGCTTGCAGTTCTTGCTTCTGTGAATTCTACTTTGAAATGTCCGCACATGGTCAACCCATCTTATGCTAAATTCTGATATTTTGACATTCAAAACCAATCTAGAGAAAAGAGTCCAAAAAGGCCTTCAGGAAAGTAACCTGGTAGAGTTGAGGGCCCATTGTGGTTTTCATCTTCTGTGTTTGTTTCCACAAATCAAAAATAGCAATGCAAATTTCCAACAAGATCAGGCAAGTTGGATGGGGGAAAACCCCAGGCCATATCTGCCTCTGGGTAAAAGTAGCCCTTAAGAGGAAGAGACTGGCATTCAATGGGGCAAGGAGACCAAGAACAAGCCCAGGTATAGGCTGCTACCTACCACCAAGGAGCTTGTGAAAATCAAAGTCTAAAACTGGGCACTGGGACTCACTGCAGCATAAATGCAGGGAAAGGGATGAGTCTGGCATTCAGTTAAGTTCTGAGAATGCCCAGAGATGCTGGCCAAGTTCTCTGAATGGAAACAGTATTCCCAGAGTTTCTCTACAGATGCACTAAATAGATATATGGTGTGTCTATGCCTATATGAATTCTGACTCTTCCATACATTGCTAAAATTCTCTCTCTCTCTCTCTCTCTCTCTCTCTCTGTGTGTGTGTGTGTGTGTGTGTGTGTGTGTGTGTGGAGAGAGAGACAGAGAGACAGACAGAGAGAGAGAGAGAGAGAGTATGTGTCATAGTACCACCATGGATGTCAGTTAGCTCTCTACTTCCATCATGTAGGTCCAGGGGATCAGTCTCTGGACATTGAGTTTGGTACCAAGAACATCCCCCACTGAGCCATTGAGGTAGCTCCTTTCATACATTTTTGCATGTATATTTAGACACACCTGCCAAGAGAAAGTATGTAAAAATAAAATACTAAAGAAATAGAAAAACAGGGGAATAATTTTAGCTCTACTCTGACTCTCAGTAAATGAGACGATACAAAATTGGTCTCTCTCTGAATAAATTCACCTGTGCAAAACATGTAGCAAGAGCTAGGAACCAATTGTGTCAAAATATTCATAGCATTCAGTTCTAGACATGGAACAGGAAGTGAGTTTTCATTTTCCTTCTCCTTTACACTTTTTTGTCTTTATTTTTGATCCATAATAATTATCTTTTTTTAAGGAATTAGAATTTGGGCTGACAAGACGGTTCAGCAAATAAAGGTGCTTGCTACCATGCCTGACAACCTGAGTTTCATCCTTGGGACCCAAATGGTGGAAGAAGAGAGTTGACTCCTTCAAGTTGTACTCTGACCTCTAAATACACATACACACACACACACACACACACACACGAGCACATATGCACACACACATGAGCACACATACAAATAATATCAAAATCATAGTCTAAAGGGACAAAGTGGACTCATGCAAAGTGGTGGACTGAGAAAAGGAAGAGTAGGGAGGAGTTGGAGAATATGTTTAATATACAATATATACTTGTAAGAAAGCTTTTAAAATGATTTTAAAATGAAGTTGAAAAATGCAGGAAACCCCATGAACCCTTCCACTAGCTTTCTCCAGGGAGTACTGAGAACTCAACATGGCCTCTAATAGCTAAGTACTATTTTCACACTGTTAACTGACCCACAGGGGTCCCCCACACTACTCATGCTCACCTGTAGAACTTCCATGGACACTCCGCAAGGCCCTGATAGTGGGGTTTCCACTGATCAGGAAACTGCTCTCACTTGCCCTTCCTCCTCCAGGCAGCCTTGTTGGATTCAGGGTCACCCACATGTCAGACAATACACTGCACACGTGGCCACAAACATCCCCTTCCAACACTGCTGCCCCCACCTGTCTCTGATCAAAAGCTGCCACCCTAGGGCCACTCTCTTCTGTTTCTCTCCTTCCTATGTTTCTGTGGCTATGTGTGTGCTAGTCTGTCTCCTGCTGCTGTCCAAAAACCAGAAGTAGGCTACTTTATAAAGAAAAGAGATCAAATTAAATCATCACTTTGGAGGTTTACATGGTGCTGGTACAAGCTTGATTCTAGTCAAAAGTTCTTGCTGTCAATCTGGAGGTGATGCCTGGCATCTACAGGCAAATAACAAAGATGTGTGTATGTGAGTGTGTGTGTCTTGTCCAGGTGTCTGATCTCTTTCTCTGTTCTCAGAAAGTCATTACAGTTCAGTAATGGAAACACCACTCTGATGACCTTATGCAATTCATCATTTCCAAGAGGTTCCTCCTCTACTCACTGTCATGAGATTAAGTGAGCATCTTGATTTTTCTATTATTTATTTTTGTTTGTTTGTTTTTATTTGTGTGTGTTTGTGTGTGGTATGCCTGTGTGTGCAAGTGTGTATATGCACCTGTAAGCCTCTGGGCAGATGTGCAGAAGCCAGAGGATGATGTCACCTTCCTGTTCTATCCCTCTTCACTTTATCCCATAAGACAAGGTCTCTCACTGAACCTGGATCCTCCTTTTTGGCAAGTCTGGTGGCAAGCCTGGGGGAGGCTATTGTCTTTGCCCTCTACCCAGTGCTGGGGTCACAGGTGTGACGGGCCATGTCAGCTATTTACACGGTGCTGGGGAAATGAACGCAAGCCCTCACGCTTGCACAGTTAAGTACTTTACCAACAGAGCCATCTCCCAATCACCAAGAGTCCGTTCTTTTGATGCTGCTATCATCACGTGACTTTCCGGATCAACTACATGGGCTCTGAGCAGACAAGCCTTATGTGATCCCTTGCCCAGAGACTAGCTCCTTTGAGAATTCCATGCACCTTGGCTATGTGGGATTTATCTGTGCTTCCTGATAATTTTCATGCTAACACAGCGTGTTTATGGAAGAAGGAAAAAGAATACAGGCTGATATCTTAAGAGCTGTTCTCTCCCTATCCTGAAGTGTCTCTTAAAAGTGAACCTCCTTCACCTCAGAAAGCTTGCCACTGAAAGATAATTAATTTAGAAGTGAAAACATGTGTAGGACCCAGAACAAAAGAAAAGAAGCTGCATCCACACAAGCTATCGCCACCGTGGGCTCTATAGGAGTATGAGACACGCAGCCACTGTGATATAATTGAATTTATGTGGGGAAAATAGTATTCATTCTCTTTATGCTTTAGAGATACTGTTTAAAACTTATTTCTAACATAAACACATTCTCTCTAGCCCTTGTTTTCTCCTCTCCAATCAGGCACAAATCACCCTTAAGTTGGGCTGAATAGTGAGTGAAAACAAAAAGCGCCATAGAGGACGAAGCGGAACACTGAGCTGATGAGCCCTCTTGTTTGCAAAGCACTTTCTCTCCTCCCCAAACTTCCTCAGTAAAGATCACCAGAGAAATTATTTCTATTCTACTGAGTATCTAATTGAAAGATTATGGACCCATGGAAATACAAATGAGTGGGTCTGATATACTAAGGAAAAATAAATAGGTGAAGTGGCCTTCTCTCTAGATAATCACACCTACTGGGGTGTGATGGTCTCTTACTTGGAAGGGGAGATTCAGTTTAGGATATATATGAGCCTCACAAAGATAAGCCCTCAGTTTATTAGTATCCACCACTGCATTTGGGAAGGACTTGCTTTAAAGGGGTTCATTTCATCCTACTTCACTCACTGGGGTGCACCACACCTTGACATCAATTTCCTGTCTGACACATGTCTGTTGAGATGTGAGGCTCTTATATATGAGCATTGTTGGAGAGTACCACCATCCTCTAAGCATCCCCAGGCTGAGAAAGTCCAAGGTTTGAAGAATGAGGATTTAATGGAGTGATGGGGTGCTGTGCCTCACACTTTCAGGGGACACAGTTCATCATGCCAGGGAGGAAGCCAGACACAGCTTGCCACATGCATCAGCGGTCAGTAGGCCAGCCAGCAGTGATGGGTGCTGGGGCTCAGCTCACTTTCTCCTGTGCATTCCTACTGACTCCCCACCCCATCAGTGGTCCCATCCACATTCAAGGTGGGATGAAGTTTAGTTAAACCTTTCTGGAAATACTCCCAGACACACCCGGGGTGGAGGGTGTCCATGGCGATTGGGCATTTGATCAAGTCAAAAGTGCTATCAGACATACATGCAGGCAAAACACCAGTGCACATGAAATAAAAAAATAAATAATTTTTTAAAAAGGAAAACACTATCAGAGTTAGTGCTGTTGCTGCTGATGGCCCCTCCACTCTCCTCCCTCTTCTCCTGCAGATATGTATTCTGTCCACTTTCCATAATTGGATGTCAGTGAATGACACATAATTAGCATGTAGCAGGGCAGGGTTAGCATCAAGGATACAGAGATCAGTGCTTGGGGTGAGAGGCAGCCATGATACAGCGAGGGAGCAGTGCTGTCCTTAGGACTAGGCTATTGGCTGGTGGATGTCTAAGCGTAGAGCCATCAGGGGAAGGGTTCCTGGAGGCGATGCTGACATTAATGCCACCTCTCATTAAACAAGCACAGTTCTTGTTCTTTCATTTTACAGACCAACCCTTTCTGATTCCCCATGTGTAGAAGCAAATGCCAGATGAAAACACAGAAGAGTCCAAAGATCACGGCATGGTGATGAGAGTCCTATGAACTGTAATGGACTCAGCATCACTTGTGATAAATTTGCCAGCTGTCCCAGTTATATCTGTATTGCTATGATAAACACCATGACTTAAAGCAACTAGGAGGGAAAACGGTTAGCTTCAGAGTACATCATGTAGTACATCCTTCAGGGAAGTCACAGCAGGGACTCAGAGCAGGAACCTGGAGTCAGAAACTGAAGCAGAGGCCACAAACTAGCTCTATTTACTGGTTTATACCTGGGTGGTATAAGTTTGCTTTGTTATTCCAAACAAGACCACCTGCTAAGGGATATCTCCACTCACAGTGGGCTGGGACCTTCCATACCCATCGAAATCAAGAAAATGATCCAGAGGCTTACCTACAGCCAAGGAGGCATTTTCTCAATTAAGATTTCCTCTTCTCAGACACCCTAGCTGGGGTCAAGTTGACAATAAGCCAGCCAGCATACTGTTACTCACTGAGCATTGATATTTTTGAGACAAAGAGTATGAAGAGACAATAGGTACCCGCTCGTTACTACTCGAGTAATGCACATCAGTGGGAAGAGAGTAGGGACTTGGAGAATACAGCCTCATGGTTTTGGGGTCCTAACTTGAGCATATGTTTGGCTCCAGGTCCCTTCGGTTACAGGAACTTAGGAACTATGCAATGATGTTTAATTTGTACCAGATGGGCTGGTTTTGTCAACCAAATCCATTCCTGAGACACGGAGTGCACAGAATGTTAATCCGGAAATCACATTCTCTACTGAGAACTGCAGAATGCAAACTACGAGTCCATGCAAAAATTCTTAGGGTTGGGAGACAGCTTCACTGGTTAAATGTTTAATTAAATATGGAGACAGGAGTTCAATCCCCAAATTCCACAAAAAATCCCAGTGTGGTGTGGTGGTGCATTCTTGCAATCCCAGATCTGAGGAGGCAGAGGCAGGCAGGTCCCCAAGACTTGATTTCCAGCCAGGGTAGCCGAACTAGCAAGTTATGGACCAGGAAAACATTCTGTCTCTAGAAGGAAAGAAAAGGAAAGAGAGAAGGGGGAGGAAGGGAGAGGAGAAAAAAAGGAGGAAAGGAAGAAAGTAAGGAAGGGAGGAAGGAAAGATGGAAGGAAAGAAGGAAAGAAAGAAGGAAGGAAGGAAAGAAAGAAGGAAGAAAGGAAGGAAGGAAAGAAGGAAGGAAGGAATGAAATAAAGAAGAAAAGGTGAACAGAAACCTAAGGAGTGACATCTGAGGTGGTCACCTGGTCTCCACATCCATGTCCTAACACATACCTACAAACAGTAAACATCACACAAACGAAACCCCAACTGCTCAATGAAGTAGACACTGTGTAAATTCCTAACCTGAGGTAAGAAAACAGGCTCACAGTCAAGCATTTTGGCTTTGTCCTGAACCAAGCTCAGAACTGGCAGCTTTGGGGTTGAACTCTGGTGTACTTACTTTTCCCATCATTGTAACAAAAGACCTTGACAGGAAGAACTTAAGGAAGACAGGCTGACTGGGGCTTATAGTTGGAAGAAACACAGTCCAGAAATACAGTACCCCTGTGCAGTGTGCTTTGCATAACCAGAGTGTAAAACATTCCCAAGATGATATCATCTGCCTAGCTCTTCCTGTGTTCCGTTCACTCTGTTGCTGGAATAAAACATTTAGATCAAAGGCAATCTAGGGAAGAAAAGGGGGCCCATTTGGCTCAGGGAAGTCAATGTAGGAATTCAAAGCTGCTTA
Organism: Lophiomys imhausi; assembly: GCA_907164525.1. Taxonomy (NCBI): domain Eukaryota; kingdom Metazoa; phylum Chordata; class Mammalia; order Rodentia; family Muridae; genus Lophiomys; species Lophiomys imhausi. The sequence continues at coordinate 13,020,068 of CAJQZJ010001511.1, forward strand.
AAAGTCAAATTGAGTGGACTAAAATATGCAAGTCAAAAAAAAAAAAAAAACCTTGAAAAAACGCCAGTAGAGAGCTTGAAGGGTATTTTCCCTGTTGAAGAAATAGAATCTGTATTTAAAAGTCTCCCCCGCCCCCAAGAAGGGCAGTCTCAGCCAGAACCCTTGACAAATTCTATCAAAATGTTTCGGGGTCGGGGGGAGTCAGAAGAAATGAATGTCCCAGTGCCCAGACTGACAGTCAGTTATGTTTCTGTCACTGTGAAGACTCCATGACCAAGGCAACTTATAGAAGGAAGAGTTTATTGGAACTAACAGTACCACATGGTTAGAGTCCAGGAACATCATGTTGGGGGGCACAGAAGCAGGCAGGCAGGTAGGAACTGGAGCAGTAACTCGAGAGCTTTTATATACAAGCACGAGTCAGAGAAAGAGACAGGACGTGGGGGGGGGGGGGATGCTCTGGGAATAAGATATACCCTGGAGGACATGGCCCCATATGCTAGTTCCTGCCACATCACGATCCATTTGATTATGACCCAGTCAATGGGTTAATCCATCAATGAGGTCAGAGCCCATCTCTGAACTTCACTGGACCAGGGGAAAGGACTTCAACAAATACGACTCTTGGGGTTGGGGGTTTAAGATTGCTTCTCAGAGTAGAGCGGCTCTCCATTTTTCTGTTTATTAGTAAGTCTTTTTTTTTTTCTCTCCCTTGTTCTGGGCCAATCACTTGTCACCTGCTCCGAGAGTGCCTAGCAGATGGCCAAGGCTGAAACAGTGGCCTCTTGTCACTGTCATCTTCTTACTTCATTTTCTCTTTTCCTAGACACTGGTTGTTGTGTAAGGATGTATTTATACTCTTGGAATGAAGTGCTCTAGCTCCTGCTTCTTGTGACTCAGCCCACTGAGATGTGTGACACTCGAGGGTGGGTCTTCCTGCTCATGAGCAGCCCCTCTCTCTGGCTACCACATACATACTGCTTAACGGCCACTCATTCAGGGCGAATTGCAACCAGCTTGAGTGTTCAGCTAGAAGATGCAGCCCTGTAAAGGAGCTCCCCCAGCCTGTAGACATGTACTTCTGGCTAAAAACAGCACTTAACAATTTGCGGAACGAAGCAGAGTGCTTAACTTCTGGGGCTAACACACCTGCACCCTCAGGTTGGCCTCGAGCACGGGGAAGAGACTGTTCCTCCCCAGGTAGGGAATGGCTTCCAAACAATCCAGAGGCCCAAGCCAGCCTCCTATACTGGAGGAAGGGAAGCTACTTGCAGCTGAAAGCAGAGAACATCTTACTTGGATTCTGTTATTGCCCTTGTTTGTTGTTTGTTTGTTTTTCCTGTCACTTTACTCATCAGGATCAACAAACAAGCAAGCAATGAAGTCTTGCATCCCATTCAGAGGCATGGTACCCCAGACCTACACTTTATGTATTTATGCTGTTTCCTTAGCTTTCCAGATGCAGGTCTATGGGGGTCAAGGGGATGCACATTTTTAAGGGTTTGGAGACAGGCTGCCAAATTACCCTCCAGGAAAGAAGAATCACCGCACCTTTTCCCAAGCCTGGTGTGCGAGACCGAGCACCCTGCGGCCTCTGCTGCTTGCTCAGGGCACACTCTTCTCTTCTTTTGCCATTTGAACACCAGGACAGCTTTCCTCTCCTCTGCAGGGGTGGACAGAGCTGGCTGTTGCTGGCATTCCCCTTTTCACAGGTGTTAACACCTCCGATTGTGCCACTCAGGTGTATGGGAGGTTGAAGGCAACTCCAATCACACCCCACCCTGCCTGGCCATGACTCTGAGAGCTCCTAAACCCAACCCCAGGCTCTTCCCTCTCTCCAAAACACAGGGACACTGGTTGCTCCAAGTTCCCTGCTCTGCTATCTTCTTCATCCCTACTACCACATCCTCCTGGCAGCTGCCACAATAATGGACGAATTTTCAGCTTTCTTGGGTGGGGCAACTTATCAAAGAGAGCTTGGAGGCCTCACGCAGGGCGTCAAGCAAGTTTTAGCAGCTCACTGCAAGTGCTTCGTTCGTTCACAGGCAAGACTCCATCTCCACGGATCATGGGCTCTGTGGGTCTTTGGAAATGAAGTTTCCATTCAGTACACTCAGGACTCCACGGAGCTGCAGCAACTTTCTCAGGCAAACAGCTTTTCTTCTTTTATTGCCCTCCACATTTTATTATTGTTTAGGGGGAGACAGGGTTGGAATCCACGAGCCAATGCCGTGGGAATTGATAGGGCTAAGCCAGTCTGCAAGGTTGTCATTTTCCGGGAGATGAAAAGGTGATGGAACTGCATGCGTCCGGTTTATGCTACCTACTCCCACCAGGTGGTTAATCTCCACACTGTTCTTGTGAGCACGTTATTAATAATAATAGCCGCTGTGTTCCAGAGGAGCGCAGTGTGCACCAGACCCTCGGCTGGGAGTTGGTGGAATGCTGTTTGGAATAATCTTCCTGGCATGATGAGACACACAGCCACCCATATTGTGCAGATAAAGAAACTGAGGCTTCGGACAGGTGCCTTGTCGCCTTCACTAGGAAGTCTGATCATGCACAGTGGGGTTGGTGAGGAGTGCGGAGGTTCATGTGAAGCCCAGCCCCCAAGGATAATAACTTGCATTTTACTAAAATTCTGTTTGTGTTGTGGGGAGGGGGGAAGGTGTGCTAGCTGTGCACACACATCTGGAGGCCAGAGACTGACATCCCATGCCCTCCTTTGTTCTTTCTTCTCCTGATTTTTAACTTTACACGTAAATATTTATTTACATATTTAATGTGTATGATCATTTTACCTGTATATATGAAATGGACCATATGCATGAGTATCTGCAGAGGCCAGAAGAAAGTATCAGATCCCCTGGGACTGGAGTTATAGGTAGCTGTGAGCTACTATGTGGGTGCTGGGAACTGAACCCTGGTTCTCTGAAAGAGTGTTTCTCGTAGTTGCACTATCTTTCCACTACTCCATCTTTTTTTTTTTTTTTTTTGACACAGGTCTTTCACACAACCCGGAGCTCACAGGGTCAGATGGAAGGGATGGGCAGCAAGCCCAGGGGTAACACTGTTCCCTTAGACCTATAGTTGGGATTATGTGTGCACTGTTGTAATGCTGTAATTTCTTGTACTCTCAATATGAACTCAAGTCCTCAAGCAGGAACGGAAAGCTCCTTCTCCCCAACCCACCTCCCAGCCCCCTGATATGTTCTTGTGTCCCTTAAGATTACCAGGCCCCTTGCAGTTTTTCAGGTGCCTATCTGACCTTGCAAAGTGAGTAAGGAAAGAGATTTGGAACACGCCCTATTCCTTTCAGCCACACAGCCCTGCTTCTCCTGTGGAGAAATTCAACAGCATCCGTGAGGGGTTATTTCAGCGTGTCTACACCACCATTATCTTGCTGGCCTGGGTGAGCATGAGAATTGTTCATTCTCATGTCAGTGTGGGCATACCACCACCACCAAGGTGATAATGTCCCTGCTGTAATGGTGTATGAAAATAAAGGTGTTTTCATAAATAGAGAATTCCTGCTGGTTGCATGTTTATCTGGGACATGAAGGAATTATTTACCTACCATTAGGATGTGACTGCTTTATCTGCATTTTTCTACTGTTTTGCCTGTAGCACAAATCATATTAAATGTGTGGACTATTATGCCATGTATCCATTGAGTTGTACCCCAAACCTACATAATACAAATGGTGAAACATCAATCTGAAGCAATTTGTCAAGTGAACTCTCTATTCTCAGTTTCTTGCCCTTATGTGGTTTTGATGGAAGGAAATAACTCCAGAGAACCAGAAACTACTTGGATCCTCTTCATCTGTGGCTGGATCTGTGAAATTTACAGCGCAAACTTAGAGAAGTATTTCGAAGCCACTATGATTTTATTGTAAGCATGCTCTCCATGATGGAGCCCTCACCCACTGCAAGCACCTCTTTTCCTTCTGCATCTTTCCACTCACCTGCTGGACCAAGCCTCCCCTCCCTCCTTCTGCATGGCTGCACTCCACTGTTGCACTCCTGAAGCCACCTTTCCTTTGTCTGCCTGTTCTATTTATTTCCAGCATTTAATGCATTAACATTCCCTTGAAGAGACACCAGAAAGCAATCTACCTTCTTTAATAATGAATATGTTTAGCAAGGAAATGTTGGTGCTCCTGTGTCCATAGCCTCTAATATGTGGAAGAGAGAAAATAGATATTCTTTCATTGACCACCTGTTAGCACTAGTTACACACACACACACACACACACACACACACACTACATGTGAATATATATCTCACATGCATAAACACATATATACATACACAAAATATTTATTCTTTACATATGCATATATACATGTAGATGCTACATATTTTACACTGTATTTTCTTATATTGAATAAGTAAAACATATGTAATACAAATATATACAAAACACACACTTGTGGGGTCCAACACAATACTATAATACTGTCATTATAAAAATTACTTTGAAGTTTAAAAGCCAGATGTGTACATTCTGGTAAGAAAACACAAGTCTTCTAATATGGTTTTTGTCATTGTTTAGGGACAGAATGTCATGCATCCCTGACTGGCTTTGCCACTCACTATGAAGCCTAGGAACCTTGAACATCTGACCCTCCTCCTCCTGCCTCCCAAGCAATGGGACCATAGACTGCATGACCACGCCTGGGGATCGATCCCAGGACTTTGTGGATGATAGGCAAGCACTCTACCAATGGAGATACATCCCCAAGCTGGCATGTTATAATCTGATGCATATAAAATGCTCACATGGACGGCCCTAAGGAAATGTGTGCTCTTCTCAAATAAAGCAAGAACACTTCCCAAGAAGCCAGCACATGTCCACATTTGGTTGTTTGTTCGCTTGGATCAGTGTTCTCTGGCTGTTGATCATTTTCATCTTTTGCCATGAAGCAACTATATCACAGATTTCAGAGAATTTTATTATGAATACAAATGATTTCCTAGGGGGGGGCCAAGATGGTGGCGACCTACACTGATGCATTTTGAATGTGGGAGAAAAGAGCCATAAAAAACACAGAGTTATTGGACACTGTGCAAAAACCGGAGGGGCTAGACCCTCCGGGAATACTCACAGCTCCCAAGGGACCGTTAAAAGTCCCAGGGTAAGGCTCTCCCCCATCTGTCTCAGATACGGAAGCTACTAAATCTGGGATTTGGAAACTCCCGTTTGGAGAGGCGCCTGGTAAGATCGACCCCAACTCACAGCAGGCAGAATCAGAGGCCACATGGCAATCGCCCACTAGCCTACTGGGCTCCCCACACCTCAGGAAGTCCTTATAGCTACTTAGGAAACTTTGTGGGATAGTGGAAGTCTTAGCAAGGAAGAAACAGGGCGCTCAGCGGGTGGTCCGCAGCCTCTCGAGCCACGGAGGATCCAAGAGAGCGGGAAGCGGGCGGGCAGAACAATCAGGGTGGGAAGCAGGCACAGGCGGGTGGGAGGGGCTGGGGCACCCACAGCAGAGCAGTTGGGGAGGGAGGCCGGCACAGGCGGCGGGAGGGGTGGGGATCTGTGCACCCACGGCCGAGCAGCTGGGGAGGGAGTCCCGCACAGGCGGCAGGAGGGGCCGGGGATCTGCGTACTCGCGGCTGAGCAGCTAGGGAGGGAGTCCCGCACAGGCGGCGAGAGGGGCTGGGGATCCGAGTACCCGCGACTGAGCAGCTAGGGAGGGAGTCCCGCACAGGTGGCGGGAGGGAGGGGCCGGGGCTACTCGCACCCACGGCAGAGCAGCTGGGGAGGGAGACCCGCACAGGCGGTGGTTGGGGCCGGGGGCCCGCACACCCACAGCTGAGCAGAGAGGGAGGGAACCCGGCACAGGTGGGCGGGGCTGAGGGGCCAGGCCTGTGGCGAGAAGCCTAGTGAGAAACCAGAAGTCAGAGGACCATAGCTGTATTCTGGAAAATCCAGACATATTAGGTGTGGAGCCGGGCCCTGTCAGCCTCCATGACGACAAACAAAGCCCACAGAATCTGTGCCTGGGAAAACAGGTACATACCATCAGAACCATTACAGGCTGATAACACAGTGTGCAACATAGAGAAGTCTGAATTGGGAGCAGTGAAACAATCCCGGACCATTACTCACCACCTGGGAATAGGCTGCACCAGCTCACAGTGCCTCAGGCTATTAAAACCACAGTGACCCTGAGATCCCCCTGTAAGCAACGACAGATAGCCAAGCAACTCGTCCCCTGCACCAAAGCATCCCCTGTGGATCCAAGCACTGAAAACGACAAGAACAGACAGCTAAACGCATCCATATGGCCAAAGGTCCAAGAAAAAATAGAAATCAAGGAACTATGACTCCAACAAAGCAGAATTATCCTAGCTAATCAAATTAGGATGACCTCACACCAACAGAAACACATGAAAATGATGACAATTCTGCATTATGGAAAGTGATAGAGTCCCTTCAAGAAGAACTTAAATCTATGAAGGAATTCAAAGAAGCCACAATTTTACAAGTCAAAACAACAAGCAACACCATTAAAGAACTCCAAGCCAAGGTGACAGAGCTTGAACAGGAAAAGGACAAAGCAATGAAAGATTTTCAGACAAAATCAAGCAAGCTGGAGAAGGAAATGTACAAAACGAACAATACCATACAAGACATGAAAATAGAAATAGAAACAATAAAGAAAACAAAGTCAGAGTTAAAAGAGGAAGTGGAGAATCAAGGGATGAGAACAGGAACTACGGATGTGAGTATCAAAAATAGGATGCGAGAGATGGAAGACAGGATCTCAGGCATGGAAGATTCGATGGAAGAAATCAGTACAACATCCAAAGAAAATGAGAAGGCTAAAAAA
>CAJQZJ010001511.1:13041913-13086460 GCA_907164525.1 Lophiomys imhausi
AGGGTGTGGAGAAAGGGGAACCCTACTCCATTGCTGGTGGGAGTGCAGGCTTGTGCAACCACTATGGAGGTCTGTCTGGCGATATCTTAGAAATCTTGGAATAACTTTGCCTCAGGACCCAGCCATACCACTTCTGGGTATTCACCCAAAGGACCCTCACGGAGACATAGGGAAGTCTCCTCATCTATGTTCATAGCAGCCTTATTTGTAATAGCTAGAAATTGGAAACAACCCAGATGTCCCTCAACTGAAGAATGAATTAAAAAACTGTGGTACATCTATACAATGGAATATTACTCAGCTATCAGAAACAATGAAATCATGCAATTTGCAACCAAATGGATGGATCTAGAGAAGCTCATCCTGAGTGAGCTAACCCAGACTCAGAAGGATGCACATGGCATCTATTCACTTATAGTAGGATTTTAGCTATATCGTACAGTATATCTGTACTACAACCAACACACCAAAAGGAACATGGACATAAACATTTTTTTTCTTTTTCTTTTTCCTTTTCCTTTTTTTCTTATTCTTTTTCCTCTCTTTTTTGTTGTTATTCTTTGTTTTTGTGAGTTTGTGTGTTTGTTGGTCTTTTTTTAGTATTCCCCCAGTAGCAAGGAGACATCTTTCACTGGCAGTACTGCCTCATAGGCCCCCGGTGAATGAAGAGGCTCTTGGCCCTCATATGACTCCTGATCTGTGGTGAGAGACTGTTATGCAGGGACACTCCACCCCAGAGGAACAAGACAGAAGGGTCAGGGGGTAGAGCATGGGAGGTTGGGGCTGGGAAGCGGGAAAAGAGGACAATATGATAAGGATGTAACCTGAAGCAACAAACAAATAAATTTATTAATTAAAAAAAAGCAGGTAACAATGCTAAAACACTGTAAATAAAATAAAGGATACAGCCATTCAACCTCGTTTTATAAACCTCCTAGAGTCGAAAAAACGTAGAGCTAAGGTAAAATACATGAGAATTGTGGTGTTAACCCATGCCTTCAACTTCAGCAGAGACGGGAGGAGCACCATAGAGTTAGTGGTCTTATAAATTCTAGAGTTACACGGAACAGGGTGGTGAGGGTGCACACCCTTAATCCCATCATTCAAGAAGAGTACACCCTTAATCCCAACACACTAGAGACAGAAACAGGCAGATCTCAGAGCTCAAGGTCAGCCTGATACAAAACAAACTCTAAATAGAGAAAAACTTTGATCCAGGAGTGGTGGAACACATCTTTAATCCCTTCAGATGGGAACCACAGGTCTCTGATCCCAATAATTAGAATGCAGAGACACACACATAGGATTTGGAAAGACCTAAGTTTAAAAGCTACTTACAAAAGGCCTACTCAATACAAACAAATTGTCCTTTGAGATCTCAAAATATATACACTAAAGCTGGTTTAGCTCCAAAATAACAAAATAATTTCTTCTTTAACCCAGATTGAAAGATAACACTTTATATATTGTCAAAAAAACAAATTTGCTTCAGGAGAAATATTACCTGCCCCCCCCCCAAAAAAAAGAGGGTAATTGTCCCAGAGTTAGGATTAGGGCAGGGCTCTGTTCTTATCTTTCCAGGAGAATCAAAGCATCCATTCAAGGAACCCAGGGACAACTGGACAACGGAAACCTCAGCAGAAAACAGAATCAGACACCAAAGAAGACAAGTGACCCAGTTGATTCAGCCTGACAGACTCCCTCAATAGCTGTCTCCATCAAAAGCCTACAACCACAACAATTCAATATCGCTAAGACAGTTCAGCTCTACACAATGCCCCAGCCAGAACCTCAGTAAAGCCTGCAAGATCAGCTTCTCCCTACAAACTCCTTAGGACATCTAAACAGCTGAGAACAGAAGGACTGAACATAAAAGGATTGTACTAACATTTTTAACCATTTTTCCATTTTGGTTTGGGCCCCAAACAGGTTTACTATGACCCAAATCAGCAGGAAGTCATTTTAAGAGAGTGACGTCCCATGCCCAGAGGGTGGGGAGGGTGTTTCTCCGCCCTCCCTTTTTTTGGTTATTTGAAGGATAACTAAATACTCTATTATGTAGGGGAAGAGATTACAAGCTGTTAAATGGTCCTGTTTAATGAGTTTTGGAGGTTAGACCCAGGGACTTCCTACTTTTCCTTTTCTGTATCCTTCTTTCTCTCCTATGTAGGAGTGCATGGACTTGAGAAAAATGAGACATAGACATAGCACAGGAAGGACCAAGAAGAAGGGACAGATTATTGAATATGCCCTTATACCTTTGTATATTGATACAAAATTAGTAGTATATTTGGCTAAAGTGGTATTGACCATTGTTTATTGTGCAAAAATAAGATCGTATTGGACTATATCGGTATTGATCTTTGTATATTGATACAAAATTAAGATTATAGTTGGCCACAATGGTATTGACCCTTGTATATGGACGTAATATTAAGATTGTATTGGGCTACATAGGCATTGATCTTTGTATATTGATACAAAAATAAGAGTATATTTAGCCACAATTGAATAGATCTTTGTATATTGGTACAAAATTAAAGGTAACGCTTCCTAATGGTATCGTACCTAGAGATACTTAAAAATGAAATGTGAAGCTCTGGCCTCTTGATACCAACCGTCTAAAACTGTTTAGGATAGTTAAGAAAAACAAACTCCTAGTCATGCAAACATGTCACTTTGTTAGCTACTATGACAGTCTATCACAGATATTCTCTAAACTACTCAGTAATCAAGTTGTTAAGAGACAAGCAATATTTGCTTATCTAAATACAAGAGATGGATAGGGCATCTTCAAAAACCCCAAGAGATCTGCAGAATATGGCATTCAAAGATGTTATCTTAAATTAAGATTTTTTTTTATATCGAGACATATCAGCTCCTGACAGCAGGAGCTATTCTATTCTACTCCAAGTAGAAGATAAGCATCAAAGAATCTCCAATGTGAGATAGTTGAATTAGTGGCAAGCCTATCTCTTGGCATGAAAAAACTCCTTGCTTCAACTGCAGACAGACTGCTGTCCAAAAAGGACAAAACTTGGTAGCAGGGAAGTCGACAGCCTAGCTCTGCCAAGACAGGTTACGTAAGTCCTTCATAATTCCTGCTCTACAATCAATGTCTGTCAGAGAAACAGGACCAAAAGGCTGAAGACTGATGCTGGAATGTGTGGAGAGAAAAGGGGAACTGTCCAGGCAGTCACTGGTTTGTCATTTCTTAGTATTGAAAGCTGCAGGCCCTGCACTTCCTATATAATCAGATATATTTATTCCTCTCAGGTCTCTGAGGTGGTTGAAGAATAGACAGCTAGAATCTCATAGTTAAATTTTGAGTTGTTTATGAATCAAGAGGGCGTTCTAGATCTAAGAATATGGTTATAATAGTGATGCAAGTTAGTATGAAAGCTAAGTCAGTTATAGAACTTTAAATTCATGGAGATGGTTAGATGGTAGAAAGTTAAAGTCAGGGGCCAAATATGTATGAACTGGACATTGGGAAGGTATACTGGACCATTTAACTCTCATAAATGTGGCATATTTATTTCTGTTGTTTTGTATAGTATTTACTGTCATTAGAGAAGGAACCATTTGTTGGACTGAAAGGGGAAGCTTTTGGGGGGAAGAGGGTGGAAGTGTGGGACAGGAAGGGGGAATAGGGAAGGGTTTGTGACTGAGATGTAACTCAAAGAAAAAAAATAAAGTATTTAATAAAAAAAAAAACAAATGATTTCCTAGAGTCTTTGGAGATAGTGTGTGTGTGAGAGAGATAGATAGATAGATAGAGAGAGAGAGAGAGAGAGAGAGAGAGAGCATATGAAGCATGTATCATATCTAGGGCACATCACTTTGAATTTGACCTACTATAATTGTCATCTTGCTAGTTCAATTTCTTATTGATTTCAAAATTATAGAGTGCTGCTTGGTGACCAGAGATTTCTGAGTGCACAGGGAAGACAACACTGAGCTGGCAGAAGAGTGAAACAAGAGTTTATGTTGTTGGGTTGGAATGAGAAGCAACAGGGGCCTCATCCAGCACCAGCAGAGAGGTCTGTGGGAGACTAACAGCCAGGGCGTGGCTGTCACTGTCAGGCACGGCCCTGAGCTTGATGGTAAGAAACAGCTTTTGTGGACCAGAGTTCCTAAGAACCCTGTTTCTGCAGAGTCAGGAAGCATCATTTCCATAATTTTTTTTTCTGATCTCTGTAATGTAGATACTTGTTCTGTACACAACTCCCACTTGTGGGTGAGATGTCTCTAAACATATAAATGGTAGAAACAGCACCCACGGCTCCGGACAGCCAGTATGCTATGTGAGCAGCCTTCAGCAGTCCAGTGGCTTGGGAATCTCTCTCTCCGCGTGTGTGTGTGTGTGTGTGTGTGTGTGTGTGTGTGTGTAAGTCTGTGAGTTTGCTTTCAGGTTTGCAGGTACATGTAGAAATCAGGGTAACCTAGGCTGTCAATCCTCAAGTGTCCTTCATCTGTGTTTCAGTCAGGGTCTCCATCTGGCCTGGAACTTCACCAAAAAGTCCAGACTAGCTGCTCATTGAGCCTTCAGAGATCCACCTGCACCATGGCTGGCTTTAAAAAATTATGTATGTATTTATTATAACAATTCACTCACAGCCCCCTCCCTCCTCTCCTACTAATCCTATCCTCTCACCCTCTGTCCCCATTCCCCCTTATTTTCAGAGAAGGGACCCCACACCAACATGCCCCAATACTTCATGTTGCATCAGAACTAACTGCAAAGTCTTCCACTGAAGTCTCTCAACGCAGCTCAGCTAGGGGAAAGGTATCCGACTGCAGACAACAGAGTAAGTGTCAGGAATAACCCCCACCCCAATTGGTAGAGGTCCTACATACAGACCAAGCTGTCCCTCAGCACCAGGAGCATAGGGGTCCTCGTGGCTCAGTTGATACGGGATTGGGCTTTGAGTCCAGAGGACTGAGTTTCAAAACGCTCCCATGATGGAACTGTGCCTGGCTTTTTATGTGGGCTCTAGGATTGAACTCAGTTCCTCAACCTTGCAAGGCAAACACTTGCCCAACTAAACAGTCTCCCCAGCCTCAGGTTGGGAATCTCTTTACTTTAAAGCCTTGAGAAAGCAAATTTCAAAATGGAACCAGAAATCTAGACTTCAGAAGGAACAGTAGACAAGGCGTGAGCAAGAAGGTTCCTCCCACCCTGGATGGCGCCTCTTTCCTCACTAGCTTCAGCCCTCTATAGGGTGTGGTATAGTAGGTGATACTCAAGAAGGTCTGTGAAGGATCAATGAACAAATAGAGGCTTCTTGGCAAGTGGGTAGGTTTTCTTTCTTTTTTTTTTAACTGCCTGAATGATGATTTTATAGAGAGATAACAAACACTACAGGGCTTTTCCAGGGCTGTGAGCTCCTAGCTGCGGGATCTTGGTACAATGAGGCTGCTTATTCATTGCATCAGTTTGAGCATGGCTTTTAATGTGTCTATAAAGAATGGTTTTCCAGTTTAATCACAGCGGAATCCCCTTCGAACTTGCCCTTATCTTTGACCTTGCTTTCTTCCCGGTGGCTCTGCCTGGGTTTTATGACCCTTCCACACATAATAAAGCATCTAAACAACTTCTCCTTGTCAACTCCAATGAATTCTAAGAACGCAACAGTTGGCGTCCTCCTCTGAGTGCAATTTACAGCGAGGCGCTTTCTTTCTACAAGGCTGGGAAAGATCAGGTGGTAAATATCTGTTCCACATGGGACTCTAGGACTACAATAAACTGTTTTCTCCCAAGACCTGGTCATATTGTATAGCTTAAAACCCAGAGAAAGGAGCACCCAGAATGTTCTGAGGACCGTTTGTCTTTTATTTTCATCAAAATATCCTACAGTTACTGTCTCCCCACATCCCCTGTCATTAAAGTGGGAATAAGAAACAGGTAATGTTTATATAGAGCAATAGAATATGGCCATAAACCACAGTATCAATGTTAATTTAAATATAATTGAAAAGGAAGACAGGTGAGTTTAAGTAGGTGCAGCCAAGTGGAGAACTAAGACAGAAAGAAGAAGCACCTGAAACAATACAGAGGTCTAGTCTCTAAAACCAACAGTGTCCCATGAAATGCATGAGTTGAGCTCAGCTCAGCTCAGCACCATGACCAGCTTCAAATGTCTCAATCCCAGAATAAATGGGAAGCACTTACAGAAGGTTCCCCTGTGTGTGTTAAATCGTGTTCGGAAGCACCAGTGTATGTCCCATGGTGGTCCACTCCCACCATCTATTTAGCCAAAACTTGATGCATGTCTCCCAAACCTGGACCACAGTAAACATCAGAGAGGTAAGCCTATCCACACTCCGGTCGTGAAGGCTCAGCATCGGGTCCTTGGCTCAGATGATTCTCCCATCAAGGGCAGTGCTTCCTGAGGCCAATGGGCTCATCTATCTACGAGGGTCCTCTCTCCTCTTTCTAACCCTACCTCCTCCATCTGAAGCCCCACATATTTCTTGTCTAAATCCATAGCTCTTGTCTGTCTCCTGAGCCCTGCTCCTCATCTCTATTCTCCTGAGAGGAGGGTCAGTGGGTGCAGAGGTTTCTAGAGACTTTGTGTTTTATAGCCTTGGAGTTTCTCTCTGTTACTTTTCTCACTATTGTGGCACAATTGACAACAAAAGTACTTTGAGGAAGGAAAGAATTTTAACACATAGTTTGAGGGTACAGTCCACCATGGAGAAAAAGGCACAGTGGTAAGAATGGCAACCAGCTTCAGCTGGTCATGTTGGATGTCCAATCAGGAAGTAGAGACAAATGAATGCTGGTATGTAGCTCACTTACTCCTTTCTGCCTACTTATTCAGTCTGGGACTCCAGCCTATGAGACAGTGCTGCACACACTCATGGTGGGACTTCCCTCCTCTGCCAAACCTCTCTGGAAACACTTCCAAAGACACATCCATTCAGATGTTGGTCTCCTAGGTGGTTGCAAATCCCAACAAGGTGACAATGAACATTAATCTCCATAAAGTCCTTGAATCAGCATGTACTCAAGGTACATAGTCTCTGGAGAGGGGGATTGGGTCTCCTTCTGTCCTTGTCCTTTCATTGCAACCAGAAGGCTGGTATAAGTGTTTAGTGTTATTAGTGTTGAGAAGATAGACTTCCTGAGCTTAACATGAGGTAGGAGAGGGAGCAACATACAAAACATAAAGTATTGGAAGTCATGCTGGCTGTTGAGAGGCGCAGGCTTGATCTGATAAATAAAGTAGCTGCCAACATGGTATCCATTCTTCCCTTTTCTAAATTTAAACACTGATGAAATCTTTGAGTGAAACTGACCACATATCTACCAGGGTGATCCCTGCTGTGTAGACATGCGAGTGGATAATCCTGTGGACAGGAAATAGGCTTGAAACTGCAAGGACATAATGGGATGGGAGATTTTTACACTGGGGTGGCATCTCCAAGATGGTACTCGAGTTCAAGGTTAATCTCTGCCAGTCCTGAGGGTCCTTCATGTGGCTCCACCTTTGGGTTTTCTCTGCTCCAGGAATCGCTGCCTCCTGAGAACATTTCTTGCTCTCCTGTCCTCTGTTGATCCGCCTCTTAGGATTTCTGCTCTTTGTGGCTGCTGTAAAGGGTTTCTTCCCACCCTGGGAGCTGGCTCCTGACAATCAATTTTCATGTCTTTGCATGAAGAAAGGAGAGGAATGAGTTCACTCACAACTTATGAGTGTCAAAGAAGGAGGACTTCCAATGTTGGAGATGCCAAGTGGAGTGCTAGTATGTTGTAGGGATATGGATCACAGAAAAAAAAAATGCCCACAGGTGTGAACATGGTGAAGATCAGTCCATTGGACCCTCAGCTACCTGAGTCTGCCACCACACTGTCCCGAGCTGATGGTGTTAACCTGCTATATATTAATATGTTCCATTAGCCTTGTCAGCCTCCCACTCACCAACACATTCATCCACAGATTACCTCCTTGAAAGAGAGTACCTTTATACACGCCTCCAATATTTCAGGGGATGAAATTAAGTCCCTAAGCTACAAAGAGACATTTACCACTCCTGTTGTTCTGAATACTTCCCTACCTCCTCAAAAGGGGCTCAGAGGGGGAAAGGCAATTGAAGAAAATATTGATCATTGTATATTTATATCTCTACTTATATAACATCTTAATAGATCAGAAATCAGCTGTCACTATTCATAAAGCACTCAAATTAAGGACTTAGCTTATGTATGCTGTTAGAACTCAAGAAAAGTAGCTTTTACTCCTCCCAATCCTTCTGGGGGCAGACTCCCTGTGGGTGAGGAGTGGTTACTCATCCACACTTCAGAATTTAAGAGTAAAGAGGCACAGATGATAAATGTACATACAAATAGAAGAGGAGAAAACCGACCCCCCAGTTGGGAAGCTGTGCAATTTTAGGAAAAATACAATATCCCTGTTGTCCCCATGTCCAATGTGTCTTGAAAATTAGAAATATTTACCTACCACAAGCAGCTGGATCAGATCCCTGAGGTTTGAAACCCTCTACCCAGACTTAAACGAGTTCCCTCAAGGCATGCACAGTGTCTTACTTTAGCTTTCCATCAGTGAAGGCTAATACCTTGATTAATTGATGATTCATCCCAGGGATCTCCAATGCTTCTTCAGTCAGCCACACCATGGCCTTACTCTTATACCTTGGTTTCAAATGTCTTCCGTCGTGCTGATTCCCTGTGTGCTGAATTCCTGGGCCAGGATCAGAAAGCAGCCCTAGTCCGAGGCTTGTATTGGAGATCTGCTTCAAGGAAGATTTCAATTATAAGCAGATTACAGCCCAGCTTCCTTACCTCAGAGACACTTCTTGACCCTTTTGAAGTCTTCTCCATCAGTTCAGTAAGGGACAAATGTGGCTTCTCCTTAACAACAATGATGACGTTTGAAGAACCAGCATTGGAGGATTCCTATGAAGATGTGATGCAGATGCTGAGATCTTGAGAGTTTCAGATGCAGAAAACATTGTCGCTGGCCCCCTAGAATACCAGAAGCAAAATGAGAGAAGTCCTGTACTGACTTCTTTTTGGTTTGAAGGTTGATCTAAGGAATATATATGCCAATCTATGAATATAGCAGAATATCATTAAAAATCATTATATTGTTAGGTCAAGTTCAGTGGATGTTCCTTGGGTGCCTGCTTTTTTTTGTTTGTTTGTTTGGTGTTTGTTTGTTTTTGTTATTGAAAAGAAACAGAGGAAGATTTGATATGGGGGATGGGGGAGGGACTAGGAAGAATGGAGGGAGAGGAAAACTAGAGTTGGAATGAAATGTATGAGAAACGAATAAATTTTCTTAAAAAGGAATATATGTATGTGAGTGTCTGCCTGTGTGTGCACACTCATGCATGCACATGCAGTTCTGTAAGAGTATAGACACACCTATGCCACAATATAAATGTGGAGACTGGAGGACAAGCTTGTGTGTCAGTCCTCGCCCTTCACCCCAAGATACACTCTCCCTTGAGTTGTTGCTCATTGAACCTAAGCTAGTCTAGCTGTACAACAATCTTCTGCACAATTCTCCTTTCTCTACCTCTCATCTTGCCTTAGTAGTGCAGTGATTTTAGACACAAGCTATCACTCCCAGTTTTACATGATGTCTGGGATTGGGAACTCAAGCTCTCACAGCTACACAGCAGTGCTTTGCCCATTGAGTCATTTCCCTATCCCAGTATATAGACCTTAAATATAGGATCAATATTGATCTAAAATACAAGTCAGACAAGTAGTTCATGGTCTCCTCTATTTTAATTAAGCTCCTTTGTCACAGGATATAATTGATACTCCAGTAGCAGTTGTGGTACTCCAGGTGGACAGTGAGCATATGAACAGAAGCCACCTCCACTATTCGTTCCTTAACTTGTACCTTCTGGGTGTTAAGATGTCACCATCCTCAGATGGCAAACTGAGATTTCAATGAAGACGCACCCAGTCCTTAGGGGCAGGGCTCGGATTCTGTCTGACTACAGAGATCAGACTCTGCTGCCCTGTGTTCTGGCTCCTTCAGCAGCAGGAGCTGTGGAGTCACATTGTTCCTAGAGCCCTTTAGGTCAGTCACAGAGGAAAGGATATTTTGGTGATGTGCAGATGTTCTGAATTTGAAGGGATGAAGTTGGGAACAAAGCTCTAAGATACCATCATAACACAGTGGTCATGGTAACAAGAGCAATAACAACAGTACCACACAATTGCATCATCAGTATGCACCACAGACCATAAGACAGACCATTAAATGACACCTACCATGTGTAAGGTATCATATTTATCTCGGTATCTTCTCTTGCTATGACAAAATACCCTGAGTAAAACAACCAAATGGAGAAAGGATTTACTTTCTGTCTACGGATCAATGCCACAGTTCATTTTGGTGGAGAGGTCATGACAGCAGGAACTGGTCATGTGGAATCCACAGTGAAGAAGCTGACAGCAGTGAGTCCCTGCTGATGCTCAGCTCCCTCCTCCACATATACAGTGTAGGATCCTACCCAGGGAATGGTGCAACCCACAGTGGGAATGTCTTCTTATATCCTCTAACTTGATCAATATAGTCCCCCATAGATATGTTCAAAAGCTTATCTTCAAGGAGATTCTAGATTGTGTCAAGTGGATAATAAACACTAGCCATTGCATAAAGTATACTGTATTATCCCATATGATATAATACAATATAGCATTGGTATATGAATATAATTATAATATGTCATAAAAACACAACCTATGTCATTTTTACTGCAGTATAGTATGGTATCATTTTGTGGTATTATGGGATGTCATACTTTATCAACCTAATGTCATGTTTTGAATGAGAAATATTCCCCAAAGTATTTGAGCACTTGGCTCCCCCATTGGTTTGGGAAGGTTAAGGGAACTTTAGGAGGTGAAGGATTGAATTGGGGGTGTAGACTTAGAAGAATTATAGTCTCACTCTATTTGATGTTCTCTCCCTCTGCTCCCTATATGGATGAAAATATGATCAACTACTTTCCTGCTTGTCCCCATGATGGACTCCATCTCTTTGAAACTGTATGCTGGAATAAATCCATTCTGCTTTAGATTGTCTTTGTGAGAATGTCCTGTCACAGCAAAACAGTATGACTTGAAGTTGGAAGATGGAGTATAAAATGCGAGCATATATAACATACAGGATGACATAGTATGTTATACATATTAATCATATTAATAGTATGTTATAGCTTATATTAATATCTCACTACATGAAAGACAATAACAGCACAGTATAATATAATGAGAGTTATCATCATCATCACCATCACTGATCAATGATCTCCCTGAAGCCAGGTGCTCAGATACCATCGGAGCCTCACATTGCTCACAAGGCCCTGGCTTTGTGCTAGAACAGATCTTCAGCCCTCTACTATACTCAGGATAAGGAGTTTTGCCAGTCACCAGCCCTCATCAGACCTCCAGTTGTGGGCAATGCTCAGAAGTGATGAGCAGCTTTTAATTTCAGAAAACAAGGATAGACCCCCCAGGAAGTGACCTGAGCATTTGGATCTGTTCCTGCAGAGGAACCAGGTTCCTGTTATGTGAACATGTCAGCTGGAATAGGGGCTTGGCAAGAGGTGACAGGCAGGCAGACAGAGCTTTCTACCCCCTGGGAAGTACTCTCGTGACCATTTCTACCTACCTCCTGCACTGACTCTGTCCTCCTCTTCTCCTTTGACAGTGAGCTGTCATGGCACAAAGAGAGACTTTGAGGTCAGGAATCTGTTCAGTGTGGTGTGAACTTGGCCTTGTTCCTTCAGCGATCTCAGGCTCCATTCCTGATGCCATGGTTCTGGGATGATGTGTTAGGCTCTGGTGGGCCTAACAGGCCCAGAGTGAAGTGCTATTGATCTGAGGTCCACAGTTTTACAAGAATTGAATCTAGGAATAAAAGTCATTTTCATATCAAATAAGATAAAGAGTGAAGGAAAAACCTGAGGGAGGTGGGTTAAGTTATTCATTGTTGTTCATGGTCAGTCACCTTTGATCATGTGACTTTTAAAACCATGTGACCTTTTGATCACGTGACCACCCCCCAAAAGTGGTGTTATTTACCCCACCCATATGGAATTTGACTATGTAAAGGTTTGTGTTGTGTAAAAATTTCCTCTGAGATTGAAACATTCCTTGAGGCAGGGAAGTTCCTTAAGCAGGTAGGTAAACAACTCAAAATAGCTTCAGGAAGTTCCTGAAACTGACAACATTAACTAGGCCCCTCCCTGCCAGAATAAACAATAAAATATGAGCATCCCACAGGAACCAAAGGAAGCTGAGCTGTGGAGAACACTCTTGAGATCTGTCCACCTGTCTGAAAGAGGTTTAGATCAACTGAGTTGCTTGGAAAGGATGCTCTCCAACCTGTTGAGCTATTATCTGTGGGCTGCGCTGCAGGTTTCCAGCTTTTGTGACCTGTCACCCATGCTATTGTGGGCTTTGGTGACCCAGCTGTCTTTGAGTCATTTCTACTCCTGTAAGTGAGCCCTCACCTATATTCCTGTAAATAAATAACCCAATAAAACTCATTGGTTCATCAAGTTGGACTTTGGTGGTATGCATACTTCTCCTAGGATTCCTTTCTGGGTTGAGTAGACCTGCGGTGGGTTACACCTCTCCAGGAAAAGTTTTATCACACATCAGCCTGTGCTAAAGGAAAGGTGGTACAGGGTAGAATAACACCAAGGCAATTAGGAACCAAGATCTTAAAAGGAACTGCATTTCCTTAGTTAGTCTGAGATTCCTGTTGTTGATGACAAGCAGGTTTTGCCTTCAGTGGCTACTGCCAAAGAGAAGAAAGAAGCGCATGGTGTGAACTTGGACTTGACTGCCAAGATGTGAGTCCAGCTGATCTTCACCCTGAATCAGGGTTGCTCTGCTGAGCCCCGAGGCCAGCTCAGCCAAGCTGTAGATACCCTGGACCCCAAAAGTGCTTGTCATTTTAACCACTAAACACATGAATACTTTCTTATGCAGGATTTCTGCAACAGTAGCTGATGAGTACAGAATAGTTTGTTCAGTAAAGAAAATCATTCACACACAAACAGTACCACCGACAGAAACAAACCTGCCATTTAGTGTCTGCCATGTGACTGTGCTTGCCTCCTTGTGTCTGGGAGCCCTGTGTCTCAATAATTTTGACATGTTTCTGTCTGAACTTGACATATTCAAAAACGGTGGGTTCTGGGATGGTGCCATGGGTTTGCAGGTGCAGGTGCTTACCATGCATGCCTGGCCACTTCACTTTGGTTCCCAGAAGCCACATAAGGGTGGGACGAACAAACTGACTCCAGTGTCTACCCTGCACCCTGCTCCTCCATCATGCGCACACCAACACAATAAATGGTTGCCAGTATCCGCAGTTTTGATCTGCTAAAGTTTCACTCTTTGGAGATGATTTTGACCACATCCCTAACATCCTTACCAAGCATCCCCAGCATGGGTCATTGTGTATTTCTACTTACCCTGACTTCAGAGGTCACCAAAGGCCCTGCTTAGAGGCCACCAACCACTACTATGTCACCATTTTAACCAAAATCATGTTTGTAAAACCAAGAAACAGAAAAATAAAACAGGACTTGGGGTGCAAGTTACTTGTTTTGTTGCCTCTCGCTCCTCTTTTCTTCCTATGAACAGAAAAGACTGACATAAGAAAGTACTTCAAGTGCTGAGCTCACCTACAGAGCACAAATGCAGAGAAATTCTGTATATCTGTAAATGTTTCATGTGTCCCAGTCATATATAATTTATTATGTTGTGAAGCTGAAGCCTTCTCTGAATGAAAATTTTACTGTCAGAGCCTTGGGTACTTTCCTGCCATGATTTAAATCTCCCAATGCACTCATAGCAAATAGCACGTTTTTTATGACAGCGTATTTGTCCAAGAGGTCAGCTTTCAGCACAGTGGAGTACACACCCCTCAGTAAAACTATTTCAGAGAGAAACATGTCTCCCAGGATGACTGTTTCGACAGAAAAATGCAGGTGCAGTTCTAGGCAGCATTGGTGTCCATCTATTGGGGAAGCACAGGGTGGTGGTCTGGTTTTTCATCTTGAGATCTTGCCCTGGGACTGCGACAATGCAGTGTGAATCCCGTCCATGCCTCGGTGTTTTACAATTATAACAGGAGGCCAGGGATCATGGCTTCTCCATATTTATTTGTGAGTACTAAAGGCAGTAACCTTATGTCCACATACGAGGCCCATATTTATTACCACATTACATTTGGATGGATATTCTATTTTGAATTGAAAACAGCCCTCCAGCAGAACATGGCAGTTTCCAATGGAAGGAGGAGCAGATGTCCCCAGCCAAGACCCAGGGGAACCCAAGCAGCACTATAGCGATTTAGTAGCCAGCTTCAGCTTCGGTATGAAGGAAAACAACCAAGACTATCCTACTAATAAAGGTTTATTAGAGAAGGCTGTGGATTGAGAATGTGAACATATGAATCTTGACCCAACCTTTCCTTATTGTCTCTGCTTCTGGGATCTCTACCTGAAAAGGTTGCAGGCATGCATTCATCCATTTGCCTACCCACCTGTTTATTGAATTCCCGATTAGAAACCCATTCACCTCATCCACCCACCACCCAAATTACTCTAAGACCTGCACAGGAAATTGAAATCTTTCATGCACACTAAACTGAGTTCTGCATAAACCTAGGTACAAGTGTGAGTCCATGTCCCAAGGCATAGCAATCAGTGAAGGGGTCACCTCCATGCAACCAACATGGAAAGACCAAGGCCATGAAGTGTTAGGACCCCCGAGTTTTACTCAGGAAACTAAGAGGGACCTGTTGGGTATGTGAGCAGAAGTCAATTCCTTGCCAGGTAGGTGACATCAGAAATGGTGTTACAACTGGCCCAAGGTGTGAAGACTGGGATCCCTCTGTAGAGAGCGTCCCCACCAGCAGGCTGGCATAACAATGATGGCAGACTGGTGACTTAAACACAAGACATATACTTTACCACAATTCTGGAGGCCAGGAGTCTGAGCTCAAGATCCCGCTGGGTGCATACCTCGCCCTCTGGCCTAAGGGCTGGCTTTGAGCTGCCTCATCCCTCATCCCTCATCATTACAGCATGCTCAGATAGAAAGGGAAGGACACTGGTGTCTCTTCCTATGAGTCTTATTGACTTGAGCCTGTGTTAATCAGCTCATTTAACCTTAATGAATACTTTAACTGCATCTTCTTCACGTAAAGCCACAGATAGGTTTAGCCTTCAACATGTGAGTTTGGAATGAGAGTACAATCAGTCCATAATAAAAGGTCACTAGCTTTCCAGAGACTCAGGGGCCAGAGAGATACCAAGGCCCCTGTGGCCTGGGTCCTGTGTGGTCATGGATGAGCCCGGATCCCCCACATAGTGAGAAGAGTTGTTTGTGTCTGCTTGAAAGAAATCTAAGCCAGGAGACCTGAGTTCTTTGCAGTTTTCATTCCATTCAGAGCCCTTGCTTGCCCTCAAAAGCATCCTGGCAGGTCCTAAGCCATACTCATTAAGGTTTCTGTTTCCACTGCTTTCTTCGGGAGCTGGAGCCTTCAAACCTCAGAAGCTCAAAGTTTTGATTGGAGTGCGCCTCTCCCTACATCCAGGTGTTCACTGATGGGTCCTGATTTACGACTGAATTCCCTCTGAGACCATCCTAAGAGGAAGCTGTCTCCAGGGGAGGTGAAGATCATTCCTGAGATCTGGGGAAACAGATTAAAACCACATGCCTGATTCCTGGGAAAGTTGCAAGTGGCAGGGGGCCTCCAGCTGAACGGGAAGCCACGAGGTACAGGAGCTATGCTCAGCCTCCTGCCTTCAGGGAAGCAGGTGCATGCCCTCTGCCCTCTGAGTCACCTTCCACCCCTTCCCTCTATCCCTCCTGAATTTATTAATTTGGCATCAATAGAAGTGCCGCTTCCTGGTGCTACCCAAACACTGCAGCATCCCACATCTGCCCTCCTGTCTGTCACTCCAGCCGCCTTTTCGTGCTGTTAAAAGAAATCTCAACTGTCACTCACATTGTCCATTCACTTTGTTCCCTGGCTGTGACACTCTTGTTGTGTTTCTCTCATTGTCGCCACCGAACTCTTGTGAATTAGCATTCACCGAATTTATACATGCTCATTAGTCTGAATAAATTTAAAGGCTGCTGCTCCTGAGTTTTAAAAAATGTAACCAGGCTTCTCCTTGGGTATAATTGAGGCATCTGAGAAAAATAAATTACAGTCTGACTCCCAGGTAGGCATTTTATGAGTTTAAAGTCAAGGGGTCTCTTTGTGGCATTGTGCAAGCTATAAATAACCAGGGGTAGAGGAGCTCAAATGATCCCCCCCCACCAATCAATTATTCTTACCATATTTAATTTGCCCCTATCCCCCCTCTCTCTTACACACACACACACACACACACACACACACACACACACACACACACACGATATCAGATTTTGCTGCTAACTATGTCCAACGTGGTGATACCTGTGATCTCAGCCACTTAAGGGAGTAGAGAAGGCAGAACGCAGGATTTCTCAAACCCTGTTCTAGGGACAAAGCATTCCCAAATCACATGTGTTTAAGTGAAAAAATGTGATTATCTGTTCCCAGTTCTCCAGACCTGGAAATACTGACTCATTTCAAATATTGTACATTTGACCCTTCCTCTAACAATGAGCCAGAAACGAATTGTAAAGCCAGTTGGTCTAGGCCATACTTCAGAGCACTGTGACGGTTCTGGGATACTTTCTCTCCAATGAGCAATGCCCACCTTGTGATAGCTATGGTTCAATAAAAGCAAATATATGTCACTACAGATAATTGTCAGACAAGCAAGAATGGCTGGTGTAGTAAGTGGGACAAGATCCTATGAAGCAAGTTTAGCCAGACTACCCATTCCCAAATCTCTGAATGCTAGGTATCCTTGGCAACACTTGAGAAACACTAATAGTTCAATGTCTATTAAGGGACACTGACAGTTGATGATGCTAGTGATGGGACAATGAATGAGCCTTTGGAAGTCCAACAACAAACCAATTAGTCTAACACAAATAAAATGCAAAAGTGTGGTGCATAGAATTTAAATAGATCGAACCCTGAGGGAGAGAAGCCAGAAAGGTAGGGGGCATAGAATGGTGGGCCCAGGTGGAGACATATTAACAAGAAACCTGAGAGGGAGTATGTGAACTGATATTTTCCGGGGTGCTTTTATCCATCCCTGAAACAAAAAGAACTGGGAAGATCGAGAGGCAGAGCAGAGAGATCCACAGCAGTAGTGTCTGGGTAATGGAGACTTCAGGGTAGTGTGTGTGTGTGTGTGTGTGTGTGTGTGTGTGTATAATATGTATTGTGAAGCAGTGTATGTGTTTGCATGCGCGCATGTGCATGTAAAGGCATTGATCCTCCTGGTTTCCAGTTTTGCCACCATGTTTTCCTTCCACTCCTGATTCTGCTGATAGCTGTGTGGCTTCAGGCAAAACTGTGTCTTCAGCATCCTCAACCTAAGCAATTCTAAGCATTTATAGTATGTGAGACAGTGATCTGAGGAAGAGCAAGCCAGTCCAAAGAGAAATCTGATTTCAAGTCACTTTATAGATCCTCAATACTAAAACCACACAGTACTGGTACAAAATAAATACATAGATCAGTGGGATAGAAGAGTCTGGTGGTTCGCAACTTTCCTAATGCTGTGACCCCTTAATACAGTTCTTTGTGTTTTTGTGACCCCCGACCATAAAATTATTTTAGTTGCTACTTCATAACTGTAATTCTACCACTATTAGGAATTGTACTATAAATATCTGATATGCAGGGTATCTGATATGTAACCCCTGTGAGTGAAAATGTAGTCCATCCCCAAAAGGGTTGAGACCCACAAATTAGACCCATTGACCTAAGTAGAAGTTCCACAGGTGTCCAGACCTCAGGGCCCTGAACTGACTTGCTTTAAAGCCCTGAGAATCATTGGGGGACAGGGGAGCTTCACTAAGATATAAGAGCCTAGAACTCATCCTAAGCAGTGGCTCTCAACCTTCCTAACGCTGTGACTCTTTAATACAGTTCTTCATGTTTTGGTGACCCCTAGCCACAAAATTACTTTCGCTCTTACTTCATAATGGTAATTTTGCTACAGTTGTGAATTGCAATGTAACTATCTGACATGCTGGGTATTTGATATACAGCCCTTGCTCCACAGGTTGAGAACTGCTAGAATGGTGGATCTAGATAGAAGTTCATGCAACTACAGCAACAGATATCAGGCAAAGCTCAAAAAAATACACACTGGAGAAAAGACAAAACAGTCAGCAAATGGCGCTAGGAAAACTGGGTATCAACATGTAGACGAATGAAATCCAGGTCCTTAGCTCTCACCCTGCACAAAACCCAACCCCAAATGGATCAAATGCCTTACCATGACATGAGATACCATGGAGTTGCTAGCGGAGAAAGTACTTCAGCAGATAGACTCAGGAAAGGGCTTTACAAATAGGACTCCAGCAGTGCAGGAAATAAGACCAACACTTGATAAATGGGCCTCGGGAAATGAAAATACTTCCTAACAGCTAAGGAAATGGTCCATCAAGTGAAGAGGGAGCCCACAGAATGGGAGAAAATCTTTGTCAGCTATGTATCTGACAGAGGACCAATGTTTAGAATATACAAAAAACTGAAAAAATCTGAACATCAAGAAAATAACACACACACACACACACACACACACACACACACACACACACACAAAATGGGTGATTGATCCAAATGGAGGATTCTCAGAAGACAAAATACATATGCACAATAAATGTTTTGAAATGAACTCAATGTCATAAGACATACTGGAAATGCAACTTCAAACTGTCATGAGACTCCATCTCGCTCTGATTAGAATGGCTGCAGGAGGACATCAAGTCGGTGGATTCTGGTAAGGATGCAGGGAAAGAGGAGCCCTGATTTACTGTGGAGAGGACAAACTCTTGTAGTCATGGCTTCCCCCACTGGGATGGGCTACACACACTTGGACCTGAGCCAAAATAACACCTTCCTTAAGCTCTTCATGCCAGGTATTTAGCTACAGCAAGGAGACAGGTAGCTAACACAGCATTGGGCCTGACAGAATCTTACATATGCTCTGAAAAGAAAACCTGGTAATTTAAAGCTTTTATAGAAGGCAATTGGTGATGCTTTTAATTTCTTCAGTTATTTATTCATTGTTAAATGTTTCAATGAAAAATAATGTGTTGAATTTGTGATAAAATAAAACTAGAATAGAATGTCTAAAGGGAAAGGTGAATGAGGTAGCCATATTGGACTAACTTGTGCTTCTAGGTTGTTCCAGAACTGTCTGGAAGCCTAGGAAAAGTGGAGACATAATCAGCCGTGAAATATTTCTTGTTGGAAGAGTTGGGTCAGTACCTTAGGGTAAGTTAATAGGTGGCTTGTAGTGTTTACAAAGTAAGTTCTCACAGAGTTTTAAATGATGTTATAATTCTTTTGTTTGTTTGCTTGTTTGTTTTGGGACAGGGTCTCACTGCATAACTCAGTTGACCTAGAACTCTCTGTGTAGACCAGGCTGGGCTCAAACTCACAGAGATCCTCCTTCTTTTGTCTTCTGAGTGCTGGGATTAAAGTAATGTGTCACCATACCAAGCTATACCATGTTTTAAAATATATTGTACAGCATTAAATGTGTAGAATGTTACAATGTCAACCTTAAGTCCCACCTTTTTAAGTTTAAGTCTGTATATGCATATATACTTGTACAGCCACATGTATTACACTAGTGAAGAAAAGGGGATATTTTGAGGGTAGAAAGGGACCAGTCAGAAGGGGGAGTATGCAGGAAGATAACAGGAGTGTGCATATGTGAATAAAGTACCATGATATATATGTATATAAAAATTTCATAATAAAGCCATCACTTTGCATGCTAACTGAAAATTATTTTTAAAAAGCATGTTCTAGCTAGAGTGGTTTTGGAAATAAAGCCATTGAAATCCAAAGCTCAATGAATGGGCTCATTTTGTATAAAACACAAATTAACTGAAAATCAATGATCACATAGACAAGATATAAGAAATAATCAGAATGTTTGAGCAGAAGACAAGGCCACCGAAATCAGAAGGAAACAGAGAACAACTGCAGGTTATAAAATGACAGTATGAAGACAGAACACAGTGTATCAGGCTGTAGCAAGCCAAGCAAAGGGCTCATCCTAGAGGACTGTTGTGACTATGAAGAACTTCGGATCAGTTTGAAGGTGAAGTAGAAAAATAGAGTCCTTCATGTTGTGGTGACTCCCGCCCATAAAAACATTCCATTGCTACTTCATAACTGCAATGTTGATACTCTTATGAATCATAATGAAAATATATTTGGAGATAATGGTTTGCCAACAGGTTGGTGATCTACAGGTTGAGAACCACTGATCTAGACACTACTTAGAAACCAAAGATAACATTTACAAGACATCTGGACAAAAATAGCCCATGTTATCACAGTGTCTTCCCTATCCTTATCCCTTTGAAACCTTACAACAGGGATGTGAGGTTGTCACACATAAAGGAATTGGGGATCCTGGATTGGTCCAGTTAAAAAATAACAGTATAGTGTTCCCAGCACATCTATCACATGCTCTGTATTTGGTCTCAGTCCCAGAAAATAGGCTTTGGTGCCTGGCCGCACCCAGTTTGGGGATGGGTTTCACTTTCAGCTGTCCCCCACGGCTGTTGAGAACCGCAGGTGTGCATTTCCACCTGAGAGAGCCAAGAAGCCCTCTCCCTCCTTGACAAGGTCGTGGGCTTCTGAGTTCCTTTATTTTCCTCTGGTGGTTAGGGCTTAAGGGAGAAGACGTTTCCACACTGCATACAGTGAGTGCTCATGCAAGAAAAATTGGATTTAATTTGTAAGACAAGGCACCGGAAAGCAGATAGGTGAAAAACAAGCCAACAACTGTCCCTCCTGTGGTTGCTGGGAGACAGAAACCTCCACCCCTCAGCCATCACTTCCTGCTTACAGATCTAAATGTCGTCAAATGTGGCCATTCCTCCATATCTTCCATTTAAGGGCCTCTGAATTTTCAGTTTGATGAGCACATTGATAAGACATATCTGTTACTCAATAGAACGATGCCTGTGGGATCTGGGGGAGGGTTTTTTTTTTTAAACAGGCCACACTGGAAGTATTAATACACATACAGCAGTAAAACATTCAACTAAAACAGCAATACAACAGACTTCCGATGGGCCTCTTGAGGCCTTAGAAGAAGCATCTCCACTCCACAGGCGTGTTCAGCCAGAGATAAATCAACTCCACACTGCTGAGAAGAAATAGAAGCCTGATATATCTTGTCTAAAGATTTGTGGGATGCCCACTTTGGGGAGTGTTGGGGGAGCGTGCATGTTGTTTTTGAAACCGAGACTTGAATATGGCTGTAATGTTAGTCACATTCACTTCTATCGGGAGACCATCTTAGTGAGGTTGAGGTTGCTTGAGGTCATTCCTCACTGAGGCGTGTGCCTGCCTTTGACATACCCTCTTGCAGGGTGTAATCTTTCTGACACACGTAGTGAGTTCTTTGTATAACCCATGGTCATTCCCATCCATATTTGTGCTTCTTGTGTCAAGTGAAACATGAACGGACAACAGGCGAGGCTCCTCTGTCAAGTGCCAGAGGCTGGAGAGGCAGCTGAGAGAATGGACAGAAAGGGTCAACACATATATGTCTAGCATTAAAAAATTGGCTCTGAGTGTTAGGGCATAGGGTGTGAGGAAGATGTAGACACAGAAAACTTTAAGTTTGTCACTCACTGTCCTCCACCACAAATAGTTTACTTAATAAAGAAAGAATGGTTAACAAATAAACAATTTACAAGGAACACATGAAGTCCAGGGAGATGTGCTGGGGAGGTGCAGGGGAGAGTGGAAACTGAATATAATCAAGGCACTCTGTAGGGGCTGCAGAGATGGCTCAGTGGTTAAGAGCACCGACTATTCTTGCAGGGGACCCAGGTTCAATTCCCAGTACCCACATGGAGGCTCACAACCACCTATAACTCCAGATGCAGGAGACTTGACATCCTCTTCTGGTCTCAAAGAACACTGTATACATGTGGTTCACAAACATGCAGGCACTTAAACATATGCATAAAATGAAAATAAGTGAATCTCTGAAAAAAATTGAAAAGATGTTTATACGTGTATGAAAATGTCAACGAATATGCTTTAAAATACTGTTTTTGTAAGAGAAAGTGACACCAAGTTCATTACAAACCACTAACAGGCTACTGTTCTCTCAAGAAAGGCAGGCTAGCTCATGAAGCTAGATGTCTAGAATTAGATTATCCAAAGCTTCCCACAGTAGATTAAGGAGATACATGTCACTTAAAGCTCCCACATGTAGAGTTTAGAGACCACAGTGAGCCTGGATGTGTAAGAAGACAGCATGAACTCCAGTTCTGTCACCTCTCATCTGTGACCACAGTTAACTTACATGCCCTAATTTGAGCCTTCCTGTCTAGATCTAGGAGGTAGTGACAGAAACACATAACTCCATATCATGGGTCATGAACCCAACAATGGTTGGCAAAGCAGTTATGAGAAGTCATTATCTGCACTACCTTGCATGATTGCTAGTTGTCGTGCCTACCTGATGGCTGCATGGGACTCGGGGCATCCTAGGTCATTCAGGAATGAATTAGCTACTTGGGATTTCGCAAAGAGAAGAAATGTTTTTAAACAGTGGATACAAAACTAAGTGGGTTTCTAGGGAGCCGGCAGGTTATGTACCCGTGAAAAGGAAAGGGTATAAAGTAAAACAAACGGGTTCCCATTTTCTTATCTTCTTTCAATATTGGACCTTTGGACTTGGTAAACAATGGGTAAAGGAAAGGAGAAACCTTCTGTTTATCAAATTCTTCCCTTTTTTTCTTTTTGACAATTTCATATATGCATACAATGTATTGTGAGGTCAGGTGATCACACGACCTTTTTTATGCCCTCCCACCACTGAAGACATAGTTTTTCCAATTGTTCCCCCTTCTACTTCTATGGATTTTAGAGGGATAGGGTTCTTTTTTAATTTATTACTAGTATTTCTTTACAATTTTACATAGGCATGTATTTGTGTCCCTTGTACAAGCTAAACACTCTTACCCACCTTTCTCCCCTCCCCACAACTTCCAATCTCTCTCTCTCTCTCTCTCTCTCTCTCTCTCTCTCTCTCTCTCTCTCATGTTCATGTCTTTTGTTTTGTGATCCACCAAGATTAATGGAGGCCATTTGTGTGATCATGAGTTTGGAGCTGTTTGTTGAAACCTTGCCCTGGCAGACTCAGCAATAGGTATAGAACTAAAGATAGGGTTCCCCATTTCTCAGAACCTCCAAAAATCTAATGATAGCTAATAGTTCAAGGGTGAAAGGTAGAGTCCTATGAGCCCTCTCCTGTTTCTCAGATGACTATCTATAGGGCAGGCCCCTGTGTGAGTGAGCCCCGTGCAGTTAGCTGCAGTGATATGAGTTAATGACTGTATCTTGTCTAGGGCGTGACATTTCATTTGTTTCTTTGTTTGCCTTTGGTGTAGGTTCCTGTGTTCATTGCAACAGCTGCTGTGTGTTCATGACTGCAAAGGTCATATCATAACCAGAAGACAGAATTTCACTGCAACCTCCTCATTCTCCAGCTATTATATCCATAACCTCCTCTTCTACAATGTTCCCCAGGCCTTGGAGAGGATGATTACGGTACTTGAGCACCCTCTGATATTCTTTGCTATATGAACAGTTTACTCAGAAAAACATCCACCTCCACCTTCCGGGATGAGAGTTTGGGTCTGTCCTGTGTGTGTGTTGGAAGAATGGGGCTGTGAAGAAGAAAATCATCTTCTGAGAAGCTGGTTAATTGTAATTCAGGATTTAGGGGAGGTAAGGTGACTCACTCAGTGCTTACATTCTTCCCTAACTGATTCCCCACTCCAAGCTAGGGACCTGGTCTATTGCTCGGTGCTGGCTGCTCTACCTAATGTTCCACAGGAAGCAAAGGTGTGTGGCAGCCATCCAGGCCATGGGGCACCCAGGTGTTCCCCCTTTGGATGACATCCAGGTACCCCCATGGCTCAAAAGAGAGGAATATCCAGGTGCAAGTTCACTGTGTGAGCCCTATCACTCCCCAACCTGCGCCCTCCTGCCTGCACATGAATGGTCTAGGGCTAGCCTGTTGGCCAGGCATTGAAGCTCTGCCATGTGCAGGGCCAGGGGCTGCCAGGGGAGGTCCTAAAGTGTTTAGTTCATTCGTTTAGGCTGATTAGGAAAATAAGGCAGGAGAGATCTTCTCATTTGGGCCTCCCTACAGTTCTCTGAAGAGAGGCCTTGCCTTTCCTGTTTCATGTGCCAAAATGTTCTTCACTGTACTTGGAAAGAAGCATAATGTTACACGGAGCAGCTGTGACGATGGGCACAGGGAGCTTGCCCAGTTCTCATTCTTCTTCTTTCTGCACTCAAGAAAGGCTCCAATGTCCCTCTGCCTGAGCTGAGCCCGAGTCAGTGACTTCAACCTAGCAAGGCAGTGGGGGTGAGGTACCAACAGCAAGTGTGCCATAAGGGAGGCAGGTGGCAAAGAGTAAGGCCTTTAGTGAGGAGCACAAGAGAGCGATCCTCTGAGGGCAAGATCCAACCATTCTGAGGGGGCTGGAGGAGGGAGTGGCATTAGCCGGGTGGGAGGAAAGGGAAGAGCATGGCACAGCATGGAAGGAGAATCAGGAACCTTCTAGAACAGAGGGGAATAGAGAGTTCAAACACTAGTGTCCCCATGTAATTCAACGCTCATTAACAAGATGTAGAGCCCACATCTTTCAATATTAGCAGTTTTACAACTGTAGGAATGGACAGATGGAGCAAGATAAATGTTTTGTGGCTTTCAAGGCTAGCATATGGCCACATGAGGCCACAGTTTTTCTGACAAACTCTCGAATTCCATTCTGCGGCATGTTCATCAGCTTTCTCTTAGGCCCTGCCATCCTGAAGTTTCCATAGCAGGTGCTGCTAGCCATGGTCTTAGCAGGGCCTGTATCCAGCCATCCCATCTGACTTCAGGCTCAGGAAGGAAGACACCATTTTACTGTGTACTCACCAGATCCAGCTCCTTTCAGACCTGGTACATGGTGTCAGAGGTGAGGAGCATAGGACAGCCAGTCCTATGGGACTTCTTCCAAATATATCTATCCACTTGTAACCTCAGATATGAGAAAATAGCTGCTATTCAGCCCGTTTAGAGGTAGAATAATTTCATCCATGGTAAGAGACAAGAGGGATAGACACACAGGCATGCCACAATATGATAAAGGAAAGGCCTACTTAGGCTTGCCTGACTCTGGGTTGTGGGGAACTTTGGCCAACATGCCTAGAACCAGGAGGCACAGTAGTTGAGAAGATTACACACAGATGCTGTGTTGAGGATAACGGTCAACTAAAAAGAACTCCTGTTGGGGCTTGAAATCCATCATGAGCGATCCCCCAAGGCACCAAAAGCTGACAGCATTGAGCCAACAGGGTTGGCTTCAAAGCTCTTTTGTGGGGCCAAATTCCCTAGGCTAGCCAGAACTCAAAGAAGAGGTGAGTCTGTGGGAGTGAACCCTGTGTGCTCTTACAGGGCAGGTGTGCATCCTATTGACAGTGATGCCATTTATTAAGATGGGAAAAATGAAGATCAGGAATTTGGTCTTTGATGTTTTGAATTTAATACAGCTTCAAGCATTGAAAAGAGTGGCAGCAAGTAAGTGTCTAGACATATTGGGATTGCCACTCAAGGAGAGGCTTGGCTCCAGCTGCTATTGTAAGAGTTGCCTTGCTGGGAGTGAAGTCACAGATTGGGATGTGCGGCCAGAGAAGAAGTGAGGGCTATAAGTGTGGTGTCCAGGATTAAGGCCCTGAAACTGTGGAAGGCAGTCCTGGAGCATGGACTGAGGAGGAGTCTAGAGATGGAGGATGAATCCTTGTGCCATGTAAGTTTGGGACAGGTCATGGAAAAGACTGAGCACACACGATCAAAGGGTGGCCCATCCAGAAGAAAGATGAGGAATTTAACAACCCCAAGAGAGCAGTGAAATCATTCTTAAAATGAGGAACAGAGGTCATCTCAAATAAGAAGGGGTTACCACATCAGAATCAAATATAAGTGAGTTGCAGATGTGAATTTTGGGGTGAGTACAGGAAGATGCTTCCCTGGAACTTCAGTTTTTCCCAGAAGGGAATGGGGGGTGGGTGGGGATGTTGCTGTATCACTTTAAGTGTATCATGTAGTTAGCTGCAGACATTTCACAGTTGTCAGAAAGGTCTGGAAAATCTACTGTGGAAATGGGATCTCAATTGGCTGAGGAATTTCAGGAGAGCAACATGGAAGCAGTGACTCTATGTTTGAGATTCACCAGGAAGCATCGAGGTCTCACAGTGGTACTTGCTCCCTGTGTAAACTTAAGTGCGTCATTTGGTTGCTTAGGGGTTGAAGTTTTCCCCATACAGAGATGACAGGCAGAAGATAGGAGACTTTTATATACTTGCTCCAATATTCCTGTACTAGATTTGAGTGAACTTAGGAATAAAGTGAAGACATGGTGGGTGATAGGCAGGGTGAAAGCAGTGGCCTCATTGTGGAGTTCTGGTAACTTCTCTAGCAAGGTCCTACACAGGTGATCCAAGGAACAGGTGCTACCTTAGCATCCTGTATTCCATGGTTTAGAACTGTGAGGTGCCACAGAGTGACCCCTGCATGATGCTTCTGAGAGAGAGTTGAGTTTGCAACAGTGAAATTGAGCACATTGCTTAACATTGTAGGGAGGCCTCTGTCCTCACCTGAGGGGTGAAGATGTTGCCCTGTGCGTTTGCCATGAGTAAGTTGACACAAAAAACATGGACAACACAAAGCTGAGACAGTGGTCATTAGACAGCATTACCCTCGTTGTACACCAAGGGCCTTGAAGTAGCTACCATTGCCTTCATTTCAAATTTGAGGAAACTTAGACTGAGTGAATGTAAGTTGTTCAAGATAATGAAGTCCAAGGTCAGCTGACCCGTAATAATGCCTAGGGTTTTCTAAGGTTGCTCTGTATTTACCTCTTATTCGGCAATGGACAGAGCTGATGTCTGAGGAGGCAGCTAGGTTGACCAGTGTGTATGAGCTACCATGATGCTAAGAAAATCTTCTGGAGGGTCTTGAAACTTCTCTACCTGGTCCACAAAAGAGGTTCCTTGAATGCACTTAGCGAATCTAAACATGACTTAGGATATGAGGAAGTTTTTTATGTATGCTCACCCCAGCACAGCCTTCTCTATGACACTCTCCTCTTCATGGTTTGCCTCTGGCCCTATTTCCTAGGGTGTCCTTGAGCAGAGGATCTCTGTCAACTTCTACTCTACCCTACATCAGAAGGACCTCAGAGGTCTATGGATGAAATTGTGGGATTCCAACAAAACAGATTTCATCTGGTGGTATCATTGTTTCTCTTAAAATAAGTCCTCCAACAAAGACAGGGGACCTCCTCTATCTGTGTCACCAATTCGAAACCAGTGAAGGCAGCACGAGCACATAGTGATGGAGGAGTTCCATCATCCTGAACCACACCAGGCAAGGCAACAGTTTGTCCTATGCACTTGGAGGCCAGTTTTAACCAGTTTTCAAAGAATAAGTAGAGCAGGACACAGAGAAGCTTGCATTATCTAGAGATGCTATCAGAATCTCTCTCTTTTTTTCTGGGTTCTATGCACTCCTTGATGCCAGATGGAAGAGTAGATAATATATGAGAACCCTGCCTAGGGAATGGTGTCACCCACTGTGGGATGGCCTTCCCACTAATCAAGATAATCCCCATAAGCATGCCCACAGCCCTTTATTGAGACTCCCCAAGTTATTCTAGGTTCAAGTGGACAATTAAAACCATCCATAACATTTGGTGTCTGCTCAACAAACTTGGGTCTCATCCAGGCAGCTTCTTGCATGTACACAGTGATAGTAACAAGTAAATAATACAACCCACTCATGTATTCCTGTTATCTGAATGAAAGCAAGCAGTCACACTGCAATGCAAAGAGAAACATTCCAAAAGCAGAGTCCAGAGGATGTGACATCCACCAGAGTAAGGTATTTGGTGACAAAGATGTTCAGAGGTGGGTGCTGTTGGGTCTGGACACATTGGACAGTCATGGAGAATGAGAGAACCAGTTGGATTCTTTTTTGTTTGTTTATTTATTACTTCAAGTTACATCTCCATCACAGTGCCCTCTTACCCCTTCCAGTCCCACCCTACCACCCTCTCCCCCCTCTTCCTCCTAATCTACTCCTCCAGAGTGGGGTGTCCCTACATATCAGTCCCCCCTCCAGTTCAGCAGTCATATGAGGGCTAAGGGCTTCCTCATGCACTGCATGGCAGCACCACTAGGGCAAAGTGTCCAACTAACAGGTATGTCCCTGTTCTTTGCTGTGTTGGTTGTAAGATAATTATCCTGTATCATATGACTAAAATCCAATTATAAGTGAATAGATGCCATGTGCATCTTTCTGAGTATGGGTTAGCTCACTCAGGATGAGCTTTTCTAGTTCCATCCATTTGGCTGCAAATTGCATGATATCCTTGTTTCTGATAGCTGAGTAGTATTCCATTGTGTAAATGCACCACAGTTTTTTTTTTAATCCATTTGTCAGTTGAGGGTCATCTGGGTTGCTTCCAGTTTCTAGCTATTACAAATAAGGCTGCTATGAGCATAGATGAGAAGATGTCCTTGTGGATTGGTGAGGAATCATTTGGATGTATACCCAGAAGTGGTATGGCTAGGTCTTGAGGTAAAACTATTCCAAGTTTTCTAAGATATTGCCAGACTGATTTTCATAGTGGTTATACAAGTTTGCACTCTCACCAGCAATGGAAGAGTGCTCCCCTTTCTCCACAACCTCACTAGCATGTGCTGTCATTTGAGTTTTTGATCTTAGCCATTCTGACAGGTGTGAGATGGAATCTCAGTATCATCTTGAGTTGCATTTCTTCAAGTGTCTCACTGTGATTAGAGATTCCTGCTTTGTGAATTCTCAATTTAGCTGTTTCCCATTTTTTGATTGGATTATTTAGTTTCTTGGTGTTTAATTTCTTGAGTTCTTTATAAATTATGAATATTAGCCCTCTGTCAAAAGTGGGGTTGGTAAAGATCTTTTCCAAATCTGTAGGTTGCCATTTTGTTCTAATGACAGTGTCCTTTGGCTTACAGAAACTTTTCAGTTTCATGAGGTCCCATTTATTGATGTTGGTCTTAGAGCCTGAGCTCTCGGTGTTCTGTTCAGGAAGTTGTCACCTGCGCCAATGAGGTCGTGTCTTTTTATAAAGCTGTGATCAGCATGCTAATCATTGCCATTCTGTGTGTGGATTGTGTGTGTGTGGCTGTGTGGCACACACATACCATGGCATGTATGTGGAGATCAGGAGGAAAGTTTTTAGGATCTATTCCCTCCTGAACCTTTCTTTGGGTTCTGGAGCTCAAAATCTGGTTATGAGGCTTACACAGAATGCTCTTTTCCTACCAAGCCACCCCTACTGCTTTGTTCCTGGAATTCTTTTCCCTGAAGATTCTACTTAAGACATAAGAAGGACAACTGAGATTACAACAGTTGGAGATATGTCCACAACCAAACACTCATTTGGTTTCCAAGTGCCCACATCAGAGATTAAAAAGTTATACCTCAAATGGATGTTGGTGAAGTCAGCTTAGGACCCATGCATTCTGAAATTCTGAAGCTTCATAAAGACCTGAAGGTCCTTGATTACTTATGTTGGTGTGTCAAGGATCAGTGAAGGAAACGTTATAATCTGGGATGGTGCTGGCTCTCTAGCTCACTCCAGCCATTTGCTTTACATTGGCCTGGAGCACTCCGGAATGTGCTGCTCACTCTATTAAGTGTTAAACTCTAGAGGACTCACGAAACAGGAGACCAACAGTTTCACCTCACACCTTCAAGACTGGGTATCCTTGCGAGCCTCGGTGTGAACCAAAAAGATCTCAGGTTTGTTTGTTCCCAGGCTGGAAAGACAACCTGTGGAGTCTCAGTTCCCTCTTCTACGAACCTGCTTTTTGATAGCTACTTCCATTTCCTCTTACAATGTCTGACCAGCATCATTTTTGTCCTAAGCCCTTTCTACTACCGCTCTCTCTCTCAGTATGGACTTTTTCTTCCCTTTGGGAAGGGTAGTTGATTGATGGTATCTAGAAGGACATTGTAAAGAAAAATAAATTGAAATTGAATTTATGCGAGTTGGGAGGGAGCTGCCTCATTAACAGAATAATTGAGCTGTTAGTTAATTTTACTTGTTAGCCACAGAGAAGGACAAAAATCTCCCAAGCAATGTCTCCCCTTCTTTTAGGTGATTAGAAGAACAACACAAATGTCGGCATCTTAGATGCACCTAGTAATTATGTACCTCACACACACACACACACACACACACACACACACACACACACACCCCTTAAAATACATCATTGAGGCAGATGTATTTCTAAAATCCTGGCAATTTATACAACACTATGAATGTGTCAGTTCTCCCTAATCAGAGATGTTCTTCACTCCCCCCACCAACCTTATTAGCAGTAATTCTTGCTAATTGATAATTATTACCTTTTTCCTTAGTCAGATCTGGTTGTTGATGTAACAACACTTCTTGCTTTCGTGACGATCAATATATTTAACTGTCACTGTAAATAATGTGCAAAATTCATAATTAAGCCCCACTTACTCAATGGGATGCAAACTTCACAAGTTTTCCAACTAGCTCTTTCATTCTAGAGTATTACTATTGTTCTTGTTGTTATAATGATGAACTCTCAAGACCCAGTATTGAAGCTCTTATGTAAATGGCCTTGGGATTTTTGCGAATGCCCCTTGACACAAAAGAGACTGTAGATGACTCTGGGAGTCATGGCCAGAGAATCAACCCAACCTCTTCAAGTCACTCACCATAAATCGTAATTGATCTGCAGGAGAGAATAGCTCTTTGCCTACATGAACTGGAGAGGAGCCCTGATGGTTTGTGCAGCTCATTTCCAGGAAATTGATGATGTCTTTTATGACAGGGCAGAGGAAGGCCAGCAGGCTTCTGGGTCCTGGCCCAAAATTACACCTAATAAAGTATCATTGGCAAGTGGCCCTGGAAGAGCTTCAGAGAAGGTAAGGAAATTGTCATGTTGTTCCAGCATATGTCCCTGGATCCAAACCTACCATTGCCAATCTTAGTTAAATCAGAAATATGCTCCTATCTGGAACCCAAAGAACATGACAAGCATTTGAAAAAGCCTAAGCCTAAAGGTAGACTGATAAATATCAAAAACAGAAAGAAAATCAGCTTGTATTTATAGATGTGTTGCCTCCCAGGTCATTGTCTCCTTGCTGTGACCAAAATCATTAGAAAACAACTAAAAAGGGGATATATTATGTTGGCCCATGTTTTCAGGTGTGCTACTCAACCACACTGTGGAACCCACATATGGTGGAGAGGAAGCAGGAGAAGAAGACAAACAGGAAGAGACTGGAACAAGATGAAAACCCAGGGGCATGCCCCGAATGGTCTACCTCTTCAAATTCTCAATAATGCTGCAGTGTTATGAATCCATGAAGGGACTGTAGCCTCCATGATCTGATTCACTCTGGGGACCCTTCACAGGCACACCCAGAAGTGTGCTTCACTAATCTCCCAGGTAACTCTCAATCCAACTAAGTTGATGACCACCATCACTAACGGAAGCAATTGCTTGCGCTCCAAACCTGAATGTATTGACTGTTCCACAGAGACCATGTGGGTCAAATGGTGAGACATCCACACCATTCTCATGTTTCCTTCTGTGTAGGAATAAAGATAAAACATAGACACAGCAACTATGTAAACTTTCTCATTCTCCATTAAAAGCCTCTGAGAGGAACCCACATGCTCTGAAAACATGAGTACCACTTACACCAATCAAAAATGGAGGCACCATAATATTCAGAACTGAAACCTAGATGGTTTCCAAATCACAAAGCACAGCTCATCCAAGTCTGCCATAAAGAAAACGCGTGGGAATATTGCCTTTAGCAGATGCACCCCTCAAGTAACAATTTGCTTAGGTCATACATTGCAAGTTATGTTTAATACCTAAGTGAGAGACTTGCTCCTAAATCAGGAAATATAGTATCAGGTCCCATCTCTTAATGTCTGGGGTCCTTTTTGCCAAATTTGATGTCCTTTTTTTCTCAGCATTTGGGACCCCTCCAGACCCCTTCATGGCCTACAGTAGTAATAGAGTTTTCTTTTGATTGTGGAGTCTTTACCTGCAGGGTGCTGCAGGGTGCTCTACCCTGCTTTCTATGTTCTCTTCATGCTGAAATCTAAGCTAAGTGATCTTACAGATCTCAGGAGGTCCCATTGTACTAGCCTCTGAGTGGCCATGGCATGTGTGTCATAAGTGTGTCATTGTACTGGCTTCTAAGAGGGCACGGCATGTGTGTGTGTCACAAGTTGCCAGGGTTGAATCACAAAGCCTGACTGCCTGGGATGGGGGGAAAGGTTATATCCTACAGCCAGGAGGTATCAGGTTATATGGCAGTATCAAGTGTCTTAGTCTATTTTCTGTCACCACAACAAAACACACAAGACCAGATAGTTTATAAAGAACAGACATTTATTTGGTTCTCTGTTCCAGGTGCTTGGAAGGCTGATGGCATCGCACACATATCTTCCATGTAGCCGATGAGGGCTTCATGCTGTATCTGAACATGGTGGAGAGCATCCCATGGCTAGACAGAGGAGGCTGCCAGCCTGGGGCAACTCAGTCTCTTCCTCAAAAACTTCCATTGCCATGCTGATCCCATCTTATCCTCACTATTTCCACGACACCCCTGCCCCAAATATCATTAAGGTGACTGTGGTGATTTGAATAAGAATGGCCCCCATAAATTCCTGTGTTTGAATTATTTAGTCCCCCCCCTCCCGGGAGTGACACTATTTAAAAGGATGAGGAGGTGTGGTCTTGTTGGAGTAGGTGTGTCCCTGAGGACGTGCTTAGAAGTTTCAAAAGCCCATGCCAGGCCTGTGTGGCTCTCTTCTCTTCCTCTTGCCTGTGGATCCAGACACAGAACTAACAGTTCCTTCTCTAGAACTATGCCTGCCTGCACACTGCCATGTTCATCATGATAATGGACTAAACCCATTATGACGTTGCAAGCCAGCTCCAATTAAATGTTTTCTTTTACAAGAGTTGCTAGGGTCCTGGTGTCTCTTCACAGCAATGGCAGGCTGGCTAATACAGAGACTCTGGGTATTAAGTCTCAAACCTGTGAGTCCTAGGCATTGTCAGGTTAAAACATGAGGAATGTATATCCTGCTTGCAGGGAGAGGAAGTGAATAGTTAAGAACAGTGTTCAAAACTCCAGGCAAGAGGAAGGAAACATAGACAGTGGGGCTGTGCTGCTCTGGTCCCCCCAAATTCTAGTCCCAAGCCACCCCTTCTGGATCAGACTGTATATATCTCCTGCTTATGTTCTCATTCCCTCTCCAAAAGCTGTGAGAAGCAGAGACAACAGGAATGTTTTGCTCCCTGAATAACTGTCTACTTCTTAAAATTTTGTAGTGAATGAGTAGAGTTCATTTGAGCGTCCGTCAACTCTAATTCATGTCAATTGTAAAAAGCAACATTGTTTTATGTACCACTAAGACACGATAGATGCCAATTAAACTACGTTAAACTACGATATGCCATTAATTATAGGGTGCATTGGGATTTCCCAGATGTGGAAATGTGAAAATGTCTTAGAGTCCAAGAAAGACAGAATCTATTAAGATCTGTTTTCATATGTAATCACTTTTTAGATTACGCTTGTGGATCTTCCCATGTTACTTATTATTTAACAGCATCTTACTTATGAGAAGGCATCAACAATGTAAAATACTAAAATGTTGTAGCGTGGTTTGTAGACAGTTGTTGGCTGTTTACTTGTTACATTTTTATAGTTTTCTATGTTTGAACAAACTATTGCTAATACTGTAATAAAATCATTGGTATTTTTAAAATAATTATATGTAGATTTGATTATCATATGTGATACAATTTTCAGTCAAACACAAGCTCACAAACAAAAAGGCATTGAATTTTAATGAGAATTGTTTTGAGCAGTGATCCACAGCAGATCTTTTCCTTTGCCCTTTCTGTCTGTTCTCCTTTGCTGAAAATTTTAACAAAGGAGGAATATTGCTTGCCCCAGAAAAGGAAGAGCTGTTTTCTAAGGGGAGATTCACATTCCATTCATCCTGGTTCCTCATCAGAGCCTTGGGCAGGAGCTAGTCCTGGGTACAGGGCAGCCACAGGGCAGCCACAGGGCAGCCACAGGTCAGCATGATCTTCATGACAGAGAGCGATGGACAGGTTCCCCCAGAGGGACCACTGCTCCCTGATGTGGCTCTGGGTTTAAGACCTTTGTTTGTTTCTTCCCTCATTGCTCTTCTCTGAATCCCAGATCTCATCTTCTGCTCCTGTCTTCAGAAAGGAATGAAAGTAGATGAAACTCTGATGCCCAGCAGCATACAACCCTCCACCAAGCACTCGGTTTTGAACATTCATACACTCAGACCTTGGATGCTTCAGTATCAGTCGTCATTGTTCCTTACCAAGGACTCACTGGGACATGAGTCCATCTCTCCACCCTGCCAATCCTCCCACCCATCCCACTCGTCTGGTGTGGGGTGACTCCACCAATCAGCCCCTCAGTTCATCAGATACATGAGGGTTAAGAGCTTCCTCTTGCACTGGGGGCTTACATGGTTTATCCACTAGAGTGAAATATCCCACTAACAGGTACCAAAGTCCATGCTCCTTCTCCCCTGGATGTGTTGATTGTAGGATAGCCATCTTGTACTATATGGCTAAAATTCAGTTATAAGTGAATACATGCCATGTATATATTTCTGGGTCTGGGTTAGCTCACTCAGGATGAGCTTTGCTAGTTCCATCCATTTGGTTGTAAATTACATGATTTCCTTGTTTCTGACAGCTAGGCAGTATTCCATTGTGCAAATGTACCCCAGTTTTTTTTTAATCCATTCTTCGGTTGAGGTACATTTGTGTTGTTTCCAGTTTCTAGGCATTACAAATAAAGCTGCTATGAAAATACTTTGTATCTACATGTACGTCTGTGTGTGGGGTTTTGCACATGAGTGCAGTACCCATAGAGGCCAGAAGAGGTCATCAGATTCCCTGGCTGAAATTACAGGTGGTTTTTGAGCTACCAAAATTGTGTTCTGAGAACCAAACTTAGGTCATCTCTCCAGCCCCTGTCGGTTAGGCTTAATTGTCAAGTTGACAGAATATAGAATCACCTTGGAAACGAGTCACAAGGGGATTGTCTATATTAGGTTGGCCTATGTGCATGCAGTAGGGCAGTGGTTCTCAACCTTCCCAGTGCTGTGACCCCTTAATACAGTTCCTCATGTTGTGGTGACGCCCCAGACATAAAATTATTTTCATTGCTACTTCATACCCGTAATTTTACTACTGATATGAGCTGTAATGTAAATACCTGATATGCAGGATATTTGATCTGTGACCCCTGTGAAAGGGTCATCAGACCCCAAAGGGGTCGTGAGCCACAGGTTGAGAATGGCCACTGTAGGGAACTGTGTTAGCTGGTGTAATTGATGTGGGAAGACCCTAACCCTAAACGCAGGTGGCAGCATTCTGTGGTGCTGAGGTCCTTGGTCGTATAAAAGATGAGACGCAGGGTTGCATGGGACACGGAAGCATGTGGCTGTTCTCTCTCTCTCTCTCTCTCTCTCTCTCTCTCTCTCTCTCTCTCTCATCTATGGGTGTAACTAACTGCTTCAAATTCCTGCCTTGAACAACCCACAATGACAGATCAGAACCTGGAATTCTGAGCTGAGTAAATCCTTTTCTCCCTTCAAGTTGCTTTTGTTGGTTTTTTTTTTTTTTTATCATGCCAGCAGGAAACGAAGTTCAGATGAATCTGTCTTTGAACTTTAAGCCACATGGCTGGGCAACTCCATTCTCCCATCTTGTGAAAGAAGAGTTGGAGACCAAGAGAAGAGTTATTTGCCTAGGCTCATGTTGCTGGCATTTATACCCTTGGCTCCATGATATCCTTCTTCTCTCTCTCTCTCTCTCTCTCTCTGTGTGTGTGTGTGTGTGTGTGTGTGTGTGTGTGTGTGTGTGTGTGTTTGTGTGTGTGAAGACAGGACCATGTTATTGTTCATTTGTGATATGTGGTTGTATTGACATTGGGTGACTTTATTTTCTTAGCTTCTTTAGAGCAAAGCTGAGGTGACTTATTTGAAGTCTTCTTCCCTTTCTAATGGAAACAATTTTGTGCATGAATTTTCCTGAAAGTACTGCTTTCTCTGTTTCCATAAACACAGGGATATTCTCTGTTCATCTTTCTCTCTTCCTCTTCTTGGAACTCACTGAGATTGCTATATATAAAATACAGTTTCCACTAAACTTTTTAAATGGCAGTCCTTGGGTCTTCAAGTATTTTTCTGCTCTATCTTGCTTCAAGAATTTCAGTTACATATGGTTTTTGGCCATTTGAAGTTGTCCCATGGGTCACTGAGTCTCTATTCACCTTGCCCCCTCAGCCCTCTATCTCTCTGTCCTTCATTCTGGACACTCACTTTATCAGATCTTCAAACACTGTTTTTTGTTTTTGTTTTATTAGCAATATGTAATCTTCTGTCCATGAAATATAGTAACATTTCATCAAAGATATCATATTGTTCTTTCCCTTCTGGAAATTGGCTTCAGTTGGGCTGAATTCTGACAGTGTCCCCTGCTGCTATGTCTCTACGTCCTGTGGCACCTCAGACAGAGCTGCCCATGCACTTCCATCAGTCACAAAGCTCCCTACAACTTACTGTACCAGAGACAGCTTTCAAAATGCTGCCAAACACACAATGAATGCTCTTATTTACTTTCACAGTCATGGACTTTGTATACTGACATTTAAGCTTCTACAACTTCCAGCGGTTTTGAGAGAAGATCATCATAAGGCTCATTCACACACAGTGTTTCCTTCATCTCTGATCATATATACTATCAACTGCATGTGACAGAAACATGGGTGAGTTCCACATGGCCCTGTAATGGAAGGTGAAGAA
Organism: Lophiomys imhausi; assembly: GCA_907164525.1. NCBI lineage: Eukaryota > Metazoa > Chordata > Mammalia > Rodentia > Muridae > Lophiomys > Lophiomys imhausi. The sequence goes on from CAJQZJ010001511.1 coordinate 13,079,070, forward strand.
GAAAGAGAAAATGATATTATCCCTCATCTATGGTTTTCAGAATGAAATGTAGTCGAAGGTGAAGAAGATCATATTATTCATCATTTGTGGTTTTCAGAATGAAAACAAAATACTTCTTAAATTCACAACAATACAAGACATACTCTGTCATATCTGCTTATCTCCCAGCACTGAGTTGCCTTTCTCTTTTATCCACAGAGCAGAGGCCATACAATGGCCCCATGGGGCTTGGACTAAGCGTGGACATATGACATAACCTTTCCAAAAGCATAGGTTTTAGAGTTGAACTCCCATGCTTATTAACTCCCAAGCCCTCATCCCCAATTCTCCCAAAAAGAAAGGTATATAGAAAAATATTGTTAACATTTCAGAGTTGTGATTTATATACCATCAGCCAGGGTACACAGCTAGGAAGACCTGTAGTTATTAGAGGAGGCACTTGGGTTGAACAATAAATAAATAAATAAACTATAAAGTCGGATTTTTGATAAGTCAAATGTCTACTCCTATCTCTAGATAGGGAGGGAAATTTAATGCATTCATTTTACAGAGAAATAAACTGAGGTTCAGCTAAGAAGATAAATGACTTGGCCAAGGTCAGACAATAACTCACTGATGTTGAAATGATATTCTAAGGCCAACCCAGTTGCCCTGAAAGAATGAGTGCCTTTACCTTTGAGGATGATCAAGGTGAGATAAGGCTTCCCTTGAACACACTTTCAGTTTTGTTTATGAATAGATCCCGGGGCCTAACTGTCAAATTAACTCATACAAGTCTCCGAGCATCACTCTGGGGGGAGTCAGGCAGTGCTTGCAGCACCAGCAAGGTATGTTTCCAATATATAATAAGCAATTAGCTGTTTCTTGTTAAGTCAATCACAGAAGCATAGAAATAGTTCACCACCTTGGATCAAGGAGCCAAATAAAAGATTTAACCACAGCTAACCTTTGTGAGTCACATATAACAGCAGCTGAGGGTAAGTTCAGTAGAACTAGGAAATTGACTCCACTAAGCTGTTGATGGGCTCAGTAAGAAGCAAAATGTATTCTCACAAAGATGGGCTAGGTTCCTGGGTGCACGACACAGTTTGGGGGACCAGCCACAACCCTGTTTAGAGGCACCACACAAGCCAACTCTAACACAGCTCAGGCTTTCATTTTGAATATTAAGAAATTTAACTCTCTGTCTCCTTCTAGAACCAGAGGAAAGGAATATGCAGTTGGCATTGCCAACCACAAGATGACAAACTCTCTCTTTGCAAGTGTCCACAGACGCACTGGGTAACTCAACTGCATCAGGCCCTCTTACCATCATGGCTTTCCTCCCCCTCAGCCCCGAAGCAGGTGATTTCTTCTAATTGACATTCAAATAAACTCAATGATGGTTAACATGGAGAAACTGTCAGCTGACAGGTCTAGAGTGTTGAGGATGAATTTCTACATTAGGTTGAGACAGAAAGACCCACCCTGAATGTGGACACTATCATCTCATGGGCTGGGTTCTGTGAATACACAGAGAGAGAGAGAGAGTGTGTGTGTGTGTGTGTGAACCGAGGACCAACGGTTATCTCTCTCTGTTTCTCAACTGGATAAAATGTAACCTGCTAGCTGCCTTACTCTTCAGACACCATGTCTTCCCTGCTGTGATGGATTGAATGTACTCTCAAACCATGAGTCAAAAAGAACACCCCTTTCCCTGAGCTGTTATTCCTTTTGGTCTTCCTTGTGCTAGATCTCCTTCTATCCACTAACTTGGAAGGCACTCAAGACCCAGTAAATAACTCCCACGCTTCATGCGTGATTCCTCCATACAGCACACATCCAGTGGCTGTCACCAGGAGTCAACTCCTGTCATCACTGCTTTCATGAGGCAGCAAGGGTGCTAACAAACCAACTCTGCTTATCCCTTGGCACTGGCTTCCCCATGACCAGGAACAAGAATCTCACAGAGCAGATTCTTAAAGGGAAAACAAATTCTTTGTTTATATGAGCAAATGTTGATGAGCTACAGTGCAAAACAACACGGGGCTCTGATATAAACATGTGGAGCAAAGGCTTGCGAAGGAAGGACCATAGGGTAGCATGGATTCTGAGCTGATCCCAGAATGGCTGTCTGCTGTCCATGCAGGTGGTGAATACTTGTAATCAAGGTTGTTAGGGACATTTGGATGAAAAAGATGCTTATGACACCACGCCCCACTGCAAATTAACCTTCAACTCTAACCCCTTTCTAATTAACAGAGGAATTCAGTTTCCTGGGTTCCTTGGTGGTGATGACCCTAATCAGGTGCATGTTGTTTATGAAGAAAGTTCTACCACCCTGGGCTTTGCCTCGGTGGGTGTCACTCACATTGGACGCATGTGACTATTTTGCAATCCGCTCTAATAATATTGTCCAATCCATCCTCTGCCTCTTCTCGTTCCTGGCATTTGTTTTCGAATTCTGTGTGTCCATCTGTTGTTTGTCTTTCTGGCATTGTTGAATACCCATTTGTGTGTGTGTATATTTTTCTCCATTCTCCTGAGCTATTTTGCAAAGCAGTCCACTGTTTGATTTTCTAATCTTGCTCTCTCTCCGAGGACATGCTGTGAAGGATTCAGGAACTGCAAGGAAACAAGGGGTTTTATTTCTCTGAGGGCTTCTGTGTGTTTCCATGTGAATGTGCATCTGGGGGTATGACACAGGGAAGACACAGAGGATGCACCCCATTCTCCCACATCTATTTTAAGCCACAAGGATGGGAGACATTCATATTCAGAAGTATAGATCTGGATCTGTTACAGAAGAGGTCATCATTTTTGCTGTTGTTTTAAGTAAATCTACCAATAGCACAGACGGGTACCTTTTTAGTTTGTGGAAGTCTTTCTCCAACCTCTGATACAGAACACGATTATTCTCTAATAAATCAGAGAGACATCAACAAAGACATAGTGAGCAGAAGAGGAAACAGATCCTCAATGTGCCCCATCCAGAGGCATCATATTTTTCCACAATTCGGTCATGAGATTTTCCGTGACTATGAACTCTAGCCCAGAGTCCAAGAGCACTGACTTTAATCATACACAACATACCTTTCACTGGAAAACCCCTTAGCTTTGCAGATGATCTACTTCCCCATGAGCCTACCTTGTAAACACAACTCTCACTGCTTCATCCTGGCTGAGGTCTTTGTGTGTCTTGTCTGACCTGTGGTCCAGGAACATCTACAAAGACAGCCACCCTCTGGAAGTCAGTCAAGTATGACACAGAGGAGATAAGACCACAGAGCATGTAGAACAATTGAAGTCTATCAAGGACAAAATCAGAGAGATGGGCATCAGAAGGAAGCAGGAGCTATTGTGACAGGGTGCACATGTGTATGCACATGTGCGCGCGTGCATACACACACACACACACACACACACACACACACACAGAGTCAATTAGGAGTGGGAGTGGGAGTAAGAGAGCTGGGCCATTGTGGGACTGCAGGGCCTTTTCCAAGCAGGCTTCCCTCAAGAAGATACCAGAGTGAATGTTCACTATGATACAACTGTGTGTGGAATTTTTGGGACAAGCTCTGTGGAATACCTAGGCTGTTCTGTAGGGAAGAAGCCACCACAGGGTGAAGTTTGAATGGACCTCGCTGACAGTCAGGGGGAAATACAAGGACCAGAAACTGTGGAAAGTGACTAGTCCATGCCTTTGTTTGGGGAGTTCAAATGTGTAAGATGGAGGCAGAGGTGACACAAAAGCATTTGCTACAGCCAAATGCCAAACTTTATCCTCTTTACATGTGGGAAACCATAGTCACGTTCACTCAACCTCTGACAAAATCAAGGTGAAAACATCAAATTAAGAATAACAATAACTTTGTGAATTCACAAAGAAGGAATCCCTAATGGCTGAGAGACACTTGAAGAAATGCTCAACATCCTTAATCATCAGAGAAATGCAACTCAAGACGACTCTGAGATTCCATCTTACACCTGTCAGAATGGCTAAGATCAAAAGCTCAAATGACAGCACATGCTGGCGAGGGTGTGGAAAAAGGGGAACCCTACTCCACTGCTGGTGGGAGAGCAGGCTTGTGCAACCACTATGGAGGTCAGTATGGCGATATCTTAGAAAACTTGGAATAGCTTTGCTTCAGGACCCACCAATACCACTTCTGGGTATACACCCAAATGCCTCTTCATGGAATCATAAGGAAAGTTTCCTAATCTATGTTCATAGCAGCCTTATTTGCAATAGCTAGAAACTGGAAACAACCCAGATGTCCCTCAACCGAAGAATGGATTAAAAAACTGTGGTACATCTACACAATGGAATACTACTCAGCCATCATGCAATTTGCAGACAAATGGATGGAACTAGAGAAGCTCATCCTGGGTGAGCTAACCCAGACTCAGAAGGATGCACATGGCATCTATTCACTTATAGTAGGATTTTACCTATATAGTGCAGGATATCGATACTACAACCAACACACCAAAGGGAACATGGACATAGACTTTTTATTTTTATTTTGTTTTTTTATTTGTTTGTTGGTTTTTTAGTTTTCTCTCCCTGGCAATGAGACACTTTTCACTGGTGGTATTGCCTTGTAGGCCCCCAGTGTATGAGGAGGCTCTTTGCCCTCATATGACCTCTGAACTGGGGTGAGGGACTGTTATATAGGGACACTCCACTCCAGAGGAGTGGGATGGAAGGGTGAGAGGGTAAAAAAAAAAAAAAGAAATGTGAAGTTTCGGCCTTTTGCTACCAATTGTCATAAACTGTTTAGGATAATTAAGAAATGCAAACTAATAGTAATGCAAGCTTGTCATTTTGTTAGGTTCTATGACAGTCTATCACAGTTATTTTCTAAGCTAATCAGAAATCAAGTTGCTAAGAGACAAGCAACATTTGCTTATCTAAATATAAGAGATAGATAGGGCATTTTCAAAAACCTCAAGAGATCTGCAGAATATGGCATTCAAAGATATTTTCTTAACTTTAGATTTTTTGATATCGAGACATGTCAGCTCCTGACAGCACCCCCTATTCTACTCCAAGTAGAAGATGAGCATCAAAGAATCTCCAGTGGGGGAAGATTGAATTAGTGGCAAGCCTATCTCTTGGCAAGAAAAACCCCTTGCTTCAACTGTAGACAGAATGCTGTCCAAAAAGGACAAAACTTGGAAGCAGGTAAGTCGACAGCCCAGCTCTGCCAAGACAGGGTAGGCAAGTCCTTCATAATTCCTGCTCTACAATCAATGTCTGTTAGAGAAACGGGGTCGAACATCTGAAGATTGATGCTGTAATGTACGGAAAGAAAATGGGAACTGTCCAGGCAGCCACTGGTATGTCATTTCTTAGTTTTGGAAGCTATGTGCTGCACTTGCTATATAATCAGATATATTTATCCCTCTCAGATCTCTGAGGTGGTTGAAGAATAGATAGCTAGAGTCTCATAGCTAAATTTTGAGTTGTTTAGGAATCAAGAGGGTGTTCTGGATCTAAGAAGATGTTTTTAGAATTGTGATGCAAGGTAGTATGAAAGCTAAGTTAGATATAGAACTTTAAACTCATGGAGATGGTTAGATAGTAGAATGTTAACGTCAGGCACCAAATACATATGGACTGGACATTGGGAATGTATGTTAAGCCATATAACTCTCATAATTGTGGCCTATTTATTTCTGTTGGTTTTGTATTGTATTTATTGTTATAAGAAAAAGAACCATTTGTTGAACTGAAAGGGGGAGCTGTTGGGGAGAAAAGATATACCTTAAACTAAAAAAAAAAAAAAAAAAAAGGGAAGAGGATGGGGGATTGAGGGGGAGGAGAATGGGAGGGTGGGACTGGAGGGGAGAGTAGGGAGGAGATTGTGATTGAGATGTAATGAAGAAATACAAAAAAAAAGGATCAAATGAAAAATAAAGCCATGTGGCTTTTCAGTATCTGCTTGAGTGAACAAATGTTACCGACAAAGTTTACAAGTTCACGAGATTATTATGTCCCTTAGTCTCTTCAGTAAGATAAAGGCAACAATACACATAAGGCCACACTGGACAGGCATAGAACTGGTAAGCCATTATGACGAGTGGCATGCAAGTATTTTACATTTTTTTGTGCAATGAAAAATGCTGCTTGTTTTCTGAAAAACATAAAACAAGATTAAGATAAAGGCTTACTTAAAATATAAATATGCTTTTTCATGTACATAGTTTCGTTCTTAAAAACAAAGCAGAGATATGAGTTATTTTTATCATATTTATTTTAAATTTTAAGACAAAGTCTTGTGTATACCAGGCTGGTCTTGAACTTGCTATGCTGCTGAGGATGACCTTGAACTTCTGATCCTCCTGCCTCTACCTCTCAAGTGCTGGGATTACAGGTGTGCACTACCTTGCCTGCTTAGAATAATTTAAATAAAGATTGTCATGGCTAACATTTGGTACTAAAGTAAAATTACTCAGGAAGTGTACTTTCTATCCATCTTTTTCCACTTAGCCATTTTCTGTCTACCCACATCTAGATTGTGTCCACAGAAGTTTAAATCCTTTCAACACACAGTGCACCTTTGATTGTCTCCTGGTATGCAATCAATATGTGCTTGGAAATGCAAATATGAACATGAAATAAAAGCCTATGAAAACAAAAAAAAGAATAACAACAAAAACAATAACAATAATGCAATTATCATTTCACTGAGCAATTTTCAAAGGTCACAATCCCAAAGATATAAAATTTAAAGTTTTCTGTTATTCTTTCATTAACAAGGAGTCATTCTTCAGGGATATTTCAGGCTACATGGTGTATATGTCCAGGGACTGATATGTTGATGTCTTAAGCTTGGTTCCTCAAAAATGACCATGTTTAAAGGTGCGTCTGTAAGTGAAAATTAGATCATTAAAGTGAGCCCAAACTCATCATGGGTTGGTGTCCTTATCTGTATAAAACAATACAATATGTAAAAATGAAGAGCTGGGCCCATAGGAAGGCACACAGAGGGGTAAATGTCTACCTGCTGAGGAGGGGTCTCATGGATGAGAGTATGCGGAAATCTTAAGCTGAAGCCTCTTGCCTCTGAGAAGATAACTACATAAATGTCTGCATTCAAACTCCCTTTTCTCTGGCATTTTGTTATAGTTGCCTCAAGTTACTGAATATATTGCAAGACAACTTACCTATCTATTGTTTGTCAATCATCTATCTATATTTACTAGTTACCATCTATAATCTATCTTCACTCTATCTATATGCATGTCTCTCAACCACCTATCAATCATGTATCTTTATCATTATCATCTATGTATCAAGATAGATAGGTAGATGGATGATAGTTAGATGATAACTAGATAGATGATAGCTAGATCGATGATAGGTAGATAGATGATAGGTAGATAGATGGTAGGTAGATAGA
>CAJQZJ010001511.1:13092093-13102874 GCA_907164525.1 Lophiomys imhausi
GTGTGTGTGTGTGTGTGTGTGTGTGTGTGTGTGTGTGTGTGTGTGTGCCTATCTCTCTGTCTATTGGCGTGTCTATGTGTCTCTGTGTTTGTGTGTGTTTATCTATGTGTCTGTGTATCTGTGTCTTTGTGTGTGTCTGTCTGTGTGTCTATGTGTCTCTGTATGAGTTTATGTGGCGTGTGTGTCTATGTGTCTGTGTCTCTGTGTGTTTATGTGTCTGTGTGTCTGTGTCTCTGCCTGTCTGTATGTCTGCATGTGTGTCTCTGCGAGTCTGTATGTGTGTGTGTCTATGTGTCGTATGTCTCTGTGTGAGTGTGTGTGTCTGTGTATCTACATGTCTATGTCTGTGTCTGGCTGGAAGTCATTCATCAGGCACTGTCCACCTAGTGTTTTGAGACAGACTCTTCATTATCCTGGAGCCCAGTGGTTCAGCAAGGCAGGCTGGTCACTGAGCCTCGGGAATCTTGTCTTCCCATTCCAGTGCTGGCGTTTCAGCACAGCCAAAGATGCTTGACTTTTACACGCATACTGGGGATGAACTCATGTTTCCATGTTGGTGTGGCAAACACTTCCCTGAAGGAAGCATCTCTCTGGACCCCTGTTTCATTACTTAACACTTTCTATTTTTATACTACCCCATGAGAGTCATTCGTCTCTCTTGGAGTAAGGTGCCCTTTGGTTTCAGGAGGAGAGAGTGTCCTCTCTGTGATTTTCCTGTTGGATATAGCCACTCTTGGCTATTTGCTTTCTTTTTCCTGTGGACCATTCAATCCTTCAGGAATTTTCAAAAGATTAAGCTTTGTGGGTTAAAAGGGATCAACACCCTTGCAGGGTCTTTAGCTCTGGCCTCTGATGACTGCTCTTTACTTGCAGTGACTAGATAGAGGAGTTGGCTTTATAATCATAATTCAATGGTCTTAGGAGAAATATGGGAATTTGTTACAAGGTATGGATGCATAAAGAGGGAGAGGTGGGCTTGCCCAGACAACATCTTGGCACCATGGCTAGGCTAGGTCCTTTCTACATCATCCTCTCATTTTGAAATAACAGTTCCTGATAACTGGGAATGGTCCCCTCCTTATTACTGAGGAAGAAGCTGAACCATATACTATCCAAAATCCTCTCTGGAGAGAGCTGTCTGTGTGACTGTAGCCAAGCTGGTTAGCTACCCCTATCCGCTATGGGGCTCTATCTGAAGTCTTGCAGGGTATACCATTAGATTACATATCTTGCCCTGTTTACAGTGTCTTCCCAGGCATAGAACAAGATACAGTGAGTGCTGTCCTTTCTTTAGAACTGTATCCTCAGAGCACAGAAAGCTTGTAATAGGTGCAGGGGCCATCTGCACTTTGTTTACTATCCCACACGCACCAGCAAGCACTGTGGACCTAGAAACAGCCCAGCTGACACTGATCCCTGCTGTTGCCACTAGCTCAGTCTGCCATCCTCATCCTCACCACCATCATCTCAGTTACCATGGAAACAAGGGCAAGTCATTTAGGCTTATCTGGTTAGTGGGGCTTTATAATCCCCAGGGCAATTATGCATCTTGAAACAGAGAGACGAAGAGATTCCACACAAACAAAAAAGACCTCCCCCTACTGTACCCTCCAGCCCCACTCCCCAACATGCTGAGCACCCATGCACAGATGAAGAAAGCTACACTGGCAATTTCTCCCACCCCATGAAGACTCTCTTCCCTTCTCTCCACTCCACACCCTAGTCTTGCCTTCATACAGTAAGTCTGTGCCTTAGGTAGGCTGAGGCTAGAATTCCAGTCTCCCTGTTCCCTACCACAGCAGATCTCTCATGCAAATTGCATAGATTTATGTCCAAACTCTGCCATGAGTTTTAAACATCTATTTGGACAACGTTCCTCTAGAATTTATTATTTCTGCATCACTTCATGAGGCATGGGCTGCATACGAAGGGGAATATAAAACTGCAGGAATGATCAGAAAATGTAATGCACACAAGCATATCCTGTGCCTGGATAGCTGTGTGTTCAGGACAGGCAGATACATCCCTGGCTTCCAAGACTGACCTCTAGAGTGTAAATGGTCAGTGGACTCGCGCATGGATTCACTGGCCATTTGTTCTTATGCACTGCCGAGCTGTTAGCTTCAGGTCACTTGTGTTGGAAGTGGATGAACATGAGTCAGGCTTCAAGAGTAAGAGGCTCCATTCACAGAAGGTAATTTTCCAAGTAGGCCATGCTAGCCTAATACTGCCCAGTTTCCTCTGAGCCTTGTTTTGGGGGATCATTCTTTGCTACATGTGTTGGAAGAGGCTTAGTGCAAAGACTCCTTCAGTATCCCTCCGATACTGAGATGCTGAGCCAGTAAACTGAGTGGTTTGGGGATATCCATGAAGATGCACCTTTGGACCCAGAAGGTGGGCATTACCACAGACTGTCATCATAATGTTTTTGTTTCTGTTTTTTTTTTTTTTGTTTTGTTTTGTTTTGAGGTGTGACAGCAAAGTCATATGTGTCCTATACACAGAGGTATGCTGAGCTGAAAATCCGTCATCACCATCAGGAGCTCATGAAGAGGGTCTGTTTCATTGATGAATCGTTTTGTTTCACTTTGAGGTGTGGTGACCTCAGGGACAAAGCCCTTACCCCAGTTCCTTTCACTTAGCCCCTAATTCTTGACTCTGGATCAGTTTAATATCCTTCGTGGACTTATACTCACTTCTTTTGCTGAGCTCCTCCTGGACCTTTCACCCTCTGAAGCTCTGCTGCTCCTGTAGCCCACCTGCCATTTGTTCCCTGGGAACCCCAAGTATACGGCTTTCAGACCACAACTTAAGGGGAACCAGTACCCCCTTTTATATTATTTAGCCTGGCCCAGAAGTTGTGCACACACTCTGGAATATTGTCCTCAACACATTCACATGGACTCAAGTCCTAGAAGTTATGAAAATGCTGGGCAGAAGACGGAATCCCTTACGCATGATGTGGCCATCTTGTCCTACTCCACACTGCTGAATCTGAGACATTCTTGGGGCAGGCGACTTATTGAAAGCCAACTTTGAAAAAAATGAAAGAGACCAAGGGGAGGCAGGTATGTGAAGGTGCTCGGAAAGGATGGGAACAAAAACTGAAGCGTCATTTATGACCATTCCCAGCTTGTCCTTCTAGGGTGTTGTGTCTCACCCTGGCCGCCACTTCTGTCCTTCTTTCTCTGCTTCTTGTCCACCATGAGGCAGAAGAGGCCCTCTACCACATGCTCCTGTCCTCAGGATGTTCTGTCCAAGCACCTGGGTCCAACCAAGCCCTCCCCCAAAACTCTGAGCTATAACAAACCCTTTGTCCCTCGGGTTGATTCTGTGGGTATTTTGGTCACACCAATGATAAAAGTCACTAAAACAAAAGAGTTGTTCTTTAAAGATGGCTGGCATTGGCCTCTGTGGCATCTTGGTCACCTTTGCTATCCACTCAGCCAATCCCCTGCATTCCTCACCTCACTATGTCTTCTGCCCCAATGAAGCAAGCTTGCCTGAAGCCCTGATTCCTAGATCACTTTATGTGCTGCAGCCAGGCACCATGTGCTGCTCCCCAAGATCTCGGCTGATCTTCTGATTCTCAGATCATTGCACTGGAATCATCTCAACTGTCTGGAATGTCCATTCTTGGAAGGAGAGAGAAGCCAAGTAAAAAAAAATTTCTTTTGCAGTATTGACAATCCCCTTTGGGTAGTAGTAACTCTGCTCAAAATACTGAAAACTAAGAGCAGGGATGGATGAATAAGCAAGTGAATGAATCAGTTTAGTGACCAGACTTTAATCTTAAACCAAGTGAAAGAAGAGAGACTTTTCCTGGGCCTGAGGCAAGCAGGCAAGATCATGTTTTCCCAGCCACCAGTCAACACTGATAAGGACTCCTGTTCCTATGACAAAGATGCCAAAAGGCAAGGGGAACCCAATTTCATGTTGCAACAAGGAGGGAGAATCCCAGATAGCAAGTGAATGCAGTTAGTTATGATGTGTGTATTGATGAGAAAGGGTTTCCCCAGCCTGAATCAGTCTCGAGACTTTCAAATCAAGGACTCTCCACAAACCAACAGAGTTTGACCCCTAGTCCCTGGCACTGTGCCTGGTAGCTCAGCCCCATCTTTTCCCCACAGTTGGAAAAGTCTTCTTGGAGCTGACATGCTAGAGACAGGCAGGTACTCAGAAACCAGGGGACAAGTGAAGAAGTGCTAGCTGGCTAAGAAGGGGATTTCTCTCATCCACACATGGCTCGGCTCATTCCTCAGTCCTGAGGGTGCTGATGTTCCCAGTAATGGTGGACTCTAAGGAAAACCCCCAATTCATCTGATGCCAAAAATAACCCAAGTCAGCATCATAGCCTGCATGGTAAGGAGCAGGGGCCCTGGACATGATCCAAATCAGCTAGGAATTAAGCTTTATGTTGTTGAGGTCTCTAGAGATGCCTGAGTCTGCCTAATGTCCTCACAGCACCTGGGCCCAAGAAAAGTGAGAGGCAAGTATGACTTCACCATCTTCAGAACACAAATCCCAGGGGCAGATTGCTAATCAGATTCCTGGAAAACTACTGTGTGATGATCTGAATACAGGCAGCATCTCCTGCACCCTAATACAACTTCTTCATGCTTTGCTCCTTGGTCAAATGGGAAGAGAATCAAAAAAAAAAAGAACCCTTTTGTCCCCCTACGCTAAATGCTCTTCAGTCCACTCTCACATCAGCTTGTATTCCATTACCCTCCCCAACTCTCTTCCTTAAAGCTTTTTATTTTTTTAACCTTCTCATGGAGATGGAGGAGAGGAGTACATCAGGGCAGAGCTCTGGCAAACCAAAACTGAGTTCATATGAAAATGCCTAAAGGAAAGCTGAATTTTGTAAGCAAATTAAAAATAAATAAATTTGGACTGAGGAGCTGGCTCAGTGGGTAAAGTGTTTGCTGTACAAGAATAAGGGCTTAAGTTTAGATCCCCAGAACCTACACAAAGCTAGGTGCAGTGGCATTCACCTGTAATCCCAGTACTCCTATGGCAAGATGGGAGGTGTAATCAGGAGAACAAACACCCAGAAGCTCACAAACAGTTAGCCTGGAATACAAAATGGTGGATAAGAGACTTTGTTTCCTTCCAGCTGGAGAGATGACTCAGTGGTTAAGGGCACTTGCTGCTTCTTCCAAAGGACCAGAATTTGGTTCCCAGCACTCACATCCAGTGGTTACAACAACCTGGAACTCCAGATCCTGAGGATCTGATGCCCCTTCTAACTTCTATGGGTACTGCATACACACTACACATTGTGTGTGTGTGTGCACGCGCGCGCACGTGTGTGCATGTGTGTGTGTCGATGTGTGTCTGTGTGTGTGCATACACACACAGAGACACAAGCCTTTAATTAAGAGAAAGAGATTCTGTCTCAAACAAAGTAGAAAGCAAGAACTGACTCCCAAGTTCACATATGCACATATGTGTTCCCACAGTCAGACACACAAGCATGAACATATGCACACCATATCCAGACACCATGACTTTAAAACATTAAAAGATTTAATAAGTAGATAAAGCAAAAAAAACCTTTTCTTTAAAAAAATATAGAATGATTTGATACAGAAAGGGAAATGCTACCCATGTCATTGCTCTGTTCACTTATGTATGCATGTACTTGGACATGCATCCTGCATGTTACATACATGCTAGAACACAAAAATCAAGCCACCACCTACAAAACCAGGCCCCTGGAAGCCATCAGGGAGAGAGCTTCTCTACGATGTTCTAGGGGAGACTTCCTCTGTATTCCTGAGAGGTTCAATTAAGGGATACGAGCCATAAAACAGTGCATTTTCTCCCGGCAATGATGCATTGTTTTTAATCTCATCGCCTTGTATTATATCACGTTCCTATAATTCTTCCGACAGGAAAAAGCTTGTTTTATAAAAATATAGTCCCCAGCATTTGAAATATAAGTTTGCATCCAGGCAACATATATATCATGGAGCCAGCAAACTAACTCACCTACTTAATCCAGTAAAGTTGAGAAGCTTCCTATATTATGCAAAATGTCTTGAGATAGGCAGTTGCTGCCAGCGCCCATCACTGCTCCCTTGCCCAGGAAAGACGAGAGGGGAAGAAGGAGTGGAAATCCCCTCCTGGGATGCCACCGTAACATGTCTTTCATTATCACCCGGTGTTAGGACACTGGGTAATATTCATTGTGCATGAACAATAAATTACTATTTACCTGGCAGTGTCTTTGATAAGACCGTCTCCTGTCTCTGTCTCCGTCTCTCTGTCCACACAGTGCAGAACAGAGAAACCCCCTTGTCTATAATTCTTATTAAGGCACTACCTTTCCCGAAGAAGAAAGCGTACACTTCCAAAGCCGCCACTCTCTGGGGGTTTAAAGCACCTTGTTTTTATTGGTTCACTTTTATTTCTCCCACCCTGCTGTGTTTGAATGCCATGGTGACTTCTGTGTATACAAGTCTCATATTGAAATGTCGGCTGCAGATATATGCAATATTAAAGAGCGCTTATGAATTTTTGACATCTAATTAGTCGCTACCCAGTTAACATGTCAGGGCTCAGAGGGATTAGGGAGGCGGCCCTTTCTGAATGTGTTACAGTGAGGCCCTGTCCTTTCATGCATTATTCCTTAATGTAGGTGGTGGTTATTTGCCTTTGATTATTGATGAAGCCCATTGGTCTGGCAAGTGGAACCCAGTTCACCATTTCTTGCTCTTGTGTCTCTCAGAAGGGTTCTGTCACACGATCACAAGGCCCTGCTTCCTCTAGGCCCCCTCTCTGTGCCACTCAGGGCAGAAGAGCATTTCCTGGCCCTCTTGAAGCTCTTCTCTCTACTCAGACCGGCCACAGCTCTATGACTCAGCTCTGTAGAACACCACATTCCGAGGCCCTGGTCAAGCAGCAAGGACATGGGGTGGGGAAGCACCTAAGGACTCTATCCTCCCAAAGCATAGTTTTCAGGATGCTTCTTTGGTGCCATTAACACCTGTGACATTCAAATGGTTCAATTTACTCCTAGTTCAGGTGTCTGTCAAGACATCAGGTGACATGCAGGGCTTTGAGTGCCCTCTTCCTATTGTCTCCAATTGGAGACATTCAGAAACAGCACATGTAGAAGGGCAGCCTGATATCTCTGCCTCTCCTTGGATACAGGATACCTGGCTCTGGATGTCACATCAATAGGAGGGATCTGCTGGTGACCTCTAGGGGAGCTGGACCTCCACTGAAGAACATTCTGTTTTGGTGCAACTATAAAGAGGTCCCAAAGTGAGTAGATGTGCTCCACAGTTTCTGCATCCTCAGACCCAAGTAGAGCTCCCAACTCCCAGGCAAGAGCCTTGGACCTCATGGTCTTGGATCTGAAGCCCAGCAGAAATGGAAATATTTAAGTTAAGTAAGCTGGGAGGTGTTGGTGACGTACAGCTTGAGTTTCCTCAAGAGGCTACAGCCAAGCTTTTCCTTCACTTCATGATTTCTTCTCCAATATATGCCTATGTATACACAGGCACATGTGTAAACATGTGTTGGTGAATACACACAGGTGCACACATGTGTACATAGTCACACATTCATGCATACTCAGGTATGCACTGTACACTACATACTGCACCATACTCATTCGTAGACATTCACATTATACATAATATCACACTCATGCATGCACACACACACAAACTCACATACGATAGCCCCATACACATGTGCACATAGTCACGCATTCATGTTTACACAGTACACTACACATAGCCTCATACTCATGCATAAACATGAAAATTGCACATATCATCACACTCACGATGTCAATACACACAAATTCATAGATGATAGCCCCATTCTCATGTGAACACATGAATACTGAATGCAGTATGACCCTCATGCATACTCCCACACAGTAGCCCCACACTGCATGCAATATCACACTCATGTACACATAGACACACAGTCACGCACACAGCCCCATACTCATGCACAAACATGCACACAACATAAAGTATCACTTTCAAGTACACACAACCTCACACCGACACAAGCATAAACATATTCATAAACAGACATACATGCACACTACACTAGTCATATTGATGTACACATAGCCTCCACACTTGGGACAAATGTACATACTCATAGTACCACACAAATGCACACACGGAAAATTTCTCACAATTTTCCAAACAAAGGCTCTACCATCAGACTCTCCTACCCAGACCTCCTGGTTTTACTGACAAATAATTACTTTTTTTTTTTTTTTTTTTTGCAGAGCAGAATCATCCCCATTGTGAACTTCCACCATTCAAATCTGTAAGTCTGTAATTGGGGCAGCAATGGGTTGAGGACGACTGGCCTTTTTAAAGGCACCAAACTCTGGTCAAACCATCCTCAAAATGTATAATCAGGAGTAAGCCTCCACCTTCATCAGCTGGTGGGTTTAATTGCTGTACTTGACGTCAATCATGGCCAGCCTTAGATGTGCATGTCAGGGGGCCATTTCAGAGACATTTCCTGGACTTAAGCTTTTCTCTGTCCCCTGACAGCTATGCTGTAAAGGGGAGAAGAAGCAGAAGAGAGAGAGAGAGAGAGAGAGAGAGAGAGAGAGAGAGAGAGAGAGAGAGAGAGCTGAGGGACTTCTGAGACCCTCAGAATGAGTCGGTCTTGGATGAGCTGGGGCTGGGATACAGAGATGGGGATGGGACAGTTCACAAATGTGGACCCTGCCATGAGCCAGCTCTTTGTCTCCTGAACCTTTCACACAGCTAAAAGGGAGCTGGGGGTGGAGAAGGAGTGTATGTATACTCACTTCAGAAGGGGTGCAGGTGGATGGCACACACTGGGACTAAAACCGAGTTTAGATAGGAGTAAGATGGAGCAGAGAAAGGCAGAGCAGGCTGAGGATGTGGAAGGCTAAAAGGAAAAAAAAAATCAATGTGCACGGTTTCCCTTCTCGTCTACAGTGGGTTCTACCCCAAGGAAACAGTGAACTTCACAGTGTAAGAGGCAGCTGAAATTTAGAATTATTGTTTCCTTCTAACAGAAGACTCATTTTCCACGGCCACATTTGCAGCATAATAAGCTTTTTGTTATTTTTTCAATTAGAGTCAATTGACCTAACAAAATGCTCGGCAATTAAGTGATTTTTGTAATGGTCCGGGGGTAATTTAGCCGAGCTTGTCAGCTGTGTTTCATGAAGCCGAGCTGTCTCTTTTTTTTCCTTCCGCTGCCTCTCTCTCTCTCCCTCTCCCTCTCTCTCCCTCTCTCTCTCTTTCTCTCTTGAGCATAATGGCTCATAATTTCGAAATCTTTCCCTTCTGTTTCCCTCACAATAATTCGCAATTACAGGAAGTTGTTGGAGGTGATTTTTTTTTCTACCTTGCCTTTTGAGTCAGTAATTTTAAATAAAATGTACATACTTATAAAAAGCCAGCTATTACTGAAATCACTTTTTGTGTAAACTCAATTATTTTATGAATAGTGACACCAGCTTACACTGGGTCCCACTCTGAAGCCTGAAGCTTTATTATCTTCAGAGTAAAAGGGGTGGAAGGCTCACAGCACTCTTTCTAAATCAAACCAGCTCCCGAGGGAGTAAACACAACTTCAGGAGGGCGGAGGGAATCCGGGTCACCTGACTGTGGCAAATGGCTGGAGTGTCCACTCCCGGGCACCTGGCCAAGCCCAGTGTCCCTCCTCCCCAGGCCCATGGCTGGACTGTAGCTTCTCATCCTCTGATTTATGAGGGAAATCTTCATTTGCTTAATTGATTCATTTCCCTAAGCTGACATCTGGAGCTAGAATTCCTTTTAAAAGCTGTAGTTAGATGCGATGACAGCATCAGATGTTCTTCCACTGAGGGACTTCTTGTCTACACCTATCTTAAACGGGCCCTGTCCGCACTCATACACGCGTAGTGGGAGCAGTGGGGACACCACGCTGCTGGGTTATTTCTTATAAATTCATCTAGAAGGACACTCAAGCCATTGCCGAGATCCATCTTTACCCTTTTCATTGCACACATCTGCCTGGCTGACTTTGTTTTGAAAGGCTTTTTGCTTTCCACACCTTAGCTGCCACCCTTTTGGCAAACAGGCTAGAAGCAGTCCACTTCATGTCTTGACTGGGAAACTCCGCCAGGAGGGGGCAGTAGAAGAGCAAGGCAGCCAAACCCCATTGTGGCCGGCCAGCCCACCAGCTTGGGAGACATGGCCTCTCCCACTCACCTGCAACCCAGAGCTAAACTGGAAACATCCATTTGTACAGATCACTGCACCGCCCTGAGACTCATGGTCCATATCTGTGTGGATAACATCTAATCGGATACCCCTCTAATTTTTCTAGGGTTAGACATCCCCAATAATGCCTTTGATAGCTATGGTCACCGTCAGCTGGATGCTGGGAGCCCTGGATATATTTCTTGCTAACTTTGAATAGGCAACTTGGAGAATGCAAGACTTCTTGCATGAACCTGGAGCAACTATGCTAGACCTTGAAAGACAGGTACTCCACACCACCAGGGCCTGTGTGGACTCATTTACTTACCGTTAAATAAATTGTCATTTCCCTAACCATAACGTGAGAAGTTTAGAGAGACAGCATCTCAGAGGACTTTCAGTTGTAAGTTGTCTACCAAGACATTGTAAATATAGCATCACATTCCTGTTCTCTTTGTAAAGTTGGGTGGGGTCTTGGTTCAACTCCAAATGCTCCCTCCATCCATTCTTCTTCTTCTTCTTCTTCTTCTTCTTCTTCTTCTTCTTCTTCTTCTTCTTCTTCTTCTTCTT
>CAJQZJ010001511.1:13102884-13120672 GCA_907164525.1 Lophiomys imhausi
TTCTTCTTCTTCTTCTTCTTCTTCTTCTTCTTCTTCTTCTTCTTCTTTTCTCTCTCTCTCTCTCTCTCTCTCTCTCTCTCTCTCTCTCTCTCCAGAGAATAATTTGGCCTAAACTAAGGCTTAAATATGTTCTGGAGAGCTAGTTATTCCAAAGACCTCAACAAGGGTAGGGTTTTCCATGGCGATGATTCATTCATACCTGTAGCTTTGCGCTAATGGACATACTTGAACCATTTCCCCAAACTCATGGGCAGCCTTGGGCTTGGCTTTGCTTCAGCTTCTAAGTCACTGTGCTTTGGCCCGGCTGGGGCTTCGCCCAGCCTCCTGAGGCTTTGATTAATCCACTGCGCCTCTCATCGCTCTGACTATAAAAGCCTCGCCTACAGTACTGAATAGCATCTTGCAGAAGAAAGAACCCAAAGCAGAAAGTATTAGACTTTTCATCCAGCACCATAGGAGGGATGTAGTTATTAAATTTCAGCTGCTTATCAAACCGATATGAAAGTCATTTTGCATGATTGCACTGCATCCTGGAATCTTACGCTTTTATTTGCTGTGTATCTCTATGCTTTCTTATTAGAAAAAATACTCAAAGGATTAAAAAAAAAGCTGATAATATTATTCAGTTTTAACAATTAGGTAGAGAAAAAAACCATTCAAAGCAATGCTTTCTCACTGCAGCTGGCAATAAACTTGGGAGTTCTCCTGATAACAGTCTATACAATGCTACCCAAGGTGACACTGGTTTGTCTTCTAAAGGCCACCTACTGGTTTTACCAGGTCCTGATGGACTGGGAACAGTTCCCAGTCTGTCATGTAGTATCTACGAGTGGTACTTGTGGACTTTTCCAGAATCGCCTTTATTTCCTCTCTTTAACTTGAGGTCACCTACACAGGGCTTATTAGTAGTGGGAAAAGGTAGCTTTGTCCTTACTTAGATATATTTTATTTTGTTGTGTTTGAGGTAGAGTCACATGCATTCTAGACTGTCTTCAAACTCCAAACTCACTGTGTAGCCAAGGGTGACTTTGAACTTCAGTCCTTTCTTCATCACCAGAGTCTGGGATGACAGGTGTACACTCTCATGCCTGATTCTATGTGGTGATAGGGATTGCACCCAGGGCTTCATGCTCTCTTGCTAAGCACTCTACCAACTGAGCTACAGGCTCAGCTTCTAGCACCCCATTGTTGAACATTTTATGCTGGGAAATAAGTTAAATTCAAGGATGAGGTCCTAGCCAGTGACTTACGTGTACCAACTTGATCATCTCTCTTCTGTAACTCAACAGTTTCCTGTAGTAGGCTTAGGGATTTTGAAAGTTTGGCATCTCAGGTAAAAGAAACGGGCAGATCCAATTACACATCCAGACTTGTTTAACATTGAGGCACATGCCTTGGAAAGAGTGCCAGGGACTATGGCAACAAAATGCCAGAATTCATGGCCGAGATCATTACAACACACGGGGTTTAAAATCAGAAGCCCACTCGGTCCCTCTTCCTCCTTGTCTCTCTCTGCCGACACATGTCTAGAGACTCCATCATGCCCCGCTGCTCACCACCATTTCATGCTGACCTGCGGGGAGTCCTCGCTCGTGGATAAAGTAAAGCCAGACCTTCCCTAGTGCTCCCGAACACTGGCCTCAGAGCATCAGATGGGCAAAACACTGGAGCAGAGTCCTTGGAGTCCCAGAACCTCGGAAGGTGAGCCCAAGAAACTTTTCATTTTGCAAACAATTGGGCCCTAGGACCACAGAGGCAATTCTTGGCTGATTAAAAAGCTGCCCCACTTCAATGATCAAAACAGATCAAATTTATAAACTGGCCTTAAGATCTGATGAATAAGACTCACAGACTACAAGACTGAAAGACTTGGTGGAAATCAGCCACCCATACAGATCCATGCCAAATGTTAACCTGAAAGAATTAATAACTTTTTAAGAAACTTAAGTTAGTCTTGTTTGTTTTTTGTAGCTTAGTTAGATTATAGGTTTTAGAATTAGGGTTTGGGTTTTAGGATTTAGGAACTTTATACTATATATATATTTATTTATAATATATATAATACTTTATATATTTATAATACTTTGTTAAGTATTAATAAATATATAAGTATAAATAAAAAGTTACTGTTATAGTTTCCTCTTAAATACACCCAAAACAATTATGAATTATTTTTATAGGTGTGCATATTTATTATCTTTCTGTGGTCTCTATAAATATTAAAGTGCTTTAACTTATTAGCTAATATTTATTTTACTTTAGATTTCACTGTAATAGTATATTTTGAGAATTTCATGCATGCATACAATATATTTTGTTAATATTCACCCTTACTCCTCCCTAATTCCTCACATTTCATCCCCACCTCTCCTACAACTTCCTGTCCCTTCCCAATTGGAACTTGTTACTCATGGCTGTAGGGCTGTCCACTGTAATATCATCCACCTATCAGGGGGCTGGTAGGCTGTCATCAACCTATCAGGGGGCCAGTAGGGCTGTCCTCAACCTATCAGGGGGCCAGTAGGCTGTCCTCAACCTATCAGGGGGCCGGTAGGCTGTCCTCAACCTATCAGGGGGCCAGTAGGCTGTCCTCAACCTATCAGGGGGCCAGTAGGCTGTCCTCAACCTATCAGGGGCCACACACTTGAGGAAAACTGACTCCTCTTCCCCCAGAGACTATCACTGTCATTGACTCCTTAAAGAAGGGGTGAGGGCGCCTGTTATTCTTCCTCTTTCATGATGACTGGATCCTTGTGTAGGCCTTGTGCAGTTAAGCACAGCTGCTTTGAGTCTTTGAATATGATAGTCTTGTCATGTCCATTATCTCCAATTTTCCTCAAACTCTGGCTCTTACAGTCTTTCTTCTCCCTCTTCTTTGAATGGTCCCTGAGCCTCGAGGGGAGAGAGATAATGCAGATGTTCCATTTGGGACTGATAACTCCACAGATTTTTATGTCCACACTTGCACCAATTGTGAATTTCTGTGTTAATCTCTATCACTGAGAAGTCTTGGAACTTCACTGATCTATGGATATAGAGATAAGAATTTAGATGGAAATTTGAAATTGTGTCAATTGAGCAAAATAGTAATATTAGGTTCACCCTTAATGCCTATGAACTCCCCATGCAAGTGGTCTTGGTGAGATTTATACTATCAGACACTAGTTTCCCCCTATAAAGTTAGCCTTAAATATAATAAAAGCAGTTGGTTATCCCTATAAAATTCATGCCACTACTGAAACCATGGGCATATCTCTTGCTGACCTGTTCATTAAAATGGTTTATAGGGCTCACATCTGGGTAAGAATATATATACATATATACACTCACATATATGTGACCCCTGACTCTTAGTATCTTGCATAGAACCATACAGCCCTGTGAAGGTTCCCCAATAAAAAGGAAATGATGGGACCAACTTGGATTCCATAAAGAAAGTATCTAAAATCGAATAGGGCAGGACTTCCTCCAGGTCTGTGAGTGGCTGAGTGTAGGAGTATTGAGTCTAGACAGCCTCCGTGCTAGTAAGAACTTGGTGGGTTTGGGTATGTAAACCCTGGGGCATTTTACCTTAACCAGGACATGGGATGTAACCACTCAGAAGCCTTGGTAGCCTTCATCATCCAGTCTAATACAAAATTGAAATTGTATGGAAAACGTAAAAATTAAGTCAATATTGAAATGTGAGAGATCAACATGACTGACTCTGTTGCCTATTTGGAAATGAAGGACCTTTCCACCCCCATCTCCCACATAAACATCTTCCCCATCTTCCCCATCCCTCCTCACTCTCCTATCCTGCTCTGTGCTTTCTTTCCTCTGGGCCACATTGTTTGATCTTGGTGCCATGTTCTGTCTCCTCCCCCTTTTTGATTCCTGTATTTTCATTTATCCCCTTACCTAACATAAAACAGATGGGTGTTTTCTTGCACAAACAAACTTCACCTCACTCTTTGGTTCATACAAACAGAAGAACCTCAGTCTTGTTTTTCTCGCTCTTACATTTGCATAGCCCGCTATACTGGCATAATTGTGGTGCACCTTGCAGGTAGAAACAGCCGATTCCAAAAATGGACCAGAGTGAAGGCAATAGGAAAGAAGTGGGTACTAGAAGAAAATTTTAAAAAGCATTCAATTTAGCACCATCACTTTCATACATCACATACTGATATCTATTGGCTCCCTATATCCTATAGGCTGACTTTTAACTTGGGGGCATATTTCTTTTGCAGAATCTGCCTTGTGAAGGACAGAAATGGATTTTAATGGTCAAAGGTGATTTTGCAGATTAGTTTGCAAAATTTTCAATTTCTGATATATTCCAGGGAAACAGATAAGGCTGAAGTGTATCTGAAATGAGTCAAACATAGTTTATTTTTAAAAACATAGTTTGATTAATTTCAGGTACCTAATTATCTCCTCAATTTAACAACCATTTCTGTTTAAATGACAGCTTTTAAAATATTTGACTCTAATAAACCTCCCCTGAAGACTTGTTATGCTATTAATTTGATAATACATTTTAAATGGAATGTTCATTTTGTAAAAGCAACTCAGTGAGTATCTAAAAATAAGCCAATCCCTTCTAGAATGTGCTCCAAAATACTGTTTTGTGTTTTAATATCTCACCACCAAGACATCTATATCACGTGGCCTCCCCATCTGTTCTGATGGCTACAGGTGAAATTTTTCTGAGGCTGAGGATCATCCCAAGTTGAAGTCAATCCAAAGCCTCCAAGTCCAATGGAGGCTGCATGGAGGAAGGGGTCTCTTTGCCTTCCAACCTCATACACAAATGCCACTTGAGAAACTTGGATTTCTCCCATCCTTAGATGTTTCTGTTTACATTGGCATGAAGATGCTTCTGCTACCTAGATATGCCTTCTTTTTAGCATCCAAAATACTGTAAGTTCATCAGCCACACAAGAAGGATAAGGAGAGATTGTGATAAGGAACGTGGTCTTGCCTGCTCTGTGAGACAAGGTGTGCGCAAAACTGGGCCAGGAGTTGAAGGAGTCTAAGATTCATTCAGTTGATGACTCATCTCCAGCCCCTTGACCTGCATTTACATAATGAAAATTTGGGAGTAATGTTCTAGTCTATTAGTTTACAAAGGTAAGAAGCATAGATATGGAACAAAGTTGAGCTTTGTTAAAGATGCAAGCCATAAAACATTTATACCATGAACCAGTGTTAGACTCTACTGGGAGTATACAATATACAATAATTACAATATCCGATTGCTTGTGCATTTCTCCATAGACATATATACGCATACCCATGTGTGTGCATGAAATAGTGACTGCCTACAAGAGAGTTACAGTCTTTGGGATATTGTCACTTAGAGAAACAGCATCACAGACAAACACATCCTAGGTTCAGGTCCCAACATCTTCATCTTCTTTGTGGTTGTGAGAAAGTATTTAATCTTCTTGAGTCACAGTACCTTCACCTAGAGACAGAATGGCAGGAACGACGTGTGAGTGCATCGCAAGGCAGTTATACCAAACTTGCTTATTTTAATGGAGAGTAAATATCAGCCTCAGCCCACAGCAGGTGCTTGGTGAAGTGTCTGCGATGACAGCAATAATGAGGATGACGCCAGTGGTGACGATGGCAATAAGAGGTGCGAGGTTTTGTCATTGCAGAAATGGGGTTCTCAGGACAATAGGAAATTGCATCTCAGAAGCTGTAAGTCAAGGACCTGGAGGCTATGAGTCACCGCTTTTCTCTGTGCCTGTCAGTTTGTTTTTTGAGAATCCACAGAAATAGAAACGCTCTATCAGACCAACTTGGGTTGCCATCTGGCCCACACATTTTCCTGGCACGGCCCGAAGGCTAGCACTGCTAGTCTCCCCTCCAAGCAAAACCCCAAGTTTAGCAGAACAAAAATCTGCTGTTGTGGTACAGGGAGCACAACCTGAGTTCATTATAATGATCTGTGGGTGAGCAGTAGGTATGAGACAATTAATACCAATAACGACTTATCAGTACAATAGCCACTGCCAAAGATCCTGGCTATGTTGTCACAAATGCTCCAGATTATTGAGTGGAGGCAGGGGTAGACTTCCCATAGTGCTTCCACACTGAGTCTGTTAGGTTGTAGTATTGACCTTGGTTTTTCACTGGGGAGCATTAAACTAAAAGTGAGATATTTAAAACTAGATATCTTATCTTCTGACTACTGGGGTGGCAAGCTTTAAAGACTGAGTTTAAAAAGGGGGATACATTTGATTCATCCTCTGGCTTCCTTTGGGTGCTAGGGTGTGGAAGACGTTGGTGGCCTCCAGATTCAGCTCTTACTATATAAACAAAGGCCGTTAGGCTCAGAGTGAGTTATCTCCAATCAACAGAATGAGACTCAAATTCAAAATGGGGTCCAAATTTTCAGCCCGGAAAGTAACCTTTTAAAAAAAATTCCTATGAGTAGAAAATTAGGTGATGAAATCTACAGTGTGTGTAGATTTCCTTTACATTAGGGTCCAATGCTTTGTTTCTGCATTGTGATATCAGGTATATCACATATGTTTATAATATATTCCATGGTCAGTTACACCTGAAATATCAAGGTTAAAACAGGAGTTCAGCTGGATTTTGGAAACTCTTTTATTGCTAATCTTTCTGCTTTCTATTAGTGTTCCTATTCCTCCTTGTGCAATTTTCTTGTTCTCAGGAAATGCCCCTCAGATTCATGTTTAATAGACCATACAGTGGGTGAGACCCTTGGGTGCCACGACATCTTTATCTGAACTCTTGCTTAGCTATCCTCTAAGTCAATTCACAAACGAATGAAGTCTCTGAAAAGCTAAAATGCAGAACCGAGAGACTCCTCAGCAAACGTCCTCCTTGTGAAGTGGCAATGCCTTTAAAGGCCACTGAACACATGAGACTCACTTGAGCCTCCTCAGTCCCTGTGAATGACATGCGTCTCCCAGCATGTCTGCCATGTGTACTTTAGTGAAGGATTTCTGGCTCTCTTAAGCTTGTGCTCTGGATTTGACTTTCCTGAGCTGAGGTACCCGAGAAGGCGCAATGAGGAGGGGTAATGGTAAAGGTATTCAGAGATGAGGCTTTGGGATTAAGCAGCTGCACTTAGTTCCTCATTGTGATAACAGAGACCTGCAAGGGAGAGTGGTCCTTTCTTCTAGGCTCCTGAGAACAGTATGAGGAGATGAGATGAGGAAAACTTCCCAGACAAAGGCAATTAAAATCAACAGGAGAGGGGATGTGGAAACCAAGGAGACTGAGTCCAAGCTTAGTGCATTGGGTATTTTCCACAGAGAGATATTTGCTTTTGAAGGAAACCCTTGTAATTTACACACTTGGAGGCTAAGGACTTTGTTCTTACAAATCCAAAGTGAAGATTTGTTTCATAGACATGTAGGGGAAAAAGCAAACAAACATTGGCCTTGAAAATTGCATTGAAGTAAAAAACCCAGGGACCTCTCCCTTTCTTCCAGAAAGATCCACATCCATGGATGCTTTGCTTTGCACTCAAGACCACGGTTGTATTTTGAATTGAGCTCCCTTCCCAGCTTCCTCTTTAAATATGTAAAACTCAGTAAAACTCACATCTAATTGCTTCTTCAGTTGTCCACTCGCACCTTCAAATTATGGGACAAGCGGCCAATTGGGCCTGCAATTGGCTAATTATCGGTGCAATTAGCCAATTGTGGGTATAATTAGGCGCACGTAGAATTAATCATATGTGCAAAGTGGGCGTCCACCCTTTGAAATTGTTGAACTAAACCTGCTCTAGATGCACATCTGGACCAAGCACAAAAGGGATGCAGGGAGAATCCTGGATGAGTCATTCTGCAGAGAATCATTAAAGCAAATCTGCGCCTGGTTAACGAGGCCATGTGATTCAACCCTGAAATCAGATGGCCTTGCTGTCTCTATGAGGAGCTCAACCCAGGCAAGGCAAAGCTGAAGGCATCAAAAACCAAGTGCTCAGGGCTAGGGAGATGACCCAGTGGATAAAACATTCACTCTGCAAGCATGAAGATCTTAGTCTGCATCCCTAGCAACCACATAAAAAGACACACAGGGTTTCACATGCCTACAACCTCAACACTGAGAGAGACAAGCAGACCCTGAGAACTCACTGGCCAGCCAGCATAGTGGAGAAGGTGAACTTCCAGTTCAGTGAGAGACACTGCCTAAAAAGGTAGCAAGGTGGAGGGCCATAAACAGAGGGAGACATTTGAGTCCTGGCCTCAACAAGTATGTGTGCCTCTTCATTCATGCAATACATGTATGTGTACACACACACACACACACACACACACACACACACACACACACATACATACACACACAAACCAGTAGGCACACTTACAGAAAGCAGAAAGACCAGCAATAAAAGAGTTTTCAAAAGCAAGTATCTGGAAGTATCCTGGCTGCTGTTGCATTCCAAGTAAAGGTTTTAAACTCTTCTTTGAATTGATGATATGGTTGATGAACTCTAACAGACTGACCCATCATAGCAACCATTAGTCAGGTACCACATTCATTTCAGCCCAAACACTTGCCACTGTAGGATGTCACTATTTATTTCACTCAAGTATTAACTGATGACTGTAGATTTCATGGGAGAGAAGAGATAAAATGGAACTGTGGAGCCTCCAGACAAACATGGTAATGTGGCTATACTGGGGAGTGGGGGAAGTGTGGTAACTGAGATAAAGTAATTATAATATGTTAAGGTCTTGATTCATCAACTCTTGATTTCCTCTTGTTCCATCTCATTTTTGCTTTATAACTTTAAATGTTCTGGCAGACAGCAGGACACCTTGAAAATGGTTTAAGTGGAAGTGGATATGGCCCTACTAATGAATTCCAGTCTAAATGGTTACCAACTTTGAGTCCTTGGTTAAGCCTTTGATCCAACCTCCTAAAACTAAGTTTCCTCATCTATAAGGACAAACTGGTAGAAATTGATGACACCTGCATTGTGGGAGTACTCCTTACAATTAGTTTTAAAAAGTCCCATTAAGATTTTATAATAAAATGAGATGGAAAGAAAACGGGGAGATTGAAATTCAAAAATTTAAGATATTAATGTGTTAAAAGTTATTTCTTGCTGTAAAGATTCTTTATCTCTAAATTTTGACAACTGAAAAAAATCGAAGTCCAGGACTTTATGCAATGCTTGTTACTCACTTGAAGAAATACCACTGTAGATTCAGAGCAGTCAGTAGACGCCTCGTGATCACAGGACACAGTCCTGAACATTTTAGCTAATTCACTGTAAACCCTAAGCGCTCTTTCTCCTCTTGTCTTCCATTCATGAAGATTCTAGAAAACCACCAGTCATACAAGCAGGTCTGATCACTTGTGGACTCGTCCACCTTGTACTTGCCCCTTGTGTTTAAAAGATAATGACTGACTTGGGACAAAGGCCACATGAAATGAATGGGGATGTATAAAATTTATCAGTGTGGAGGAGAATGGCAAGAGTCTTGGAAGAGGAAACATTTCTTAGATATGGATACCTATCTCCAATTGTTTACCTGTAATTACTTTCTTCCTATGTTCTAGTTGTGTGAGTCCATAGGGGCCACAATCCAAACCACCCAGAGGACTTAAATGCTGGACATATTCTTCTAGTGGGTCCTTTGTGCAACCTTATTGTTGTACACTTCAAATAGAACATACTTGAATTTGATTCAAATATGCTGGCAACAGTTTAAAAAATTTATCCTTCCTGCCACAGTGCTTGACCTACACTTCAGAAGTTGCCTGTCTGGAAAATATGTCCTGTCACTTGGGGGTTAAAGCTAAACATGTTCTGATTCTTCTATGGGGTCTGTCTTGTAGCATGTGCCTGTTGCATATATGTCAGTCATACTCAACTGTGCTGTGTAACAAACAGTTCTCATTTGTTATCTGCATTGTATGTAAGGCTAAAGTTTGCATCTCGGTTCTCAGACCTCCCTCTAATCATCTAGTGGGGCTTGGATCTGCTTTCTGAGTCTTCACTTTCTTTTTTTTTTTTTTTTGGTTTTTCGAGACAAGGTTTCTCTGTGTAGCCCTGGCTGTCCTGGACTCACTTTATAGACCAGGCTGGCCTCGAACTCACAAAGATCCACCTGCCTCTGCCTCCCAAGTGCTGGGATTAAAGGCGTGCGCCACCACCGCCCGGTTGAGTCTTCACTTTCTAAAACACAGGTTAATACATATAGTTTGCTCGAGGCAGTGGAAGAGAGGATTGACAGGCATTCTCATTACCTCTAAAAACTCTCACTTAAATGTAGTAAACATTGCATTATATTTTTTACATTTTTTACATTGACCAAAGCAAATCAGAACATCAACTTCAGTGTCAAAGAGATGAAGTCTAAATTCTCTTCAGAAATGGAGACAATGTGAGTATTTATGAACGAGTAATGGCCGGTGTGCTATCTTGTTACTCAGTTCAGGGCTGAACAACGCTATCTAAGGTTTGCTGGGAATTGTCAACCCTGCAGAGCACAGTCAAGAAACTGAAAGTGTCTCCCAAGAGTCAGGGTGTTTAATCAAAGCTGCTAAGGTTTGATATGGCTTGCCCCAACCCTCAAGAAACACATGTTAACATTTAATCTCCATTATGAGTTATTAATAGATAAGACCAGGTGAGAGGTCTAAAGCTGTGCCTTTATGAATGTCTGGTTTATTCATGTGATTCACAGATTGATGGCTTAATGGGTTGTCTCTAATGGATTATAACAGAATGGGTTTACTCTAAAAGCCAGTTTTCCAACATCTCCTGTTCATTCCCTATCTCTGCCCTTGGATGCCCTGAGCTGCATGAAGAATCTGCCAGCAGGACGGCCATCATCAATCCCTTGTCCTCGAGCCAGAATCATGAGGCAAGCAAGTCTGTTTCTTTATAACTCACCTAGTGCGTTGTATCATGTTATTTACAAAGGAAAATGAACGAAGCCCTGGTCTTTTACTGTGAGCTCAATTCAGAACCAACAAACAGGATGGTCGTCACCTGGTTTTGGGCTTGCTCTGAAGAATAGAAGATGATGTCGCCTATATGAGTATTATATCCTCAGGGAACTGGCCAACCAAGAAAAGAAAGACAATAGATTATTATTCTAAGAGAAACTAGTAAATATGACAATGAAGCATCATGGCATTTGGAAGTTATTTGGTGTAAGAGCATCACAGAGCCATGGTAATTTGCCTAAGTATTAAATATTCTGTACAAAATGAAGAATTAAGAATACTTTGGTACTGGATATGTATATTGCAAAGTTTTTATACCATGTTGAGAGAAATAAAACGAAGACGATAGAAATCAGTTTGCTTTCAGAGAGAGAGAGAGAAATTCTCCCACATTGTGGTCCCACCATAGGCCTGCAGCTGCAGGAAGGTAAACTGAGGCCCAGATAGCAAAGGCAATGACTTGCCCAACAGGGAGTGGATGACACCTTTGCATAGATCCAAGGCCCTGCTCTTCTCTGCCTTGCTGGGGGCTGGCAGCTTCCTCTAAGTAAAGACAGTTGGGAGGTGGAGCCAGGCTTCACATGCAGGCCATGCTGTGAAAGATCTGCAGTGGGCAGACCCAGAGTGTTAGCTGCCTGCTGCCTTTTGAGTATTTATAAATAATACCAGCCATGTGCCGTGACTGCACCCCTTCTGTTTAATGGCATCCAGCACTGAGGGATTTAATTACTCTCTGAGTCACTGGGACATCCATCATGGTTTTCCAACGCCTTCAGGAGTCAACTTTCCTCTTGGAGTAGGGATAGGTGGGAAGCAAACAAGCCTCCTCTTGGAGAACTCCCTCCACTGTGAAGCTGGGCAAAAAGCGTGAGCACTGATGAGTTTAGGAGGACAGAGTCTGTGAATGTCCACAGAGAGCATCAGGGGCCCTGCCTCCTTAGACTATTCCCATTATCAAACAGAGAAAGTGAGTAACTAAACATCACCCTGAACACTGACAGATTCTGATCTCCTTAAGGATCTAACGTGAAGGTTGTTGCTAAATTCTCTTCCCTGGACATTCATCACAACAAAATCATGGCAGATCCCTGTGTTGGTGAGTGTGTGAAGATAGCTCCCTGTTCCGTTGAAGCAGTGACTCTCAACCTCCCTAGTGCTAGGACCCTTTAATACAGTTTCTCAGGTTGTGGTCACTCCAAACCATGCAATTATTTAGTCGCTACTTCATAATTTTGATACTGTTATGTCATAATGTAAATAAATGTCTGTGTTTTCTGACGGTCTTAGGTGACCCCTGTGGAAGGGTTGTTTGACACCAGAGGTTCATGCCACACAGGTTGAGAACTCCTGTGTTAAAGGAATATATTTTTGATGGAATTCTGAGATATTTAGATGTATCATGACACATAGTTTGTGTACAGAATGAGGATATGTGAGTGTTTGTTTTGAGGTGGGGTCCAGGTTGGCCTTAAGTCTCTGTGTAGCTGAGAGTCCTCTTCAACTCCTGATTCTTCTCCTTTTATACTCAGAATACTGGGTCTACAGGAATCTAGATGATAGGTAGCCCCTAGATGTTATGAAGTCAGCATTAAAAAATTTTAGTTTTTTGTTTGTTTGCTTGTTTTTGCAAAGAGAACTAATGTATTTTGGTGCCCTCTTCTTACCTGAATTTCACTCTGAAGCTACTAACTGCAATGTCTGCCATATGTATAAAGCAGTCACATAACAAAGCAGTGATACACTTTTTAGGAAATTACCTGAAGAGCAAATCATCAGAGATTCAATATATATTGTACATGGCTGTCCATTGCCAGATTGTCCCTACGAAACTCTAAACACATCCTACTGCATCACAGTGAATTCACTTAGCTGCTCACCAGGAACTTCTTAAAGACAATGGACACATACACATCTGTATGTGTTCACACAGGCATGCAAATGCCCAACTGTGGATACACACACCCACACCCCATAGAAGACTGCTTCAGTTAGTACCTTACCTTGGGGAGAAGACAGATTATGGGTGAATTTTGGAGGTTGGAGTGGGAGTGTGTGCAAGGTGTGTGCTGTGTTTATTAAATTCTGTCTTACAGATTTTTTTTCTGAGTGTTACATTTATTTATGCATTCATTCACTCATTCACTCCTTCATTCATTCACTCATTCACTCCTTCATTCATTCACTCATTCACTCCTTCATTCATTCACTCATTCACTCCTTCATTCATTCACTCATTTATTTATTCTCAGGTGTGTAGCCCGTGCAAGCATAAGTGCAGGCTGGAAACCAGCATTGTGTGTCTTCTTCACTCACTGTCCACCTTGTTTTTCAAGTCAAGTTCTTTCACTGAACCAGGAGATCTCCATTTTAGACTGGCTGACCAGTGAGCCTAAGGGTGCTGTTTGAGTGCTATTGTGGACACAAGTTGTCACATCTTGTTTTTAATGTAGATTTTGGGGATCTGAACTCGGGTTCTCATGCACCTACAGCAAGCACTTTACACACTGAGGCTTCCCTCCCTTGCCTTAGTCCTCTGGCATATACTCCAGTCCTGCATTCAGCCGTGAATATCACCAAGGCTCCAATGCAACCCTTTGAAGTACTCGTACTGACTTTGCAGCCCCAGTGAACTGCACGGTCTCACCAGAACTGGATGAGTGCCAGGTCTCAATAAACCCAGAGGGTTGCTGTCTTAACATTTACCTTTGATCCGAGGTAAGTCCTTACTATTCCTAGCTGGATTGTTAAGTCTGCCCAGCAATTGCTCTTGTGGTAGAAGATGCTTTCTGTAATGGTGACTTTAGTCTAGAGAAATGAATTGTGTTTTAGTCAACTCCTGACGCTTTGACTTTCTCTCCACAGTCAATGTGCTGTGTGCAGAGGAAGCAGCTTCAAAGATCTCAAGTAGTGCGGCATCTACGTGCCATGACCCACAAAATCCGTGAAGTCCATTTGGAGAATCACTGCATTAAGCAACTAAGACAAGACTACAAATGGATGCTCTACTTAAAAAACTGCTTAAAAGCATTTTTAAAATAATGTGATATATTCTGTCTGTCGTCTATCATCATCTATCTATATATCAATCACCTATCTATCTCTTTATCTGTACATCATCTATTTAATTTCTCCATTTTTCTTTCCTCATCTCACTCTCCCTGTCTGTCTATATATATATATATATATATATATATTTACCCATCTATCTATTATACATAATTTAACATCTATACTTCTATGCAAACATCTGTCATTCTCATGACCAGTGAATGTCAGCTACTGAGTGCCTGTAAGCACTAGGTACTGGGCACAGAGCCCTGGAGATATTTCTTTTCAAGCTGTTGAACAATGGCTTGAGAGTTCACTCACCTGACATAGTCACAAAATGGACTTACTCCTAACCTTTGCACCCAGAACCCACAAGTCCTGGTAGACTAATGGCAGCTTCTCACAATCCTTTTCTATTCTGCTGAGAACTAAGAATCCCTAAGGTGTCTCTAGGACATTGTGCAGTTTCCTATCAGGAACTCCAGTTAAGATGCTCAGTACCATTTCTACCCACTCTGCTCTTTGAGCCTTGGGATGCAAGCCAAGCAGGCTCTCCACTGCCGCATTGCAAATGATGTAAGAGTTTTTTCCTGCACTGTTGCAGAACCCAGGAACAGCCTTGGCCTGTGCCTCACCCAGACCTTGAGGGGCACCTTGGAACACCTATGCATGCTTACCCTAACGCTGAGAACAGAGGCCATCAGGCGGTGCTGCCTCAAATCATTTAGACTCTAGAGTCCTGGGTTACAAGGCATCCGCTGACCTGTGCTGAGGGCCAGCTTCCTCTCTGGCGCCTTATACTCATGACTGTACACAGGGACTTCTATATGTGTCTAGCCCTGGTAGCAGGGACTCCAGAGCGGTGGGGTTAGTCACTTTTTCCTCAGCATACTTACTAGGACACGGAAAGGAGGAATCTCATTTTTCCTGGCATCCCTCATGCCCGTTTAGTTGTCTGTTTGGGATAAGACTGTTTACAAAAGGGTTCATACCCTCTTGTCATCTGTTGGTTTCCTGCTTTTTGTTGTTCTGCTTTTGTTTCCGGTCTGTCATGCTTTGAACAGATTCAGCTAATGCAAGAATGAAAGTGGATCGCTGTCCTCAAGCCTCCTGGGCGACTCCAAGCTGTCCTCTTAAGTACCAGCAGGCAAATGCTTTGAGTCCAAACACCTTGGGAAGCCAAAGAGAAGGAGCTACAGATACGGGTGAGCTCAGCTACAGGGGCCCAACATCAGAGTCTTTGGTGGGGACAGTTCCTTGTTGAGGTTCCAGGGGCGAGTCTGGGCCCAACAATACACTGATAGTTCTCTTCCGGCGGCCTCTCCCTGAGTTAACACTCCGGCACACACAATACCAGCGAAGGTGATTATCTCTGCTAGCATAATTCCTCCCTAACATCTGCTTTCGCCCATAACACTCCACTAATTTTCCCCTCATTTCATTACACATAATTTTCTTTCAACACAATCTACATGTATTAAGTGGTAATAGCTTTCCAGTTAAGAGCAAATCGACACCAAGGGACCCCGGTCCCCCCCACGGTTGCCTGCCGAGCCTGACGCTGGCTATTAGAGATAAATTTGGTACCTCAGGAAGCTGGAGCGAGGTAATCAATCAATTAAGCGGTTAGGACATACATTATCAAACTTCCACAGTGCGGGGGGCAGGGGGGCCACGCTGATCTTCATGCCATGATTTTTTAGGAATTCAAAAAAATGAAGAAATAAGATGGAGAGCTATTACACGGGCAGGCTGTAATTTGCCACTCAAAGTCAGGGGCTGGTGCTGCCGGGCAAGCATGGTACTGTGGAGGAGGGGGAGGGCCTTCAGCCCAGGATGCACACTTTCTGGGCCAGTGCCCTCCACCAGTTACCAGTAGAGTATCCAGGGGCCCATGGGGGCTTCTGCATGGGACGGTCTTGTGCTTTCCGAAGGGAAAAGGGTGTGGAGTGGTGGATCACTCTGTACAGGCATGTGAGGGCAGGGAGCCATCATATCAATGTGGAGTTGAAACTGAGTAAAAGGACAATGACCAGGAAACGCAGAAGGCTATGGGCAGACGTAGGCCGAGCTACAGTTGTCTCTGCCGTCGTCTCCACAGCCATTCCCTCTGGTTCCCAAAGAAGAAGCCCAATGGATATCATTTTGAAAATAAATGCCAGCTATATTCCAGTCCTTGTTTGCTTGGTACTGTTAAGTGTGTCTAGAAAAATAGGTGTATTACTATCATCCATCTGCCATGGAAAGGGTTCCAAAACACCCCCAGAAACACAGAAAGCTGCCTGGAAAGTTTAAGTCACAAACAAAATAGGTTTGTGTTTAATAATATAATTTAGTTGGCTGGTATTTTCCAAAATTCAACTCATCCCATAAATACTGCATGAGTTTGAAATGTGTCTTAGCTGTAACCCACTCAGTTTCAAAGGTAAATTAGCTTGAAAGAGAGAAGCCAAATATATTTTTTTTAAAAACAAATACTGTGGGGATGTGACAAGATAGAAATAAGATACTTATTGAATAAATTAATAAACAAAATATTTTCAACATATATGGCATATGTAAAGTGTAGCATGCATAAGTATGTTTGTAAGATTCGGAGTAAATAAATGCTTTAGAACTGATTAAAATAAAGTATAAGCTATAAGGCCAGTGGGCAGTGGTCACTACACGTCAAACACAGCTACAAGATGCTGTGTATTTTATTTGAAGGGGCATGAAACAAACACAACAAAAAGGAATAAGAACACAGACATTGATATGATATGTGAAAAGAGGAAATCTGTGACATTGAGGAGATAGTAACTTCCTTCCGATGAATTAATAATATTTTACTGAATATTTTAATAATTCAAATTCATTATTTGAAAATTTCATCTGTATACAATATGTTTTGATCATGTCCATCCTCTTCCTCAAGTTCTCCCTAGCCCTCAACACGTTCTCTTATCACTTCATATTCATGTTCTCTCTCTCTCTCACCCTCTCTCGCTCTTGCTCTCTCTCTCTCATACACTGCTTATTCCAACAAGTGCTGCCCATGTGTTCATGAGTGGGGGACCACCCACTGGAGCATGGGTACCCCACCAGTGACCAAAGCCCCAGAGAAGAGCCCTTCTCCCTCTTACAGCAAGCACCAACTGCCAATAGCTAGGAGTGGGGCCTCGGGAGCCCCTCCCAAATCCACGAACAAGCTTTGGCCTTCTCAGTCTTGTGCAGGTAACCACAGTCTCTGAGCTCATGAGTGCATCAGCCCGCATCCAGTCTAGGACACAGCGTTTCACGTTCCCCATATGCGATCATTCCTCCCCACCTTCCTGGTGCCAGGTGCTTCAAACAGTGAGATAGAGCAATGGGCAGAATAGATCAGTTTCCGCTCCCAAAGAAACACACTGACAGCACACAAGGACTTGAATAAAGGACACTGAGACTTAACTAAAGGAAGGGAGGGACTGCCACGGACTCCAAAAGATTCCAGGGCACCATCTCAGTTCAACCCACCCACTCTCTCAGATGTCAAAGCTGAGCGGAAAAGGAGGACGTTCACAAATGGTCATTGTGTTGTGGAATTAGTCTTTGTCAAGTGTGGCAAAGAATGAGAGGTGAAACTGACACTGGACAAACAGCCCAGATGGTGTGAAGCCATGTATAGAAATGAGCAAAAGTAAGCACGTGTTTGCAACTTGAAATACAAAGGCAGCAGGAACTGCTGGGTACTAGCAGCTATGCGCTTATTTTCTACATCCTCTGCCTTTGGTTTTCTTTCTTTCTTTCTTTCTTTCTTTCTTTCTTTCTTTCTTTCTTT
>CAJQZJ010001511.1:13120682-13152779 GCA_907164525.1 Lophiomys imhausi
TTCTTTCTTTCTTTCTTTCTTTCTTTCTTTCTTTCTTTCTTTCTTTCAATGTAAAGCTTCCAACAAGGGAGCCACTTCTCCCCAAAGCAGCTACCTGCTGAGTTACTGATTCCACTGGTTGGAATAGATGGCTTAGACACTAAGTGTTTCTCAACCTTCTGAATGCTGCGACCCTGTAATACAGTCCCTCACGTTGTGATGACATCCCCCCTCAACCACGCCACCTCCCCAACCATCAAATTACTTCACTGCTAGTTCATAACTGCAATTTTGCTACTGTTATGAATCAAAATGCAAATATCTGATATGAAGGATCTCTAATAAGTGACCCCTGTAACAGGGTCATTTGGGGGTCATGACCCACAGTTTGAGAACTACTAGGTTAGAGGGTAACGTGCTTGGCATGAAAAGCATGAAGATCTGTGTTCAAGTACCCAGAAGCCACACAGAAGCCTGGGGTGCTAGCACGTACTTGCAATCCCAATGTTGAGGGATGGCCCGAAAGACAGATCCCAGGGACTCATCAGCCAGCCAGGTCAGCTTAAATGGGAGTCTCTGGGATTGAAGGGACCTCATCTTAAAAACATGGTGAACAGAGATACAGGAGGACACTGGATGTCAACCTGTTCTCCACAAGTACAGAGATGAGTAAGTGCCCCCGCACACAAGTGTGCATACAAGCTACACACCCACGCTCGGGGACACACACACACACACACACACACACACACACACACACACTTCTTAAAAATCAATTGATGCTGGGCATGGTGGAACATACCGCTAATCCCAGCACTAGGGAGACAGAAGCAGGCAGATCTCTGAGTTCAAGGCCAGCCTGGTCTACAAAGTAAGCCCAGGACAAACAGAGCTGTTACACAGAGAGACACCATCTCAACTCCCTTCACTCACCCCCTGCAAAAAAAAACCAAAAAAATTGATGTACAGGTTGTAGCAACCTTAAGATTTGGCCTCTTAAGTCAGTAAAAAAAAAAAAAAAATGAGGATTGGGTCATTTTTCTGAACTGTGTTTGTATACTACAAAGAATGAAGTGCTCTAAAGCAAGTAGCCTTAGACCTATACCTAACCCTTTATTTCTGCAGAAGAAACACATGAACACCAAGGGACAGAAAAGGGCCATCCAACCCAAGTGACAATATTCACCAACCTCTGGAAGAGTCCAGTTTAATCTCACCCTGCCTGCTTAGCCGAGGAAAAAAGGAGAAAACAGCACCAAAAATGGCCAGTGACCATGTGTCATGATCTATACCAAAGCAAAGTTCAATTGACTATCATCATGAAGTTCCCATGCTGCTCCTCCCTCTGGCCCATGCCAACGGAGTCTGGGAGTAGACACAATGGGAGATTTTATTTATGAAGCAGAAAGAAATTCATGCATATTTTGAGCCCAAATTGTTCAAGGCCATTTTGATCAAAACATGCTTCTGGAAGCTCATTTATATGTTTGGGTAGCAGACAGCGAGTGGCTAGGGGAACTGTCCTCATTGCTAACAACAGTATTAGGAGAATGATGGAGGAGTGTAACCAAGATCTGACTGTAGGTACCCTGTGATATGACTGTAGGTACCCTGTGCTCATCAGTCATGCTTTCAGTGTTTATACATCTGCCACAACATGGAACTGGAAATCGTGAGTCTAGTCTAAGGGAAGCATTCTGAGAGTTTGATGAACACGGGGCTGGGTTCCAGACATAGCTAGGAAGTAGACCAAACCTGGAGCCCTTTGGTACCAGCTGCTTGAACTCCTCCTGCCCCCTCCTTCCTCTCTTCTCCTCTCCTTTCACCTTCCCTTCTCTTTCCTATTTTTGATTCTCTTCTTCCCTCTCCTCTCCTGTCCTCAATCTCTCCTATCCCCTCTCTTTCTTCTTTTCCACTTCCCCCCTCTTTCCCTTTCCTGTTCTCCCTTTGCCTCTTCTTCCCCCCTCCTTCTCACTGCTCTCCCTTCCCCTGTTTTCTTTCCTTCTCCTTCTCCCAATCCCCTCTTCCTGATGCTGAGGGTGGAACCCAAGGCCCCCTGTGTTCTACCCAAGCATTCCACCACTGAGCTGTATCCCTGGTCCCTACTGTTCTTTCTCAAGGGACAGGAGGAGGAAAGGCTTTCTGTCCTTGGATTTTTAACTCAACTTGGAAATGTAATAAAAAATACAAATCAATAATTTATTACAGTGTTTTTAAAAAATAAGTAAATCTAATGGAACCTATTGTTTCTAAATCCCACAATCCAGTTGCCTGTCTCCTAAACCTTTCATCTAGTTTAGCTTTTGAACCAAAAGCTCCCTACTCATCCAGACTCTCAAGCCAAGAAGCTTTTTAATTTTTTAAGAAAGTAGCGTGGGCAGGAGAATATGAGAACACTCAGTCAACAGTAAGTACTTTATGATAAACAGAAGTGTTTACTTAATCATTTGTCTTAAGACAAAAGTAGAAACATTAGGTTGAACAGAGACATGACAAGACAGTCTTCTGGAGGTTTATTCTGTGACCGTAAGACTAGGCAGGATAAGACATGACTGGCAAACTGGCCTGATGTGCAATTCCAGATATAGCTGTCCTACCGCTCCTGTGACTCCTTTCTTTTCTTTCCTTAACTACCAAACCCCCAGCACTTTGTTGATCTGGGAAACAGGGTCACCTGAAAAAAGTGACTGAAAGGCCCTGCCTCACCCTGCCAGTCTTGACACACAACCCCTGCTCCCAGAAAGGAAGGGTGGTTACTTCCTGGTGCTTAGAGTCTCTTCGTGCCTAAGGAGGAGGAGGCCCACATTACTGGGACAGTCTTAGTTTTGCTGATCAGTCTTTCTTGCCTTTTTTTCCCCTCCCCTTACTCTACTTCCCTCCCCATTGCGAGATGGCTGGCATAGAACTTCACAGATCCACATTTCACATTCCCGTAGGGCTGGGACAACAGCTCTTGACTTGCAGTCCCCCGGAAATACTTAGTTCCACTATTTGCTTTCTGTCCCTAGTAGGGATATCTTTCCCTTAAACTAAGTTTTTCTAAAGAGCAAACCAATTCATGTGCGCATTGCCCCAGGCATGGAGGTGCATTTTATAATTGCCTTGCATACTGTTGCTTTTGTTTGAAAATTTTCCTGCCCTTTCCCCTAGGTGTGGTAGTGGTGCATGCATATAATCTCTGAAATCTGGAGGCAGAGGCAGGAGGATCTCTGTGAGTTTGAGGCCTTCCTGGTCTGCATAAGAAGTCCCAGGACAGCCAGAACTCCTGTAGTGATACCCTGTCACTAGAGAGGGGGCAGGGTTTTGCCGCCTGGAGACTAGCCACTGGATTTGGATTTAGCTTCCTAAAATGTTAGTGTATAAGGAATTAGTGATTTGGATAGTTAGAGTACCTGATTTCCTAATCTGGAGAAACTGAGGCCAGCAAAAAGGAAGGATGGCTTCAAGGTTAGACCAGGCTCAGGATACCATTCAGCAGTTTTGGAATTTGAGTCAGGATGTATCAGGACCTTGCTGCACTTCTGTGACGCTGATGGCTCCAGGGTTCCTGTGACATTCATTTTGTTTTTTGATACAAACATCTCCATAGTCTTCATAGCACAATCACACACACAATAGGTAGCTCTCAGGGAAAATGGCATCCTGTGAATTCATACAGACAACTTAAAAGTGATTACTTCCCAGCATTTTTAAAGGTGGTTCTGCTTACTATCTGTTTCAAATGTTTGCATATGCTGTCTTTGGTTTTTGAGCTAAGGATATATATCACATGTTGGCCTGATGTATGTGTGTATTTGCTCACACCAGTATGGGTGTACACAGGCACACATGTAGGGTTGCGCATGGAGGCCCAAATCTTCCTCATTTTCTTTCTACCTTATATATTGAGGCTGGGTCTCTCTTTGAACCCAGAGCTCTCCATTTTGTGTAGTCTAGCTAGCTTGCTTGCTCAAGGGATTACCCATGAATATCTGCCCCATAGCCAATTAACTGGGACATAAGGGGGTTCATAGAGACTGAACCAAAAACCAGAGAACATGCATGGACTGATCCTAGGAACACTGCAAATATGAAGCAGATGGGCTGCTTGGTACTCAACTGGACCCCTTAACAATTGGAACAGGGACTATCTCTGACTTGGACAAAGTTGCCTCCCTGTAGATTCTATTTTCCTAGCAGAACTGCCTTGTCTTGCTTGCCTCAGTGGAAGGAGAGGCAATTAGATATCCCAGAGTGGGTTGGTACTGGGTAGCTGGGGGGTGTATGGAGGAAATGGGTGGAAGAGTGGGACTAGGAGGAGGGAGGGGGATGGCAAATTGCGATTGGAATGTAAAATAAACAAATTAACTAAAATGTTAAAAAGGAAGGAGAAAGTGGTGGGTGGATGGATAGATAGGTGGATTGATAATACAGATGACAGATACACATGTATGCATTTATACGCATGTCATTTAATGGCTAGTTATTTTGTAGTTTGTACAGATTCCCTAACTTCTGCATGCTCTGATGTGCATCTCAATGCACCAAGGCAGGACCTGACCTCCCCTCACTGGCTTCAGAGCCTGGTGCATGCAGTAGCACCTGGAACCAAGGAGATGCTAAAAAATGGCTTGGAAATAAAAACATGTGCTCCCGGCCCCCATTGCCTGCCTCAGGAGCTTGAAGCTCCAGAACCATGGTCCATGTGTCAGAGTTACACCAACTGGCAGCTCCTCCATCACTCCTCATGTTCCTTCTTTATTTCTGTTTGTTCCAAACAGGATCTCCCTACACAGTCCAGGCTGGCCTGCAACTCTCGGCAATCCTCCTCCCTGAATCTGCCCAATAAGATGATGACAGTGTGTACCACCAGGCCTGAGTCCCCAGCCCTTACCCAGAATCCAGGTCTTAATATACAGACATTCCCTCATCTGCCCTTCATTTGGGTGCAATCATAGCGGGACCCAGTTTGGGGTGTCAGGAGACCCCGTTCTGTTTCCTGAAATGCCTCAGGCAACGTTCCAGAACAGGGCCACCAGCTTCCTCCTCCCTTTTCCCTTTTCCTCCCTTCCTCCTCTCTCCTTCCTCCGCTCCCTTTACCCCCTTCTCTCTCTCTGGCCTGTCTCTTGGCTTGGCAGAAGCCCACCTTGCGCCCCGCCCTCTCCATGGTTCAGGCGCACACCTCTCTCCTCCAATAAACTGTTTGCTTTCCATCTGGTGAGTGTTTGCTCCGAAGACATTTCCCTGTCAATCTCTCTCGCCACATTAAAAATCTGTCATTACGATTGCGTCGCCGCCTGGCTCCTGAGATTTCTGACTGCTTTATTGCTCTCCTCGTTTTTCTCTTGCCTGCTGCAGCCGAGAAGCAGAAATAAAGGTTTGTTGTTGAGACATGGCCGGGAGGGAAGTAGGAGGTGCACATCTGTCAAAGCATTACCTTTCTTCAACCAGGGATTAAGGTGTTTTACTGCGCTGGCTGCCGAGCAGTCACACTGAATAAATTTTCTCAGTAGAACATAAAAATGAACTCATACATTTTGAACCAAGTTTCCTTCTTTGGAGCCAGCCCGAGTCGTTATGCAGCAGAGCCTGCACAGGGTCCCTCTGCAGCCCAGAAGTTTCTTGAGACCCACCTCCCACCACAGCTGCATTGTTTAAATGCCAATGGTGGGGAGAGCAGCATCTGGATTGGTGGGTAGCTGGGGAACATTTCCTGTGAGAGAACGGAAGAATCCCGACCCTGGTGCCCGTAGACACTTCCCATTGCTAACTGCTTAGGAATGAATATAGCCCAGTCCCTTCCAAGTGTTATTCACCTGCTTTCCTTGCTGTCCTACAAGCTTGCGTGGAGGAGTGGCTTCTTGGGCTCTCCAGAGGCGTGGTCCCAGCCACATTTGAGGCTCTTGCTTTGCCTTCTGACCTTCGCACACTGGCTAGTACCGGAGATTCTCAAAGCCCACCTCTGTTGACCCTCTTCGCTCTCATATAGAGGAAGAGACTCAGGCACAAAGAAGGGCGCAGGGAGGACCTTGTCTAAGTTCTGCCTACCAGTGAGCACAGACCAAGGCTGGATGCCAGGGCTCTGTGTCCTCAAACATCATTCAATTCTGCATAAGGAACAGGAAGGAAATGAAAAGGCTGTGTATAGATTTGGGGTCTGACTTGTGTCCAGCTCCATGTTTTATGCACTCACACATGCATGAATGTTCTATGTTAATCCGATACATGAAATCTCCCTTTACCTTCCTTGCAAGAAGTGCTGGAGACTTCACAAAGAACTTGTCCTCAGCCATAATACTCACTCAGTTCTTCTATAAAACATTTGCAAGTCAGTCTCAGCAATTACAGTCGTTTCTGCCTGTCACTGAGCACTGGGCACACACTGTGAGCTCTGATATAGTTCAGAGGCCCTGCAAGGGAGACCCACTATGTACCAGGAATTCTTTCATATTGCTTAGCGCAAGTGCAACTTGTTCTCCAGAGAGCAGAATGAGGTTGAGTATTCAGGGAAGACCTAGTGGTGGTTTGAGGAGGGTTGGGGCAAGGCTGTAAAATTCTAGAATCCAGGGGTGGAATTTGGTGTTGATTTCCAAGAGGGACAAGAGACCTACCAACTCTTACAGACCATGGCTCCCTGAGCCCAAAAGAGTTTCACCTGGATATACCAGTTACAATCCCACACCACCATGCTTGCAGCCTGTAGACAGAAATCCACCACATAGGCCAGGCTGGGCTTTTACAGAACAGCCTGAGCCCTTGCTAGCAGGTGAATCCTAAGTCATAATTCCTGCATCTTCCAGACACTGATAGATAGATAGATAGATAGATAGATAGATAGATAGATAGATAGATAGATAGATAGAATTTTTTTTTAGAAATAAAATCTTTCTGTTTTGTCCAGGGACTTTTGGATTACCTAACATATATTTGGTTCATTCCAGAAGCTATCAGAGGAGTTTTTCCCATTCTCCCTTCTGTTGCTATGATGAGACACCATGACCAGAAGCAGCTTACAGAAGCGAGATTTATTTGAGCTTATGGTTCTATAGGGACGAGAGTCCATCATAGTAGGGAGACAGAGCAGCAATCAGCAGGCATGGTGGCAAAATCAAAAAGCTAAGAGTTCACATCTTCAGCTGCAAACAAGAAACAGAGATCAAACTGGGAGAAGCCTGAGGCAGGAAGTTCTCAAAACCTACCGCATTTATGTATTTCCTCCAGAACTGATGCTTTCCCTAACCTCTTGAAACAGTACCACCAGCTGGGACCACATGATCAAATGTGTGAGTCTATGAAGGATATTGTCACTCAAACCACCACACCTACTTTCATATTACTGTTGACAAAATTCCCTCTCAGGCCATCCCTTAGTTCTGAAGATGACTGATTGCTAATGAAGACAGTCTAGGGCAGGAGTTTTCAACCTGTGGGTCATGACCCCTTTTGGGGGGGATAGAATGACGCTTTCACAGGAGTTGCCTAAGACCATCT
Source organism: Lophiomys imhausi (assembly GCA_907164525.1). Taxonomy (NCBI): domain Eukaryota; kingdom Metazoa; phylum Chordata; class Mammalia; order Rodentia; family Muridae; genus Lophiomys; species Lophiomys imhausi. The sequence goes on from CAJQZJ010001511.1 coordinate 13,128,132, forward strand.
GAAAACACAGATATTTACATTATGATTCATAACAGTAGCAAAAGTATGGTTATGAAGATGCAATGAAAATAATGTTATGGTTGTGGTCACCACAACTTGAGGAAGTGTATTAAAGGGTCACAGCATTGGGAAGGTTGAGAACCTCTGGTATAGGGACTGGGAGAGGGACCAGCTTAGGATGAAAAACAAAGTCAAAGAGTCTCACATAAACCAACCAGAGATATATAGATTCTGTGAAATGTCAGCAAATACAAACCCCCGGGAAGAGGTCCAGAAGACAGGGATGGGAAGTTACAGAAGAAGGACTGAACAAAGGCAATGGATGATTAAATGGAACTGCCCTGAGCAGGAATGGGGAGCTCATTTCCTGCTTTAGCCAGCAAGGAGGAGGGATACTTTGCCACTAAGCATTCTGTTTAAGGAAGAGGATGCAGAACCTTCTTTAGTGCCTGCATTCTTCTTTTCTAGTTTCAATGACAAAATGCAAATTAAGGAGGGAATATTTTGTTTGCTTGCTTGCTTGCTTGTTTGTCTGTTTCCTTGCTTGCTTGTTTGTCTGTTTCCTTGCTTGCTTGCTTGGTTATTTTGGCTCATGGTAGCAGGACACAGTCCATCGCGAAGAGGAAAAGCACAGCTGTAGGAGGAAGGGTAAGGCAGCTGGTCACATTGTACCCACAGTCAGGGAGCAGAGAGAGAGAAACTTTAGTATGGGTAACTTTCTTCTTTGTATTCAGTCTGAGACCCGACCATGGCATGCATGCCAGGAGCTCCTGCCATCTCAGTCATCTCCATCTAGAAACTTCCTCACAGAAACACCCAGAAATTCATTCTTAGGTGATTCTAGATCCTAGTAACTTACAATCTGGGTTAATCATCAGAAACGCCCTTTTCCAGCTAGATGAGAGACTTGATGTGGTTTAGTGAAAGCAGGGAATTATCATCTTAAAAAGTACCACACACACAGGTAACATTACATGATCAAACAGATTATACCTAGGAACATATATGTATATGTATTTACATATATGCATATAATAACAATCTGTTTTTTAAAAAGCCCTGACTTTGAAGGAGAGCAGGGAGGGATATATGGGAGGGTTTAGGGAGAAGAAAAGAAGGAAAGAAATGTAACTAAATTATAATCTCAAAATAAGAAATATAAATACAAAGTATTTAAGGTTCATAAAATGAAACAAAGGAGAAAACATGATTCAAAAATATGGGAAAAAATGTTTTCCTTCAGTCTAATGATGAAGACTTCATTTCTAAGCCAAGAATAAAACAGGATATCTGAAAGGGAAGTGCTTGATGGATTCAAAGACACAAAGGTTTTAAATGTTGCAGCAATAATCACAAAGCAAGAGAGACTACACGCAATACACAGGGAAGACAAATCTTGCTGACCTCTCAAGTGGAGGCAAGTTCATGGCAAAAGACCCTTTTGAATAATAAAAAAAAAGTTGACAAAGTAGTTGGTTAGGAAGGTGATAAATTAGTAATTTTTTAATCAACACAACAAGGTTCTAATTCTCACCAATAGTTACGGAAACTCATATCACTTGATAATGAAAGAAGAATCCACCTATCAGAATTGGTAATGACAAAGATTTAAAAGATTATAAAGGCTCTTAGGATAGATCTCACTGTATTATGTCTTAAATGTATCTAACTTTAAGAGCAATCCTGAAATTTATTATAAAACTAAAAAGAGTAGAGAACTTTGAAATTTACAGAAAATTTTATATATACACATAAAACACACAAATGTCTCTTATAGAAGGGCTGGTTTATAATGGGTAAGTTATGATAAAAGCCAAAATGTCCACATAAGGAGGAGTCCTATGAAAACCCACCAATGTCAAGACCACAACGCCAAAGCCAGATGCAGTAGCCTGCACTTGTAACCTCAGCCCTGATGAGGGGTAGACAGGTAGGTCCCAAGGCCACTGACCAGCGGCCCAAGCCAAAATGTTGATCTCCAAATTCAAGGAGACCTTATCTCAAAAAGAAGATGAAGGATGGTAGAGGAAAACACCCAGTCACTCAATGTGACCTCTGACCTCTGCATGAATATACAAGGGAGAGTGTATATTCTCACACATACAGATGAACACACTCACACAGTCACACACATACACACACTTGAGAGAGAGGAGGGGAGGGAGACAGTACAAAAAAGGTCACTCTAGATGAACAGACACCTAACAGGCAAAAAAAAAATGTTAATTAAATGAAAATGACATAGACAAAGAGGGACAAATGCACACCCACTTGTGATGGGAGACTGTTCCTAAAGGAATGAATAAAAAACACGGTATATGCTCAGTGCAGATTCAAAGAGAATTTCCCAAGAACTCATCTTATTGGTATGAGGTCTTCATAAGATGTCATTACTGTTTGCAATACACCTCGGATCATTTGATTTTAAGTTCTCTGCTACACTTGAAAGCCCTCCTACAGTGCCCACAAGGCACAGTCACCATCAGAGTGAGCAGGCCCAGGCAAGGGTTTGTGAGATGGGGTAGTTCTAGCCCAAGCCTGTAACATAAGTCAGAATTTACATTCCTAAAAGGAGCCAGCCTGGACTAAAACATTTCTGGTTATGGCCTCCTCTTTCTGCCAGTCAGGCATTGAACAACCACCCTGAGCTTCTTTCAGCTGCCTACTTAATGAGTGGTCCAGTTGAGAGGACTGTTGTGAATGACTTTGGTGGTCTCAGAGTTACTTGCCTTCCAGAATCCCAGTTTTGGCCTTTGCCTGGGTTGCCATAATGTTTGAGTATCATTCATTACCATCCAGCCACTCTCCATGGCTTGGACCATTTCCTGGTAGTCCTGTATCCAATTCTTCCTATCAATGAGAGCAAGTCACTTTGCAAGTCAAGTGTGATTGATTGGTTGCAAAGTCCCACGCAATTCAGTTCATTTTCTATGAGAGGAAGAAAAAGAAGGAATGAGAAGCCACAAGTCCTTGACAACCTAGATGTCCCTAACTGCTGTGGCAGATCAATATTTTCATCAGGTTACACTGAACAGCATCCTAAGTCAACTCTACCTAGGAACCATCTTTATGGCCACTCTACAGGTGCCAAACACTGAGACCCAGCAGGCAGGTGGTGGATGGATAGGATGTGGGTTTGTATGATGGTGGAGCTTGATTGTCATCCTGACAGAACTTAGACTCACCACAGAAGCAACTCTCCAGACATATCTAGGAGGCTTTTTTTTTAGCTTAGGTTCATTGAGAAGAGAAAGTACAATCTAAATGTTGATGGGGCCACTGCATAGTCTGGGGTCTTAGAATGATAAGGAGACAGCAAGTTGAGTGCCAGCATTCATTTCTCTTGTCTTCCTCACTGCAGATTCAATGCGACCAGCCACCTCATGTTCTTTCCTACATGACTCTCCACTCTCTTCCTCAAGTTGCTTTTTGTTTGGTATTTTGGCACAGCCATGAGGCAAGTAGCCACTATATGACCTAAAATCCTTCCACTAGCATCTATTCTCAGCCAACCTGGACAGTTAAGTGAACACGTGGGGTTTCTGGGGCCCCTGCCTAGGTTGAGGCTCAGTTCTCCCACTGCTATGGAGCTAAGGACCATGGATGATTACATGACCCCTTTTCTGCTTTACAGATGCAGAAAATCCAATATGCTATCAACCCTGTTGGGAGACCAAAGGCAATGCCCCTTTGAAGCAGCCAGCCTCTGGTCTGGTACGTAGAGCATGCTGGATGAAACTTAACTAGCATCCTTCCGGTAACCATTACCTCCTCTTTTGGGCTTCACTCCCTAACAGAAAATCTTATGCATACACAGAGACACAGACCCACAACTAAGTTCTTCTATTCCCACAAAAGTTTTAAAACTTTATCTTGTGTGATATTTCTTTCCTCATGAACATTTCACAAAACACTTTAGAGTCCAAAATAATTGCAATGTGAGGACACTCATTTACAATCCCCAGGAGGGCATGGAATGTGATTTATAGATGCACTCTTTTCAGCCTAATAATATCATGTTTACATTTTGGCCTCAGTGGTCTTCATCACCTTGCCAAATTCTGGAGTCTTATTGTTCATCAAAGAAACCAAACCATGATTATAGATTATCCTCAGACCATCAGATTAATTATTTAGAAGGGTGGGACTCATTGGATGGAGTACTATGGATTCACTCATGCCTGTTTCTGAAGGCTACCTTCCTCCTGGACTTCCCCTGGGTAAACTCAGTCTGCCCACAGCACTCTGCAGCAATCCCTGGCAGTTCCAGAGACTAGCATTGTCTTTCTAAAAAAAAAAAAAAAATTCTAACACATTCTGATTTCTAGGAGTTGAGGTAATTCAACAAGTCTCTGACTCTTTTGTAGAAAATAAGTTGCTCCCCCCACCCTGAGTTTCCATAGTAAACATTGACCAAGAACGGTGGCAATGACAGGGTTATGTGCTGGCACTTAAGAGAAGGCAGGGGGCACTCCTTATCCAGAGAAGGCAGGGCTCAGGGCCTCAACAGTTGGGTGAGGGTAGGCTTGACATGGTTACTTTGGTTCTGATGCTTTGCATCATAGCAAGCCTGCAGAGGAAGAGCTACCTGAGGCTTACATTTATTGATCTTAAATGAAAAGTTCAGCCATGACTAACACACCCAGTCCCACAGAAAGGGCCTTGACTGATATAGTCCCCTCCCTTCCACTCTCTTCCTTACAGACCTCCTGCTCTACATGAAAGGCCGCCATGGTATTCCTACATGTTTCTCCCTTCTTCATCGTGACCTTGGCATTTCTAGACAGGAACATTTAGCTGCTAAAGTGTAAAAACCAAGAATCGGGCTGGCCACACATGGGCCAGATTCGATGCACCGTGTGGTTTGCCCTGCTTCTCCAAAGTGGAGATAGGTCCTTTATTTTTTTTTTTTCAGTACCAAGTCCTTATTATGGATTTCCTTAGCCAGTCTCTCCAAAGAGCTGATTTCAGGGTGATTCGTGTTTAAAATTCAAGCCCAGAACAATGTCACTGTGATTATGTCCCTGTGGCCTCAGGATCTGTCATCAGGAGAAGGTCCCCAAGAAATGTCCTTACCAATAGTTGTCACAGGCAACTGGCATGGGTTGTGTTGTGAAGCCTTTACAGCTCCCAGTCCCACTTGCTTCCTGCTCAGAGGTAGCCTTGGTGTCTCCTGACTCCTGGTGGGAGCAGATGTGCAGGTGGCTGCCCTGAGCTTTGTCCCAAGTCACTTGAGTGGGTGTTTAGCCAGTTGACACAATGACTTGTGGCTAACTCCACTGAAGCACCTGCCAAAATGGGTCACTTTGTGAGATCACAAGCATGACCGTGACAAGAGCTCAGAGGCAAAGAGGGTCACTAACTGAAAACAATTAAATGGGGAAGGACCTAGGAGTTTTTGGCGACACATTTTCCTGTAGTTTCTTTGTACTGTTTAGTTTGGTTTGGTTTAGTTTAGTTTTGTTTTGTTTTGTTTAGCTCCCACCTTTTCTGGAATACCTTTTTAAAGAAACAAAACTACAAAAGAATGAAAGCAAATGGTCGTTAGAAGACAGAAGAGAGAACATTGTTGGAGAAGAATGTTCTGGAAGAGATGAATCAGGTTCTCGGAAGGTGTTACTGGCTAGTCAGTGGGTGAAATAACTACCGCACTCCAAGGAAAGCTCAGATGTGAGAGCTAAGTATGGAGACCACTAAACAGTTTTAGGAAGCTGTGAGGGTCGACTTTTAAAGTGTTAGCAACAGACATATAAAGCAAAGGAGAATGTTGAACTGTCATAGATAAATGTTCAATAAATGTCAATGGCTCCACACTGTACTTACCACATAAAACAGAGGTAACAAAGACGTCCAGAGTGCAACCAAAGATGCTAGAATACAACCAGACACACCAGTGTTCAATCTGCACACTAGAGCTCAGAGACACCAGAGCACAACCAGAGACATTAGGGTAGAATCAAAGACAGTGAAGTTTAGTCAGGGGCACCAGGGTTAATTCATACCCCAGAATACAATCAGAATTCTAGGATACAACCGGACACAGCAGAGCAGAGTCGAAGGTACCACAGTTCAGTCAGAGAAATTAAAATTCAGTCAGAGGCTCCAGAACTCAACCAGAGATGGCAGAGAGACATCAGATTTCAAAAATGGCCACAGTCTTGTCACAGACGCCAGACTTCTTTGCTGAAGAAAGGAGAGTTCAGTCAGAGACACTAGAATGCAGTCAGAGAAATGAAGACTCAATAAGACACCAGAGTCCACAAGGAGAAATGAAAGTTTAGTCAGGGACTCCAGCATTTAGTTAGAGACACCCAGAGTTCAGTCACAGATGCCCAGCACTCAGTCCTGGGTGCAGAGAGTTCAGAGAGACTTAGAGTTCAGTGAGAGACCCAGAGGTCCATCAATGGTGTCAAGATGAGTCTAGGAAGCACAAGAAATGTTCCATTTACGCTTCTAGCTTCAAAATCCAGATTATGGGAAAAACACTTGAAGTCCTCTTTCATAGCCCAGAAAAAAATAATTGTGAACTTAAAATCAGAAAGTTATGTTAAGTTTTTCAAAGTGGACCTCAAAAGTCCATTGGTACAACTGCCCATAAGGTGGGTGGATCCAGTACACATGAACAGTCCTCTCCTGAGCAGGAGAAGACACTTGTTTTAAAGTCAGACTGTCCTGGTCAAAGCATGTCATGTCTATTGTAACGTACATTACATCAGTAAACTTTGATGGGCTCTTTGAGCTCACTGAGAAGCTGGCTTTGAAATTGAGGCTGCCCATTCCTCCCTTTTAGACCCTAACACATTTGTCTCAAAGTGTCTTTCGAGGCTCCTTTACAGGGGACAGGGCTGGTCCCCTAAATATGTGACATGGTAGAGAGGATAGCAAATGGATGTTTAAAATATCATATCCTAAACAACAGACATCTCCAGCAGACATTGCTGTTGTTTATGCCGCGATATAAAAATGGAGAGAGGAACTGGAAGATCGTCCTTGGAGAGAAAGCTCAGTCTCGAACCCACAGTGGCTGCCTCACCTTTCCCAGTTGTTACTGTGTGCTCTGAACACCTGATTTGACCACATTTTGCTGTGTATCTGCTGCTTCTCTATCTGCTACTACTTATGTGTTCTTTTACTTTTGCTAGCTGTGTGCTTAACAAGCTTACTCATTCAAAACCGAAAGCAGAGCTAGGTTAGATTATCCTCCAGCCCAAGAGAGCCTGTGAACCCAAGAAAATTAAAAACTGTGAAAGAATTATTTCCCTTTAAGGCCCGTCACAAAGATGACTGTTGATGATACATAAAGGTTCTTGAAGAGGCGTTGGTACAAATTAGGTCCTGAACAACTGTTAATCCATTCTTCATCAAAGGTCATACAGTCAGACCTTTGGCATTTGTTCAGTTATCCATTGGATTCCAGAATATATATGCTGTGGAGACATTAAAGAAAGGGGGGAAAGGAGAGAGGGCGAGAAGAAAGGAGGGATGAAACTTAATAAATAGATAAATATTTAGGCTCTAAATTCCTATAATTTTTTATTCAAATTTTCTAGTTTCCTCGGAATCCTCCCCCTTTCTAAATCGAATTGATGACAAACTATTATGTTCAAAACTTCTTCTGAACAAATCCAACTGAAATTGCTTTTCTTGTTTCTATCAGCCTATCTAATCAACAGTCGGCTAGCTAACTGATGCATCTACTGGCTTATAAAAATGATATGGACTCATATCCCCCAAAGAGACCTAATAACAACAGGGGCACAACAATTCCACTCAGAAGTAACCCCAGACTTTATAGCTTGAACCAGACATGACAGGTGTGGGCAGACACTCTGAGACACTTGACCCTCCCATGGTCAGGTGTCTTCAGCTCCTCCAACTATAGAACAAGAGGTGACAACTTGGCCTGAGACACCCGAGTGCATTGTGGTCTGTCTTGACCTCCAGTCTCCCCACTGGAACTGGGTAAGCTGGTGAGGCCAACCATCCCTGGCCAAGGACTGTCTTCAACCACCAAGAGATCTGAGGCTGGTCTAGCCCTACTTAATCCTTCCTTTCCACATAGAACACAAAATGGCTTCTTCTATCTAGCCTTACCTACTAACTTCTAAACACTAACCCCAAACACGGTCCTGTGTGCTGGAGGGCTGGAGAGATAGACTATGGAGAACTTGTCTTCCCCTGACTGTCAGTGTCTCTGTTTATATGGTAAAGAGTTCATGGGAAAGGCTGACCCCAATGGCTTTGTCTGTTTGTTTTTGTGTGTTTATTTATTTTTTAATCACAAACCATCCAAAATCAGAAGCCCTATTACTACAAATTCTATTCATTGGTCTCAACATGTGACTGCCTAGGCTCATGGAGTAGAGGTTTGGGGAGGAACAAAAACCAACTTCTGCACACCCAAGTGGGAGGGAGAACAGTATACAGGTGTTCAGTCACTCTGGTAGAACTCCATGGGTGGGGGTGACTTTAAGAAATAGAATGTGTGCAGTGTCCAAAGCTGGGAAGGACTTTCAGGTGGAGAGACTGAGATGACCAAGAAGTGCCTGGTGTGGCCAGGCAATCTCTGAGTGATTTCTGCCACTAAAGAAAAAAAGGTGAGGTGTTGTGGCTTTGGACAGGCCATGCAGAGGAAAGTATCTTCTATCTCCAGAGCTGCACACCCATGGCAACTGGTGACATCTTGTCTGGTCACCTTGTAGGCATGACCAGTCTATGACCTGAAGGATGTTGAGCAAACCTGACTTATACCCGCTAGATGCCAGTAGCAGCTCTCCTCCAGTTGTGACAACGGAATGTATCTCCAGGCACTGTCAAGTGTCCCCAGAGGGCAAAATTATCTGAGTTGAGCTTACTATCCTATGAAAAGGCAGTGCGTACAGGCAATGGGTGACAGGTGCCTTACTGAAGATTGCCTATGGAAGTCACACAGGGGTTACTACAGTATCTCTAATCTCTGTGCCAACACCTGGCACACAGTAGGTCCTTTATAAAATGAGAGAGACAGAACTCTTCTGAGGTACAGGTTATATCCATATTCAGCAAATTCAGGGCCCTGTCAGGGTACCATCCCTTGGGCTGGGCAGCCTCAGTGGACACCACCTCAGGGGCCAGGCCATGCTGGGTGGCTGTTTATCTGTATGCCCAGGGCTGCCTGCTGGGCGTATTAGAGGCCATGAAATAATGATGAAGCCTAGGAGGGGTAATTAAAAGCCACAGTGACATTGATCTGCTGAGATTTCTGAAAGAGCCCAGAGCACACAGGGCGACTCTCCTTCTTACCTCATTCAGGCCCAGCCTGATTGGCCCCCTGGGCACTGCTAGGGCCATGGAACCTCACCTGTGGCCGGGAGACTCCCAGGGCAGCAGCAAGACTGGCTTCAGAGGCTGTGCAAAACAGGAGGCCTGGGCCTGGGGGGCAGCCCAGCTGCCATGCTCAGCCCTGAGAAGACAAGGACGGGCTCACTATTAAAGACACAGCTCCCATTCACGGTGCCTCAAAGCTTCACCCCTTTCTGCTTCAGGCCCAGAGACTTACCCAGGCAGAGGATTTGATGTGTTTCAGGGCTACATCATCCTTGCCCTTTGGGCTGTGGAGACTGCATGAAAGGTTGCTGTGTGAAGGAAAAGTAACCCAACACTTATTCCTTGACCTTCTGCCCAGGACAGGGGAATGAGCAGGACCCTGATTAGAACTATTGTTTCCTTGCTTTATAGTGATGATGTTGTCATTATCTTAACTACACCGAGTCTCTCTCTCTCTCTCTCTCTCTCTCTCTCTCGCTCTCTCTCTCTCTCTCTCTCTCTCTCTTTGTGTGTGTGTGTGTGTGTGTGTGTGTGTGTGTGTGTGTGTACATGCACATACAGTTGCATATGCACAAGTACTTGCAGGCCAGAGGACACCCTTAGGTGCCATTCCTATTCCGCAGGTACCACCCTTCTTTTGAGATGGGATCTCTCACTGATCTAGAACTCATCGGGCAGGGGCAGGCTAGGCTGACTGACCAGAGAGCCCTAAAGATCCACCTGTCTCTGCTTCCTCCCTGGGGCTTGTATTACAAACTCACAGCAACATGTTTGGCTACTCATTATTATTATTAATATTATTATTATTATTATTATTATTATTAATCAGTTTCTGGGGATTGAACTCAGCTCCTCATGTTTGCAAAGCAGCAGTTTATCAACTCAGCCATCACCCAGCCTTGATTTAAGGTGATTTTGCTGAGAGAATTTAGTCAGACACAACAGAATCTCTACCAGGGTCTCACCACTGGAGCTCTCTGTGGTCCAGAGTAAATCCTGTGAGTGCACCAGCTCCTCAGCAGCAGGAAGACAGACTGACACTGGACACCAGCAAAGGCTCAAATGAGACCGTGTTTGCCCAGTGATGACCCTGAAAATCTGGAGCTCATTAGCTCTGCTGCTTCCTGTTAGTCATTAGAGTCTTGCCCACACTTCAGAGCTGATGACCTAGCAGTCCTGTGAAGGGAATATCAGAAGCTCACTTCACAGATGGGGAAACTGAGGCAGTCCAAACCAGCCTGTCACACAGATTACTGGGGTCCTCACTATGCAAGAAGCCTGGTGTTTGTGTTTTGTTTTGATTTTTAATTCTAGCTGCTAGAATCAAACAGTGGCTCCTCAAAGCCCTGAGACTATCTTCCCTCCAGCCTGCCCCTGAACTGGCGGGCACTGTGCCTTCAAACATAATGGCAGCCTCTGGCCTTCCTTGGTAACAACTGGCCTGTTTTCTGCCCTTGCCTCTGCTGCATGGGTGGAGGATGGGAGCCACATCTCTGATCTCAGCATGGTGAAGGGTGAAGGAAGTCAAAATTCTGTCAGATGAGAGGTGTGACAGGTCTTCTTAGGCCTTCAGAAATTAACTGGCCTCCCACAAGGACAGAGTTAGACACCTGTTCCCCAGTTATAGATCTCAATTTGAGGGGTACTCCTTCTGCCCTGGCAACTCCCTGGAGCAGGGTGGAAAGCTCTTCCAGAATCTTGGAGAGGTGTTCTGAGTTAAAGACTAGGGGAAAGCCCAGTCCTGTCATCTTCAGGGCACTCCACCCTTCTGGTTCCTACCTTGACTGTGTTAGTTTTGACAGAGAGCCACATGCTGCCAGGCAGGGGGAAGGCACATCTCTAAAACACCCAGAATGATGGTGCACTATCAACTGGACCTGGGTGGGGCCAGGCTTGAGCAATTCGCATTCAGCAATCAATGAGTGTCCAGGGAACACAGCCCTACTTGCTTAATGTAAGTATGACGCAATGGTCAGTCTTAACGGCTCTTCCGGGTCGATTCGATTCAGCTGCCTTCCATGAAAGGAGGTCAGGTTCAGACCAAGGCCAGGCAAAACACTTATGATGACTATGCCTGAAGTAAAGTCGGCTAGCGCAGCAAAGGGGTCCACCTTGCACAGCTGTGAACAGGCCTGTCTCTGCTTTGCACACACCTCCCACTTCTGAAGAGCTAGTCTATAGACAGAAGCTTTGCCAACCCCTAGGTTGCCTTATATGCAGAAGGAACAGAGAAAGTTGTTCTCATGCCACTCAGCTGGTGACTGGCTTACGATCTCAGAGTCCAATGGTTTTCAAAGTTTCTTATCATTTTTTCTGTGGGTAAAAGCTGGCCTGAATTGTTAAAACTCCTTTAAGTCTATAGTTAAACCTCCTGTTCCCCTCACAGGAAGAACAGACATGCTTGCTTCTGTACTATACTGTGCTCCCAGGTGCTGCCTTGACCCTACAGGGAGTGTTGTACAGTATAGTTATGAGACAGAGTTCTGATTTATAAAACACATCCCAGCTCCAGGGTTCCACAAAAGAGACCCAGGGTCTGTAGATCAAATATGTAGGTAGTCCGGGTTCAGAGCTGTGTCCCTTCAGCAGCTCTGGGCAGTGGCAGCCATGGGAGTCTGAAAAATAGAGTGACTTTGGCTACAGTTTTGGTCCATGCAACTGTGGTCTGTGATGTCCTCAGCCAACTGAGAACTCCTGGGAGACTGAGCTTGCTCAGTGTCAGAGGGGAGCAGGAGCCTCCTCCAGGCCAAGGCTGACTTGAGGCTGCTGTGGGTGTGGACACACATTGAAGATTCCTGAGAAGGAGGTACCCTGTGGGGAGGGTCCTCACTTCCCTAGACATTTTGTGATGATTTGAAGCCCCAGTACAAAGAGGCTGTAGGTGTTTAATCTCTCCAGAGTTTGCATCTGTGTTTTAGGAAAAGTATTGGGCCCCTGGGAACTGGGGCTGTGGAGGAGGTAAGAGTGAATTAAGACCTGCTGAGGCCACAGCAATTAGCAGGGGCCACCAAGACCTTTTTCTGCGTAATTGGCTGTCCCTGACCTGGTGCTACAGGGGACGCCCAGGCCTCTAGGGGAGCTCTCAGGGACTTCACCACTCACAAAGGATTTGGGGCTGACCAGGAGCTCTAAGTAAATAAGATGGCACTTAGCTTCCAAAGGGCAAAGGGATGATGTAAGAAGGACTCCCTGTGTGCGAGTGCCAGGCATGCTGAAGAGGCATGGCCTGAGGTTTTGGGCCCTGGCCTCAGCTGTCCACTTGTATACTCATGATTGGGCATGCTTTTCATACCCCCCCTCTTTTGCTCTCTGCCCACATCTTTGTTTCTCTCCTGCTCTGGACCTTTCTCTAGTTCTCTTCCCCTCAGGTTTTCTTTATCTGGGACCTTGTGAACTTTGTGTGTGTCTCTCTCTCTCTCTGTGTGTGTGTGTGTGTGTGTGTGTTTCCCAGACTATTTCTGCTCACGTACACACTCAAGGGCGCTCAGTCCACAGACTCAAGTGGACACAGCAGCTAGTGCTTCCTGCTTCTCAAAGGAGCCTGGGATCTCTCTAAAGAGAAGACGATTCACAGAACATTTCAAGCATGCGTATCTATTCAGTAAATTCAGTGGAACACCCATGACCTGGTCCAGCACTTCAGACAGAACAAGAAAGTTTTCAATGTAGCAATGGATTGGAGAAGACAGCAGAGACATTAATAAGTAGAAATACCATTTCAGGAAATAAATTCCATGAAGAAAAATAAAACCAGACATGGGAATGGAGTGTATTGGAGCGATAGAGAACAACCAGGGGAGGATTGCCAGACAAGGGGACTTAGAAGCATCCTGATGAAAGTGTAAGATTGACTAGTAGAGGAATATCCCAGTCAGGGATAGCAAACAGAAAGAAGACCCTGTGTTAGAAGCCAGCTGGGTGTATTTAAGGACAAGGGAAGAGCAAACAGGGGCCGATAAAGTGACAGGAAAGGCTTCATGTTTACCATTAATCTCTGCAGATTAAAGAGATTACGGTCACAAGATTTCACACAAATTGTAAGTGCATTACTGAGCTGAGACTCTAGCTGGACTCTGTAAAGAGCAGATGGCCTTCAGCAGAGCCTTGGTAGACAGGGCTAAAGAATATCAAATGGATCTGGGCAGTGGTGGCACATTCCTTTAATCCCAGCACCCAGACAGAGGTAGGCAGGTCTCCGAGTTTGAGTCAGCCTGATCATAGAGCAAGTTCCAGGACAGCCAAGGGTACACTCTTATATCTTTGTATATTGACACAGAGAGTATCTAATGGAACTCTGAGTAGCAGGCAGCTCTTAAGGGCCTGTCAAGGAAAAGCTTCCACCAGGCCTCTGACGACAGAAACAAATAATACAAGCATGGTCTTGAGGTCCAGGCCCCCTACTACTGAACAGAAGCAACATGGGCCCCAAAGCAGTTAGTCACTTGCAGCGAGGGAATGGGATCAGAAGGGAGAAGTTTCTTCTTCAGTGGCTACAGCATGGAAGCTGTGATTATAAACCAAATTCTTTTGTCTGTCTTGTTACATGGAGCCAGATTAGAAGTGTGAGGTATCATAGAGAAATTAAGATCGAGATCAGGAAAAAATTGCTCCTTGACCTAGTATTTGATACCTTTTAAATAGATGGACAGGATATATAAACAGTCCAAAGTAGCACTAACAGATAAAGCTTGTTTTCTACAAAGGGCAAGACATATGTTACCCTCAAACCTGACTCAATGTCCTAAATTGTAAAAGGTGGTTTTGAGAGACTCATTATGTGTACTTTTGTTACCTAGGAACTCTGACCTCATCAATGAGCCATGTGTTCTGTACAACTTCCTCACCAATACACACACACACACACACACACACACACACACACCTCTAATATGGCACTATTCGTGGAGTGGACAGTCTCACCCAGTAGACAGTCCCATGAGAAAGTTTGGGACAAAGCAGAAGGAGAGTTCCCACACTCAGCACGGGGATGAGCTCAGACATAGTAAATTCTCTAATTTGCCCACTTCTTTTTGTTTTCCCCTCCCTTTTTCTTCTTCATTGAGCAAAGGTTTTTCTGAGTCCGTGTTGGCTTTTGAGTCTCACACCAGCTTCAGTGAGTCTAATAACCAACAAAAAGTAGTCCCTACAGTTCTCCAAGCCAAGGATACTTGTGAGACACAAGGCTGCATGCAGTCCGTGCTATGAGGTCATCTTCCCAGATGAAAAGACAGTTGGAAGGACAATAACTCAGCTGCCGGAAGGAACTGCTGAGCCTGGGTGGAAGACTGATGCTGGGGACAGGAAGAAGATGTTTTGCTTGTCCCAATCTTGGGAGCCAGATCTTGGCTTAGCAGATCACACAACCAGAATCACTGGGCTCATGTGGAGTCAAGGAACGGCAAGAGGACACAGGTGACGGAGCAGAGTTGTTTGTCCGAAAAGATACGAGGAAGGACACATACCTTCCTCACTGCATGGAAATACTGATTGATGAAGACTCTGAAAGACAGAGTGACTCACGTCCTGGGGCTGGAAAGCCCCCACCCCAGTCCTTCTCAGGGGTTGAGCCAAAACACTGGAAACAGGCTTGGGGCCCAGTCTCACAGTCACCCAGCAAAGATTTCTGTTCTGACCAAGCGTGCTGCTAGGCCCTTGCAGATGTAGTCTGATTGGCAAGGGCTTCTTAAGGCCTTGAAAGCAAGCCTTCTCCAGAGTTGAGCCACTACAGTGGTAGGGACATAAGTAGAGAATATTGGAAGAAACAAAAACGAGGAACTTATGTTCCCCAGTCTGCAATTAGCTGCAAGGCTTAGAGCAAACCACATAACCTTCACAAATGCCTTACACTGATCTTATCGTTTCAGAACAAAGGAGCATCTCTCACTGAAACTAAAAGCTAGCCAAAAGTATATACAAACATTCTATTGACCCCGTCAAACATATATCAATATGAGAAATTAGCATTAATTTAAAAGAAGATATTGATATAATCACATGTGGGTATAAATAATAAATTATCTCTGTATGCAATATTATATACGCCAATATGTGCAATTTGATTTCAGATGGGTCTTGAAGTGTTATTTTAGCTCTCAGAGGTTTTTGATAGCCGTAGAATCAAATTAGTCCACAGCTATGATAGCCATGGGGGAAGATAATGTAAGGAGTGATAAGAATTGCAATATCAGTTAGTAGCAGCCTGCTAATGAAACTTCAAAGTTGAAACCTAAGTCAGAGAGAGCAGACAGCTTCAGAGAAAAAAGTCCTGCTCTTCTGCCACCCTCCTCTGTCTATAATGAATGCTTAACCCTGCTGTGCATGAACCTGGGCGTTATGACCAGTGGTCGATTTTCATTCTAGTCCACATAGTTTTTTTTTCCCCACTTTTAATCCTGAAAATCCGTGGCCATGTCATCGGCTCCTTCTTAATTATACCATATTCTTTACATCTGTCCTGCTAAATAACTGTAATTGAAATAGCTCCTGCGTGAATTTTTGTAATGTTCCCCCCAAGACATCCCGAAAGTGACTCACGAGAAAACAGACTGAAGTCACAGCTGGAAGCACGTCAAGGATCATTTCCATTTTTACATGATTAATTTGAATTTAATATCTTAAATCAAAACCTGATTAATTTAAATAAAATTTTGATGGTGCCCTGCTTCTAATATACATTGCAGTAATTAGATTCGGCTTAATGTGATTTTTTTCCTACATAATTAAAAAAAAGGGTGAAGTCAAGTGTAACAATGCAATGTTGATACAAATCTGTCTAAGTATATATAAGGGACCTCACTTTCGGACATCAGTCAGGTGCAGAAAGCCTGGTTAATGAAGGAGGGTGTAAGTGAGCTAGGGTGAAGGGTGACAAGTTTGGGCCTACCGTGTATCCACAGCCAAACAGCTTGCACTAATGCTGAAAGCAGAGTGCATTTTATCCTAATTAACTGACACACAGCTAGTTGTGGTGAGGTGAAGCCTTACAGCTTCCCTAATGCAAAGCTTTGCTTCTGCCTTCATTAGACAGTGCATGACTCTTTGGCTGAGGTCTGAATGGGCCCTGAGTGCATCTCTTTAAAGGTTCTTATGCTGGCGGCTTGGTCCCCAGAGTGGAATAGTATCAGTAGGTGGTGGAACTTAGGAGGTAGAGCCTAGTTGGATGTGTGCAAGGTAAGGTGTACCATCCTTAGAAGGTGTGTAAATTAAACAAGGTGGGTTAGCTCTCACAAGACAGAAAACTGCAGAGACCTGGGGTTTCTCAGAAGGTTCTCTTACTTCCTGTTCTGACCCCTTTGCATCCCCTTCCATCTTTCTGATACTAGCCTCATCCGGCCCTTGCGGGGCAGAATAGATTCTGGCAGCATGCTTTTGTATATCCATAACTGATAAATTTCTTTTTTTATTGTATCTTCATAATACAACCAGATTCTAGTGTTTCATTATAGCAGCACAAAGCAAATCAAGACAGATTGCGCTGTCCATGTGTCCCACAGGAAAGGAAGCATTGACCAGAATGATGGGATGCCAGACCTGGGAAAGATATGCCATCTATTTGCAGCCCTCATCTTGGGAAACTCAGCTTCTGCATCAATCTCAAGGAACCCTCCCACATTTTTAAAAAATTTTTTGCAGGACTCTGCCCCTCTTAGGAAATGTTTGAAGTCTGAAGTCTGAGGTTCTACCCCAGCTTCAGGTGGTCTTGGTGGATGTATTTTCAGGACTTCTGAAACATGGCACCCACATGCAGACAGACTGAAAGTCCAATTCTGACCAGGCACTGTGCCAACACCTTTTACAACCAGCAGGAGCGGCCTGATCAAAGAGTGCTACACTGAGATTCTGGCGAGTTCCCTGCTGAAACTGGTCTTTGCTCTAATTTGTTTAGAAAGCCTGGTGCATCATTTCATTCTCAGGCCAGAATTCTGCCAGCCCTGGAGGGGCTAAACATGATGCCATACTCCACAGGGTCCTAACCTCAGGAAGTCCTCTCTGGATGTGAGGCCCTAGACCCAGACCAAGTCCCAGGCCAGGCTTCTCAAGGAGTTCCTAGGAGTGTAAGGTTCCTACCTGGACTAAGATATACCTCAGAGCAGGGAGGATGTGTGTGGACTCTGACCAAACTTGGAACCGAGTAGTGAAAGAGGCGTAAATGCAAGGAAGGGAGATCACACTGGAAAGTCTTCATAGATATATTTATCTACATTTCACACTAGTGTGAGAGAATCATATGTTTCTAGTTTTGTTTATTCCTTTCAGCATAATGTCCTCTGGATCCATTGGATCCATCTATATTGTACACACACAGACACACACACACACATATATATACAGCCATACACAGTCAAGCACACACTCATACATATTCATACACCATCATACATATTCAAATAATTCTCATGTATATTCAAATATATAAATATCATGCATTCATGTATACATGCACACGGGTGCACTTGTGCATGTGTGCACACACACATGTATCACATACATAGACTGGTAAGTAGGCAAGGTAACTATTATGTTAATTGGCTTTTCTGTGTGATGTAAATGAATGTATGTCTATATACATATCAAATCAAGTACTATACCTTAAATATTACATTTTTTAAAACCACTGTGTCTTACTCCTACTTTTTTTTTATTTGTTATTTATTAAATTAATCCAGACTTCTTTTAAATGTGCCTGAGTAAAAATGGTGGAGAATATGATGCATTCATTATGAAGAAAAAAAGGTTGACTGCAATGTTAAAAGTCACCACTGCCAAAGCAGATGAAACTTAAAGATATAACTATGAAAATATTAAATGAATTTCATGCACACAATATCATGGAGAGAATGGTAAACTTATCACTCCATGACTTAAAACTGGTAAGAAAAATAGACTTGCAAGACAGGTCAATGGTTAGGGACTCTTCTTACCAAACTGGAAGACCCAAGTTCCATGCCCTAGGCCCACATAGCAGAAGAGAGACAGCAGACTCCTGCAGGGTGTCCTCTGGCCAGCACAAGAACTGTGGTATGAATAAACCCCCATCTCCCACATTGCATATATATATATATGGATGTATAAATACATAATTAATTTTTAAAACTGCAAAACGATGTTATGTGTCTACAAAGTGGCTCTTATCATACAAATTTGTCCAACTCCCACTCCTTTTCCATTTCTTTTCTTTCCTTCTCTTCCCTCCCTCTTTGGTCCCCCCCACCCCACTATTTATACTGCTTTTCTTCCAACAGAGTTTCACCCACACACTCTATTCTCCATAGGACTTCAGAGAAATAAATGAAGTATCAGAATATGCCTGTGCTTAAAGATGGAGCACGGGGAAGAGATGGGGAAGGAAAAGATTCCTGACAAATTTTAGGCTCTGCGTTCAACCAATTTATTCTCAGTCACCTGATCGTCCCTCACAGGGCTAGATGGATCCAGCCCTCCCTGTGGGTTGCAGCCACCATTCCAGTGTTTGAGAATTGTATGGTGTAAAGCTGGGCCTCCTGTCATTCAACGATGGAGTGAAACTCTGACCTTGGGTGGCACCTGTGCAGCACAGCATTTGTAAACAGGGGTGGGAGGTGGAGTGACTTACTCATTAACTGTAAGTAACAATGGAAAAGACTCACTGAACGATCACTGCTGGCTTCCCCCATGGACTCTGCAATATGAAATGATTGTGGCTTCTGCTAGCTCTATACTCATGACCCCTGTCACCATGTTAAGACCCAACTGAGAGCTGTTCCCTGTGTCCCCAATCCTCCTGCATCATCTCAACCTTGACATCCCTGGGCTGTCTGTAGTGTTCAGATCACTTTACAGAACTGAACACCAAGGATCACAGAAAGAGACAGGGACCTGGGCCCCACTCTGGCTGGCTGCAGAATTCAATATCAGCATTTCTTGTCCTTGTGTTGATGAGGTAGGTAACTCAGTGTGGCCACTCTGCTGGGATGAAGTGCCCCCAACCCTGAATATTTGTAACCAGTGTTGAAAAGTCTCCTGCTGCAGACCAGCCAGCTCATACCTGCCCATCCAAACCATCCTCGGACACTTCAAGTCGACATACCTTAAAATGGGTTTCAAGGAAGTCACTGATTTGTTATTTATCACAGAGAGTCTACCATGATGACTTTCGAGCTTGACAGCCAGGACTTTTAATGACAATCAACAATGTCATTTCTTTCTAAATTTAGATACCCACCCCCATTTCTACATCAAACCCCAAGAGCTGGTTAAAAATAGCTGAGCACTGAGTGTTAGGGGGAGATTTTTACCTCTCCAACACTCTCTTTTTGTTTCTTTAATGCCAAAGTTAAAGCTAAAATGAAATTAACCAGGAAAGGTTATCTATAATGAATTGTTGCAGGGTGGGGGGAACATATCTCCCACAACAGCCAAAAGAAAGCTCTTTGAAAGAGAGCCCGGGACCTTGGGCTCCAGAGAAAGATTGTGCATCTTCCATACTTAGCAGTGTGAACTCTTTCTGTATCACAAAGCAGCAGGGGTCGGGGTTTGTATGTGCTGTGATTTAAATGGTTAATTGAAAGGAAGCTGTGGTGAGCTGTTTCTGACTACAGTATTACTGGCACAGTCTTATCTGGGTTTACAGAGTTATTTCCAATGTGTAAATGTTCTCTGCATTTCTACCGGATAAGACACTTAAAAACTCAGGACCCAAGTAAAGAGACCTTACCCACCCTCTGACTCTTTCCTCTCTTACCCTAGGAGTGCTCCTTCCTTCTTCCCGTTTCTGCTACAAATTATGCTCATTACTGAAAATCTCAACCTTGGCCATAAGAGGGTAGGACACAATAGAGACTTTTGCCTTGAGCCTATGGGGCAGAAAAGGAAACACGGGGCCAGAGAGAGCACTGGTAATTTACGGAGGTCTTGCAATGAGTAGGTAACATTGTGGTGACTGGCATCCAGCTCAGTTCCTCCTGAGCTTTTTACCTTTTGAGTGACAGGGAGGTGAGGAGAGCGATTGGCACCAGAAGACTGAATGAAGGGCACACATGCATGGTTGAAAGTCAAAACTGTCTGCTTCAAATATTTGAATGGAGCATAACATGGCCTGATTTTTCTTTGCTAGGAAGAATCTAACATTGCAAATATCTTTACAGCTTCTTCACTCCCGTTCAAATACCCATCAGGGAACTATCCTGCAAGACTTTGCTTCAACTGGACTCCAAAACCTCACAAACACCCCAGGCCCACTAAGGCTCTGCTAAGGTTAGCATTGTCCCTGCAGAAACAGGCTTATCACCATCTTGTAAGCAGAGGACCAGACTCTGACATGGAAGGAGAGGGAACAATCTATGGTACAGGGCAGATGCAGAAAGGTCTGGGTTACAGCTGGTTTAAAACATACAAGCCCCTGGAAAGACAATAGAGAGTTCCAGGCTATGAGACAAACCCCGAGTGTTGACCGAGGAAGACCTGGTACCTCTGATCTGAGCAGATGGATTGCCCTCCCGGGCTCTCCTGTTCCATTGGTGGGATGTGCCATTACCTAACACCTTGTACCCTACCTCCATGTGGAGGTTTGGAGAAATGTAAAATGGCAGATCTCAAGGAGGTAGTAATGCACTGCATTTCTTCATGGCTCAGACAGACTCTGAGATACAGGCAACTTGACCTGCATGAATAAAGATGAAGAATGGAGCATCAGGGATGAGAAGTAGAGAGCAGCAAGGAATGGCTGTCCAGGGACCACAAAGCCTCCGTGTCCACTCCAGTGTCCCAGGGACAGTCTAGGTGACACTGTTTACTGATTGGCTTTGGACAGGTTCTTCACCTTATCAAGGTCTGCAGCCTTGGCCAGGAAAAAACGACTCAAGTGTCTGCCACAGCAGAAAGCATACAGAACACATGTTGACCACCCGAAATAAAGACAAGTGTGAAGCACACATTGTCATGAGTTTCTATGTGATTCTTACAGTCTTTTGATTAAAAGCAAAACCCCATGTCTGAAACATGTCCTGTCAGAAACTCAGGTGTGAATTTGAGAGAAACCGAGTCTCTTTTGCTCCTAGCTTGCTGGGTGGATGCGGTCCTGTCTCTCCATCCCCTCTATTCTTCTCCTTGTCCATCAAGTAGGTGAGGAGTGTTGTGACCTCCAAAGGTGTCCCTAATCCCTGAACCTCGTCCCAGCAGCCCTTTATCCCTGCAGCCCATCAGCTATACCGTCTCTGGAGAACATCACCTTTGCAAATCCATCTCTTGCCCAAGATGCCAAGAGTGTCTCTGGCTTTGTTTCTCTATAATAATAGATGTAAATTAATGTTTTGCCTTTGTTTGCTGCAGTAATCATAGAGGCAAGCGCATATTCCTAACAGCTATCTTATTTTCAATTTGCACAGCATACTGTGCTTAATCCCATGAGGCAGCCCGTGGCTCTAGATATGAATTTTAAAAAGTAATTAGCCGGAGCAGAAGGTGTATTCCATGACAAGGAGTGTGTACCACAGCCTGGTCAGAAGGGTCCTCAGGGGAGCCTGTCGGGTCACACAGCCCCCTGTGGTTTATGGTGTGTTTTGTGTTTTCTTTCTTTCCTTTTTTTTTTCTCCCTATCACTGCTGCCTTTGTGTGAACCAGCTGATTTGTTCATGAAAATTTAAATCATGTCCATACTAGAAGCTGGAATTTCTTTTTGGGCTTGTTCTGTGAGGATCCTTCCCATTATGCTCCAACCAA
Organism: Lophiomys imhausi; assembly: GCA_907164525.1. Classification (NCBI taxonomy): domain Eukaryota; kingdom Metazoa; phylum Chordata; class Mammalia; order Rodentia; family Muridae; genus Lophiomys; species Lophiomys imhausi. Next base: position 13,150,134 of record CAJQZJ010001511.1, read on the forward strand.
TATTTCTCTCCTATGATATTCATGGCAGGTGATAATTTTTTTCTTTTTCTTTGTAATTCTTTCAGGGAGAAAGTTCTAGTTGGCTATGGGTAGATTAAGTGGTCCGTCTCTTAGAAAAATCCACAAATGCCCTGGGTCAAAATGGCGAACATCCTGCAGGCTTCGGCCAGGGGCTGTGCTCCTAGGAACTTGACTCTTAGGAGATCAGTGACAGAAAGAGCAGGAAATCTGACCAGATGACAGATGTGGGTCCTGACTGTCATCCCAGGTCAGCCTTGACTTCACATTCCTGTGCGGTTGGCAGGTATAGAAACAGGAAGCTTCTCTGTACCTGGCACTGAACCAGCACTGTGGGCATGTACCCAGATGACCAGGTGGGACCCATGCTCTCACTGGAAGTGGTGGCCAGGACTCTTGAAGACATGTGGCTTACAGAGTACCACCAAGGCAGATATCTTCCCACTGTGAATCTGAGAGGATATCCAGAAGAGGCAACAATGGACAGTTTTGACCAGGGGACTTGTTTTAATGAAGCCAGTGTAAACTTACTGAGTTACTTTTATTTTGATCGAGTAGTGTGTACTGTAACCTGGTCACACATTCTGATGCTACTGCCCGTCCTCCAGGTCAATGAGAACTGGACCACTGCAGAAGCATGCATTCCTGGTAGACACTCACATTCCAAGTGATTTCTTAATTGTACCTCCACCACTTCTTGCCCTGGGTCAGTGATCTATAGAGAGGACAATAGAAACAGGAGGCTCAGAAACACAGCCTTAGGCACTCTGCAGGAGAGCGGAAGAGTCAGGAACCTCACTTGAGCACACTCACCAGGGTCATTCCTGCCTCACACAGAAGACAAAAGGGCCCTGAGTTTCATGTGAGTTGCCCCATTGGTGACCCAGCTCCACAGCCTCTGAGACGAGCTGAAGACAATGCAGCTGTTTAGACTCGAGTCGACTTTCCCCCAGACACCAAGAGCGCAGCACAACTTTGATTTTGTAACTTGCATAAAGACAGAAGGAAAGCACCGCTGTAGTTTAAGGTCCTTGTTCCCTTTGTGACAGAAGCTAGGGAATGTCCCTTCTGATGAGAAAATGTCACTTCACCTTTAATTCTCCAAGATCATAGAACCCTGTGTTGCTGGAAGAGTGTGTCTGTGTGCAACTATGTGTTGATGTGTTTATCTTTGTCTTTGTGAGTCTGTGTGTGTCTGTGTTTACATGCATATACATGCAAAATGTATGCATATGCATGTATATGGATGTGTTTCTGTATGTGTATGTCTTATGCATTATACATGTGAATAAATGTGTATGCCTATATGTGTCTGTATGTGTGTCTGTGTATATGTATATGTCTGCATATGTGCTGGTGTATATGCATATATATGTGTTCATTTATATGTGTCTTTGTGTGTGCCTGGGTGCATAAGCCTGTTTGTGTCTGTCTGTGAATGTATACATATATTTCTATGTGTGCATATGCATGGATCTACATCTGTACTAGCTCACATTCCTGGTAGACACTCACATTTCAAGTGATTTCTTAATTGTGTCCTCTATCCCCTTCCTTCCTACCACACCTCAGTGGGTTCTGATCTACTCAGAGGACAGTGGATACAGGAGGCTCAGAAACACAGCCATGGGTACTCTATGTGTGTCTATATATGTATGATTATGTGTCTGTGTACATATGTATACATGTATATGTGTATCTGTGCATATATGTATGTCTATGTACATTTATCTGTGTGTATGTCCATGTATGCACGTATGCATGTGCCTATATATTTTTGTGAAAAAATGTATATATGTGCCTGTGTTTACCTGTGTAAATATATGTGTATGTGCGTGCTTGTGTGTATGTGTGTGTGTGATATCTATGTAAGAGGGAAAAACAAACAGATTTCAGACTGATTTCCAATGGACTTCCTGGGTCTGGAAACGTGCTCTGACTTGCACCTGGCATCTATCCATCTAATTCTCACATGCTTGTCTTTGGCTTCCTGGTTCTTCGAAGTTTTTATTCACTGTGGTCACACAGGGTGCTTCGTGTTAGAAGTGGATAGAAAAGTATTTAATAAGACAGTTCTCCAAAACTCTATAGCTGGATCACAGAGAAGCTGTGGAAAGCTTGGCTGCCTTCCTCTTCTTCAAACAGACCTAGAAGCTGGCCATCCCTGGCACCATAGCTCTTTGGGGTTAAAATGGTGGGCAGAAGATGGGATGGTTCCACTTGAAAAACTTGCACTGTTAAGATGAATCCTCTACTTCACAACAACACAAGCTGGTATTTGTTTCAGGCCCTCCCTGGAGGGAACCCATTTAAACCCTGCCTGAAGCTGTCTTTGGGTCTACAGAAAAAGCAGACCACAGGGTAAAGAAGCTGCTCAGCTGTTAGAGTGTTCGCTTGCATGGGTGTGAGCACTTGAGTTTGGACCCCCTAGCATCCCACAAGAAGTTGAGGATGATGTCTTGCTTCTGTAACAGAAGCTCTATTGGGGTCAAGCAGATCCCTACAGCTCACTGGCCAACCAGTCAACCAAGTGCTGAGCTCCAGATTAGGTGAGCAACTCTGCCAATAGATAAATAGATAGATAGATAGATAGATAGATAGATAGATAGATAGATAGATAGATAGATA
>CAJQZJ010001511.1:13152789-13181736 GCA_907164525.1 Lophiomys imhausi
ATAGATAGATAGATAGATAGATAGATAGATAGATAGATAGATAGATAAAGTGGAGAGTAACTGATTGAACTTATCTGATGTCTTCCTCTGGCCTTTGCATGCACACACACACACTGAGAGAGAGAGAGAGATTCATGAAATCAGTCAGTCCTGAGTGACAGAGCCTTCTCTTGGCACATTGTCACAAAGCATCACAGCTTGAGAACTTGCACATTATTCTCCAAGCATCTCAGGAGTTGATGGAGGACGGTACAGAATGAAGGAGCTCACTCATGGTACCGAAAGCATACAAGAGAAGATTTCACGAGTAATTGAACCCCAAACTACCCACCACACCTTCACTGAGCAGAGGGGACCCCCACCCTCAGTGCAGCCAGGAGATGTTTCATCAGTTACAGTCTGACAAATGGGACTTTGCTTTGAGGGCTCACTTGCTGGACCAAGTGTTAATTTCTCAAACCATGTTGGCTTCCTTATAAGTAAGGTGTTAGAATGGGCAGTTGCTTGAGCATCGGGTGCTCAAAGGGGATGTTTTGTGGGTTAAGAACCTAAGAGTGGAATCTGAAGTAAAAAAAAAAAAAAAATCACTCTCATCTAACTCCTTTGTGAACACACCAATTATGGGATAACTGGCTTCTCAGGACGAAGATGCCAAACTAGGACTTCATTTATGCCCCCATTCATTTATCTGTGTGGAAAAAACAGCTACCTTAAAACGCTGATTCAAAATACTTTCTTCAGAAAATAGTGATGTCTATGCTGAAGGTGCCCCACCCTCTCTGCTCAAGGAGGATACAGTGGGTGGTTTGGGGTTCGACGGCTTGTGGAATCCTCGCTTGCATACCTTCAGCCCTGTAAGTAAATTTTTTTTTAATTCTATGCCTTCCCCTCATGAGAAGAGAGGTAGGGTGCCCTGAATTATGTAAGAATGGAAAACAATGTGAGCTGAGCGTAGACAAGCCAGTAAGAACACATACATGTTCACTTCTTCCTGCTCTTGACTGTTGGTCGTTTTGAAGTTCTTACCTTTGACTTACAGTGACAGACTGTAACCTGCAGTTGTGCACTGAAATAAAACCATTCCTCCCTTCAGTTGTTCTGGGTTAGGATATTTTATCATAGTGACAGAAATGAAACTGGAACAATGAGCTAGACAGGCTTGGCAGGCAATGGTGACTATCAGCCCAGTAGAGTTTAAAAACAGAAGCTTGAGTCTCAGAGTCATTCTCCTTAAGCTCTTCTTGTCAAGTGACAACCTCAGTCCCTGTGCCCTGCAACCTGAAACAGATGACTTGCCTTGACCTGAGGATTAAGATGTTCAGGATACAGGTTCCCACAGTCCATGTAATCAAGGAAGCCCTAGGGTGAATGGGGTGCACATATACACCAACAGGAAATAGAGGAATAGAAGGATTGCCCCTGAACTCTGAAACAGTGTATGAGCAATGTGCAAGAGAACTTTCCAAAGTACTAATTCTTGCCCCAGGGAATGGACGGGGTTATTATTCTAGAATATTAAATGATTTTATGCATTAACATTGTAGAGTACAGATTCTTCTATGTATATTTTCACTTGACCCAAACCCTTTGCCTGAGTTCAAGGGAGGCTTCCTAGATCTGGCTGGAATGTCCCAGGCTGCTTTCGGTCCCCTAGAGCTGTGTTTGTTTACAAAGATCAGCTCTGACAGAGTCTTTCCTAGGACTGTGCTAAGAATGGTTTTCTTGTCATTTCCCTCATATGTCTGCATGGTGCAAACTTATGCATCTTTCACAGGACTCCAGGGACTGGGTCTCCCTAGAGGAACAAGCTAGAATGCACATTGAAGATGCTGACAGGGCTTTGGTAATTCAAGAGTTAACATACTTAAAAAACTCAGGATGGGGGAACAAATGGCAAACATTTCATGTGTACTGCAGGACACAGCAACATTTCAGAGCCTGGACATATGTGGAAATCAATGACTACTTCCTGAGCACAGGGTCCTGCAGAGAGATGCAGAAAGCCTTCACAGCTCATGTCCTTAAGGTGCCTAACTAAGAAGGTTGGGAATCTGATCTCATGTCCTTAAGGCATCTAACTAAGAAGGTTGGGAGTCTGATCTTTGCAGTTAGGAAATTCTTTGATCCTGTCCTGCTTCTCCTCTGGGCACCTGTGATTACTCTCTTATCAAAAAGGAGGCCTGACCGCCTACCAAGTCTGTGAGGACAATTAGAGTCAAATGGAGGGTATAAATAGGTAGCAGAAGGCCTGAAGCAGGCATTGTGAAGTGCATCCCCTCGCTGTTCTTCCCTTCAGACTTAGAATGGAAAGGTGGTGAGGACAAGTGTCCCACAGCAGGCTCAGCAACTGTCAAGCATCCCCTAAGGCGCAAGGGCACAGCTTTACAGCAGCCCTCCATGCATCATTCTGAAGGGTTGTGAGGGCTATGCCTGGCAAATTCCCTTTGGCTAAATGACTTCATCAGTATCTGCTTCTTTCTTCCTACAACAGGGCAAGGCTTTGGACAATCCAGGAGGAACATACAGAGGGAAAAAAGTATCTCCAAGAGTATCTTGTAAGAATGCAATAACAAAAATAGAGTCCCGCATGAAAGGAAGGCGAAAAAATGAAAGCAAGCAATGAGAGACAACATCCGCTCTCATTTCGGTTTCCTGGAAGCGCAGTGTGGTTGGGCAGATGGGTGCTCTTTCGTTTCTCTAGAAGAAACGATAAGATGTAAATATGCATGGCCATCTTCAGAAGGGCAGGGTGAAGAAGGGTGTTTGTGCCCGGTGTTGGCATGTAGACTTGTGGCAAGCTTTCTTCTTTCAGTTGTGGCCCCACCTGCTGAGGTCTACAGCTACTCGCTTTGAATCACAGGTCTCAGGGGCCCATGAGCTCTCTCATCTCCCAAAAATGGGTCATGGGGGTGGTGGGTCTTGCATCTCCCTTCCTTGTTGGCACATTTTCCTGGAGGGTCTTCTATATCTTTCTCAATATCGACCAAAGATCTTATGGTCATGGCTCACACCTCATAGGATCTTCTACCTTGACATCCAGCTGACTTCCATGGAGCTCTAGGGCACTGTCTGGAATTATTGTCCCATATCTGCATTACATATTAATTTATACTTAGGCTCAATGGCATGATCAGTATGCTGCAGGGCCCTGTCATACTAGAACATGAGTTGTCTGGCTCACAGACCCACACAGCTCTCTGCACCCGAAGTTAACTAGTCTATGTCCTCCTTACCTACTGTTTTTGTCCTTATGGGACAGATGAACAAAGGACATCTTTGGTGTCACTGAGCAGTAGAAACATTTGCGTCTAAGACACTTAATATCTGAAGAAGAGAATGGATGAGGAGAGAGGTCATTGGTCCTTCGTCTTGCTAATCACCTACAGGTTTGGCTCATTATTAGTTCATTGGAGATAAAAATAATATCTTACTAATTCTGCATTTTCAATGTCAAATTGGTGTCTTTGGGAGCAGAGAGGTGCTCAGCTATCTGAGGTAATCATAAATGACTGAAGGTATGGATGAAGAGAGACACAAGGAGTGAGGGATTGGCTTCCATGTCCACCATGGATTCTTTTGGTGTTTTCAGGTGAGCCTTTGCAATTTGTAGAGATAGCCAACTTCAATCAAAGGGTGAGAAAGAATTTTATTTGATGGCTCATGGCCATGAATATTGAGGTCTCTTGACTAAGAAATGGTGTATTTAGCAGGTATTTGTTTTTAAAATTCACATATAAGGATGGAGATATACCACAGTGGTGGAGTGCTCACCCAAAATGGGCAAAACCCTGGGTATTATCTCTAGTCCTGCTCAGAAATAAAATTTAAAACTAAATAAAATACATGTATTTTTTATGACAAATCTTGGTGTTATATGATATGGAATTTCTGGAAACATTTCTGGAAAGGGAGGCTTAGCTGAGAATCCTGTATGGTTTAGAAGTGAAAACTACAACATTTGAGTAGGCTTTCTGGGAGCAAGTCTTGACCGAGGTGCCAACCAGTCACCAAGCCCACCTGAAATAACTTCAGGGAAAGTTGTCATAGGGTGAGGCACATCACTTCAAGCTCTTTAATGTGGAATGTAAGGTACCAGATGCAGGTAAGCAGAGCTGACCTTCACTGAAGTGTCACCACATCAAACCACAAAGCTTGCCAGGTGGTAGGCCTGTAAGCTATCGGTTCTGAGGTGCTAGAGTCTGTGGGGCATGTAGGCTAGATGACCTGGGAAAACAGGCATGGAGCTAGAGTGAGGTCAGAGATGTGGCCAAACCCCAGAAGTCGCAAATTGCGAGGCCAGCAGGAGTAAGGACTGCTCCCTCCCTGTTCTGTGCCTACATCTCCCAGAGCATGTAGCCTGGCAACCCCCAACCTCATAATTCTCCAGGTAGTCACATAACCTACCACCTGGAATGCTTCTCCATGTAAACAAGGCACCTGAATACCTTAAGCTCTAACCAATAAGGTAAACCCCTTGGAAATCCTTTCCCACTTCCCAAGCTTCATGTAACCCTTGTTTATCCTGGAATAAAGACACACATAAGCTATTTCATTAAATACTGTCTAAGAGAAGAGTTTTAGTGAATATCATCTAAAAGAGTAGTAACACTAAGATCTTAGGAAATGGCTTTCTCCCTCCCTGCTCCAGTATTCCCAGCTGGACCTGAATCCTAGAGACTCCACCCACAGAACCACAGGAATCAGAAGGTGTCATGCTTATTTCTGCACACTGTTTGCCTGTTTCTTGGGGTCTTCTCTCCTTGTCTATCTGCTTGCCAAATAACCCCAAAAAGAAAATAGAAGTGCTGGCTCATGAAAGAACAAAGTTTGGACATAGCAAAGATGATTCCCTCAAAATGGAATTCTCAGAGAGTGAGTCCTCTGGAAAGAGAACATCCTGGTGGGAGCAGTGGACCAGTGCACCCTCATCACGATGCTGTAAAGACAAGCTAGCAAGTGGGATGTCAGTTGGTAAGCTCATCGCACCTTAGACAGAGAGAAACCCCTCCCTAAATCCTGGACCAGCTGTTCAATAGACATGTTTGCTTCATTACACAGAAAGGGCACTGAAGCCCCTCCCATCATCCCCATCCATCCCCTCCCATCATTCCCACCCATCACCTGCCATGGCTGGTGGTTTCTTCCACAGATCCTTAAGGTCAACTGGTCTTCATTCTGTAAATAAGGAACAAGAAAGATATCTCTGGTCTTGACTAAGAGCGTACATTATTATAAGTTGGAAAACGGATTTTAGAGTCCTGGCTTAATCTCAACCATCAGTTCTGAACTGATTGAATTTAAAATATCTTTGATCCTTCAACAAAAAAGAGTGGATCTTACTTCAATTATATAATATTTATGAAGTACCTACTGTGTGCTGCCAGTTTTGCCAGGTACTGAGCAAAACTGAGCTACTCATTCTTCTGCCTAACAAAGGTCAGGGGCTGAGAGCCTGTGGAGATCGGAAACACAACTCCAGATGTTGAATCAAAGCAAAAGAACATAAAAATGAGTGAGTGTGGTCACCATGAAGGCAGAGAGCTAATGACACTGAGAAGGAGAAACTGGAAGATTCCCAGGAGGAATCCACAGTAGGCAAGTAAGGCTGAGATTTTCAAAGGCAGGAGCTTTTAGCTATCTTCCTGTGTGTGCTAGTATTAGTGTTAGATGGTGCTGGCATTCTATGGCTATAAAGATCTGTGTGATGTCTCCTTCCTGCTCTGGCAGTGCTCCGAGCCCTTCCCAATGTGGGTGAGAGTGTCGGCAGCATATTGAGAGACCTCATCAGACCCACAGTAGCAGCATAGAAGCTTAAGATGCAGGGAAGTCAGGGTGTCCATTTGGACCATGGTGGTTGGATCCACCCACTCCTCACTGGCATGTTACCCACTGCACTTGTGGAAGGAGGAAGAGAAGAAAATGTTGCAGGCACCCACACTTCCAAAAGGAAGAAACATGTCAGTTGTACCCACTCATGTCATCTCTGCCTAGTGACAGGCAGAAGGACGCCTACTTGGAGTGGCCCAATCTCCAGAAGGCAAGGCGTGCCTGAGCTGCCTACACTCAAGAACAGCTTGAGTGTTGGTCGGGGGCACAGAGGGCTGATGGAAGAAGAGGTCCCATGCCAGGAAAGACACTATGTCTATGTCCACTTTTCCTTCTAGATGGAGAGGACCTGGAGGCCAGAGATGGCTAGGGCTTAGTCATCTACGCAGCACCAGGAGACCTAAAGCCTGTCACACAGCAGGACTTTAATATAGATGCAAGAACAGCAAAGGATGTGGAATGCTGCCCTGAACTTGACTCTCAGTGACTGCAGAAGAGATAGACACAGAATGAGAAGGGAACGTCATTTAAAACGGCTTTGGTTCAATGGCACCAACTCGTATGCGTTATCAAAGCTCTAATGAATGTCAAAATGCATCAAAGGAGCCCAGAGATGCTCAGTGGTAAAAGCACTTGCCACATAAGCCCAATGACCGGGCTCTGGATCCAAAGGAATCACGCTTTTAAGGGTGGATGTAGTGCTGTGCGTTTGTAACCCCAGTGTGCTCCCACAGCAAGATGGGGCAGAAAAGGGAACTCACACCCAAGCTCATGGACCACTGACCTGGACTATGTGATGAAATGGCAGAAACCGGAGAAATCCTGCACAAAAACAAGAAGCAACTCCTAAACGTTGTCCTCTGACCTCCACTCATGTGTCATGGTATGAACAAGTGCTATGGCACATGTACTTGCACATATAAATATATATATTCACATGCATCATATGGATGTGCCACATACATAAATACATACACATCATATATACACCACACACACACGTACACTAACACATATACACCTCACATACAAATGCCACATACATGGACTTCATATATACACACTGCACACATGTGCATGCTCATCTCAAATACACAAACTGCATGCACATAAACACATGCCACATGCATACATATACATATCGTATATACATAGCACATAAACATGCATATATATAGAGATATAATATACACATACCACATACATATATGTGTCATAGACACGTACTATAGTCATACCATATATACACATTACAGGCACATGCATACTTATATACACATACACATACCACATCACGCATCATATGCACACCACACTCACACACACATTCACAACACACACATAATCATATATACATATTATATCTGCACACTCCATATTACATGCACACATACAATGTACATGCACACAAATATATCAAAGAAAGGAAATAAAAGAAGCTTCAAGTTCAAATCCATGGCAGTACATATGAGCAGGGGCTGAGAATATGGGAACTGACAGCTAATAATAGGGAAGACAGACAGAGTTCCTACTACAAGCACAGGGATGATCTGAAGGTACCCACAAAGTCACCATGGCAATGATACGGTGTCCAACCAAGGCTGGTAAAAGTTCCTAAGTTTCCAAACTGGCAGAAGATATCTATGTTCATGTGGGGCTCCTGAGGGACACATTCAGATCTAGGGTGCCTTCCTAATTAGATACAGGGCACCTGTGGATGGCCACGCCATCATCTGTGGTAAACTGTGGCAAGAGGACTGTGTCCACAGGAATGGTGTCAAATGCTTAGGGAAGTCCTTTGTCAGCCGTTTCTCCTGTTCATAGCTGCCCCTGAACTGTGAGGGTAGCCTGCCTGCTGAGTGCCCATCAGATGAGAGGGAAGAGTCCTGTCTAGTGATCCGATGCAGGGCTGGACTCTGCTGCCTGCATGCTTATCTGAACAGTCATGAAGAGTCTGGTCATTCCATGGGAAGCCGCTTCTGCGGCTCTTCTCCCCACCCTCTGCCCCAGAGACTCAACTACTGAGATCAAATCAAATAAACCGCTGCTTGTCACTCAAGGTCAAGAAAATAGTCCTGGAAATCTGCTTATGCACTCATCACGACTGACTGACCCAAGCACAGTGGATCACAACCTTGAGGAGTGGGAATGAGGTGTCTTGGACACAACTCTACATTCTCAGACTAGTGACTGTGGGGTACTGATGTGATGCGTAGCTACTCTGAGGAGCTGGGGAGGGATGCGGAGCTTGAGATGCTCAGGGACAAAAGAAGCAGTGGCCTGGTGGTGGGGTTCCTTCCCTATTTGTCACCTGTGTGAGTTGTTAGGAAACACCCCAACACTCTGGCTGTCATCTGAGAACTGCCCAGGCCAAGAGCTTTTGAAAGCGGCAAACTGCACAGCAGCCTCGGTCCAGAACGAAGCTAGTGAGGCTTTAGGTCCTCATTCTGTTATACCCGTTCATTCAGCATAATCTTGTTAAACTCTACACACCACACTGCAGACGATTGTAATTCTGAGTACAATGGGGTCTAATTTGCCTTCTTGAAAAAAAAAAGTGAGCCCACTAGATGGTAGAATCAGAAGGCACTAAACTGCAGAAGAGGCATGGAATGTGGCCTAAGGAAAGAACACACGAGCTCACCTTTATCTTGGGGGCATCAACAAATACTCCCTGGGGGACATGACCAGGCAAAACTTTACAATTTCAGGCAAACTTTGGTTTGAAACAAATGGAAGCAGAATGACACTGGGAGATGATGGTTATTGTGAAGTTGAGTGCTGGCCATGAGTCCATGCAATAACATCACTGGGTTTAGTTTACCTGAGGGGCTATGCAGCACACTGACCCAGCCAAGGTCAACAAAAGCTCTAGAGGATTTTCTGCAAAGGAGAAATGTGTTCAGTTGACTCCATCAGAAGATAAATCTGTCAGGGATGCTGACAGAGCCAGTCGGGGTGTGGGGTGGGGGGAGGTCAGCAGGAATAAAGCTTCCACAAGGACACCAGCCAGGTCAAGCCAAGATGCTTGATCCCCTGGCACGCAGCTGAAGAAATAAGTGTGCTTATGAATTATTGCTCTCTGACATCCCATATGTTGAGACTGTCCCCTCTTCCTGCATAGAAGGAAGAATTCACAGAAATCTAGAATGACCTGCTTTCCTTGTTCTCATGAGTCACTCCTCTTCTCATACTGACTCTTATAATTCCCAGTTGACAGCCATGGGCATCAGCCAGACATTGAGGTTGAGAACCTGAGGCTTAAAGTTAGGCGGAAGGCATCCCCCTGCTTGTCAATCCCTACAGCTTCCTGTCCAGGGCTCAGGTTCTCTTCCAATGCAAGAACAAGGACTATCTGCGCCTGTGGCCTTGGTGATCTTCCACCTGGGTTCCCTTTGCACAGAGAGTGGAAGGCAATAGACCTGCATCTGTCATGGAGGTACTCCATCACCTCTCTGTCATCCTGAAGGTCCGGGCACTCGGAAAGCCTACAGTTGGTGACTTTTTTAGTTGTCACAACTGGCCTGACCTGAACTTATTAGGCAGCAAAGACTGACCCAGACTGACACGGGGCTATTTATAGCCCGTTTGCCTCACTTTGTGCACATGTTCATGCATTTTATGCAGAAATATGACTGTGCTTGATTGCAAGGTGTTGTTCCGGGTCCCACTGGGGGTGCTAAACAGTACTGATGTATGCGACTGCTTACCATTCTAAATGGGAAGTATTCTAAATGTCAAAGGCCACACAGCCTTGAGGTTTCTCATATGGGGTCATGTATTCACTCACATAATAAAGCTCGTTCTGTTTGGAGGAGTGGCTGGTGGCTTCCTTACTCAGAGAAAAAGGAGTTTGGAGCGAGAGATGTAGCTCAGTAGGTGGAATGTGTACCTAACATGCATAAACCTCCTGGTACAGTCACCAGGCATAAAGCAGGGATGTTGGTGCATGCTTGTAATGCCAGCACCCTGTGAGTAGAGGCAGGAGAATCATAAATGCAAAGTCATCCTTAACTACACAGGGAGTTCAAAACCTGTATATACGTGAGCCTGAATTATGTGAGATACTATCTCAGAGAACAGCAATAGCTGTAAGAATAATAACAATAAATCAAATGTTATGGTTTTAATACATCAGGTGCATGGGAAGACAAGGAAGATGAGAATAACAAGAATGATGGGGGGCGGCTGGAAGGCCAGTAAGTGCAACTACCTCCCACCTAAGTAGGCTCCACCCCCAAAGCCTGTTTCCTGTGTTTACCTCCCATCTGCAGGCTGTGAAGAGAGGGCAATGAGATCCTATTTCCTCCTAAAGACTGAGAAGGAGTGTCTCAATGACTTGCTAGAGCCAGCTAGAGAAAGACAGATACTCATAGGGCCAGAATGCTAAGAGTTAGGCTCTGACCCTGAAAACCTTCTCTCTTTAGATTTCTCATCAAGTATAGCATGCAGTAAGTGCTCAATAAATGCACTTTGTGATTGGAATATTTCTTGTTACATTTTCCCTTCTAGCCCTCATCTCATCCAGCACCAGGAGTGAGGTAAGGCAAGCCGCACAGAGAAGCTGGCAGGCAGTGCTGCTAAAAGTTGGTACCACAAATATGGCAGGGTGCAAATATAGTCTGTCTGTTCTTCTTCACTTTGTCTGAATGATTAATCAAGATGAGGTTCCCTGAAATGACCTCCCTTCAGATAAACAAGGCCTGGGGCTGGATATGACTTGTAAGTCGTGACGGAAAGACACCTCCAGTGAAACTGCCAGAGTGAAGGCTACCAGAGGTTTCTGGATCACGTGGGAAGGGCTCAGGGGCCATTTTGTTCCACCAGAGCACTAGTGAGGCCCTTGCACCAGGGGATTTCAGGAGCTGTGTGTTCATTCCTGGAATCTCGCCTCTTCAGCTCATTCGCTGTTCCCATCCTTCCTAGAACATCTCAAGCCCTGCCTTGTCTGTAAAGTCCCAGTTCTTTTCATATAATCGTTCTCTTCTACCTCTCTTCCCAGGAGCTGTAGTCAGAGCCATGGTGCCAATGAGCTGGTCGTGGGAAGCTCTGTGGCCTAGCTCTCCCTTCCTTCCTTCTTCAAGAGCATTATCACATGGAAACTTTACTATTAATCCTCAGTTCTGGACCTTCATGGATGTAAACAGACATTTCCATCTTCCCAGTGTTGTCCTTCTACAAGGAAGCATGGGTACCATGTTCTCTAAGGAAGGCATGTGCTGACCCCCCCCCCCCGCAATCTTCTCCAATGCTCTATGCCTTTTCGTTTGAACTTTCTGGCTCCGAATTGTTAGATGGTTGAGTATCCATCCTTTTGAGACTGTGTACTGCTCAAGTCCCTTTCTTTCTTTATTTATTTATTTTTTTAATTTTTGGTTTTTCGAGACAGGGTTTCTCTGTGTATCCTTGGCTGTCCTGGACTCACTTTTGTAGACCAGGCTGGCCTCGAACTCACAAAGATCCGCCTGTCTCTGCCTCCCAAGTGCTGGGATTAAAGGCGTGCGCCACCACCGCCCGGCTTCAAGTCCCTTTCTTGCCTTGACATGCACACAAGGAGTTAGGCCTTTCTTATCATTATCAAGGGTCAGTGATGCTCAGACCTTCCTCCCTCCAATGTGGGCTTCTCAATGTAACCTTTGGGTAACTGTTGCTATACTCCTGTGGGTTTTCTTGAATGTATATTCACATTTCTGTGCCCACTGGAGCAGGATGGGCTGCATAGGAAAGGCACGGCAGCCACCCTAACCACAAAGTCTGATGGTACTGAGGATCAAAGCTTTGGGTCAGATTATTAGCCTAGTAACCAGAGACCTTTGGGTTTCCAAGAAAGGGATGGATGGGTGATAGAGAACATTGACGTGGACTGTCAGATTTTAGGTGACCTAAGAGTTAGATAAGAGACAAAAAAGTATCAGCATAGGCTCAGGATTGTCCCTAAATGTCCCAGCCCTGCAAGGGTCATGACCTTTCTAAGAAGACCCCCCCACACAAGGCTATGCCTTTAGGTTTGTGCTTTGTCCCTTTAAGGCTGCCCAGTAAGGATCAAGGATGGAGGCTCTCATCTGTGAGGCTGCCCTCTTTCCTTGCAAGTCTGCAAGTCACCTGTATTCTAACATCAAGATTTTAAGGTCTGAGCTCCAGGAGGGCAGCCCCTTTTTGTGAATACATAGGGAGGGGACTGAGCACTGGCACCCTCATCCTGGTGGGACTTTCCACAGGCTGGCCTGAGAAGGTTTCTGTGAAGAAGTGATAATTTGCCTGGAGGCCCCTTGTCCCCTGACTGCTAGGGATAGTCCTACAAAGTGCTAAGTCATCCTCCCCACCCCACCCCATCCCCACCCAGGCCCCAGGGCAGGCGCATATTGCTGGGCCCAGAGCCAGAGGAACTGGTGGTTACTTTTGTGGTCACCCAGCAGTTTTAAGAAGGCCCTTGAGGTACTTCAAGTACCAGGTGGCCCCAGTGTGGTTAAACTGTCTGGGGGCCAAGCTCCATCTGGACACCTGAGAAGCCCTGGGGCCTGAGGGTGAGAGCTGTTCAGTTGGTTGTGGTGACAATTACATAATACAGGGAAGGTGCAAGGGTCATCATTGTCAAGTGGTCGTATACTGCAAATCCATATATGATAAAAGAGTGCACTCACCGGTCTTCTGGGGCACTTGATGGACCACACCTGATTTTTAGAAACTGTTTTCTTTTGGCAGTCACATCAACCCCCTGGATATCTCATTCATTCACATTTTGCAGATGCAGACACACTCTGTTAGAGGCTCCAACTGTCAGAGAGCTTTGAATGAGCTGTGTGAGACTGTTCTTCATTAACCCATGAGCCAAGAGTCTCAGCATTCTGCAGGCAGTGAGTCTGGCAACCCTGAGTCCAGCAAGGGACAGTCTTTCTGGGGCTTTAAGCTCTCAAGCAGGCAGGAGTAGAGAACTGCCTGCTTCCTGGTCCTTCCTGATGATCTGTCATAGAGCATTTCTTAGTCTAATATCAAATCACAAAGTAACTCAGAACACCTTATCAAAGCACTTGGGAAGTTTCGAGGGGACATGTTAACAGCCTCTTCTCTTGGTCTCAGTCCCTTGTTTTTCTTTCTAGAACAGTTGTTCTCGATCTTCTTAATGTTGTGGACCTTTAACACAGTTCTTCTTGTTGTGGTGACCCCCTCAACCATAAAATTATTTCATTGCTGCTTCATACCTAATCTTGCTTCTGCTATTAATCATAATGTAAATATCTGATACTCAGGATATCTGATAAATGACCCCTGTGAAAAAGGGTCATTCGACCACCCACCAAAGGGGTAGCAGCAATCCACAGGTTGAGAACAGCTCTTCTTAATGTATTCATCATAGTCTGGTTTAGACTAGCAACCAGGAATACAGACAATTAAAGCCATACATATGCAAATATGTGCACATGTGCATGTGCACACATATGTGCATACAAACACGCCCATTTTTATATATGCACACACATCAACACAAACACAGACATACCGTCCATCCTGAAAGTCAACACACACCTTTCCTCCCTAAAGATGATCTTCATTGGGGAAATATAAAACAGTTTGCTCTTTAAACATCTATAGGCACCCAATACCATGTTAGGCTCTTTACTTTTTTTGTACCTATGCCTCCCTTCCCTATCAGCCCTTGTTAAAGCCTCTGCCCTGGTCCAGATGTGCAAAGCTAGTCACTGAGTCACTCAGCAAGTGTTTATGGAGTGTCTCATAGGGACTTAGTGTACAGCACACTCTGGCTAAGGACAGACTCAAGAACCTGATTGTAAGTGAATGAGTGAACGAACGACAAACAAACTAGGAAGAAATAAATGGTGGATATACTGAGGTGGAGACCCTTGACGTAGGCCCCAGAGAAGAGGTTGTTTGTGAGCTTGGCACAGAACGACAAAACAGTTGAGGCGGTTGAGGGCAATGACTGAAGACAGAACCCTGCTCTCCATGAGGGGTTGTGTTTAGTCTGACTCCCAAAACTTCACATTTTACAGCGTTAATTCCTCAATGTGACAGAAAGGGAGGTTGGACCTGGTGGAAGGTGTTTTGGTCATAAAGTAGAGTTAACCAATGGAGCAGGGCTTTCCTGTGGGCCTGCATCACCCATTGACACCCAACCCCCTTTTTTCTCTTCCACAGGTGTCCACTTGCTTCTAGTTTTTGTTGTCGGTTGAAACAGCATGAGGCTCTCATCAGAGGTGGCTACCTAATTTTGGACTTTTCACCTTCTGAAAGCATGAATCAAGACAAAGTATTTTCTTTATAATTTAACCCATCTCATCTATTTTCTTATACCAATGGGTGTGAGGTAAGACAGTACTAGGTCATACCAAACAGCTTCATTCCTTTTCCCAATCAGTACTAACAACGACAAGCTAATGACTTAAAGTCACCACCTCATGGGGGTCACTTAAGCATTACATAACCTCATCCATGTGGACACTTGAGATTTGAGTTCATGCCAGAGGAGTCCCAACATCTAGCAGTCTGGGAGTATTTGGAAAGTGTACAAGTACATAAATGTGTCCATAGCTCAAATAAAACCCAAAGCCAAACAACAGGAGAGAGACAAGGTTGACCCAATTTTACCCTTCAGGATTCCAACTCCCTTCTGTCCTCTGTGGAGAACTCACAGTGAATTCTCACCAGATGCCCACATTGGAAGATCTTAGGCCACCCCTCACTCATCTGGTCTCCATGACCAGGCCCTTCCTCCTCTATCCTCCTCTTCCCCATGGGGTTAAGTCACCCTTTCTTTCAGCAGTAATAGCCAGAGCCACAAACTTCCCAGTCCCATGATCTTGAGGTAATCCAGCCCACCAATTAGGTGAAATTAAAGCCAGGTAATTTGAACCTATCTGCTGGGCACCTGACCACAAACCACCTCTTAGCTGACCCTGAATCATATCTGATTGCTCCCTCAGCGCCTACCCTGCTTCATTACCAAGGCCATGGGAAAGGAGGAAACCAAAGGGTTACCGGGGTCTTCAGTTAGTGCTTTGTCATTAGCATGGTTATTGCCCAAGTTGCCTCTCCTGGGACAGCTTGAGACAGTGGGGACCAGAGGTTCCCAGGGCTCAACAGATGGATGAGGGCTTCCTCAGACAGGGCCGCCAAAGGACAAGGATGGGGGAGTTGGGGGCTCACTTGGAAAGGTGGGTGGATTCCAAGAGGCCAAGCCAGGACTTATGATCCTACCTCAAATGTTTTTGCAGATGGCTCTTAATGACAGTTATGGTGACCAAGCTTGGAAGCTGGCATCAGGTGAGCCCAGGTTGCCAAGCAGGCACACACTTTAGACCGTGGGAAGATTTTAAACACTAAAGTCAAAGTTATTGATAATAGAGCAAAACACTCCCAGCAGGAGGATTTTGTGAGCCTTCGACCAGACTCTTTTTCTGGAACCAAAGTCTCCACTGAGTTAGCTGGGGTACAGGCCAGCAAGTCAAACACTTGCTGTACCAGCATGGGGACCTGGGTTAAGATAGTCAGCGCCCACATAAAAAACAAAACAAAACAAAAAGTGCAGTGAAGCCCTCTGTAATCTTAGCACTGAGTGAGGCAGCCAGGAGGAGGCCAAGTCCGGCTGACCACTGAGTCTGACTGAATAGGTTAGCTTCAGCTTCAGTGAGAGACCCCTGTCTCAAAAAATAAGGTGAAGAACTACTGAGGAAGACACTTGACATTGACTTTCCGCCTCTATGTGCACATGTACGTGTGTGTTTGCTCACACACATGAACACATGTGCATGCATAGAACATCAAAGCACACACATCCCCAATGAGGGTGAGTGAGCCCTGGCATTCCAGAACCTAGTGCAGAGTAGGCCATGGGATGCCAAGAGCCTCCAGGGCCACTAGGCCCATCGTGTATCCCTAGACTTTCCCTCTGAGAGTGGTGAGAGGCTTGTCAGCATTTAAACACAAGCGCGAGTATAATAAAACGCTGAAAGTGTAAGCGTGTGCCATCCTCTGGAGGAGAGATCACCTCTGTAGATGCTGATGCTGCAACACAGGGGTGAGGAGGAGACGCACAGGGTGTGTGGAGATGGTGGAGGAGTATGTCAGTCACTTTCCCCATTGCTTGCTCAAAAGACCTGACAAAAGCAATGTGAGGAAAGAGGGGCTTGTTCTGTCTCACAGCTCAAGGTATAACCCCTCAGGGCAGGGAAGTCACTCCAGCAAGAGCAGGAGGCGGCTTGGAACTTCGTGTCTATAGTCAGGAAGTAGAGAGAGAGATGATCGCTGGCACTCAGTACACTTTCTCGATTTTGTATTAAGTCTGGGGATGTAGGCCAGGGAATGGTGAGGTATGGTGGGTCTTTCTACTTCAATGTATCTAACCAAGAAATTCCCTCATGGGCTTCTTCAGAGGCTCAATAACTAGGTTATCCAGATCCTGTTAAAGTGCCAATAGTGATTAGCTATCCCAGTGTGTGATATATAGAGTTAAGCTCTATATTGTTCCCATGTTTCACTCTGGGGCATCCAGAAGGTCTGCAGCCAGTGGCCTCCCATTTCTTGGTGGCAGAGTTTTTCTCAAGATCTCCAGGGTCATGTGTGGACGACTCTTCCCTCCCAAACATGATTACATTTTAGCCACATTCTGCATTTTTTTTTTCCATCTAGAAAAATAGACCTTGCTGTGGATGGTGACACAGCTCCATTTGACTTAACTGGTGTAAAACTAAGAATTTCTGAGCAGAGATTAGATTGATATATCGGGGCCTCTGTTGCCATAATCTGACATCAGGAGACTAGACTAACAGCAGCTTTGATGCCAGCATCTTTCTAAAGTTCTAACCTAGTGGGGGGGGGAGCGTTGTTTTGATATAGCAAAGAGATGGTGGTGCTGTCTTCCCAACTGCACTCACCTGCTAGCTTCCTATCATCAGAGAACAATAATGACAGGCTAACATAGGCTCCTAAAAATGTATGGATACATTTATTTACTTTCTTAGTTCTGGGCTTTTGCAGTCAGTATGAGATGCTGTTGTGATTGCCTTTGGTATTCAATTTAAACAAGCCGGGCATAGCCTTGCCAATTCCTCCTGTGTCCATGGTTCTGAGGTCCCGACCCCTCCTAGGTTGGTATCTGCTCTGCCCTTCTCCACATTGCTGTTCCTCAGTGGTGTGAGGTCCATCTGGTCAGGTGTGACAACCATGTGAGACTTCAGATATCTCTGGAAGACATTTTGGTATCGGATGGATGAAGTTTCAGTGTAAGACAGTTTGGCCAAACCTGGCATTCAAATCCCTCTTGGATACCTGTTTACAGTCTTGTAACCTCTCCTAACATTCCTGCATATGTGTCTGTGTGTGTGTGTGGGGGGGGGCTCACTCCATCATGCACAGCCCACAGATTCACTCTTCTTTGTGTGTGTGTATATGTGCAGACATGTGTATGTGCCTACTTGTATGTACCTGTGCACATGTGTAGTGTGTGTATGTGTGTGTGTGTGTGTGTGTGTGTGTGTGTGTGTGTGTGTGCGCGTTTAGAGAGATAGATAAGAAGAAAACATCAGGCGTTGTTCCTCAGGCACCATTTCTTTTGTATGTTTTAAAGACAAGGTTTCTGACTGCAGGATAGGCTTTCTGGCCAGTGACCCCCAGGGGTCCACCTGACTCTTCCTTCTCAACATTGGGATTATGTAAGTGCAGGAAGGCACCCAGCTTTTTTGGCATGAGCTGAGGACTTAATTGTCCTTGTCCTCACAAGGCAAGCACTTGACCAACGGAGGCATTCCCCCAGTCTCTAGATTCATAGTTCTTTGGAGCCTAGGAGACAGTGAGCTTGACCCTGCTGATGCATAGCAAGTACATTGCTTTGCGGCCATGCCTTAGACTGCCAGGCTGAGAATCACCTGGCTGGTCCCTTTGCTATATTAACCAGTTTTGTTCTGTGGCAAGACAGCACAGGAGACTCCTTGATTGACAAACAGCGTCAATTCGTTTCCACATGCTTCTAATGGCCGGAAGTCCACAATCAGACACTGGCAAGTCCAGCCTGCCTCTTCATCTGTGGTGCTACCTGGTTCTTGTGTCCAAGAAATGCTCTTGCCTCACATAGCATAAGAGCTGAAGAAAAGACAAAGATGAAGACACTGTCCAGGACCACAGCTGTGGGGACATTTTTACACACGGCTCTGCTAGAGAGAGGAAAACAGTCAGTCCTCAGCAAGGCACCTGAGAGCTGTTATGGCCTACTTACGTACACGTTTCCCATGTGGGATAATGTGCTAACCACCCATATGCTTGCTGTGTACTATCATGGGCCATCTTTGTACACTTTACTGAGTGTGGCGCGGTCTGTGTACTCATTCACCCGTGTTGTGTTTTGATTTGCTGCTTCATTTTTCCTTAAGTGATTGCATGCTGCCTGTGCAGCCGTTTGCTATATACTCTTGTGCATTGTCATGTACACATTTATGGGTGTGTACCGTTTATATATAAGTTCACCTGAGTGATCAGCCTGATCGCAGGCTGTTTGCCTGAATCCTGTCCTAGGCTGTCTGCACAAGCTCATCCATGTGCTATCACATGCTCTATGTGGGTTGTCTGCCTGCCGTCCTGTGTCTTGGCTCCAGCCTGCAGAAGAAGCAAGCCGTAAATATGAAGATGAAATCAATCACTGAAGTTGGGTGGGTATGGGGTCAGAGGTCAGGGGTCCAGCTGGGACTGGGGATAGGAGGAAATAATCTGTAGATCGCACCACACAGCCGCAGCCGGCAGAGTCCTTCTGGGGAGTATGATTCGAAGCAGTAAAACTATAAGGAAAAGTTCTTAATGTGGCCCTGGAGGATGGGCCTAGGGTCCCTTGGAGAGAGTCTGGGAGGCTGGTGGAGAAACATAAGGGTAAGTGAGGAAGCAGGAAGAGAATGCAGAGCTGAGGTCTGGGTGCTGGAGGGTAGGAGCTAACTCCTCTTCTCCTGCACTTGCTCCACCCCCAAGTGTAACAGGCTAATTTACTAACTCACTTCTAAAGATACTGCAGCCTCAAACCAAAGCCCAAATGTCACGGAAGAGGGCAGAACAGGACTTCCCGGGACTTCAAGGAAAGTCGTTTTCTGAAGGCAAATTTGCTTTTACTTTAAACTTAGTATTATTTTGTTGTTGTTGTCTTTATGTGTAGCTCTGGTTGTACTGGAACTCACTCTACAGACCAGGCTGGCCTCGAACTCACAGAGATCCACCTACCTCTGCCTCCCAAGTGCTGGGATTAAGGGCATGTGCCACCACTGCCCTGCTAAACTTATTTTTTTACTTTTAAGTTATTTTAAACCAATACTTAAAAAACAATGTCATTCAATAGTTCCACATGTGTACAAT
Source organism: Lophiomys imhausi (assembly GCA_907164525.1). Taxonomy (NCBI): domain Eukaryota; kingdom Metazoa; phylum Chordata; class Mammalia; order Rodentia; family Muridae; genus Lophiomys; species Lophiomys imhausi. The sequence continues at coordinate 13,171,960 of CAJQZJ010001511.1, forward strand.
AAGTAAGGTTTAAACTGGGCTAAATATGTGCTTCTTTGAATATTTTTAATTTTTATGAACGCATTCAATTTAGTTTCTGGCTAGTGTGTGTGTGTGTGGGGGGGGGGTTAGTCCAGTACAGCCTTTAACTTACTATGTACTGTAGGCTGTCCCTGAACCCTTGATCCTCTTGCCTGTAACTCCAGTGTTCTGAAATCACAGGCCTGGCTTAAACTCTTTAAAATTAACAATAGTGGGCTGGAGAAATGTGTTGGGGGTTAAACGCACTGGCTGCTCTTCCAGAGGAACTGGATCCTGAGCTGAGGGCATTAATCTAGGACTAAGGTGCTCTTGATACCAACCCAGTCCTGGGATGAATATGTGGTGGACGGAGAAGGCCTGCACATCCACAGGGGGATCATTCCAAGCTCGACTCCATCTTCCTGTGCCCCATCCTCAGGCCTCAGGCCAGAAGCAGGCAAATTTCACCTCAAGCCCCAAGTCCTGCTGGTGGGCCTCACTGCAGGAGCTGCAGCGGCAGCTTTGCCCTCCCCTCCTGGAAATTTCCATTTCACATTGTGCACAAGCCTGGTGCTGAACCAGGGGCAGTGATCAGCTCCTGATGGGGCAGCCTGATGACAGCGGGGTCTTGGCTCCGGAGAGTAGTCATACCTGACTGGGAGAACAGAGGACATTGGCATTTGATTTGAGCAGGGTGCGTGCATGCACGTGTGTGTTGCCTCTCTGTTTTCTGCTTCTGGATGTGTGAAGAGTTTCTGGTCATCCAAATCTCTCCTGAGTGGACCCCCTTGTCCAGCTGAGGTAGTCATTCTTGGTACCTGTGGATGGGGGCAGCTGTCAGATTGCTGTGTCTTCTCTATGGGACTGAAGCCACCAAGTCTACCTTGTTGACCTCAGCCATCCCTTCCCAGTTTCCAGGGACGGGGAAGGGTCCCTAGGGCCTCAGCATCCCCAGGGGCAAACTGTTTCAAACAAGATCCAGGGACAGCTACAAGTCCCTTTCTGACTCAAGTTCCTTCCACATTAACAAAGGCACAGGCAGGCCACACTCTTGTATGTCACAAAAGCGTTTCTCAAATGCTCTGAGTTCAGTGAAACCTCAACTGTGTTGGACTAAGGCATCTGTCCCATCCTGGGATTGAAAGAGTCAGGCAGACTGATTAAAATTGTATCCACATGTTCCTGATTTGCTAGCAACCAGATCGTCAAAATATTATTTTTAGGTCTTTTTGATGTCTAGGAAACCTTTTAAGATCTTTTAAATATGATTTTAAAAGCCCTTTTCCTTAAAAGATGGAAACTTTGCTTGGTACATGTAAAGAAACCCAGTGGAACTGAATGACTTAAGTCTAGAAATGTCACAGTGTTTGACAGGGGTTTAGAAACAGTGAATTTTCAACAAACACCATAGGAACCCAAATCAGAGAAAATAGCCCTCCATCAGACATCTGAAGGATGTCATTCCTCCCAAAATTTGTATCCAAACCAGTAGTTAGGTGAAAGGGGAAAGACAGGGACCAACACTCATTGGTATCCTGGGCATGGTGCCTGGCACCTCAAACACAGAAGAACCTCCTACTATTCCCTCTCAGTGACACTTCAGGTAAGCAAGGGGGGCACAAAGAGGCGTGTCACCCGCCAGAGTCCTCTGATGACTTTGATAATGAAATTTGGATTCTTCAGACATCAAAGTGTCCCCACACATGATACTGATACCTCTTCATAAGTAGTCATAAAACAGCCATAGCTGCCCAACAGCTTTCAGGATTCTTACATCTCTTTAGAGCCTTGCATTTGGGCAAGCATCTTCCACAGGAGAAATGAGCACACAGATTCTCCCAGCCTCCTCCTGCCTGGCACTGCTGCTGATGTTAGGCTTCAGCGAGCTCAGGCCATGCCATGGAGACTCTGAAAAAATAAAGAGGGGCACGGGGAAGGTCATTTATTGCATGTGAGGACATAAAATATGAACAAATGGAGTCAGAAATAGCAAGCCAGCAAAGGCTTTTGGCCCTAGCAGTGGTCAGAGAGAAGCATGCACCATGGTCATCCGCCAGCATCTGAAATTACGATACTTGTCTAGCTCATTCAGATCTCAGTTAACCAAAATAAATAAAGTTAGAAGTTCCAGCCTTCCTTTTTTATTGTATCTTCAGAGGTCACTGTCCCCACGTGGCCGGGGGCTAGTGATTGGCATAGTCCAAATATAAATTACCTTCACTGCGGAAAGTCCCAGAGGGCAGCACAGGGGCCTCCTGCTCTGGTGGGTATCTTAAATTAGTCACATACAGAATCCCACCACTCTTAGCCTCTGCATCCTGCAAAAAGCTACTATCCAGATCGCCATCTGGGTTCCAGTGTCCTGCACCCTGTCCCCTCACAACAATCGCTGGAAGTCACAAAGGTTGTCTTTCCTGGCAGCTCCTAGGCTCCCAGAGGCAGCTTCAAGCTCTGCCTGTGTTTTGCCTCCCTGGCTGCAGAAACTGAGGGGAGGTTTTGGGGAGAGGAGGAGGAAGATCTGAGACTAGTAGGGCACAGCAGGGTGAACAGGAGCCTGCCAGGGAGGCAGACATCTGTGCCCAGACAGATAGAGTTTCACTGATAGGATCTCTCTTACTATCCTTGTGAGAGATAAACAATTTGCCAAAGCAGCTTGCAGAGGAGGAAGTGCCCCGCTGAGAAAGTGGCTCTCAGAGGCCAGCAGCTCACCCCTGCGGTCACAGACCCAAGGCGAGGGAGGGAGGGAGAGAGGAGGAGGCCGCCTGCCCAGGCTTTGCACAGGTGACAGAAGTGACAGGGCCCACGCCTCAGCATCTGAGAGAAGAGTGTGAGCTGGCACTAGAAGGGGTTCAGGTTCTGTGTGAAGTGAAACAATAAAATCGCAAAAGGAGAGTGAATCTAGACAACACTTCTAGAGGGCTCTTGTTAAACATCGCAAGGTCCAGCATCTGTGATGTGTGTACACACGTTACAGCTCCCAAGATTGGCCCACAATCTCTCCAACACGCAGGCTCACACTCATCAAAACAGGACATCTGTTAGAAAGACTCAGGGTTAGATGTCGCCCCTGACAGAATCAATGGATTTTTCTTTTTCCAGGAATTGGGTTTCTGGAGGAAGAATGGGTGGATAGAAAGTCAATTCTGACCAATAGGTATGCAGTATTTCCTCAGTACCCATGGGGACTGATTCCAGGAAGTCCTCAGGTCCCTCATACAAAATGACACATTTGCATATAACCTACATATATCCTGCTTTGCCCTGCAATCAGCTCCAGCCTTACCTATAGCAGGGAATATAGTATTCATGGTATTCTAATAACAGATGGTGGTTTAGGGCACAATGTCAAATGAGCTGGGAAGGGTCTGGTTTGTTTTATACCATCATGGGTAGCAAACCTGCAGAAGTGACTGCTCAGGAAACTAGAAAGAGAGGGCAGGGGCCAGGGAGGGAGGAAGAGAATGCAAAGCTGTAGGTGTGCAATGTGCTCTCATTACGATTTTTGTCTACTGGGAACAATTTCTCAGCAGGGTAATGGCCTGTGATTCCAGTTTGCATTCTTGGTAAGATTGCAAATGAAATACATAAGATGCCTTGTTCAATTAGAATTTCAGAAAACCAAGTAACTAATTTTTTCTGAGTATATCTCACATAATGCTTGCGATGTGATGGTGGTACTTAAAAATAGGTTACTTTTCTGGAATACAGCATCACCAGGTAACTTGTGTTGTATATAGCAGTGCGTATATATAGGAAGCAGTTAAAAAAATAGCTGGCCTTTGGGCTTGTTATTAATCTGTGTGCATTTGAGCAGTTTAATTGAGTTACTCAATTAGATTTGGGGCAGATGTGGTTAACAAGACAAGCCCACTCTGCTTAATGTTTCCCATTACTCCTTCTGTAGACCTGTATCCCAAGGACAGTCACTAAGCCATACACAGGACATAATCTCAAAGAGAGCCAGTGACTCCTAGCACAGGTGACTTGTAGACTATGCAAGGACTGGGATTTCAGTTCAGCTTGCGTTGGAATTGAACAGACAGACTGACTGCCAAGCATGAGCAAGTGATGATATCAGGGTCCAAGAACCACTGAAGGAAGACCCCAGACTCAAACAGTATGGAAAAGCAAACAGCGTTTGCTTTTTGTTCTGTCGAAACAACCAGCACGCTGGGGTCAACCGCTCATAAAATGGTGACAAGACAATGACAAGAGAAGCTCGCAGGCTCCTTTTAAGGCACTTAGAGGAATTCCAGTTGTGGCTAGGTGACCTTCCTTGAGATTGGCTGGTGTCATGGTGAGAGATACCTGTATAATTTTAATTGGTCCCTATCTTGAAGGAGGAAGGATTACCCTATAGAGACCCTTGTGTTTGGGTGTGTGTGTGTGTGTGTGTGTGTGTGTGTGTGTGTGTGTGTGTGCCCAACTTTAGCCTTTGACCAGACTCAAGATGGAGGTTTTATCTAAAATGGAGTAAGTCAGGTCCTCTCAATGAGAGTCTCAGCTCCACCCAGTTCTCATCCTCATTTGGGCTCCCACCTAGAGGCACAAAAGGCTCTTTTGACTCAGTACAAACCTGGGAAGATTTCTAAAACTATTTTATGGGGACTGGAGATGGATCAGCATTTAAGAGCACTGACTACTCTTCTAGAGAACCAGTGTCTATTCAGTTCCCAGCACCTGCATGGTGACTCACAATCATCTGTAATTCCAGTTCAAGTGGATTCAATGCCCTCTTCTGGTTTCCTCAGGCACCATGTGGTGCTCAGACATACTTGCAAGCAGGTCATCCATACAGGTAAAATAATAAAACAGTAATAAAAAGATAAACCAATTTTGAGTAGGGACCAGGAATCAGCATGTCTTGACCAATGATCCTTTTACTCATTTGTGCCTGATAATCCTATTTCTTTCTTCAGTTGCACTTTCACCATTTTTTTCTGCAGTTTTTCCCATTTTGATATATCCAGTGACTTCTAGGTTTGTCTTTGTGTCTTTACCAAGCACTTTTCCTTTGGTGTGGAGTTCCCCTGTTCATATAATCAGGACAATCCTAGTACACCATTTATTTCTTCTTCTTAGTGTGTTCCTTTGTTAGAGTTTCTGCCCAGGATGAATATGTAACAGAGAACCTCCCCCCACCCCCCCAGTACAAGTAGTGTTTAAAAGTGTGATTTTTTTCTTCCCAAGAATTAACACAAAGTTTTCTGGTTTTAACAATGTGCTGGTGGGAGTGTAGTCCCTTTGTCATGCCAACTTTTCTGGTATTGTTTGATCCCATAAAGAGCTTCAAATTTCAAGATACCTCTCCTACTTATGGAATGAACTCTCTTAAGAATGGCCACAATGGCACAACAGGGAAGACTTGCTCTTGTTAAGAATGGCCTTTCTCAGGACCATGTCACTTCTATTTCCTGGGGGAATTTTGATTCTAGATAGTCACCTTGCTTGGCACGCACAATGGGTAGGTGGTAAACCATTCATTATTTAAAAGTTTGGAAGTCACAAGAACAACTGTATCTTACCAGATTGGATTGACTTTTTTAGCTCTTTTGATTAATAATTCATGAGTCTGAGGATATGTGAATTGGGTGAACCCTAACCTGCTAACCAAAAGAGAGAAGGGGATGAATGTTAACAGGGCTCCATGTTACTTTACTTAACACTTTGGACCAACCAAACAAACCCATGTGTCAGGGAACCTGTTTCACTGTTTCAATCCGCGATCAATATTTCATGATTAATGGGCTCATATGTTCCCCTGGGTCTCCAGCAGTCCCAAATTCACACACATGTTTCCACGTGACGATGTACAAAATGTCTTCTTTGAGAAGAAAGAGTTTGGTGTATTCTAAAGAGAATTCGCATTCTACTCACGCTCCAGACAGTTTGGGGTTTTAATCTTTCGTCTCTGGATTTCATATGAGACCTAAGTGTCCCCTGTCCTGAATACATGCTTGGACCTCAAAGCAGCAATTTGCTCTCTGAAACAAGACAAAGTTTTTTTTCAAGCCCTGTATGAGAAGGACCCTATCAATTGCAAGTGACTGGTATTTTCCTTTTCCTGCCTAAGATGGGCACTGTAAATATTATTGGGGATCCAGGGTGCCTGCCCCACCTCTGTCATTGACTAGGTGTGTGACCTGAGCCTAATCACTCTTTTTTTCTCTCTGAGACTTTTCTTTTAATCTATTGTTGTGGAGACAAAAACTAACCCTTAGATACTGTTCGAAATGGAGCCAGCCAGGTTATATAAGGCAACTACAGGGTATCTGGTTTATGGCAGCAGTCATCTCATTTATACTTTTAATACATGTAAGCTGTTAACTGTTGTTAACATGACTAAATATTCAATGTTATTTAAGATGTTTTATTAGTCAATAAAAAAAACATTAAACCACACTGTTGGCGTGAAGTACTATGTATTAAAAGCATTTTGTAAATGACGAGATTTTTAAAACAACTATAAGTAACCACCATGGATATTATCCAGCCTTTAAAGCCGTGGCTGTACTTTCGCACTCATGTTGAAGTGAGGTAAAAACTTCCTTCCCCTGCAAGTGCATCCTACGAAGAAGCTCCACTCCACAATCAGCAAATCGCAGGGCACTAAAAGACAAGTGAGAGCATTTATTCTACCAGCTTTCTCCAAAAACTCCTGACTTCTGATTGTTTGGAGTCAACGGTACCTCCACCCAGGGAAATTTTACTCTCAAAATCATTTCATAGAGTTCCGGTGAACAATCAGAGACTGTACAGATTTAATGTATTCCAAAGAGGGGAGACACTGGAGAGGCTGGAAGGAGGAAAGGGAAGGGGGAAATGATGTATTTATATTTTAAATAAAAGTGAAGTTTAAAAAAAATACCGAAAGGGTTGATGGGGAGGAACCGAGAGATCAACCAAGTCTGACAATATGCTTGTATTGTGGCTCCGGCGATCCCTGTCCTGTCATGTCCTCTGCCCACGAACAACCTCAGGTTGTCATGAGAGGTAGACTGAGTTTGGCATACTGTGCTGGTGGTCACAGCTGGAGGTGAGCCAGTTTTCTGTAAGGAGCACAAAGAAAGATGACTTTTTAAAATGTTACTGTAATATGTTAACTTTTTGTTTGTTTTTCTCCCTTGTATGTGTGTGTACTACATGTGTGCTAGGTGCCTGCAGAGGGCAGAAGAGAGTGTCTGATCCCCTGAAATGGAGTTACAGATGCTAGAACCTGAACCCGGATCCTCTGGAAGTGCTTAGCTACTGATGCATCTCTCCAGTCGGACGGTAGTATGCTCTAAGTCCATAAACTAAAGTCTGAGAACACTGAACTCAGATCTCACTATCAGTCCTTATAAAGAGTAACTGACCTTCGAACCCTGATTCTTGCTGCCCCCGGGATTAAAAGAGAAGAAAGTTTGCATTCTGGTCCCTTAAGCCAGCGACCAAAAAGAGGAAGTGGGGTTTCTAATCAATTTTCAGTTTTTCTTGGCATTAACAATTTCCATGTCTAGGATGTTAAGGTTTCATGATACTCTTTCCCTTTGAATCACTGGCTTTGTTTGGGGAAGAAAGTGGGCTCCCCCCAGATACACAACCTTCTCTTACCTGGTTATACACACCCTCTTCTCAGGAGCTGAGAGAATGAGAGCAATGAAGAAGTCTGAGTGGTCCTCCACCCTTCCTCTCTGACACCACTTCTGATCAATAAAGGGAATTGAGAGGAAGGTGGAGATGGTTCAGTCAGTAAATGCTTATCAGGACAGACCGAGTTTGATCCCCAACAGTGAGGTAAAAGCTGGGTGCAGAGTTGCACCCTGTATTCTCAGCACTAATGAGGTACAGAGAGACAGAAGGTTCCTTGGGTCTGTCTTGCAGCCAGTGCAGCCAGGTTGGTAAGCTCCAGTGTGTGGGGAGTGGTTGAGGAGGACACGTGAGTTGACCTCTGGCCTTCATGCGTGCACCCAGGCACAGACACATGCACCTGCATGTAGGCACACACATGAAAGAAACAAGAGGGAGGGAGGAGGGAGACGGAGAGAAAGAACGCTAGCTAGAAAGAGAGAGCTAGATAGAAGTAGAGCTAGAGAGGGAGCCAGATAGAAACAGAGACAGAGATAGACAGAGAGATAAGGCTGAAACAGAGACAGCAGGCTCTGACTAGCCAGGCAGGGGCTCAGTCCTTCTGTCTCCAGAGCTGCTGTGGTATTTTCTCTTAGCATCAGTGTACTTTCGTCCTCCCTTAGATGTATAAATAAAACTCAGGACAGGGACAACAATCCAGTTGGACCAGTCACATCATCATCTCCACTGGATCTTCCTCCCCAGTCCACTGCAGGGAGATGGGGTGGGTGGGTAGGAGGAGAGGCATGCTCTGCATAGCATTGCTGCAACCTCCCCCCACCCCCACCCCACCTCCTCCTACACTGCCTAATCCCACAGTTTTGAAGGAACAATGCTCTGTAAACCTCTGCTGGGCTGGAGTCCCATCTTGCTGGACCTGTTTTCAAAAGGCCCTCAGCTCTGGAACCCCAGCATTCTGTGCCTCACTCAGAGGTTAGCAAGTGGGCTTCTTCCACCCTGCATTCCATACAGCACTGAACAGAGGTAACCAGCATCTGTCTTTGTAAACTGCCCCACCCCCACCACCGGGGACTAGGAAGAGCAATCATCTCCACCTCTCATCAATTCCATTCCTGTCTCTTTTGCATTTCCCCTCAGAACCATTTGCAGGTACAACACGGCGATCTTTAGAGATGATCTGGTGATTATGACAAGCCAGCCTCCCTGCTACAGGCATTCAGAGATGAAAATTGCCTCCAGTCCACTCTTGTACACCCAATCTGTACCTCTGGACTCCTGTCCCGAGGTGAAAATGCAAACAGAGCAGATATTTAGAATCGTTCTGACAGTTCATAAAAGTAAGCAGGGATCAGGGATTCGCTTTTTAAAATAATGCCAGAGGGTACACACCATGCTAATCACATCACTCTGCAACAGGTCCAGTCAAAATTGGGAGGACTAGGGAGGTATGTAGGGGGATGTGGGGGAAGGGGGTGAGTCAAACTATTAAAGTTGGCAGGCACCAGCTGCTGAATATCCAGTTTTCAAGCTCCATATTAACTGACTGCTAATGAACATGATATACCCACCTCCCAACACCAGCCTCATCCTTTCCTTCTATGCATTTAATTCCCACAATCCATGATTCAGCATCCGTGTCTATGTGCATCCCTGCGTCCCCTTAGAGGGATGGCCGGACACATCTATTTGCAGTTCAAATCCTTTAGTTTTAATTGGGACAGAGGAGTGGAAGTTGAAACCATTTGTGTGACTTTGAACATTCATGTGATATCATGCCTGTGAGTGGGTCTACCTGATTCCACAGAGGAGTCTGAGCCCTTCGCCACACATTGGTGCCTCTTCTAACTTCTTGGATTTCTATCTAGTGATTCCAATTCTGGGATGTCACTCTCTCCTAATATTCCTAGAGGACTTTACACCAAAGTCACCTTTAAAGAGCTCTTTGGGAAGATCACAGCCTCCTTCCCAGGCAATAAGAAGAATGATGCTTGTTGATTGCCCTCACATCTGCCTTAATGATATAAAATGTACTTTTTCAATAATAATTGACAATATATAAATGAGGACATGAACCCAAAATACACACAAATACTATGAAATGCACACATCTAAATTTGGAAATAGAAGTATTCGTGGGTTCATGTGTGTGCTCAGGTAAAGGTGTGTGTGTGTGTGTGTGTGTGTGTGTGTGTGTGTGTGTGTGTGTGT
>CAJQZJ010001511.1:13196202-13215153 GCA_907164525.1 Lophiomys imhausi
ACACACACACACACACACACACACACACACACACACACACACACACAAAACCCCACACAAAGGCAGGCACGCATGGCTAAAATGCAGGCAACCGCTCCCGCACGCCTATCTCTGAGCATCAGAGGGTGCAGATAAAAAGCCTTGGCTGCAGGCATTCATACCCCCTCTGGATCTGTAGAAGTCATTGAGAAGCAAGCTTGGGTTCAGCTGCAATGATGAAAGTGTGCCTATGGGTGGGCTCAATCCACAGGACTGAGCTGCACCACGTAAAGGAAGATAGTTCTGAAGCCAATGACCCCATCTCCTTGGAGATACTTTAGGAACTCTCTTCTGAGCATACCTGGTTGGTCAATGTTAGAAACAGCTTGGGAATGGTGGAAGAGCCTTGTTTGGAACCGTTGCTACTTGGGTTTGATTCACAGCTTTGCCAGTTGCTCAGGGTCAGAGTTTAGCTCAGCTCTTTAGTCTCTCTTCTTAAGCTACGACATCTCACCGCTAGATTGCAGTAGGTAGAGATGCGGACTCATGGAGGGGTCTACCATGCTCATCTCAGACCAGATCACTGATAACCAGAAATCAGCATCATTGTTTCAACCTCTGCTCTCAGCTGTGACCCCGGCCAAGCACAGCATGCACACTGAACACCCCGTGTCTTTGATGTTAGCTCCAAGGTCTGTGACCAACCATGATTTCAAAAGCAGATGTTATTCATTTTCTGCATGCTCTGCACCAGCCACACCATCATCCACCACTGTCAGTGCACAGCCTGCCTCCTACTCTTTAGGAGATAATTCTTTTGAAGCACTAGGGGAGACCACTTTTTTAAGAGAGTGGGGGACAAGTTGCCTCATGAGAATGCAATGGCAGCCAGCCGTTATAAGAACAGAAAGACTGGGAATACAAGCAATGCTGAGTAGAACAAGACCACTGCCCATGACTTTCAACAAAGTATAGGTGAGATGAACCCAGGGACAGTGTCACAGCAGGAGAGCATTCTCAGAGGCATGGGTGACCCTGTCTTCTGACATCTCTAATTCAGCAGACTGAGGCTCAACACTTTTAGGAACAAATTCTTTATCAAAGACAGTGCAGCAACAGGTCTGGTCCCTCCAAGCAGGAAAGAACTGAGTCAGCTCAGGACTTGTTTGCAGGACACCCACCCAGGGCCAGGAAGTGGAAGACACCCTGCCCATGATCCGGAAGGAGCTCAGCATCCCGTGAGCATGCGTGATGATGCAGCCAGTATGATGGGCAACAGTCTTCTGAGCTTCCTCTAATAATAATACCATTAAAACAAGCGTAGTGGTGAGAAGGACAGGCACAGTGTCAGGGGTCACAAGCTAGGGGTGTCAGCCACAGTCCTTTCAAAATGCGTGGAAGGACCACAGATCTCCAGAGTGAGCCAAGGAGCTGCCTGCCTGCAGAACAGGCTGCAACGGCTTCCGAGCTGTGTGCTTGGGACCCAGAGGCACCGCTGCAGGTTGGCATTGAGTTCAGATGGAAACCAGAAGACATGTTGAAAGGTGTGTTCATCCCATCATGGTCCGATGTGTCCCTTTTCTTTTTCTGTCAGTCACAAGAAAATTGAGCTGCAGTTCCTGGCAATTTTTGTGCAGGAAAGTTCCATACGCACTGCTCCCCAGCAAACCCAAAAATATTCAATAGTGGTCTAGTGACTACAGGGTGAGGTCTTGACTTCACACTGATCAGTTCATTCCCTAGCATTGGCAGAGGAGCCTAGACAGGTGCCAAAGAGTGATCAAAGGCCCTAATGGTATCAAAATGTGGCCTTAAGCAGAATCATCTCTCTCCATCTGACAAACCTGCCTGTCCCACACAGGCTTTGGCACCACACTACTTTGTGAATGGCTGAAAAGCCTCATGGGTTTTCTGAGAAAGCTATGGAGGGTATGTTCTAAACCAGACTAGAACAGGAGACAATGCTGGGAACAGAAGGCAGTTATGTAAGCAGAGATAAAAGAAGACATTGCCTCTGCTGAAAACAAGCAAGACGAAATAAAAGAAAGCATTTGGAGCAGAAAAAAAAAATCTTCAGGGGATTAAAAACAGATTAACACTTAATGGGGTTGGACTATATTATTAAAAATAGTTGATACATAAATTTCGTTGTTTTTCCATAATTAAATTTTTCTAAAATATGTTACCAATTAACTGTATGAATTATATATAGCATTGCATATGTATTTCACATATGCCAGAAATTCAGAACATACTTTTTAATAAAGCTAGACATGGTAGCACACCTTTAATTTCGGCAATGGAGAGAGAGGAAGAGGCAGGAAGAGCTGTGTGAGGTAGAGGCCAGCAGAGTCTCCAAAGTGAGTTCTAGGGCAGCCAAGGCTACATAGTGAGACCTTTTCTTACAAGCATATGTGTGCAACTTTAATATATTTTATAGACACATAATACATGTTGTATATGCAATATAATAAATTACAGGTGTGTGCATATAAAATGGCTAATCTTTGTCAGCTTGATGATTCAGAATCAACAAAGAGACTGACAGACTTCTGGGTGATGTCAGTGAGGAATTTTCCAGAAAGGATTGATGGAGGTAAAGTGGGGGGCAGGATCTCTGAATATTTGTGGTACTGTCCCTGTGGAACGAAGATCTCAGAAGAACAAAGTGGGGAATGAGAAGGTCAGGAGGGTGCCTATCACAGTGGGAATGGCTGTGGTCATCCACACCACTCCTACCGTGTGGGACTGATCCTTCTGAATCCAAGAGCCATAGCAAACCCATCTTCCTCTTAAGTTGTCCTGTTAGGAATTTTGTCATAGTGTGTAAAAGTGACTAACTCAGTATGCAGCCCCACACACAGACTGATGCATCTCTTACATATGAGATATGTATGGAGCTGTAACATGAAAACAAACAGGATAATAAAAAGAACAACTATCCATTAAAGGGATAGAAACAAATGGGCAAAAGAACATGCAAGAAAATCTATGCAAGAAAATGTCCAACACCACCAGCTATTGGACAATGCAAATTGAAAGGACGGAGAGGCCACAGAGCACGGGAGGCATGGCAGCCAATGGCTGTGGCAGGAAGCTCAGTGATTATACTTCAGCCAGACATGGAAGCAGAGAGTGAACTGGGAGTGGGGCCAGACTATAAACTCTCCAAGTCAGCCCTCATGATGTACTTCCTCTAGCAAGGCTCCATCTCCCAAGGTTTCCATAACCACCCCAAGAAGTATCATTAACAGGGGACCAAAGGTCTGAAGATGTGAGCCTATGGGAGACATTCCTCATTCAAATCACTGTGACATGCATCTGTTATATCCAACTGGGTAAATATGTGGGAGTGGACTATGTAGAACAAGGGAGGGGGACACTTAATATTTATTACAACCCATTCTCCATGGTGTTTCCAGTATAACTGCAATTCTTCATGGTCCTTGAAGTGCTTGTGGTGTCTGGTTGTTCGCATCTTGTCAGCATTAATTTTGGGTTAAATATAGCCATTTTGGGAAGATTAATAGTGGTATTGTGTTATGGATTCTATGAGCGCTTTGCAAGTGCCCCCCAGAGAAACAATTCAAAGGAGGAAAGATTGATTTTAGCTCATGTCTTCAGAGGTCTCTGCCTCTAACTGAAACTGGCTGGTTCCAGTGCTCTCAGGCTTGGGGTAAAAGGGAAGCCTGGTAACGGCCAAACAGGGTAGAGGAAAGCTGTTGACCCTCCTGCATCTGCGGATAGCTAGGAAAGAGTTGGAGTAAGAAATGTCCTTCAGAGACACACTCCTGATAGTCTATTCACTTGTAAATTCAGCAGCCAACACATCAATCCGCTGGTGACTCTGGAATACCCATGATCTGGCCCTGTCATTCTCAAACCCCCATAACTAAGGCTTTACCACAGGTGCAAGAAATATGTCAGAAATGTCACAGGGGCCACACCTCCTGCACCTTGTGATTCTGGCAGTTTGGTGGTTGTGCCCACTTCACAGATATGGAAGCAGACAGGCAATCAGGCAAAGTCTCTTCTGTAAACCTCAAGTCTGGGCCTTTTGGTTCCATGTCTAAGAAGCACATGTAAGGGATGCGATTTCCCAAGGTTCCTTCTTCCCTGGCAGCTAATGCCTTTACTGCACCCCATAATGTCCATCTTCCATTACTCCATTGAGTGGAACAGAAAGTCCACAGTGATTTCCTTCCACTATGTAATGGCCATGCCAGAGGGATGAGACTCTTACTTAAACTTTGAGTTAACATTTAACAGGTTCTAAACTTTTAGACCCATCCATCAAAAGGGAAACATTATGTGTTCACTGACTGAACAAACCTACCCTATAGGCTAGTCATTCTCTCCACAAATGAGACATTATTTGCATTATGACTGCTGTCTTTGCTCTATCTGCCCCTCTGGGCAAAAGCTTTTCATATTTGTTACTTAATTGGACAAAAAAGAAGCCATATGTATAAAGGGACTTTGCAAACAGAATTTCTGCATAAATATCAGTCAGGTTTGGAGAGGTGCTGATGGAGTGACAGGAGAAAGCCAGGGGAGCTCACAGATGCTCATGCACAAGTGTGGAACCAATGGAAAGTTTCTCTGTTGTTAGGGCCTGAGTGGAAGAGCAGAATCTGAACTTCATTGAAGCTTAAGGAAAGCTGATGATGTCATCACTTTCCAGATTATAAAGCTACCTGATTTTGCTGATGGTTTTCTGGTGATGACATAGCAATCTATGTCCAGCTTTGCAAACAAGGACGGACATGTTGCTGTGGTCAGAGAGATGCTCAGAAATGATCCTGGAATGAGCTGTCCCCGGTACACAGACTCGACCCAGGAGGACCAGTGAGGGAGGAGGATGAGGGGAGCTCTCAAGCTGGCTCATGAGGACTCAGCATATCCATGAGAATCCAGGGTCTCCTTCTTTAGTCTCAGCATCCTACTGAAAGACAGATATGGATGGAGCCTCAGTATCCTTGCAGACTGTATCTACACTGCTTTCTCTCCATTTCACATACCAAGAGGAAACTTGGACTTTTGCTTTTGACCCACTGGTCCTACTGAGGCATTCCCCTTCATCAAGAGATGAATTTTGTTTTCCTTTAGATAAATGATTCTCTAAAGGTAATGCATGGGCATCCTGAGATATTGCTAAAACTCAGACATCCTTTCAAGTTGAGGGTTCTGCAACTTGCTTGGGCCCTGAGTGACAGTAATACTGGTGGCTGGTGAACTGCAAAGAGTCATGACAATTTCCACTCTGCCATGGCAACCAATTCTGCCAGTCCCCAGGCCTATCTTTCTGCCCCCTAACCTCACATTGCCTCATGACAGTCCGGTGATGGTGAGTAGCCTCAGCCTACAGAGCTCTCCATATTGTCAGCCTGGGAGAAAAGCAGGAAGGAGTCAACTCACTCACCTAGGGAAGCTGGAGCTTAGACGACTTCTTGCAAAGAGCTCTTGCTGTCTGCTGCCCCTCACTCCAGTGACCTCTCCACTGGACAGCAAGCAGCCCCTGGCTTGTAATGTTCCAACTTTAGACAAGAAATCCCATGGATTGTGCCTAACTGGCCCCAATGGTGTCACAGGCATAACATTCAGGGAAGTGTTTGATGATGGGTAGGAAAATAAGAGTTGACCCTACCACTCCTTTCCTGTTCACAAGGCTGATCCTGGGAGGAGTAGGCTACATCCTTAAAGAAAGAGACACAGCAGGTGTGGCTGGGTGGACTCCTTGTTCATAGCCAACCTATGCCCTCTACTTTGGGTATTTTTATTTAGAGACATTTTTTAAATTAATTTATTTTTTCAAGTTACATCTCAATCAAAGTCCCCTCCCTCCACCACTCCAGATCCCATTCTCCTTCACTCCCTCTTCCCCATCTCCATCTTCTCCTTCTCTTCTGATGAGGGGAGCCATCACATATCAAGTCAGTTCATCAGTCACAAGAGGTCTAAGAGCTTCCTCTTGTACTGGGGTTTGATATGGCAGCCCAGCTAGGGTAAAGTGTCCCACCAACAAGCAACAGGATCTCTGACTCACTGCTGCCTGCATGAAGTTTTTCATAGGATAGTTATGCTAGGTTCCTTTCTGTTTGGGTCTGTGGATTGAAGCATGGTTGTCTTGTGCTACGTAGCTATTATTCACTTATAAGAGAGTACATACTATGTGTTTCTTTCTGGGTCTGAGTTAGCTCACTTAGGATGAGCTTTTCCAGATCCATCCATTTGGTTGAAAATTGTATGATTTCCTTGTTTTTGATAGCTGAGTAGTATTCCATTGTGTAAATGTACCACAGTCTTTTTTATCCATTCTTCAGTTAAAGGACATCTGGGTTGTTTCCAGTTTCTGGCTACTATGAATAAAGCTGCTATGAACATTGTTGAGGCAAGGTCCTTGTGGTTTGGTGGAGCATCTTTCGGATCTATGCCCAGGAGCAGTATGGCTGGGTCTTGAGGTAGAACTATTCCCATTTTTGTTATGATAACGCCAGATTGATTTCCAAAGTGGTTGTACAAGTTTGCACACCCACCAACAATGGAGGAGTGTTCCTCTTTCTCCACATCCTCACCAGCATGTGCTATCTCTTGAATTTTTTAAATTAGCCATTCTGACGGGTATGAGATGGAATCCCACCCACAGTTGTTTTGGGTTGCATTTCTGTGAAGACCAATGATGTTGAACATTTCTTCAAGTGCCTCTTGGCCTTTAGAGCTTCCTCTTCTGTGAATTCTCAGTTTAGTTCTGTACCACATTTTTTTGATTGGATTATTTGGTTTGCTGGTGTTTAATTTTTTAAACACATGCAATATGTTTTCAGTAGACTCTTTATATATTTTGGATATTAGCCCCCTGTTGGATGTGGAGGTTGGTGGAGCACTTTTCTCAATTTCTAGGCTGCTATTTTGTTCTAATGACAGTGCCCTTTGCCTTACAGAAGATTTTCAGTTTCATAAGGTCCCATTTATTGATTGTTGATCTTAGAGTCTGAATTACTAGTATTCTGTCCAGGAAATTATCACCTGTGCCAATAAATTCAAGGCTTTTCCCCACTTTCTCTTCCATTAGATTTAGTGTGTCTGGTTTTATGTTGAGGTCTTTGATCCACTTGGACTTAAGTTTCGTGCAGGGCAATAAACATGGTTCTATTTACATTGTTCTACATGTTGACACCCAATTAGACCAGCACTATTTGTTGAAGATGCTTTCCTCTTTCCATTGTATGCCCTTGGCTTCTTTGTCAAAAATTAAGTGACTATAGGTATATGGGTTCGTTTCTTCGTCTTTGATTCAATTCCATTGATCAGCTGGTCTGTTTCTATGCCAGTACCATGCTGTTTTTATTACTATCACTCTGTAGTACAGCTTGAAGTCAGGGATGGTGATACCTCCAGATTTTCTTTTATTGTACAGGATTGATTTAGCCATTCCGGATTTTTGGTTTTTAACAAAGTTGAGAATTGTTCTTCCGAGGTCTGTAAAGAATTTTGTTGATATTTTGATAGGAATTGCATTGAATCTGTATATTGCTTTTGGTAGGGTAGCCATTTTTATTATGTTATTTCTGCCTATCCATGAGCATGGGAGATCTTTTCATCTTCTGATATCTTCTTCAATTTCTTTCCTCATAGACCTGAAGTTCTTGACATACAGGTCTTTTACTTGCTTGGTTAGAGTTACCCCATGTATTTTATATTGTCTGTGGCTATTGTGAAGGGTGTTGTTTCCTTCATTTCTTTCTCAGCCCATTAATTTTTTGTGTAAAGAAAGGCTTCTGATTTTTTAGAATTAATTTTGTATCCAGCTTCCTTGTTGAAGAATTTTATCAGCTCTAGGAGTTCTCTGGTGGAATTTTGGGGGCTCTCTTATGTATACTATCGTTTCTGTGAATAGGGATATGTCTGAGGGCCAGGAGTCATGAGTGATGATGTGTTAGAAGCTATGGTGGTGACTCTGGACCCAAAAGTCCTTCAGGTCCTTCTTTTTCTTCCCTCATAGAGGTGGGTCTGCCTCTGTGACTGATGCTGGTTTCCAGTGACAGGGCTGACATGTGAGCCCACAGCATGCCTAGTCCTGTTCTGGTTTACCCCTGCAGTTACTTCTGCTGACCTGAATCTATTCATAGCATCCTCCTGCCTCTTCTCAAGGCCTTTGGTTTGGACTATGGGTGATTTTTTTTTTTTTTTTATCTCCACACTGATGTGAAAGCAATATGTTTTCAGTAGACTCTACGCTTGACACTTTGGATTCTCATTTTGGCACAAGCCCATCCTTTGCAGCAATCCAGTGGGATCTCGTGTCTGCTGGGCTTTGTCAGTGATCACAGCTCCTGATCATCTGTGTGACCACCTGAAGGCACAGTCCTCAGTCTAGAGCACATTGTGTCATTAAGCCAAGATGCTCAGTGAAGGACATATCTTTCTCAACCCAAAATAGGCTTGTAGGACATGGATCATGCTAAATTGAAGAGCTTCGAATCATTTGCAGGAAGTCTAAGATCTGGACGCAGAGATGCCATGGTTCAGTGCTCACGTCCTTACTTTCAGGCCTGACATGATAGCCTGAATCTTAGTCCCTCCTTGTGAGAGACAGACAGGGGCTCTTCAGTGTTGAGCCATCTTCAAGCCCTCAGTCTTGATTCTTACAAACCTCTTTCTCGTTATACATTGTGTGGCTAACAGACCTCCTGAAGCTCCATCAAGCTGACATCTTCCATAAGCACTAGAGGCTCCATCTAAAATTGAAAACAATTTGACTATCATTATTGTTGCTGCTATAAATCTTTTTGGACTCACATCATGGGGGACACACTTCAAATGTCATTCAAGGGATGTCTCTCTGGTTTGCTGTCCATTCAGAGCCTCACAGTGGAAAAGGATATCAAAATTATTCACATTGTATTTTGAGGCTGGTTTAAACAAACAAATAAACAAATGACTTCAAAACCAGCCCAGACACAGGATGAGTAAACTATACTGACCCATATCAGTAAATGATGCTGACCACAGTGAGAGGGACAGCTCATCCGAAAGATCATCTTCATCCTCCTATACATTCTACTAACACTGAGAGGAGCCTGGGTCCCACCTTGCTGTTCTTTCTTTCTCTGCTTCACAGCTCTCTCTGCTGCAGCCCACAGAATAAGACTGCAGGAATTTGCCAAACCTGTGGAATTTATGAACAGAATCCATGTGACTCAGATATATATACAGATCAGAGGAGAGAGGCATCTTTTATATTTACAAGATTTGAAAAGGACACCATCAGGTAATGCTTAAAATAGACGATAAAACACGCTTTCTGACTCTAGGCTCTAGGTGATCTTCCCACAGATGAAATGGTTCGTGTAGCATCAGCGACACTGCAAAATGCCATATTGTATTGTGTTGATTGCTGTCATGCTTCTTATATTCTGCATTGTTGCTGAATCCCATTTTTGTTAAAAGTTATCATGTTGTCAAATTTCTAATCTAATTCCTAATCTTGGAAATGTGCCCTGATTTCTATTTCACTCAAGCCAGTAATGAGATACTGTTTTCCTGTTTTATCATCGATTTTCCATGGTTATCACCGTGTCGTCATTTATTACTGTTTACAGTTCCTAATACACATCTTGACATCCAGGGCACATATTGTAAAACTCAGTGAAAACATGTGAAGAATTTATAAGGGATGGAGAATTCTGGGATTGTTCTCATGTGTTGTTCCTTCATTGGGCACTGGCAGTGTATGATAACACAACCACATCTTAGTTCATTGGGAGACTTGTCACCTGACAGCTCCATCGTCCCAGGAGGTGTGTTGTGGGCTCCTCACTTGCATCAAAGAAAGGGACCCAGTGCCCTACTTACAGAATTCAAGATCTGTGAATAGATAAATATGGCTCTAAGTCATGAGGGTTCCTCCATACAGCTTTGTGCATTGTGGGAGATGGCAAAAGATTTTACATCTATCATCTCGTTTGTTCTGTCAAAGAAGGCAGTGAATACTAACTTTGTTGAGATAAAGCAGCAGTTAGGAAACAAGGGGCCTATGAGGCACCTGGGAATGAAGGACAGGACCCTCTGGTGTGTAAAAAGAATAAGAAACCTGGAGGTCTCACTGCCAGGTGAATGGAGAAAGTCTTCAGAGCTATGGATGGGACTAGGCAGAACATGCCCTGAGCTCCAGTTCCAGAAAGGGTATCTTGTCATCCAGGCATCTAGGTCCTGGAAATCTGCACCAAGACTCTGTGATCTGGGGAAAAATAATCAAGAGAGAAAGACAGATACTTAGATCCAAATGAGCCTTCAGCCACAGACCTGGATGTGTTGATCTTCATTTTATGAAGTAGAAGTTTGAGAGTCAGAGAAAATAGATAGCCCCAAATCATACTGTCAACAGACTGTATGATAATGAAGAAAACATTGAAAGTATTTTTCAATGGATTGTTCTTTCCACAAACATATATTTGGATGGTGATATGGACAGTGTTATGCTAAGGCTCAGGAGTGCAAAGTTACAGAGGCCTTGCTTTGTATTCATTGTAGATAAGTAATTTGGGGGTAAGAGTGTATGCACCCCCTTACCTTCTCTGAGTGGGGTCCCCCTGGTCACGTAATGGGTTCCTCTCACCACCCATTGAAAAATGAAACCCCCAGGTTTGATGTTTTGTAAGAGAAAATTTGGATACCCCTGATGCCTACCTCCATTAAAAATCCATAAATGTTTATTTTCCTCAGAAACCTCTTTAAAGTGGAAATTTTGCACAGATCTGACAAGTTAACCTAAAAAGTCTCCTTGGAAAGTTTATTTCCCTGACTCGTGTGACCATGCCCTTGCTGGTGCTAAGAACCAGCTCCTCTCCTTCCAGATTCTTCTTTATAAACTATACATGGTTACCAGAGCCATCTCTCTACAAGCTAGCTTGGCTGTGTCAGTCCCCTAAGGAGTATTTGCCATCAGCTGCCAGGTTTAGATTGAATAGATTCTACATTAAAGAACATAACATTCACATCCCTTGACAGTGTGGTCTACCCACCTTTTGAAAGCCATATTTGGTCTCAAGCAAGCTTTCCATTCTGGCTACCCCTGCCTCCAACTCATCTGTAGATCCTCTCTGTAAAGGACTTTCCCAGTGAGTGGGAAGAGGGGTACACCTCAGCTCATAGAAAGATTTCATCACTAGTGGTACCTGATCCAGTCCACCACTTGATTGCGCTTTCCATACCTAAGAACAGTTCTTGCATCTGCACATAGTAGACATTGCCCCCAAAGAGTAGTTCACAGCACAGGAAAATTATCTCAAACTCAAAGCTTCAATTGCACTAAGTCTTCTGGGAGCACAGCTGTGCACACATGTATGTGCTGCCTGTGACTCTTTCCTCACAGAGCTACCTGGCTGTGACAGACACGATTCTATGGCCTTTTTATTTATTATTTTGTGTAACCTTTGGATAGCCATCTTTCAAAGCAGCCCCCACTAATTACAAACCCTTTCCTCATTGGTTCATTTTAAGATATAAGCACATCTCTATTCTTAAGGACATGAGTCTCTTCATCATAACCCCCAAGGGAGATCCCTTTGTATCTTAAGAAGTACTAGACCACACAAGATAAAGGGTCTCCCATATCTGTGAGAGGATAAGGCTGCGTTTTGAGGATCATCTTTCAAATGACTAAATCACTTCAAACATTTCCAAATGTAATATGAACAATATGGTGTGACTCTTGATGCTGGCTTCTACGATTAGTGTGTTATTAATTAAACTCTTGAGTAATATAATAACTTGACAGCCCTTCTTTGCATTTAAAGAGCATGAAAACTGTGGCTCCAATTATAAATAAACTCTACTGCAATAGGCTGGAAACTGCACATTTTTGTCATTCAGAGCAACTTAGTCGGTGGCTTCTCTGTCCTGGAGGATCACTCCCTGAATATTCAGGTGGTTTTGGTATGAACAGATGTTTAAAGGATGCCCCTATGCCTCCTTCAGCATCTCTCTGCCCACATCCTGCCCACCACCTCATCCCAAGACTGGAAATACATGAGGCATTTCCAGGCTCACCTCCTCCAACCCATGACCCTCCCATTCCACACTGCCGAGATGAGCTTGCCTCAGTAATACAGCAAGACTTATGTCTTCCAACCCTTAAACATGGCGGGGCTTTCTGCCACTCTCAGGTCAGAGTTCCTCCTTCCTGTCCACCACTGCTCCTTAGCTGAACTTCTTAAATCTTGTAAGCATGCACTGCACTCCAGTCCTAGCACTTCAGCATCTTCTTTGCTTTCTCCTTCTGATCTATCACTTTGAATCCATTGTCCCTCCATGGATGAACCAAGCTACTTCATGCCTCCAGGCCTCTGGACATGAGATCCCTTTGTCTTGGAAGGCCCTTCCATCTTCAGTGCTTCTACCCTGTAGGACCCAACCTTCCTGTGGTCATGGTAGCATGGTAGTGAAAGGATGCTTCCCAGCACAGGCCTACATGTGAGGGTCCAGTGACCCCTAGAGAGCAAGGAGTTCTTAACACTCCTGCAATTGTCTCAGGAGGAGAAGACCCCAAACCTGAGCTTGGGCCAATGGATTCTAAACCCATTTCAGTGACTCAGAATAATTACCTTGGAAATTTCTACTAGTCCCCCTACAGGTAAAATAAAACAAAACAAAATAACCTTGGTTCCAGACACCTGTGGAAAGCCAGTGCTCCGCTCACAAAAGCTCCAAGATATTCATGAGGTAGGAACAGAACTGACTCAATTCATGAAAGCATGGGTGCCAGGAATGGGGCTTCTCTCCAGAGAACTGCCAGGCAGCAGTAAACTAACTGAAAAGCTCAAAATGGCCCAATCACCCTTGGAAAGGTGCAAATGGATAATTGAGAATACTTAAAAGATAAGAGGGCCTGCCCTGCTGGTGAACACTTTCAATGTTGTCGTGGGGGAAGTGGTTCTGAAGGCCATTAACTTAACGTGTTAGTTAATGTTTTCACTGCTGTGCTACAATGCTGGGCAGAAGCAACTTATGGAAAGGGGGGAAATGATTTTGGTCCCTAGTTCAAGGCTATAGTCCATGGTATTTGGGAAGTCAAGGTAACAGGAGAATAGGACAGCTGGCCATATCACACACATAGTCAAGAAGCAGAGAGAGAGACAAATGCAGGTGCTCAATTGGGCTTACCCTCTTCTGTGAACACCCTCACAGGCACATGTGGGAGCTTCTAGGTCATTCTAAATCCAATCAAGTTGACAATGAAGATCAATCATTATGCCATGAGCTAACCTCTATGCATCGGCGAGGCTTACCTCTTGCTCATAGAAGATCACCTTTCATCTGTATCCAAGATGGCAGGATCTTTCTGGTTCTTAGGGGAAGTAGTATTTGGTCAAAGGCAGTGTCTTCTGAAATTCCACACTAAGGGAGGGGTAGGTGGCCTTCGTGACCTGTGCTATAATGACCTAATCTGTCATTCATGTTATTTTCTTACATTGTTTCTTTTCATCTGATCATATTTCATGTGATTGCCTTTGTTTACACTTTATGTTACGCTTTTCACTGATAATATTGTGAGTTTTACATTTTATTTTTACTATTTGTTCTTTCCCAGTTTTCTACACATATAAAGTACTTTAATCATATTGCAACACTCCATTTATTCTTGCTTATCTTCTATCCACCCTCACCAAAGTCTTTCTTTTTTCCTCCACTATATTTGTGTCTATATTACGTTTTCAAAGGATCTCCAATTTCACATGTCATCAGAGGTGAGGATGAAATGCAGGCAACAAGAAGAGACCATTGCCATTAAATTTTAGCTAGACACCATTGCTTGCTAAGACTTGAGCCTCAGTTTGCCACTCTTTCTCCCATGAACAATGGGTATTGGGCCCACTTTCAGTTCCATAGATCTCAAAGGACATACCTTCCTATGTGAGAGGGACAGCTTTCTCACATCCCTTAACGTGATCTTTATAAATCTCTCAACATTCATGTAAGCATGTGTGACATGTGACCAAACTCTTCTGTTTCAAAGGAGAGACCTCAAACGGTGCCTGAATTTCCTCAGGTCCTACATTTAATCTTTAGCATCTTCTTCTTCCCCCCTTTCTTTCTATGATCAGGCTGTCCTTTCAATAGGAGCCAGATGGCTTAGTTTTGTGCAGATTTTTCTTTAGAGCATAAAGACGGAGACCCAGAGGACCAAACCTGTCTGTGCTGAGTCTAGAGTATAGAAATGCATAGCCATCCCAGCTCATAATTTGTGCTTTAATTTGATCTCCAGCCAAAAGCCACATGCTTGGAAAATACAATTGTCCTTCCCTCTTTTAATGCCCCCTCCAGGTGAGCACTCTACCTGGGGCTCAACTTGCTTATTCCTGCCTTTTGAGATCCAAGCGAGCTAGCTAAGGAGGTTGTCTGCTCGGAGGTTTCCCTCGGATCCACATCCAATGGGTCAGTATGCACTCCAAGTCTCCTTTGTTTAAATGAATTCATCAGGCAATGCATGTCACTTCTGCCGTATGTGTTGCACCAAAACGGACAGAACTTAAACCCAACACTTCCCAAGCCTGTGGTGTGAAGCCAGGTCTGAGTGTGAGGTGAGAATGCCTGCTGTCACCCATGGGGAAAGCTTGTGGGACAGAGTCCTTAGGCCGCCTCTGAGCTGATGCCTGCTCTGCCTGATGCCCTGTCCTCAGTATAGTAAAAAAGAAGTCTTGCTGTGAAGTACCAATAAAAAAGGTAATCTCCTGTTCAAAGCAAACTCCACTGGGACAATATTATGTGCCAGGCAAGTGCAAGGATTCTAGCATTCATTCTTTCATTCATCCACTCACTCATTCATTTATTCTTCCAGGCTCAGCCAGAGAGGGGTCACTGCTCCTGAGCCAGAAAGAACATCATGAAGTAAATTGGTTTTGGCAAAAAGATGTTGAATTACTAATCCCCAGAACTAGGAAATGTGAGCTTACGAGGACAAAGGTAATAGATACATGATCAGGTTAGAGTAGGGCAATTAGGGTGTCCCAGTGTGATTGGTGTTCTTATGAATAGGACACAGAGCTAGGCAAGCACAAGGAATAAGGCCATAGTGACAAAGTCAGGTCAGAGTGGTGCTTACACAAGCCAAAGAGTGTTAGAGATCATCCTCAGCAAACCATCAGAGGCCATGGTACCTCAGAAAGACTCTCTGTCACGGCCTGAGCAAGGAACTAGTTCTGCCAAGTTTAGTTGGATTCCAGAAAGGTAAGAATAAACCCACCTTGTTGCATGTCATCAGACTTATGGTCCTTGTTCACAACAGCCCGCCCAACCTATTATGATGACTTGTAGAAAAGAATCAGCAGAAAGCAGTTTTCTGAGAGTGCAGGTCAGGTCAGTGTGTGCATGGAAGCATGGAGGTTGTGGAAGGAAGTCCCTGCAGCCAGGAGCTGTGCCCTCGGACCACACTGTACCCTCACCTGCTAAGTTAACTCAATTCCCAAAAGAGAAGGATCCAGGAAGAGGCATGGAGCTAGGGGCCACCACTTTCATCAAGAACAGGAGACAGGAATGTCCCCAGGCCTGGTAGTTAGGAAACACTGAAATGGAGATTTTCCTGTTGGCACTCCTGTGACCCTGTAGGCTCACCACAGTAGCTACAATGTAGCTCTGGGGTGGAGTCCAGAAAACAGCTCCCTGAATACACTCAGTAGACACACTTCGGAGCCTTCTGTGTGTATCTAATTTCCAGACCCTTGTGAGTTTCCAGCAGTCCAACTTGGCCAGGCCAGAAATCTAAGTTGTACTGCAGGCTTGCTACTTAATACTTAGCCTTGCTCCAAGCAATGTTCTGAAGACCCATAAAACTTAAGCAAAGATTCCAATGAAGTAGGCAAGGAAAATGCTCCCATATGTCTTGGACATTGTGAGCCTGGGGGAATGTGTAATAAACAGAGTTACCCCTTCCCCGCCTCCACACACACTTACTGAGGCAGTAAAATTCAAGAGCAGTAGAGGGTAGGGGGAACACTTTTAATTCTGTCACTTAAAAGGTTGTGTCAGTGGGGAACTAGCTCCTTCCTCCTTTGCCACGGTGAAAATTTCATCATCTGGGACCCAATAAGGACCACAGAAAGCAGAGGGTATGTGGTCAGTGCCCCACGGTTCTGTGATGTTGTTCAGGCAATTTGAAGTTCTTCCTCGTTTCTCTATCTCCTGCCAGGTCCTCAGGACTCTATGTACATGCCGCAGCCCTTTGTGATGCCACCTTTTCCTATGGATGGAATTTGGAGAGACAAAAAGGCATTCATCAGAGGATGAATATGCTCCATACCCATGGGAGTATGGGAGTCTTAGGGTTTCTGGTGCTGTGATAAGAACCCAAAGCAACTAGAGGAGGAAAGGGATTGTTTTTATCTTACAAATCACTGGGGGAGGTCAAAACAGGAACCCAAGGCAGATCCTAGAAGCAATAACTGATATAAAGAGGCCGTGGAGGCCGCTAGCTTGCTCCTCCTGGTATGCTGAGCCTCCATTTTTATATCATTCTGGATTACCAGCCCAGGGGTAGCCCCTCCCACAGTAGGCTGGGCCTTCTTACATCAATCATTAATCAAGACAATGGCCCATAGGTTTACCTATAGGCCAATCTTATTGAGGAATTCTTTCATCTAAGTTTCTCTCTTCCCTGTTATGTCTAGCTTTCGGTCAAGTTGACAAAAACCAGTCAGCACAATGGGTGAGGAACTGAGGTGTTGGGGAGTGACTGATTGCTGTGGTAGATAGAAAAGCAACAAACACTGAAAGTCAAGAACCTAGGGTGTGGTTCCCTGACCATAGAAAGCAGAGAAGTCATCTTTTTTTTTTTTTAATAATTTATTTTTTTTTATTTCTTCAAGTTACATCTCAATCACAATCCCCTCCCTACTCCCCCCTCCAGTCCCACCCTTCCACCCTCATCCCCCTCAGTCCCACCATCCTCTTCCCTTCTTTTTTTTTTTTTTTTTTTTTAGTTTAAGGTATTTATTTTTCCCCCCAACAGCTCTCCCTTTCAGTCCAAATAATGGTTCTTTTACTTATAACTATAAATACAATACAAATCAACAGAAATAAATAGGCCACGATTATAAGAGTTATATGGCTTAGCATACATTCCCAATGTCCAGTCCATATGTATTTGGCTCCTGACTTTAACATTCTACTATCTAACCATCTCCATGAGTTTAAAGTTCTATATCTAACTCAGCTTTCATACTAACTTGTCTCATAATTTTAAAAATATCTTCTTAGATCCAGAACGCCCTCTTGATTCCTAAACAACTCAAAATTTAACTATGAGACTCTAGGTATCTATTCTTCAACCACCTCAGAGACCTGAGAGGGATAAATATATCTGATTATATAGGAAGTGCAGGGCCTGAAGCTTCCAAAACTAAAGAAAATTTTGTTATTCAGGGGAAAAGACTACAAGCTGTTAAATGGTCTTGTTAAATGGGTTTTGGAGGTTAGACCCAGGGACTTCTCTCTTTTGCTTTTCTGTATCCTCCTTTCTCTCCTATATAGGAGTGAACAGACTTGAGAAAAATGGGACATAGACATAGTATAGGAAAGAACAAGAAAAAAGGACAGATAATTGAATATAGCTTTATACCTTTGTATACTGATACAAAATTAATATTATATTTGGCTAAATTGGTATTGATCATTGTATATTAATGCAAATTTAAGATTGTATAGGGCTACATCGGTATTGATCTTTGTATATTGATACAAAATTAAGATTATATTTGGCCACAATGGTATTGACCCTAGTATATTAATGTAAAATTAAGATTGCATTGGGCTACATAGATACTGATCTTTGTATATTGATACAAAATTAAGATTATATTTGGCCACATTGGTATTGATCTTTGTATATTGATACAAAATTAAGGGTAACGCTTCTTAAAGGTATTGTTTGTAGTAATACTTAAAAATGAAATGTCAAGTTTTGACCTCTCGCTATCAACCGACATAAACTGTTTAGGATAATTAAGAAACGGAAACTAATAGTCATGAAAACGTGTCATTTTGTTAGTTACTATGACAGTCTATCACAGTTATTTACTAAGCTACTCAGAAATCAAGTTGCTAAGAGACAAGCAATATTTGCTTATCTAAATATAAGAGATAGATAGGGCATCTTCAAAAACCTCAAGAGATCTGCAGAATATGGCATTCAAAGATGTTTTCTTAACTTAAGATTTCTTGATATCGAGACATGTCAGCTCCTGACAGCACCCCCTATATTACTCCAAGTAGAAGATGAGCATCGAAGAATCTCCAGTGGGAGATGATTAAATTGGTGGTAAGCCATTCTCTTGGCAAGAAAAACCACTTGCTTCAACTGTAGACAGACTTCTGTCCAAAAAGGACAAAACTTGGAAGCAGGTAAGTCGACAGCCTAGCTCTGCCAAGACAGGGTAGGTAAGTCCTTCATAATTCCTGCTCTACAACCAATGTCTGTCAGAGAAATGGGGCCAAATGGCTGAAGATTGATGCTGTAATGTATGGAGAGAAAATGGGAACTGTCCAGGCAGCCACTGGTATGTCATTTTTTAGAGAAGTCATCTTAACCTTAATGAAGTAGCACATCACTGAGCCCCTAGGAGTGAGATGAGTATGCTGGACTGGGATGTGAGTGAGGAGACTGTAATGCTCCAGTCAGGAATCACCATCCCAGCCTCTACATGTAACTGCCTGGGTACACCTCATTCAGAAATCACCAAGGAGCTCTTAACTTCCTGAACCAGTGTCCTTCCAGAGCATACCACTTCCTCTGAGTCACAGGGATATCAGGGTGACCTTTTGGCCATCTAGGGCCTGGGATGCCTGAGGTGGATCAGGAAGCTTAGCATCAAGATGAGCCAGGGAAGAGTACAATGTGAGGTGTGGGGGACACCAGCCTGTGATGCCCTGTCCTTACAGGGACACCAGCCTGTGATGCCCTGCCCTTACAGGGACACC
>CAJQZJ010001511.1:13215163-13248981 GCA_907164525.1 Lophiomys imhausi
ACACCAGCCTGTGATGCCCTGCCCTTACAGGGACACCAGCCTGTGATACCCTGCCCTTACAGGGACACCAGCCTGTGATACCCTGCCCTTACAGGGACAGGTGCCTCTGCTGTGTCATCTCTCTGTGAGCATGCACTCGAAAGACTGGCAGAAGCACTCGGATTAGATACCCTCTGCCCCAGCTTTCAGATTCTATTTCTCCTTGTTATTGTCTCAACTTCTCTTTCTCTTTTCTCTGCATTGATAGCTTCCCAATAGAAAAAATTGTTCTCTTTCCACTTTTTCTCTTAATTGCTCTTTACAAAGGCTGTCAAAGACTTTGGAAAAGAAAAAAAACTGTCTGGCTGACTTCATGTTGACTTGTTAAACATCAGAGAGACAGACAGACAGGTGGGTAGAGACTAAAGAGCTAGTTAACTAGATGATAGGTAGGTAGGTAGATAAATGTTAGATATATAGACAATAGGTAATAGATAATCAATAGGTAGAGATGGATGATTAAGAGACACACATAATATATGTAAGAAACAAATGATTTCTCTGTTCACCTATCAAGTATCCATGTGTCCATCTCTCTGCCCATATATCTTTGTATCTATCTTTCTGTTCATCTATTAATCTTCTACTCATACATTCTATTTATCATCTATCTAAATATCTATCTATCTATCTATCTATCTATCTATCTATCTATCTATCATCTATACATCCAAGCTATTTTTTCTTGTGTGTCTGTCTAGAGGAATTGAGATATGCCTCTATCCCTCCAGATTCTGTCTTCAAAAGAGGACAGAATACTTGAGCTTCTAACACTGTCCTTTCTGTCCCTCTTTGTACACATCAGCTTGGATCCATTTTTTTTTTTTTTTTACCTTTCCCCAGTCTTCCTGAGTACACATACCAATGGAATGGAGAAAGTAGGTTTCATAAATCTTTTTAAATTATTATTAAATTTAGTATAGGCTTGACACTGTTGGTGGCATTGAAAGACACCAGCACTGCCAGTTGAGAAGTTAATTAGAGATTGTCCCTTGAAATAAAACTCCAGTTTTATTGGAAGTTGAGGGATTAAATCAAAACAGCTGCAGGGAGAATGTCTTGAAGCCGATGTGTTGGAGCCCATGATGCTCTGCTTAGAGTAAACATTCCTTGTATTTCTTCTTCCCTTTTTAATGGCCCAGTCTGCTGCATAAAAGTCATCAGCCCTTTCGTGTGGGGCCACAGAGGATTTGGGGAGGGAATTTTCTTAAGTCTGTGTGTTGAAAATGTGGCTTATGGGAGACTAACAAAGATGTTTTGCCTTCCTCTACAGTGGGTTCTCATAATTGTGACTTCTAAAAAGGCCTTCTGCAGCCCTCCTAACCATCCAATTAGCTAACATCGTTTCTGTCTGATGAAAGAGCTTCTCTAGCTGAACATACGGCAATTATTAAGATGCCTCTGCAATTGCTCCTTCTTTTTTTGGTCGATATGAGCATCCCCCTAGATAAAATAAGGTTTGATTTATAGAATTCCAAAATGCATGTGAGTATGATGTCTATAAATAAACACGATAGTAGATGCAAAATCTCATTACGAGGAACGATTTTATTAGCATCTCCATTGAGCAGAATGCTGTGTGATGGTAATGTCAACAGAACTGAACTCCAACCATTCATCAGCTCATATTTCCTATGCTCTAAGGAGCGAGTGGTGTGTTCTGCAGGAAGAATGTGTGTGTGTGTGTGTGTGTGTGTGTGTGTGTGTGTGTGTATGTGAAAGAGAGAGAGAGAGAGAGAGAGAGAGAGAGACAGACAGACAGACAGAAAGATTGAGAGAGTGAGTTCCACTTTCCCTAAGAATAGAAAAGGTCTTTTTATAGTTTTTTAAGTTTATTTATTACTTCAAGTTACATCTCCATCACAGTGCCCTCTTTCTATCCCTCCCAGTCCCACCCTCTTGCCTATCCTACTCCTCCCGAGTGGGGTGTCCTTACATATCAGTCTTCCCTACCAGTTCAGCAGTCACATGAGGGCTAAGAGCCTCCTAATGTACTGGGGGCCTACATGGCAGCACCACTAGGGCAAAGTTTCCCACTAATAGGTAACAAAGTCTATGTTCCTGTTCCTTTTGGTGGGTTGATTGTAGTATAGTTATCCTGCACTATATGGCTAAAATCCAATTATAAGTGAGTAGATGCCATGTGCATCTTTCTGAGTCTGGGTTAGTTCACTCAGGATGAGCTTTTCTAGTTCCATCCATTTGGCTACGAATTGCATGATTTCCTTGTTTCTGATAGCTGAGTAGTATTCCATTGTGTAGATGTACCACAGCTTTTTTTATCCATTCGTTGGTTGAGGGACATCTGGGTTGTTTCCAGAAAAGGTCATGAGAAATTTCTTTTGTAAATTTGTTGTATTTTTAATTGTGTGTGTGTGAGTATGTGTCTATTCGTGTGAATGCAGGGGTCCACTGAGGGCAAAAATGTCAGATCCTCTGGAGCTGGAGTTGCAGGCATTTGTGAGCCTCCCAACATGGCTACTGGGAAATGAACTCCCACCTTCCACAGTAGCAGTATGCTCTCTGAACCACTCAGCCCCCAGGAGTTTCTTTAGAGCTAAGTCCAAATACTAATAAAACTATCGTAGACTGACAACTGTGTGTATAGCCTGTTGTTTTCTGGGCACTTTACAGCTATAGGTTGAGAACCCCATATCCAAAATACTGTGAATAGAGCTATTTAGAATTTGGTTTGGTTTGGTTTCCAGACACTGGAATATTTGCATATAGATTATGACATCTTGGGAGTAAGGCTCAAGTCTCATTCAAAAACTCATATAATATAAGTAAGGTTTGCATACATAGCCTGGAGGAGAGTTTATATGATGTTTTGATCAGGCCTACATTTTGACTGGGGCCTGTCACATGAAGTCAGGCTGGAATTGCCACTTGTGGTGGCATGCCAGAGCTTCAGAAGGCTGAAATTGTCAGAGGCTTTCAGATGGTAGGTTTTGGGGTTAGGAGGTGTGCAGCCTTTAGTCTCTGGTTTATTCCCCATATCAACCCTAAGAGAAAGCACTGTGATTTGTACTTTAAAAGTGAAGGTTTCGCAATGAAAGAAGGCATGGCAGTCAACCACGGTCACCCAGACAACAGGTGTGTTAGCCAAGGTAGGTTTAAAGATCTAGCATGGCTTTACAGGTTATTTGTTTGTTTACCTCTTTTTTATTCTTTATTATGAGTTTTATTTTTCCCACAGTGCTTGGGTATTTTGTTTACACTCTAGTCCCTTCCCTCAAAAATGAAACACATAACTCGCACCATTGTCTGGTGAAGAAACTGGGGCTAGGCAGGTCATAGATGCAAGAGGAGAGAGAACGTACTGCTATGGTTCTGCTCAATGGATATAATTCTAGCCAGACCCCTGATGACTTACCTTGCTACACATAGATTAATGCATCTCTTGGTCCTCATCAGAGAGGCTTCCACTTGTACTAAGTGCTGTTGACAGAGACCTACAACTGGCCCTGGATGGAGAATAAGAGATAAGAGGGAGCAGGGGGCTCAGTGGGACATCTCCATGACAGCCATTCCCCTCAAGACTCAGGGACCTCTGTGGGAGAAGGAGCAGAAAGGTTCTAAGAGCCTGAGGTAGTGGATGATTACAGGGAAATGATGTCTCCCAGATGCAGCAGGACAGATGCCCGTGTGAATTTACAGCAGTTATGGCAGCAGCCAGAGCCCCATACAAGCTCCAGTCAGACAAAATGGCGGCATGGAGGGGGGGTGGGCATGATGTTCCATCCAGACAAGATGCTATGGGCAACTTACAGCTGCTGGAAAAGGGAGGGTCAGTTTGCTTTGTAAGAGTGGCCTGGAAAGAGGGTCACATTCCAGTGCAAGGCCACGGACCCAAGAATACATGGGCAGCACACACTGGGCTTGGTGGGTTAATGGAAATTGGGGGTGACACAAGTTCAGCACACAGGGAAGGGTGGGCATGGGAGGAGTTGAAGAAAGGTGAGTATGATCAGGGCATAAGGTATCACGTTCTCAAAGGTGTAATAAAAAAATACGATCGCAAAGGATACCGAGTCAATTCAGCAAAAACCTAAAGGATCTTGTATTCTGTCAAGTCCAGACACAGATCACATGGACAGAACATATGTGGTGGCTGGAGGAAACAGTTGGCACAGGGTCTCTTTACCTTTACAACCGGGGACAAAGTAGTCTGCAAAACCATGGGACTCAAGCTGCCTGGGGCATGACAGAATCGAGGCAACAAGATGAGGGGTTTGAACTTAACCATGGCCCTGGTGATTCACACACAGGACCAGCGGTAGGGACTGGAATGTTGCGGGCTCCATGGCTACTAGGCTGGTAGGTGAGGGCACAGATGGATCTCCAGGTGGATCTCCTGAAGTGAAATTCCTCTCTCTACTCTCTCTGTCCCCCTATACTCCCTACACACATACCTGCTCTCTTTCTCTTTGTCTGGTCAGAGACTGGTCCAGCTACTTGGAAGCAGCTTAGTCTCTGAATTCTACACTTCCTCTCTTCCCAAGGAAGCCCATTTCTGAAATACACACCTCTGTCTTCAATTGAAGCTCTTCCCCTTGCAAACCATTCCCTCCCAAGAGTGCGTGGGGCAGGCTCTGAGGCCCTTTCTGCACCTTCTGCTACTTCCCACAAGACTCATTCAACCAAAAATGTAGGGCATTCCTGATTAATGAGTGGAAAACCCTTTCTGGAGTCTATTTTTCCAATTAAATAGAAGGGAGGCCATGCATACAACACTGACTTATCAGAAACGAACTCCTGCCCAGGCTAGGAAGACTAAATGGAGAATTCCATCCAATACCTGAAAACACCCCACAGAAAAGAATTTGGTGTTAAAACAAACACACAGAGCACCTGGCATCATAAAATTCAGCTTTATAGTCAAAAGAAACATGAGGATTTAAAAACAAAACAAAGCATTGCACCGTTGTAATTTTGAACCTGTGCTACAATCTCAGCACACATAAAAGGCCTGAGCCTACCAGGGAGGCATACCTCTGACCAGATTCTGTGAGAACAAAAGCCGAAGCACAAAGACAATTCAATATTATATTTCCTTTTATTTTACCTCAATTTTCAACTTGTACGAATTCCAAATCACTTGAACTGCAGTTGCAGTAATTTGGTCTTGATGGTGATATTAAATTTCTGGGGAATTTTCACACTTCAGTCAGGAAGACCAATATGAAGAACAATGTACCCCATGCTCACATCATGTGCAACGATTCTCCATGTGCTCCAAAATTTGTAAATTAATATTCCCTCAAATTAAAACAAGAGTGGGCATGAAATCCTTATTAGATTCTTGTTTAACCAAAGGGAACATGGGCTCTATAAAATGTGGGGGATTTGATAAAATATGGAATATTCTTGATGGCCCTTTTCCATCTTCCATCCATGTGTTCATCATTCTAATTATCATACATGAGTGTCTGCATTGCTCTTCCTTCTCCATCCAAAAGCTGCTGTGCATGTGTGTGCATACATGTTTGGAAGATTGTGAACATGGGCATGGAGCCAGCCCACCATAACCATAGGCTCTGTGCCTGGGAAACGACCTACTCTTAGATCAAAAATATTCAGGGGTTTAAAAAAAAGTCTGTGCATCTGTGTTGAACATGTACAGATTTATTTCCCTTGTCGTCATCCCCAAACCATACATTATAATCACTCTGGATGCAGTGTTTATGCCACATTGATTGGTCTGGATTGTAAGCATTCTAGATGTGACTTAAAGTATGCTGTAAGATGTAGGTGGGTTATAAAAATCTTGAAGCCATTTTACACAGTAGGTGTGAGAACATACCTATTTTAGTATCCACTCAGGATCCTGGCAGCACATCCTTGTGAATAATGAGTGATAGCTGCATAGGGACAATGCATATTAAAGTGGACCAAGGAGTCCTTCCTATCACAGAGCAGGTGACTGCAACATTAATTGAACTTGGATGTGGATTTCATTGTGTCATTCTCCCCCAAGTTCTATGTTTCTGCTCATGCTGTGGATGTTGGAAAATATGTTCAACTCAGTGTCTATAATGCCAATACTGTGGTGTGGTATGCACTAGGTAGCCACACTACCAGGTGGCTGATGGGATCATTTGCTTTCCATTCAGATCCCCTAGTGGACCACAGGCCCAAGCTGGAAGCTGAACAGAGATTTTACAGGGATCAGTGATCCTGATCAGCATCACTCCAGGAATACCTACACCCACCTTTCCCACACCCGTTAGGTGTGTGGAATGGTTACACCATTCACAAGCCATATTTACTTGATGCTTTGGGTTAATAGAAGGAAGCATCAGGCCTACACATTTGCAGCAATGTAGCCACGCTGGGGACTTGACAGATGAGCATAGAGTTGAGGTGACAACAATATCCATGGGGTCCTTGTGTTGGGCCCTCTAAGCAGCTTGCTGCCTATAGCTAAAGACAAGGTGATGTCGTAGAGGTAAATCAGAAGAGAGTAGTCTTCTGAGGGTTGAACGTATACATCCACCTCCAATAAGCTAGAAAGCAGCGTCTCTGGGCTGAGAAAGGTGCATACCTCCCACAACTGAGAATTGGTGAGACCTGGCAATGGTGTCAATCCTTGTTCAGCCAGTTATTAGTATATATAATGATATCTTGAAACAGACACTCCCATTAGCAGTTTCATTGTTGCTACTTCCCCAACTACAGGAGAAATTTGTGGCCTAGAAAGATAAAAATACTTGCTATCTGACATCTTACAGAAAAAGTTGACTATACCTTGAAGAGGGACTATTACCCAAGTAGGTGCCTCACCCTTCATGTGCCAAGTTCTGAAGGGATGCTAACCCCGAATGCCTGACAAATAAATAAAATATTACAGACCTTCCCACTCAAAGGCACACGGTGTAAGAAAGAAAGTCACAACAAAAGGTAATCCCACAGGATTTATCGTTTGAGCCCTGGAGCAAGCCCCTTGCATCTGAGGAACTTCTTGAGCCTGTTGGAAAGAAAACCGTCAGTAAGACAGAGAGAAGATGGAGTCACAATAGGCTGAGAACCTTTCAAGGATGGATGCTGGAATCTAAGGTGTCTGTTTTTCAGAACCTGAGAAGACTGGCCCTCCTTCCTCCAGGGTCCCCTGGTACTTGGATCCTACTCCCAGCTGATGTGAAGGACTCAATGTTGAAGTGTGATTTGCAATTAAAATGGGCCCAATACATTATTGATGTCAGGAGCCATTGGGGGCAATATCTATTTACTCTTGTGCAATGTAAAAGGTCTCACAAGAGAACGGAGAGGAAAAGGAGAGAGGGACAGGACAATGGTAGGGTGGTAAAGATAAAAAAAGAAAAAACAGATGCCACGGATAGAAAGAGTGGGAAAGAAAAAAAGGGAGCTCACTTCTTTCTATTCTCATTTTTTTTTTTGATGTGTTTGTCTTCACGACTTCGAAGTGCTCGCTAATTCCATCTGTCCACAACAGAGCCATCCATGGCAGGAGAAACATTTCCATATGTGCAAATTAGCATCCAGGCTCCCTTAATCTGTGCCGTGGTCCTCTGAGGTACATGGCAAGCTGCCTGACAAACACACTAAGGGCAGCAGAATAGATCTGCTATTGGCTGAACTGGCTGGGAGCTCTAAAGCAGCTCATGCTCCCTCCCTTTGCTCCCAGTGTCACTCATCACACCTTCCAGCAAGCCCCCAGCCCAGGCAGCAGGGCTGTTAACAATGGCCCACATCCCTCCATACCCACAGATCTTTCTTCTGATGGGACCCAGGACCCTCAGGGTGTCACACTCACTTACCTGACTGACAGCTTTCCTGGTCAAATTGACTGGAGAACTTTCCCAAGCCTAGCTGCAAGATCTGGGGACACTCACATTTACTTGCTGCCTGGCCCTTCTCTCTACCTGTCCAAAGTCTATCCTGTCTACCTTCTCTGCTTTTTTCTTGCTCCAGACATGGCAATTCATCCATCCATGCATCTATGCCTTCATGCATGCATGCATGCATCCATCCATCTATGGATCCATGTATCCATCACTGTCAAACAAATATTCAACCATTATGAGCTCCAAGAAAATAGAGGAGAGTTGGTCAGGTTATTTTCTCCTGAAGGTTATGTCCCGTTGAAGTGGTAGCTAGTGAAGGAATCGTCAGCAACTGAGGCTCTGGAGAGCATAGGCACAAGTGTCCATCTGGAGGATACAAATGTGTCCTCCTTCAGTCTGGTTTCTGAGTTCCTACCATTTCTGCAGAAGCTTGTCCCCAGCCATTCCTTCTTATCCTCCCTTTCCTGACACTCCTGGATAGCTGTAACTCATTCTAGCCCTTATCCAAGACACCATCCTAAGTGACACACTCCATGTCTCTAAACTTAGAAATTTGTTCTGGTAGTCTCTGCTTGTCCATCTCATACAGAGTGCTCAGGGGAAGTTGAAAAGGTGGGAGGGACAGTCCTTAAGGTCCCCAAGTCTCACAAACCTCTCTTCATCCACCCACCTCATCAGCTGTTCTCACACCCCTGGGTTCTCCTAGCAGTACTTCTAGCTCTGTTGACACTGTTGTTTGCTTGTTAAGGGAAAGGAATCCCTGGAATGTACTGCACTGGGTCCTATTGATTCCATTTGAATATCAGAGTGTGGACACCAAAAAAATAAGTAAGGGGCTAAGACTCCCTAATGATGTTCAATGATCAGGACACAACTCAGCACACCATAGGGGACACTGGACCACCCCAAAGTCTATGTCATATACCGAGGGGTCTCTTAGTTCAGTTCTTCTACTGTCTTAGTGAACACTCCCATCTTCAGCTCCCTGAAATCTTCTGCAGAGAAATGAGACACAGTTCTTAATTCATCTAATAGGGTACGCAGAGGACCTTCCACTGTCTGCCAGCTCCTATGGAATAACAGGGCCTCACCCTCCAGTAACAGCCCCAGATCCCCTCTAAGGAGTCTCATTTGTGGAGAGCTTCAAAGAATAACCCAGAAAGTTCATAAGGTAGAGGAGGCTGGACATAGGGAAACCTCAGAGAACTCATCCCTTCCCTTTCTCAGCCCCTGCTCCATCTCCATGAAGAGAATGGGAATGCCTGGAGAGTTGGTGGGTTGGGAGGGTACATCACATTATTGAAATCTATGACAAAACCATCAACTCCACTTTCAAAGGTCCAGATAATTGACTTGGGACAACACAGACAAGGTGAGTGGGACAGTCGCTTCAGATCCTGAAGAGACAGGAGATCAGAACTCATTCCTTGATCCTTCAAGCTGCCCAAATGTGACAACAGGACAACAGTTGCCTTATGCAAATTATTTGAGCTGCCACAGCCATGGCAGAGCTCCGAGTTGTTATTCTCATGGCTGTTATTGACCCCAAGCCCATTTGTAGGATCTAGGCATCACACATACACCACTAACACACAGGATGCTGAAGCTGCCCGGGGAACAGTAGGTGATGTCTGCTCTCATGAGGAATCCCAATGGAAGTTCAAAGCACCTGCCTTCCTGAAAAACTATCATCATAAACCATCCATTTCCAAAGGTTCAGTGGGCAATGATGGGAGTGTTTCTCAAGACCCTATCCATGTAGAGAACTCAGAGTAGAGCTGGGTCCATCCCTCCATGACACCCTAGGTCAGCTTCTGGTTGCCTAGATGATGGAAAGGCCATCCTGAGACACTGATGATATCCAGCTGTGACTTCTACTATGTGATGCCAAGGAGTGACATTTGAAGCCCTTTCTGCCTGAAGCGCCTTCCTCTTCTTCTATCTTCTAGGACTCCTAAAGGCTATTAACTGAGCCAGTCAATAAATATTTTAAGGGCTAGAGAGTATTGCAGTTAGCATAACTCATGGCTAACATGTGGGAATTCCCGAGTTATTTCCTTAGCACCAAACTGACTGTGGTAGAGCACACCTGTAATCCTAGTATATGGGAGGTGGAAGCAGGAGGATCAGAAGTCCAGGATCAGCCTGGGTGGGATACGTGAGAAGATGAAAGCAGGCTACTATCTTATCTGAGCCCATCAGTCCCTCACTGCCAATACCAAGTGCTCCCCAAATGCCCAGCCTCTACAAATACCAAGCTACATAATTTTGTTTTAATCATTCTCCCTCCCTATAAGAGCTGATTAGACCATAATAATATGAAAGCAGGACCTGCTTTTGGTGTGTGTGTGTGTGTGTGTGTGTTTCAAATTGAGCAGGTACCCACAGATCCCAGAAGAAGGCATCATATCCAATGCTGGGAACTGAATTTGGGTCCTCTGGAAGTGCTCTTAACCTCTGAACCATATCTCCATCCCCCAAACCTGGTAAACACCTGTGCTCCTGGTACATTATAGATGGGAAGGTAAGTATGAATAACAACAGTGTAAAAAACAGTGATGCATACCAAGCTTGTTAGATATGTCTTAAAATATGCAGCCTGTCTTAAGATATCCCAATTTGATCCTTCCCTTCCACCCATTATACTTTAGATCTCATCCAAGAAAGAAACCTTACCTGGGGGGCCTGTGGCTTTGATGCTGGGAAGGGTCCCCTGTTTGCTAATCCTGATTTGCCTGGTGGTGCCAGCAATAAACCACAGCCTCTCCCACAGAGCAGGCTCCATATGCTAGCACCCTAGTCTGCTAAACCACCAGCCAGCCTAAATTTGAAACATTTCTCAAGTGTTATACAATGTTGTAATAATGTTTTTACAAAACAAAGGCTAAGTTACTGGAAGCCATTTTCAACCAATCAGCGTCTCAGCAGAAGAGGGGCCTGGGCTGTGCCTTGGTGACAAGGGCAGACAAGTGTGTCTGCATTCCACAGTCAAAGCCCGGCTTGGAACATCTGCTTTGTAAAGGAGTAAGGGTGGGGAGGGAGGGCCTGGGGCTGAAGTGGGACTGGGAAGAAGCCAAGGGACGTGGGTAGAAAAATGGCTAAAAATGAAGAAGTTTTAATCAAACCCAAGCCAAGTAAGGCTGCTCTTGGTCCTGAGGCCACCTGTCCTGTACCCAGAGGGTGAAGCAGGATTTGAGGTTGTAGCTCTTGCACAAACCTCATCCATGTGTTCACGGAACCAGTTGGAATGCCTCATGTTCTAGAAGCACATCAGCAGTGGTAGCAGCATCGCAGAGACTGGGAGTGACAGTCCTCTCTGCCCATGACATTTTGATTTTAAGTCTGGACATGGTTGTTCAAAGTGTATAAGGAAAGCCACCAGGCGAGAAGTAGTGAGTGAAAATTAAACAGTGTAAAAACATTTAGGAAATTTACCAAAGTTACTATCAAGAATATGAGCTACCTTTAATAGCTAAAAAACTATAAGGGTGGATGTAGTATGTGTTTTCCTCCAGCCCTCAGCTCACTTTGGATCCTCTCTGGCAATGTGTTCAAGGACAGCCATATAGGAACATGGGGAGAACTGACAGGCAGGTGACAGAGAGCTGAATTCCTGAGACTTTTGAGAAGAAGGAGCATGGAGGAGTTCTGGGAAGAAGGAACACAGAGGAGTTCTGGAAGAAGGAACACAGAGGAACTCTGGGAAGAAAGAGCATAGAGGAGCTCTGGGAAGAAGGAACACAGAGGAACTCTGGGAAGAAGGAGCATGGGAGAGCTCTGAGAAGATGGAACATGGAAGAGCTTTGAGAAGGAGTACAGAGGAGCTTTGGAAAGAAGGAGGATGGAGGAACTCTGGGAAAAGGAGCACAGAGGAACTTTGGAAAGAAAGAACTTTGTAGCATAATACATCATTCAGCATCACCAGCCTTCAGCAAAATGCAAATTAAAATGGCTTAGGAAATCCATCCCACTCCAGTTGGAATGACCATCATCAAGGAAGGAAATGCTGTGGAGGATATAGGGAAAGAAGAACACCATTGGCTGGGATGTAAGTTAATCCCACCACAGTGGAAATCAAAATGGATCTTCCACAAAGCAAAACTAAATCTACCATGTAACCAAGCTATACCAGTCCCAGGATTAGACCCAAAGAAACCTAAGTCAGCATCCCATAGAGACATGTACCCATCCATGTTCACTGCTGCTCTATTTGCCATATAGCTAAGAAATGGAACCAGCCTAGATGCCAGTTCAAACTGTGTGCGTGTGTGTGTGTGTGTGTGTGTGAGAGAGAGAGAGAGAGAGAGAAAGAGAGAGAGAGAGAGAGAGAGGGAGAGAGAGAGAGAAAGAGAGAGAGATATTTATTACAGACATTCATCCTTGAACTGATGAATATTCATCTATCAGCATAGGAACCTTTATACTGGCTTTTGTATACAGGAGGGAGGGATACTCCAAGTCCATCTTGACACGCCTACTGGTTTGTGTGTGAATGAAGAAATAAGTATGTCACACACAGGATTGAAAATATTAAGAGTGATGTTGTTCAAGACTATCTCTTGCTCCTGTGCATGTAATGGAATTTTCTCCAACAGCTCTCTATTAATGTATAGCTAGACTATTTTTCTGTATCTTGTTCCTATAAAAGTGTTGAGCAATTATCCATATATGGTATTCACCTTAAAACTATAGGGTCAAAGTGCCTGGGAGTCTTTGTGCAAGACACAGGAAACAGCTGGGATTTGCAAAGTAAGCAAATGGTAGAAGTTCACACTCAGCTCCTCAGAGTCCTCCCCATGCAGTGGGTGTTTAATTCTTCCATCTTTAAAAACCCCATAAGTAAAAGTGAATGGATATCATTAGCTTTCATTTGCATCTCTCTGCATGAATTTCATATGTACAAAAGCCACCTGTGTTCTTCATTCCAAGAACTTTCAATCCTCCCTTTCTGTTTTGTATTTTTTCTAAAATTCTCAGTAATGCTTTCCACAACTAAGTCTGAAGACACTGGCCACACTTTTGTCACACCTGTTAGGTCTTGTATTCATCCAGGAAGGAGGCAGGTGTGAGAGAAGTCCCATCTCCCCTGTTCTGAATGGGGAGCAAGGACAAAAGAGGGGTGCTTGTTTGCTCTGTTCCATTGAATTACACTAAGACTTGTTCAAGCCTCTGCAGATCTGAGCCTTCACTCTCACCTGACCAACAACACAGTGTTTACTCCATCCCTGT
The DNA here is from genome assembly GCA_907164525.1 of Lophiomys imhausi. NCBI lineage: Eukaryota > Metazoa > Chordata > Mammalia > Rodentia > Muridae > Lophiomys > Lophiomys imhausi. The sequence goes on from CAJQZJ010001511.1 coordinate 13,228,240, forward strand.
AACCAGCCTTTAACAAGCAGGACCATGAAAGCCCTTGGGAGATTCCATAGCCTATGTCCCCTTCTTCAGCTAGCTGCTCCATCACTGTGTGGTTTCATTCTCCTGTGCCCCAGATGTGCTATGAAGCTCCTACCAAGAAATCTGGTGTCAGGGATGCTAGTTGGGTGGCTGGTCCAGACTACTTGCGTATTCAAGCCCCATCCACAAACCTTGTGGTTTCTGTTAGAGCAGAAAGCCAGGCTTAGTCTGTGTTCCCCATCCCACCCTGGGAAGTCTCCATCCCTGACCTTGACACACAAGATCTGAACCTTCTACAATCTCAGTTCAAAAGGCACCACCTGAAAATGAAAGGGGTGGGGGGAGTTCCTTATTCCCTGAGCTGCTAAGTTCACCTGCTGTGGCAAGAGGTGAGGACTGAGCAGCGGCTACCAAGACGCAGTTCAGTATCTACGCTCCAGCTTTACCGCCTCATGACTTATGAATTATTAACGAGCCCTCTGTTTGTAATGCTGGGCTCTCTGCTTCCTCCAAATTAAATTACGGAGGATATATTTGATTATAAACACACTTAGTAAATGTTTTCATTGTTGCTTTCTGTAGCCTCTTTTGTACTAAAGTGTTATAATGTCAAAAGTCAACCGCAAACATTGCAGCCTGCCGTGGAAAACCATTTAAAGCAAACACTGGGCAAATTAAGTAATCAGAAATGAAAACCACTTTAGGACAATGGTGAATATAATTTGTCATCTCTCAAAAAAAAAAAAAAAAAGTCAGCAGACGGAGGCATCACTTCTGCAGCCCAGCACTTTTGGAAAGAGACCTAAGAGATATGAGCCTGGATCCGGAGTGCCTCTTTCTACCTTGTCAGCCCAAGTATGGAGACTTTTCTGTGCACCTTTCTTTTCCCATCTGCCAAATGGGTGTAATGCACTTCCCCACCACATCCTACATCCCTGGGAATGACAGTGGTATAAGATGTATGCTATCTATAGATAGTAGCACAAATTGCTGTTTTCATCAAAGTAAACAAGGAAAAAAATCAATGGAGGAAGATGCTGTGGCATGAACATTTGGTGTGTCCACCAAGCCAGTGGCCAGGAGCTTCCAAGGTGGCCACAGGTGAATTTCCCAGGGCTGTCCAACAGTCTAGCAGCTTCCACAGCATCTTCTGTCCAATGAGAGAGCTGTGCGCCTGAAGGTGGACTGTCATCCCACAAGAGACACTGATGCTACTGAGACGGGCTAAAAAACAGAGGGCTGCTTGTGGACTTAAAAACATCAAATGGGACCAGAGATACACCAGGAATGCCTCTTGTTGGAGGACAGAGGGAATAGAGGTGCAGGGAGGCCCACTAGGGTTTTTTGAAAAACTCAGGATATTGGATATAAGTGTGTTCCAAGCTGAGGACCTGCAATGCCCCTGTGTGTGGGCACAGTTGAGGAATAAATCTGGACAAAACCCCACATCCAAAGGCCATAGAGTCCGTTCTAGAGAGCATGCATGAATCTCCTCCCTGCTGATGGGAGATATTAGGGTATGGAAATGGAAGATGATTATCTCACCTCTGTTTGTTTATTGTTGAGACAGAGTACAGAGTTTCCTGTGTCATGGACTGGCCTAGAAGTCAGTATGTAGCTGAGGCTGAACTTCTGATCTTCCTGCACCCACCTCTCCAGGGCCCTGGTTGCTTTCATGTGCCCCAGTGCCTGGTTTATATATGGTGGAGACTGAATCAGGGGATCCATATATATGAGACAAAAATTCTACCAACTGAACTACATAACGTCTCTTCTAGAAGGTCAACAAAGAGAGAAGAGAATGGATTCAGGAACTGGAGATGCCTGAGCTTGAACCCTCAGCAGCTACATGACCTTCTTGATCTTAAACACCCCATGCAGTCTTATGTTCTTCATCTGTGCAGGGGAATTTTGTGTGTATGAGTGATGTTTTAGTTGCATGTGTATGTGTGTACCTCATGCACACATAGCACCATCAGAACCAGAGGATGATTCTAGATCTTCTGGAACTAGAATTATAGAAAGTTGTGAGCCTCCATGAGGATGCTGGGAACCAAACTCAGTCCCTCTGCAAGAGTAGTCAGTACTTTTAACCACTGAGCCGTCTCTCCAGTTTCAAGCCTTAGTTTGTCTTCCCTTTTATTACAGAAAGATTGTTGTTCTCCCTTAGTATAAGAGAGCAAACACAAGGCAGATGGAGAGAGTGTGTTACAGTTGGGGAAAATGAGCCATTGTAGCCTTGTACAAATCATGTTTTTGTTACCTACTTCGGTTTCCCCAAATATAAAATGAGGGGTTTGGAGTAGCGCAGTGGCCTGCCATGCTATAAAGTGGACATGTGGTACACAGCTTGTTCAATGGGACCAGGGTCCAGGGTCCTTTCAGAGACCTTAGCAAGACAAATGGCACTTAGTTCAAGCTACAAAGGCACCAGATGTGGACTTTAATGAAAAGAAAATGGCATCTCCAGAACTTTGAAAATTAGCTCCATCTCTCTGCACAGCCTGTGGTTCTGAGGTCATAGTGGAGGTTTGGCAGCACTTGTGGCTCACACATGCTTGCTCCTTCACTGTGTTCCTCGTCAAGCATCAAGCATTCACCGAGCACCCCGCTAGTACCAAGAACTTTCCCATTTCCCAGGGGACACCAAGATGAAAGTAGTTATCTTTAACACAAGAAGTGAATGGGACACTACTACCTCTTGAAAACCTCTGGAGGGCAGCTGTGGGGTTGATTAGCCTCTGTTGAAAGAGCACCAGATTAGTGACTTTTGGGTAGGAGGACACCCATGATATCATCGGGGATCATGGGGGATGCTTATACTCAGAGTTGGTGTGGGTGAAGTTGGTGTGATTGTTGTGGTAGTGATGAGATAGGGAAAGCAATGCTGGGTTTGGTGTATTGGTAGTATTAATGATGATAGTTTCTGGTGGTCATGATGGTGGTGGCAATAATGTGGTGGGTATAGTGGAAGTGTGGGTGTAGTCATGGTGCTGGGAAAAGTGATGTTGGATTTGGGGTACAACAGGCAGTTTTAATGGTGACAATAATGGAGGTGGCTATGGGGACAGTGATGGTGGTGGGGGTGTCCATGATGGTGATGGTACTGAGACTGCTGATGCTGGATTTAGTGGTGCTGGAGGCAATGCTAGCAGTGGTACTGATGGTGGTACGAGTGATGCTTCTGGGGAAGGCAGTGTTGATGATGTTGTGCTGGTGGTGGTAGGAGTGATGCTTCTGGGGAAGGCAGTGCTGATGATGGGGTGATGATGGTGGTAGGAGTGATGCTGCTGGGGAAGAAAGTGCTGATGATGTGGTTCTGGTGGTGGTAGGAGTGATGCTGCTGGGGAAGGCAGTACTGATGATGAGGTGCTGGTGGTATCACCAGACATGCCAGTGATGCTGCTGCTGGGGATAGAGGTACCAGTGCTGGTGAAGGTGTTGATTGTGATGGTGGAATTTGGGGCAATAAGAATTATTTAATATTTTCTTGTTGATGATGATAGGTTTTTATAATTCATTGGGGACTTCTTGCCCACATAGGAATGAGTGTTCTTTACAAAGCAAGGTAAGTCAAGAGAAGTGAAGATCAGCACATAATCATTGTTTGGCCTTTGCTTCCTGACCTTATCATGTACAAATAAAGAGCCTAGTGTTTCACTCAATCAAAACCATCATTCCATTCTGCCCAGGTTCCCTCCCCTCACCCCCTTGCATCATGCTCTCCTCATACTTCTTACTCAGGGCAATGATTACTGCGTGGCTAGAGCCTGCTTCTTAAATCAACTCTGGGTGTTTCTCCCTAAATGAGACTCAGGAAGGCCCAACAAAAGTAGCCACCAAGCTCTGTGAGGTCTCCTCTTTCTGTTCTGTAAAGGAGGGTGGTACACGTTGCACCCCCACAGGGTCTGATGCTTCTACACAAGCTTCCACCCTGGTATGGTCGGAGCTGAAAACCAGTGGCGTCCCCCACTATGGCTGTCCTTCACTCAAGCATCAGAATGGGATGCTAAATTAAAAAGTTCATCTTCCAGCTTGGCTGCAGGAAGAGATGTAGAGCAGGGGACTGGGCTTTCTGTGACTGCATCCTCACCCCTGGACTCTGCCCTGCACAGCTGTAGGACTCAAGTCTCTTTGCCTCCAGGGAGTGAGAGTGCTGAATGGAGGGACAGGCTAAATACTACTGGGATCAGAGCAGAGGGGAGGTGGGTTTCAGGTTTGCTTGATATAGTAAGTTAAAGACTGGAGTCTAGTTTGTCTTTTTCCCAAGGAAAATCTTACTGAAAATGATAGCTGTGTTTCCAGGCTAGCCCACCAAAACAATCTCCATCCAGGAAGTCCATGGGGGCACCATGGAAAGTGAATGCTTTGAATTTAGTGTGACAAATGCTGATACAATTTGAATTAAAAACAAAACCCAAACCAAATTCCTGCAGATGACTGCAACACTGTAAATTACTGATCACTGCAGAAGCAACCAACATGGTGAGTGAGAAACCTGAACATGAGGTTGTATGTGATAAGGATTTCCCATGAGAAGGGACAGGGTAGGCAGACACAAGGAGAGATGGTTTTTCAGAGATTGCAAGCATCTCTAAGCATGGAAGAATCATCTTGGAAGACAGCCAGGCTGAGCAGAGCAGAATTGTCACCTAATCTGGGTAAATGAGGAGCAAAGGCAAGCAAGGTTCACATCCATGCCAATCTAGGCTTTCTATTCTAGAAGCATGCTCCATGGATATCCAAAAGGACACCTACCATCATGTCCTGACCTCCAGATCAGTCCTGTGTGAGCACATGTGACATTACAGTTTGCAGGCTCCCATGATTTATACCATTGGTAAAATACATACGCTTGAATCCTGAACAGGGCACAACCATCACTGAGTTCTGGGCAAGAGGCCATGCCAGGGTGTGTGGTAATTGACGGTGACCCAGAAGTTCCCCTCAATGAGATACAAGGAAGTGTGGCCTTGGGTGTCAAGCTTTTGAGCTTTGGCATTATTGAGTTCATATGCTGATTTATCAAGAAGGAATTTCCTTTTAACAATTTATTTTTATTTTCCACTTATATGCATGTGTCCCACATTTGTGGGTATCCATAGAGCCTGGGAGGAGAGGGTTAGATCCCTTGGAGATGGAATTATAGGCAGTTGTGAGGAACCTTAGACAGGTGCTGGGGACTGAACCTATGACTTCTGGAAGTGCAGGAGGTATTCACAAACATTGGACCATTTCTCCAGCACTACAAAAGGCAGAGATTTTAATCTCTACCTATAGGTACAGGAACACAGGCCCGGGATGACATAGTCTCCTCAAGACAAAGAGCTCATAAGGTGGAGACTTCAGGTCACATGCCTCTAGCCAGTTTGTGCTCTCCCTCTTGGGAGTACCCACTGGAAATCTAGCCTGGGACCATTTTGTGAATGGAAAAAATAGAACAATGTGACTCACAGAGGCATGGTGGTAACCAGTGAAGACATAGGCCCAGGTTCTGTGTCTCTGTGTCTTCTGCCCAAATGCCTATGCTTGTCTACTCCCCATGGCTACTTCCTCATTTCCCACTGTCTAACAAAGCTTTGAGTCTTCTGTGAGGAAAGAGATACTTTGAACTGGGGGAAGGGACGTGGCCTCCATCTTTTTACTATTCTTTTGTGACTGAGTAGTCTCTCTCTCTCTCTGTGTTAAATAAGACAGAGAACTAAAGATAACACAGTCCTTGTCAGTCTTCCCTGAGCCTTGATGTCTTCATCAAGCAAATTTCTATCAAGAGATATGGATAACCCCTCTGGGCTGGTTAGTTTGGGTCAGCTGGATACACACTAGAGTCACCTAGGAGGAACCTCAACTGAGGAATTCCCTTCATCAGATTGGCCTGTGAGCACATGGTGTGTGGGGAGGCTGGCTGAGGAATGATTGATGTCAAGGGCCCAGTCTCAGCCATTAGGGATTCCTCTTTCGTGAATTCTCTGTTTAGCTCTGTTCCCCATTTTTTGATTGGATTATTTGGTTTCTTGGCATTTAATTTCTTGAGTTCTTTGTAATTTTGGATATTAACCCGCTGTCAGATATGGGGTTGATGAAGATTTTTTTCCCAATCTGTAGGCTGCCGTTTTGTTCTAATGACAGTGTCCTTTGCCTTACAGAAGATTTTCAGTTTCATGAGGTCCCATTTATTGATTGTTGATCTCAGATCCTGAGCTGTTGGTGTTCTGTTCAGGAAGTTGTCACCTGTGCCGATGAGTTCGAGGCTTTTCCCCACTTTCTCTTCTAATAGATTTAGTGTGTCCGGGCTTATGTTAAGGTCTCTGATCCACTTGGACTTAAGTTTTGCACAAGGTGATAAGTATGGGTGTAATTTCATTCTTTTACATGTTGACATCCAGTTGGACCAGCACCATTTGTTGAAGATGCTGTCCTTTTTCCTTTGTACAGTTTTGGCTTCTTTGTCAAAAATTAAGTGACCATAGGTGTGTGGGTTCATTTCTGGGTCTTCAATTCGATTCCATTGATCCACTGGTCTGTTTCTATACCAGTACCATGCTGTTTTTATTACTATTGCTCTCTAGTATAGCTTGAAATATGGGATGGTGATACCTCCAGATATTTTTTTTATTGTACAGGATTGATTTAGCTATTCTTGGTTTTTTGTTATTCCATATGAAGTTGAGAATTGCTTTTCTCCAGGTCAATAAAGAATTGTGTTGGTATTTTGATAGGAATTGCATTGAATCTGTATATTGCTTTTGGCAGGATGGCCATGTTTATTATGTTGATCCTACCTATCCATGAGTATGGGAGATCTTTCCATCTTCTTATGGCCTCTTCAATTTCTTTCTTCAAGGGCTTGAAGTTCTTGTCATACAGGTCTTTCACTTGCTTGGTTAGAGTTACCCCCAGGTATTTTATATTGTTTGTGGCTATTATGAAGGGTGTTGTTTCCTTAATTTCTTTCTCAGCCCATTTATGTGTTGTATAAAGAAGGGCTTCTGATTTTTTTTTGAATTAATTTTGTATCCAGCCACCCTGCTGAAGGTGTTTATCAGTTGTAAGAGTTCTCTGGTGGAATTTTTGGGGTCACTTATGTGTACTATCATATCATCTGCAAATAGGAATAATTTGTCTTCTTTGTTTCCAATTTGTATCCTCTTGATCTCCTTTAGTTGTCTTATTGCTCTAGCAAGAACTTCAAGTACTATGTTGAAGAGATATGGCAAAAGTGGGCATCCTTGTCTTGTCCTTGAGTTTAGAGGAAATGCTTCAAGTTTCTCTCCATTTAATTTGATGTTGGCTACTGGCTTGCTGTAAATTGCCTTTATTATTTCTAGGTATGGTCCTTGTATGCCTGTTCTATCCAGGACTTTTAGCATGAAGGGGTGATGGATTTTTGTCAAATGCTTTTTCAGCATCTAGCGAGATGATCATGTGTTTTTTTTTTCTTTCAACTTGTTTATATGGTGAATTATGTTGATGGATTTTTGTATGTTGAACCATACCTGCATTCCTAGGATGAAGCCTACTTGATCATGGTGTATGATACTTTTGATGTGTTCTTGAATTCGGATTACCAGTATTTTATCAAGTATTTTTGCATCTATGTTCATGAGGGAGATTGGTCTGAAGTTCTCTTTCTTTGTTGGGTCTTTGTGTGGTTTAGGAATCAGGGTGACTGTGGCCTTGTAGAATGAGTTTGGCAGGTTCCTTCTGATTCTATGTTGTGGAAGAGTTTGAAGAGTATTGGTATTAGCTCTTCTTTGAAGGTCTGATAGAATTCTGTGCTGAAACCATCTAGCCCTGGGCTTTTTTTTTGGTTGGGAGATTTTAATGACTGTTTCTATTTCCTTGGGGGTTATAGGGCTGGTTAATCTGTTAACCTAAACTTGATTTAACTTCAGAAGGTGGAATCTATCAAGAAAATTGTCCATTTCACTTAGGTTTTCAAATTTGGTGGAGTATAGATTTTTAAAGTAGGACCTAAAGATTCTCTGGATTTCCTCAATGTCCATTGTTATTTCTCTGTTGTCATTTCTGATTTTGTTGATTTGGGTTTTTCCCTCTGACTTTTAGTTAAATTGGCTAAGGGTTTGTCTATTTTGCTGATTTTCTCAAAGAACCAATTCTTGGTTTCATTGATTCTTTGTATCGTTCTTTTTGTTTCTAAGTTGTTGATTGTAGCCCTAAGTTTGCTGATTTCCTGTCTTCTGCTCCTCTTGGGAGTGTTTGCTTCTTTTTTTCCAGTTCTTCCAGTTCAACTGTTAATTCACTAATATGCACTGTCACAATTTTGTTTTTGAAGGCACTTAGTGCTATGAACTTTCCTCGTAGCACAGCTTTCATTGTGTCCCATAGGTTTGGGTATGTTGTGCCTTCATTTTCATGGATTTTAAGAAGTCTTTGATTTCCTTCTTTGTTTCTTCCCTGACCTAGTAGTCATCCAGTAAAGAGTTGTTTAGTTTCCATGAGTATGTAGGCTTTCTGTTATTTCTGTTGTTGTTGAAGACCAGCTTTATTCCATGGTGGTCTGATAAGATACAAGAGGTTATTTCAATTTTCTTGTATCTGTTGAGGCTTGCTTTGTGTCCAACTATATGGTCGATTTTGGTGCTGAGAAGAAGGTGTATTCTTTTGTATTTGGGTAAAATGTTCTGTAGATATCTGTTAGGTCCATTTGGTTCATGACCACTGTTAGATTCATTATTTCTCTGTTTAGTTTCTGTCTTGATGACCTCTCCTTTGTTGTGAGTGGGGTGTTGAAGTCTCCCACTACTAATATGTGGGAATTGATGTGTGATTTAATTCCTTTTACAAATGTAGGTGCCCTTGTATTTGGGGCATAGGTATTCAATATTGAGAGGTCCTCTTGATGAATATTTCCTTTAACGAGTATATAATCTTATCTACCTTTTTTGATTAACTTCAGTTGGAAGTCTATTTTACTTGATATTAAGATGGCTACTCCAGCTTGCTTCCTGGGTCCATTTGCTTGGAAAACCTTTTCCCAGCCCTTTACTCTGAGGTAGCATCTATCTTTGTTAGTGAGATGCATTTCCTGTATCCAGCAAAATGATGGGTCTTGTTTATGGATCCATTCTGTAAGCCTGTGTCTTTTTTTTGGGGGGAAGTTGATTCCATTGATGTTGATGGATATTAATGACCAAAGGTTGTTATTTCCTATTAGTTTGGTGTAGGTGGTGGTTGTGTGTTTCTTTTGGTGTAGCTGCAGTGGAGTTTTTTGTTTCCTCTGTTTTCTTGGGTGTAGTTATCTTCTCTGGGTTGGAATTTTCCTTCTAAAATCTCTGTAGGGCTGGATTTGTGGGTAGATACTATTTAAATTTGATTTTGTCATAGAATATCTTGTTTTCTCCATCTATGTTGATAGAGAGTTTTTCTGGGCATAATAGTCTGGCAGGGCACCTAGGTTCTCTCAGGGCTTGTAGGACATCTGCCCAGGCCCTTCTGGCTTTTAAAGTTTCTGGGAGAAGTCAGATGTAATTCTAATGGGTCTGCCACTATATGTTACTTGATCTTTTTCTCCTAAAACTTTTAATATTCTTTCTTTGTTCTGTACATTTTGAGTTTCAATTATTATGTGGCGAGAGAATTTTCTTTTCTGATCTAATCTGCTTGGTGTTCTGTATGCCTCTTGGAATTTTATTTAGCCTTTATTTAGGTTTGGGAAATTTTCTTCTATGATTTTGTTGAAGATGTTTTGTGGACCTTGGAGTTGGGAGTCTTCTCTTTCCTTTATGCCTATAATTCTTAGGTTCTGTCCTTTCATGGAGTCATTGATTTCTTGAATGTTATGGGTGAGAACTTTTTTAGATTACTCATGTTCTTTGGTTGTTGTACTGATTTCTTCCATTGAATCTTCCACACCTGAGATTCTGTCTTCCATCTCTTGTATTCTATTTTTGATACTCATGTCTGTATTTCCTGTTCTTTTCCCTTGATTTTCTACATCCCCGATAATTTCTCCATGTGCTTTCTTTATTGCTTCCACTTCCAATTTCAACTCTTGAACAATTTTATTTGTTTTCAACATTTCCTGCTCCAATTTGTTTGTTGCCTTGTCTCTTTCCTGTTCAAGTTGACCCACTTTGGCTTGGAGATCTCTAATGGCATTCTCTGTTGCTTTTGTTTATAAAATTGTGGAATCTTTGAATTCCTTCAGAGATTTAATTTCTTCTTGTAAAGGCTCTATCACTTTCCAGAGTACAGATTTGTCATCATTTTCATGTGTTACAAGTGTGATGGAATGGTCAGGGCTTGCTGTACTAGCATAGGTGCATTTTGTTAGAGTCATATTTTCCTGAATTTTGTTGGATATATTGTTTCGCTGACCTTCAACCATTTGGTTGTTCTTAGCTGTGTTTGTTCCTGGTGCCTTCTGGACTTGGTGCCAAGAAGGGTGCTTTGGTGAAGAGGTCATATAGCTTGGTGATCTGTAGCTCTCCACAGGCTGGATGGGACCTTGTGTGGAGGCTAGGTCTCAGTGTGTCTCCCAGAGCTTGCCCCTTCCTGTTGTGTCCCAGTTGGGGACTCAGGTCAGGGGTTGTGGTGGGATATGTTCCTGTAGGTTTCTGAGATCCAACTGGTTTTCGTAGCAATGACAGTGCAGGTTGGCAGGCCACAGACTGTTGGCTGGGGCTGTAGCTCCCCTGTAGCTTACGTGTTGACTGTGTTCATGGTCCATCCAAGTTGCTCTCACGGGGGTTCTCAGGTTCAATGTGTCTTGTAGCCATTAGCCCTGTGATCTGGTACAGCCCATGTCACCCAGGCAATGAGCAATGGTCTGGGTTGTTTTGCTGTTTCTGAGTCAGGGCTCTCTGCATCATAGCCGGAGTATTCAGTGTGTAGTGGCTCAGCTACTATGCTCCTGGGTGTCCAAGCCTAGCCACTGCACAGGTGCTGTGGACTCAGGAGTTCCTATGTTTGAAGATTGAAACCATGAGTTGTAGTCCCGAAAAGATCTGGTGTGGAGAGAGTTCAGTCTCCTGGCAGGAAGTGCTCTGTGAGCATGACTGGTGACTCCGATCTTCCAGCATCTATATTTCCAGTACTGAGTTCTTTGTTGTCCCTAGTTTTTCTGGACAAGCCCAGATAGGCTTGCGTCTCATAAACTGCCCTTCAACAGGAGTATATCTCTGCTGTTGTCCAATCTGTCTTCCTGATGATCGAAATGCATCCTACTAAATCACTGCCATCTTCCCCCCTCCTCAACCTTCCTAATGCTGTGACCCTTTAATATAGTTCCTCACATTGTTGTGACCCTCAACCATAAAATTACTTTCATTGCTACTTCATAACTATAATTTTGATACTGCTGTGAATTGTAATATAAATATCTGTGTTTTATGATGGTCTTGGATTACCCCTCTGAAAGAGTAGTTGGGTCCCCAAAGAGGTCAAAACCCTCTGATTGAGAACCACTATTCTATACCCAAAGGGGTAGGTAAATGGGCTCACTTTGGTGCCAAAGTTGCTTCACAAGCATGAGGACCCATGTTTCATGCCCAGAATACACACAAAAAGTGGGGTATACTTTCATGCAGAGGGACACAGGAGGATCTATGGAACTGTGAGCCAGACCCCCTAGTCTACATGGTGGCTTCCAGACCAGTGAGAGACCCTGCCTCAAAATACAAGGTGGGTGGCACCTGATGAATGACAAACAAGATTTGTAACCCCCTATAAAACATGTGCTCTCATACCTGCACACATATGCAATATATATATATACATACACACACACACACACACACACACACACACACACACACACACACATATATATATATATATATATATAGAGAGAGAGAGAGAGAAACACATACACACAAGAAAATGATCTAAACCCAAATGCCTGTGTTTCCCAGGAGGAAGAAATCCATTGCCATTGGATTTTTCTGATTAAAACTTAAAAAATATTTTACCAACCAAAGAAATTCCATGCAAAACAGTTGGGAGGTAATGTTTTTCTCATCTTTACTCTCAATGTCCTACATTCTTTTTCACAGAATACACATTGAACATAATTACATATTTTCAATATTATAAGTATATGTTTAAATAGAATGCATATTTAATAATATATACTTTCTATGTTATAAATATGTATTTTGCATAAATATATACACTTAAAAATGATTGCACACCCAATGAAAGCGAGCAAGGAAGGCATGGGTGGGAAGAGAGATCAAAGGCATGCTGGAACTGAAGGGTGGCCCTGCAGCTAACACCTGAAGTGAGGGACACCTCTCTGGTCACTCATTGGAAGACACCTGGCTGTGTGCCAGAACTGCTGGGTGCTGTCTTGGAGCATTTTCCATGAGTCTGTTCTCTTGTATGCAGCCACCAACACATTTCTCTGCAGTTCAACTGTGAGACTGTCTTCCAAGCCCTTGAACGCTCAAGGACCAATGTTCCCATGTGTTGAACCCCGTCTGATGTCGGGCTGAGCTTTGTAAAATGGACAGGAAAGGCTCACACTGAAAAGGACAGGACAAGCAGTAGACTGTATGGATACATCTAGAGTTATGATGGCAATAAGGAAACTATAGAGCATGGACAGGCATTGATCATCCTGGATCAGAACAGCCTGGCTTCACAGTGGAGTGCCCTGTGAAGAATGAGCTGACCCCAAGGCTGCCAGAACTGTGCTCACTGTGACAGCTGCACCCTGGGAAGATGGCACAGCCGAGTGCAAAGAGCCCAATCCAGAACCTCGGGTGTGCTTTCTACTGACTCCATTCAGCATCTCTGTCACTGGGAAGCTGGAAAATACACAAGCATCACAAAAATCAGAGCCTACTGTTAAACACCTCCCTCCACCAGCATGACAGTCTTCTCTCTTCTCTTCCTCCTCCTCCTCCTCCAGCTCCTCCTACTCTTTTTCCTCTTCCTCCTCCTCATCAGCTTATTCCTCCCTCTCATTCTCTACCCCATTTCCTCTTCCCTCTCATCCCACTCTTCCTTTTCCCCTTCCTCTCCTCTTCTTCCTCTTCCTGTCCTCCCCCTGCATCACCTCTCCTCCTTCTTTGTTCTTCATTTCCTCCATCTCCTCTTCTTCCTCCTCTCTCTTCCTTTAATCCTCTCTGCTTCACTTCCCTTTCCTTTTCTTTGACTCATCTTTTTCCTCTCTCCTTCCTGTTTCCTGTCTCCTCTCTCCTCATTTTCTTGTCCTGCCTTTCTTTTCTCTTTTATTTCTTCTATTCTTAATTTGGGGATGTAGTTTCAATACTTAGTACTAGCTGACCTTGAACTTATTATGTAGTTGTAGTTGACCTCAAACTGGCAATCCTCCTGCCGCATTCCTGATTGTAGGGTTACATGCCCTACTGCTGGTGCAGACTGGCTCTGGTCTGAAGAGGAGCACTCAATTTTGTCTGAGTTTCAGGGCTAATAGGACAGTCTTACTTTTCTTACTTTGGACTAAAGCACAAGAATTCAAATCAATTACTCATAAACATTTATGATGTGATTAATTTAATTTTCCTTAAACAAAATGGGTATATTAAAAGAATCGGCCTGCTTCTTCCCATACTGCAGTGACAAGATTAAAAATTAAATTTGTACATACTTCATTTCTACATAATAAAGCCTTTTTGCAAAAAGAAAAAAATAACACAGTTCATCTAATTAAACCAAAGAAAATTGCCTGCAGGAATGTTAGAGTATTACAGTTAAAGCTACTGCCATAGTCAGTCTTGCAGTTCCTCAGCCCTGCAATTCTTCAACCCTGCAATTCCTCAGCCCTGAAAACCCTCCACCCTGCAGGTCCTCAGCCCTGCTCCAGGCTGAGAAGCTCAATCAACTTTCAGTAGGTGTGAACTGTGCAGGTGACTTCAGGAAATCATGGACCTACAATAGTCCATAAGGGTGGGAAAAGCGAGTCAAAGATCTTCTGCAGTCATCTATTTATTGAGGATTTGCCCTGTACTTCCTATAAAATCAGATACATTTATTCCTCTCAGGTCTCTGAGGTGGTTGAAGAACAGATAGCTAGAGTCTCATAATTAAATTTGAGTTGTTTAGGAGTCAAGAGAGTGTTATAGATCTAAGAAGATACTTTTAAAATTGTGTTGCAAGTTAGTATGAATGTTGAGTCAGATATAGAACTTTAAACTCATGGAGATGTTTAGATAGTAGAATGTTAAAGTCAGGTACCAAATACATATGGACTGGTCATTGGGAATGTACGTTAAGCCATATAACCCTCATAACTGTGGCCTAATTACCTCTGTTGTTTTGTATTGTATTTATTATTATAAGAGAAAGAGCCATTAGTTGGACTGAAAGGGGAAACTGTAGGGGGAAATAAGATATACCTTAAACTTAAAAGAAAAAAAAAGGGAAGAGGATGGGGGGTTGAGGGTGGGAGGGTGGGACTGGAGGGGGAATAGGGAGGGAACTGTGATAGAGATGTAACTTGAAGAAATAAAAAATAAAGGAAAAAAGAAAGGTGGGCTGAAGAGAGGGTTTAAAATCACTGGCTGTTCTTGCAGAGCACCTGGGTTCTGAGGCCAGCACCCATGTGGCAGGTGATAACCATCTATAACTCCAGTTCCAGGCGATCTTAAACCCTCTTCTGACCTCTGTGGGCCCAGCATAACATGGGATGAATACATACTTGCAACCAAACACTCATACACATAAAATAAAAAAAGGCAACTCTTTAAAAAACTTAAAAGAATGAAAAGCAAAAGATCTAACTTTGTGAAGAAGCTCCTAAATGCAGGAGCTCGCAGAAAGTAAACTCGGCTTCCTTTCATCATCAATATAACAATCATTAGCACACACATACCTTGAATAAGTTCTTAAAGTAGATTGTTTCCTGGAGTCTGTACAGAAGACCTTACAGTCCTCTATGATACGTCTCACACAGATCCTGTGTGGTCTCAAATTTCTCTGGAATGACAGCATCCAGACACAGCAAGAAGGGTCTCCCAGTTCCACTGAACTCAGTCTAGGATTGAGAACTTGCTTGAGCTTCTCCTGGTGGGGACAAAGTCCCTCTCAATGTAGCCCCCATCCTCCCCACAAAACTATGTGGTCTTCTAAGTTCCTAATTTGGTTCCTCTGAACATTCTGAAAGGGCGAAATTTTGTTCTTGGAAATCGGGCCCCCAGAAAAGGAAGAGACTTACGAAAGCATTGGCCAACTTCCTAGTTTGTTGAGTCATTCCTGCTGCCTTTCAGGTCAAAACAACACTGCATGACAAGTGTCCAACAAATGTTCTCTGGGCAGAAGACTCCCCAGTGGCTTTTAGAGTATTGTCCTGGGCCCTGCTGAGTCAGGTGGGTCTCTGCATACCTGGATTCTTCTTAGGTGGGAGGTCAGAATGTGACCTAGGACCCTGGCTTAATTCTGTGTTGATAGTTCACAGTCTGACACCAGGTCTTCCTAGCTTGCTACATGATCTCCCCAACATGTTCTCATCTGATCCTCGTGACATCCTTGGGGAATGTACGAGAAGTCCAAAGCAATTTATCTGACATCCTGAAGTCCATAAGTCTCCAAAAACTGGATGTTCACCCATACATCTGGTACAAACTCCTTAGGGCAGCAAAATCGGAGTTGAGCAAATTGCTTGTTATTTATAATCTCCCTGTATCCACCAGACCCGGAGCAAGCATGTGTTTGGGGTTGGAAATATTAATGGGTTTCATTTTGGGATATTCAGGGCAGCACACAGTGCAGTTAACATGTACATCTCACCTGTATCAGTTGTAGACTGATGAGGTAACAGCCCTCCCAATGCTTAATGGCTTAAATCTACATGCACTGAGTGTCTTGTCCTACAGTTCCTATGCTTAGATAATCTGAGCCTGGTTTAGCTGGGTCTTCTGCCTCTGGGTCTCTTAAGAGTCTGGAGTCAAGCACAAGGAGTGAGCCCTGGGTATTTCTAGGTTGTCATACAGTTGTGAGCACAAGCCCAGTATGACACTTCCCAACCTTCCTGGAGTAGTTGGTGGGATTCAGCTCCCAGTGGATATTGGTTCAAGGGTCTTTATGGCTTACTTGTTTGCCAAAGACTGACCTCAAATTCTTCTAGGTGGTTCTATCTATCACAGCAAACATGGATGAAGGAGCAGAGGGAAACACCAACAAAATGTGAGCCACAATCTTCTTAACCTAGTCACGTGACATCCTGTAAGCTTTCTCCTATTCCTTATTGGATGAAAGTTGGTAGGTCTTGCTTATATCCAAAGTGAGAGGGTTTCAGGAGATAAAAACATCAGGAGCAGGGTTTAGGGTCATGTTAGAAGCTACCAGCCACACGGCAATTTCAAATCTGGGTCCTCTCATGCTCTCATAGACAAATATTATTACCCTTGATGTGTGTGTGGGGGGCGGATGAGTCCTATGCTATCAATATTTACATCGTCTAAGTCTAAAGATCATAAGCTTCCAGACCTCCTATACTTTCATTCTCCTCTTTTGATGTGACCTCCCTCAAACTCCATCTTCTGAATGGCTTGTGGTAGCCCAGGAGAAGAGTCCTCTCTGAATCCTCAAAAACTATATGATCCTGTACCAGATCTTCAACCTTCTCATGGCACATCAGATGATGCCTCCTTCAAGAGTCTGTGGTCTTTTCATGCCAGGGTATCACATGACCTTCCAGAACCTGCAGCTTGCACACAGACTGCCTCAGAAGCTTGAACTGGATCACAAGCCAAGAAGGAAACAGGCTGCCACTGCGATCTCTATGGCTTTCCCAGAATTCCCTGGAAATCTTCCCCAAGCCAGGAATTTGGACTCAAGGAAGAGAGTTCAGGCCATTCTTAGGCAGTACAAAGCTGTGGTTAGGAGTCCAGTCAGAGCATCCCACAAGCACAGGAGGGTGTTTTTGAACAGAAAAGTTTGCTTGCCACAGAATGGGGGTATGTAAATGCCAAAGTAAGATTGGCAGGTAGAGAAGCTATGGAAATTACATAGGCCAATGTTGCTATGAGCAGAAGCTGGTGAGTGCTAAGAAATGCAGGCACAATATTTATAGGTGGATAAAAGAAATAGACTGCTTCTGCTGATACAGTCTCATAGAGATGCTGGCATGTGAGATAGAGAAGGAAGTTGTGGGTGATGACCCCTCACCCAAGGCAGGGCAAGTGGTGAGAGTGAGGGCAGGAGGCTTAGAGACTGGAGAAAGGCATGTTTTTTCCATGACATCTTGAGGGACCTTTAGAACCATGCTTACCTGGGTAAACTGTAATTGATGGAAGAATGTAAGAAGTCTGATAATAACAGACCATCTTCACCCCGCTGAGTTCTTGTGAGTTGAGTAGAGTGGATGACAGTCATCTGACAGTGATGTACAGGTCTGACTTAGATTCACCAGCAAGGGGCCAAGATCCAGCTGGAGCTGGAATTATTGCTGTTACTGAGAGTAAAGGACTTCCTGAATCAGATTGTGTCCCCTGCATCACCACCTGGCCTCAATTTCCATACCCATGCACTGTGAGGAATCTCTAAGGACCATTTCAGTTCTACAGAGACTAGGCTGCTGGGGCTCATTTTCATAAAAGACTCCAGTGCTGGAGTTCATTCTGTCTGCCAATTAAGTATCATGACACACATGCATATGAGGTCACCTTGCTGACCCAGACAAGGGGACAAGGGGACACGTCAGCTCTGTCTGTGATAAAGGTTCACCAGTTAATTGCCAGGATCCTTATCCTCTTGGGTCTGGTTCTTTCTTATGCATAGAAATGTTTAATTTCCCTCTGTCATTTCTTCAAACTGTGTGTTCTTATGGGTCTCTCTCTCTCTCTCTTTCTCTCTTACTCTCCAATAAATACTGAGCTCTAAACTCAAAACCTGCCATTTGTACCTGTTTTGTTCCTCCCTTTCTCACAAAAAGAATCTTCCATTGTTTTCAGACTGTATCTCAGCTGCTCTCACAAACTGAAAAAATTAGTTATCCCTAAGTTAACCCACACCAAATTTACATGAGATTCATTACTCCCTTGTGTGGAAAAAAATACATCCCAAATTTGAGTGCTTTGCATAAAATCGAGCATTGTCACTGTTGTCTCTTACACTGTTTCTGCTGTGGCCCATCTGTCACCCATCTCCTCCCAAGTTCTCCCTAGTGGCCCTGATGCCAGAGTGCCAGCTGAGAGCAAATTGAATATGCCATTTGTATAGCTCCTTGTCTAATTTTGTGTTAAGATGGCTGACAAGAAGCAGGCTCAGGGGGGGAAGTGTTGACTTTGGTTCACAGTTCCAGAGAACACAGTCATCATGGCAGGGAGGGTTAGTCTAAGCTAGATGCAGCTGGCCGCATGGCATCCATGGTCAGAAAGCAGAGAGAGAAGAATGATGGTGCCCAGCTTCCTTTCTTCTTTTTGTTCAGCTTGGTACTCCAGTCCGTGGGATGCTGATATCCACATACAGTTAACCCAGTCTGGAAATCCTCTAGCAGACTGGCCCAGAAGTTTGTCTCCTGGGTGATTCTAGATCCTGCCATGTTGACAATCGATATTAAGTTAACTCACAGCAGCCATGGCAATGTGCAACTCAGACGATCTGCTGCAAGGAGTATAGCTGGGCGATTGTCTGAGTGCTGTAGCTCTGAATCCACCTCTGTTCATATTTAAGTGACGCTACTTAGAGATATTAAGGGTGTCCAGTGGACCACTCCAGTAGGGAAGCAGACACAAGCTCATTTCTGCAACATATAGAACTTGGGCAATCACTGTCTGTGGCTCAACGAAGGACACTAACTGAACAGAACCTGTCTCAGAATTCAGACAAGTCCAAGGTTTCTCTTCTCAGCATATCTTCCTCCTTCCCTTTGGAAGGTCATTTCTGCATGGAAGGTCAGACAGCACTCTCTACCAATTCCTGACCCCAGCCATTCCCATGCCTGCATTCTTAAGTGAACACTAGGCAAGCTTAAATCAGAGATATCTGTTCTCAAACATGTCATGGTCAATTGGTGAAAGAGACTCCTCGGTCCAAGCCATGGAGTCCAGAAGGAAGTAAAGAGCCCTGTGAAGCACTGGCAGAGAAACCAGAACTCTCCCTGGTGAAAGGAACAAAAACCCAAGAGTTTGTCACGAACTGTCTCTGAAAAAGAAATGCTAAGAAATGGGTTTCAATTCAAAGGAAAAGATCCTTCTAGGAAGCCAGAAGTATTCATGTGAAAAAGAGGAACAAAAATGCTAAAATTATTGGAAATGTTATATTATATCTTCAGGTTAAGACCTTAAAATACAGGTAGCAATTGAAGGCAAGCATAGCTATGTTGCTTGGTAGAGATTCCACTGTGGTTTTAGGTAGACTCTGTATGTGGAATCAAAAGGAAGAAATGGGAAAGGAAAATGTCCAAGAGTGTGTGTGCTTCAGAGTCTCTGTGATAGAGCATGAGGTGGTAAGATCGCATGCTTATGGTGACCTACTGGACAACACTGCAAAGCTGTAGACCGGGTACAATCAAAATCTCAGCAGATGAATGGAAACCTTTCAAATGCTCTGAACTAAAGTGTGCTGGGGGACAATTTTAAAAAGCTTATATTCAATAAAGTGTTTCATCTTTCTGAAAATGCATATAATAATTATATTAAAAGTAAATAACTTACATTGTTAATAGACTAAGATTGTTAGAACATGGATATAGTTATTGCCTGGCTTGTGCACGCCTTGAGTTTGGTGCCTAACGCTGACAAGAAAAATCAAATTCCATCAAAAAAAGTAATAAAGAAAACTAAAACCTAACTAACTATAGGCTGTCTAATTTATTCATCTATTATGCAATACTACAATATAGTATATAAATGTAATTATATAGATAGATTGAAGTACAAAAATGAAGCCCACTGAAAACAAATATGGGGTAATTATATGAATATCAAACAAACTAAAGTGAAAAGCAATAAAAAATGCCAAGCACAAAAAAATCATTCACAACAAGAAAAGGGGTCAGTTTGCCAGAATGTAACAAGTTCTCATATATATATATATATATATATATATATATGTACCTATATATACCTAACAACACAACTCCAAAATATGTAAGCAAAAATATAATTCCATTATATACTTGTATGAAAGTGTTGCTCTAAAACCCATTACTATGTAACAAGACTATGCATCCATAAAAAAAAATCTTTAACTGAAAATGGAAAAGCAAAAGAAACTATAATGGAATTGTTTCATGTCCATGAACAGGGCAAAAAGAGAGAATACATAAATTTCCTATTTCAGGAGTAAAAAGAAGAGGCTTTGTGGCAGATCTCATGGGTGTTCACACAATCATGATGATTACTATGAACAATTCTGCACATGCAGGAGTTTGTCCACAAAGGGGAAATGGATTAACCCGTTTAGCCACAAACCACAGTCACCCAAAAGGGAATGGACCACCTGAATAGCTCTATATCAATTAAAGTAGAAACTTTTTTAAAAATCCAGGAATACAGGATTTTACTGGTCAAGTCTAAAAGATACATTAAAAAAATTAAAACTTTTCTGCAGTGCCTTTCAGAAAGGAGAGATGGGAGTTTACTTTCATATTAATTTTATGACTTAGAATTATCCTGAAGTCAAACCAGTGGAAGGAATCTATAAAGCAATACCTTTCATGGAAACAGGTGCAAAAGCCTCAAAAAAATTCTAGCAAATAAGTAGTTTGTGAGTGTGCCGAAGCCCCTGCTTTCAACTTCTAGCACCACACACACACACACACACACACACACACACACACACACACACACA
>CAJQZJ010001511.1:13248991-13272456 GCA_907164525.1 Lophiomys imhausi
CACACACACACACACACACACACACACACACACACACACACACACATACATACACCATGCACACCACACCACATGTGCACATACACACCACACTACACACACACACACACACACTCACCACATACCACACAGGCATACCACACACACACACCCACCCCCACACACAAACTCACACCCCCATACCTCTAGCTCAAACAAATACAATTCAGAAAGATTCACAAATAGTAAGTCATTATGATTAAAACTATCATTTAAAAACAGTAAGAAAGAAAACATATATAGGTCTAACATTTATATAGAAACAAATCTTAAAATACTTCCAATCATTCATGAAAAAAGGTAAACCAAGATGCTCAAACAATCAGGAATAACATGGAGCTTCCTTAATCTGAAGACAAATAAGAAGCTGCATTAAAACTTACAGTCAATGCCATATTTAATGGTGAGATTTAGCTTTTTTCCAATATATGAGGAGCAAGGCAGGGAGGTCTATGCAGTGCTCTGAGTGAGCAGCATACTGGGACTCTGGCCAATGCAATAAAAGCAAGAAAAAGTAATAAAGAGCATGTAACATGGAAATGAAGTGTGTTTTTGTTGTTGCTGCTGTCTTGTTTTGTTTTTATTTTTGCGGAAAATCCAAAAGCATCTACAAAAGGTTTCTAGCCTTATTGTCAACAGCATAAACTAGCCTAGAAAATCAAGTCTACTCCATGAATGTTTGTGGAAACACTGAGCTACATATAGAAAGTGAGCTTCAAATCGGTCTCTTCTACTTACAGTGGTCAACTAGACCAAGTTCAAGGCACTGAAGTATAAAGCCATCACAAAAAACTACAGAAGAAAATTTGTCATATTAGATATGATCACAGAATCAAGAGCAAAAAATACTAAACTAGGCTTTAGCAAAATAAAAGTTATCTGTGAATGACAATGCTAAGAGAATGCAAAGATTGGTCATGGTGGCAAAAGCCTAGACCTCTCAGGACAATCCACAAATGACATCAGCCTAAACTCACCTAATGGAATACTCTGTCCTATCAAAAGATGAACTGCTGCCACAAGTCAGTGCAGACTCTGGAAGTGTGTCCAGGATCTGAAGGAAGGTAGAGCTTGTGACATGGGGCTTGTGTGGTGGTTTTAATGAGAATGTCCCTCAGAGACTCAGGCATTTGAGAACCTGGCCAGTAGTTAGTGACACATTTTTTGGGGGGAGGTTATGGGAAATGCACCATTGTTGGAGGAATTGTCACTGGGGACCCCAGATTTAAGATTAACCCCCAACATACACTGGCAGTTCATTCTGCCTGCTTCATGTTTCAGGTTGAAGATGTGATCTCTCCGCTTCCTGTTCTGGCTGCCTGCTCCCGCTTCTCCCCCAGTACACCTGGACTCTGATCCCTCAGGAGATACAAGCCCAGATAAACCCTTCCTCCTCCTGTAAGATGCCTTGGTCATGATGTTTTATGAACAGAAAATAACTAATACTGCATCCTAGTTAGGTTTATAGTGCAGTGGAAAGATTTTAGAAACTGAGAGTCCTTTCCCAAATGGGCCTACCTTGTGTCAAGTTGACAAAAAGAATCAAGCCATCACATATAGTGTTGTTCTATTTTATGAAACCCAAAATAAATAATGATTTTTTTAAAACCACTTCATTCAGGAACCCTCATGTATCTAATATGACATCTTAAAGCAGAGGGTGATATGCCAGGAATCCTTTGGGGTGTAGCAGGGCAATGTTGGGATGTCCATCAGAGCCTCTGTAAAGATTTCTGTCTCAAGTGTTTGTTATTATTATTTAATAATAGTAATAGCATATCCATATTAAATGTTTTGGTTTTATATAAACTGAATATTCATTACATAAAAGAATGGAAAGGCATGAGAAAGCAAAGGAGTCAAGTGTTTGGGGTTGGGACTGTCAGAACTGGGAAGGAGGTAGTGGCAGTGTGTGTGTGTGGGGGGAGAGTATAGTTGAGGCCTGATGCCTTTTTCAGGTTTCTACTGCTGTGAACAGACACTGTGACCATGACAACTCTTATAAAGAAAAGCATTTCATTGGCTGGCTGGCAGTTTCAGAAGTTTCGTCCATTATCTTCATGACAGGAAGCATGGTGGCATGCAGGCAGACATGGTGCTGGAGAAGAGGCTGAGAATTCTACATCTGGATCTGTAGGCACCAGAAAGAGACAGACAGTGAGCCTGGCTTGAGCATCTGAGATCTCTAAGCCCACTCTACAGTGACACACTTCCTCCAACAATACCATGCCTACGCCAACAAGGCCACGCCTCCTAATGCTGCAAATCCCTATGGAGTCTACAGAGGCCATTTTTATTCAAACCACCACATCTGAGATAGGGCAGAATCAACCAGCCGGTGCTTTGGGGGCATTTAATTTTCTCTTCTGCCTCTATTTTGTCTCCCCAGAGAGGACCCCAAAGCCTCCTGAGCCACATGTCCCAATGTAAAGTGAAATCTGCATCAGTCTTGTGGTATCCCTTTCTCCAAGTCCATAGAAAAGGCTTATTGGTGCAGGAAGATGGCAGGCAAGCCTTGCCTTTTGAGGAGGGGAATAGTCAACTTCTGGGAAAAAAATTTGCTGTGGCTTCTGATGCACCTTGTACAATGGCCCATTGGCAATCTGACAACATGGAGTCAGACTGCAGAAGGAAGTAAGCTCCAGGTTGTAAGTTGACACACTTAGAGCCACAGAGTGATTTGAACACACCATCTTCAAAGGAGCAGATTCCTACCAAGGAGGATTGACGAGGGAGATGGCTGGGGCATGGGGACAGGATTAGGAGGATGTGCTGCCCAACCAGCAGGTATAAGAGCATCTCCTGGGCTGTAGGATTGAGAAGGAAAGTCACCAAGTCAGAAAGGATGGAGAGAGAAGACAAGGGTGCTGGGAAGGTGCCTGGGATCCTGTGAGTAACTAGCAGGAGCCGAAGGCCCCAAAGATTTGGAGTGACAATCTTCCTCCTTACACAGCACCAACCTGAGGATGATGCCCTAAAACACTAGTTCATCTCTTCTGAAGCCATCTCACCAAGCCGCCAGACCGCACTGCAGGTGTGATGTGCTGTCCTGTCAGAAGGGGAACTGAATAATTTAGAGTGATGTCCTCCATCAATATTTAATGATATGAAAAACTGTTCATGAGACAATGTTAAGTTTAAAAAAAAAAAAAGACAGACTGTAAAATAGTGTGAAGGCAGAGAAAAGAATCAGAAAGACATCCTTTAACACACGAACAGAATTTATCCCCATAGAGGAGATTCATTTCATGTCCTTGGATCTGCTTTTATAGATCAACATTTCTTAAATAAAATAAGTGTGCTTAACTATGTAAAGGATGCTGATTATTATATTTTTAGTGAGATGTCTGCCTTAATGCTAGCACACCAAGGAGAGTATGCTTTCATGATATTTAATCCGTCAATTTTCTTTCCTGCTGGAACAGGAACGGGGCTTTCAAAAGACAACTCTTTCTTGACTCTAGATTGCATAATGACAGTCCCTAAAACCACTCAGGAGTCCCTTTTTGTCACTGGGTGGCACAAAACCCACAACAGGCCAAGCCACTGGCTTCTCATGGCAATCAGGGTACTGCCACCAAATTGTGCCAGGCAGTGACCATATCTGCTACCATAACCCGGTGCAAAATAGCAAAAAAGAATTAAAAACAAATACAATTAACAAAAGCAGTTTTAAAAAATCATGGATCATTCTCCCCCAAAGGGACATTTGTGTCACATTCTCTCACAAAATGGGGATCACTAGTTAGTGTGTTCACATGGCATGCTTAAGCTTCTGGAAAGAGAGTGGTAGGTGACATTAAAGCAGAATCATCTCCATGGGTCACCCTCATGCCTAACAGAGCTATTAAGAAACTGGGGAGGGGAGGGGGGAAGCAGTCAGTTTCTGTGACAGTAAACACAATAAAGATAATCACAGATTTTTGTTGTTATGGACAAAATTTGAAGTTTTAGGAAACAGAAAAAGAAAAATTGAAGATGTGTATCTTCTAGTACAAACTTGTTTGGTTCCAGTACAGACTGATGAGATGGTGGTGATTTGTTTTTAATTATATAATTATTTATGTAATGAAATGTGTCCGTGTTTGGAAGTTAACATATAACTCAATTAACTAATATGTTCCAACCCACCACCCAACACATGATGTTATAAAATGGTATGTGGGTTAGATATCTATTCAGATTTCCCATAGATCAGCAATAAAGACCCATGAAGGGAAGATTCCAGGTCAAAAGACCAGAATATCTGGCATGGGTAGGAGTGCAACCTTCAAGTTGAGAGAGTCAATCCCCTCGACCAGGAGCATCCCTCAGGAAGCAGGGCTCACCCTTTAGCCATGCTAATCATCTAAGCAAACTAATTATTTCTTTAATGAGATTTTATACTTTCTTTACCAGAATTCCCACTCCTTGCTCTAGTCCCTACAAGTTGAGCTTCCTGGACATTGGTCTGAGGTTGGGCTGTGTCTGTCCACCCTTCCGTCTTGATTCAGAAAGGTGCAATTTTTTTCCTTCTTTTCTCTGTTTCTCTCGGATGCTGGCCAGAGCCCAAGCATGTTCTTCTGACACTTTGGGCTTCCTTCCTCTCTGTCTCCCTTTCCCTCCCCCTTCTTCCCTCTTCCTCCCTCCTTCAATCTCTCCATTTCTCCCTCCCTTTACCTCCTCCCTCCTTTCCAAGCTCAGTCCTGTCCATGTGGCTTCACTGCCATGTCAGTAACTCAAACTCAGCATGACTTTCTTCCTCTCTTCAATCCTGTTTGCCTACCCTAGAAGTTTTCCTTTTATATTTTAATAAATTATCCTCCAGCTTCCCTTTGGGTCCATTATTAAGTTATTTTATTGATGAGACTGAGAACCCCAAGAAGAGACTGCCAATTTCCTCAGTATCATCTGGTGGTCACAGAGGGGTTCCCCCAATTCCACTAAGCATGGGGATACAAAGACTCAGCACACAGTGGCCAAATTTTAAGAAACTAATTCTTATTGAGTTTTGGGGGTCTTAGAAAAGAAAACTGACACAAATTATTTGAAAAGGCACAAAGTCTCTTCCTTTCCTCATATAACATACCCCCACAGCTTGCATCTAAAAGCCAGAATGTTCAAGTTAGCCAAATGTTAAGGGACTTATAAAAACAAGGGACCATGTTATGTCTCAGTACTTTCTTAATTTAAAAAATAATGTAAATTAAAAACAATGGCTCTTTTGACTGGTGTAATGTCCACACTTACAATGCTAATATTTGGAAGACTAAGGAAGTAGATCAAGAGTTCAGGGCCACCCCCAGATACTTAGCAAGTTCAACATTAGTCTGGGGTAAGTGAAACCATCTCAAGAAAACAAACAAAAAAATTGGTTTTTAATTAAAATGAACATGAATCTTTTTAATTATCCAATATATTAATAATTATATGGACTTACAACAAATATAGATAGTTACTTAACTACTAGCCCTAAGAATGACTATAACCCCTGTTACCTAAACACTAAACCTATTAATAACTATAACAACTATTATCTAATAGTTGTTTTAGAAGTCCTTTTAGAAGGACACAGTCTCTGGGGCAGGTCCTCAGTTGTCAGGAACAAAGTCTCTGGGGTAGGTCCTTTAAGACACTTAGTTAACAGTCTTAAGGAATATCTCAGATGTGAGTCCTTTAGGGTAAATTGGCTATGGCAGCCTCACTTTAAATGAGGCTTGAGGCTTTCTTCTTTCTGGAAGGCCTCAACTGTCCGTAAGCCAACTTACTCAGTTTTTATTAGCCACTGAGCCATTCTGGTTCAGTCTTTGAGACTGGCCACGGCTTCATTCAGGCCACTGTTTGAACTGGTCAAACCCCTCTAGACAAAAGCTGTGCCACAGGGTTTAGTCCTTGGCCTTTTGCTCTCTTGCTGAGGCTTTCTCTGCTCACCAGCTTCTTTCTGTCTCAGGGAGAGCTGGCCGTAATTTTTCAGCTCTGCTTGAGATCAGCTTTTCATTCCACCAGCATTTTCTCCACCCGATGATACAAGCTGCCTTGTATCTCATCATCTCTAGCATGGAAACTTTCTAGGGTGGGAACTGTCGGGATCCACCCACATCATCCTTAAATAGGGTCTCTCCTTGTTTCTCCTAGCTTCAGTCTAATCTGGGCTCTGCCCACTACGTAAAGCTATTAGCAGCTGAAAACAATGCCAGGCCATAAACCTTGTTTTTAGTCCATATGCTGCTATGTCAATCACAGCCAAGTTGATCTTCATGCCCCATATTAAGAGACTATATCAAAAGCCCCTAGATATTCACTAAATCTAATTTATATTAATCTAACTCCCCTTACATATCCCCCTTCTTATAAAATAAAAAATAAATCTAACACTAACAGTGTATCTACAATCATAATAATTACATGTACAATGTAAATTAATTGTTTATGTACAATACATAAACAAAATAACTTTAAATTTTTATCAGTATACATTAAAACAAGAGTTAAACAAAAAACCTTAAATTTCTAACAGTATCATAGATAGTTGTATTTACATCTTTGACAATTAAAAAACATTAAAGTAATATACAAACAAAGTGATTTAAATTATTATCAATAAATAAAATAAACTCAATTTTCTAATAATATGTACAAAATAATTTAAACTTGAATCAGTATAAACAAAATAATCTTAAATTTCATATACAAAATAATGTTAAATTTGTATCAATATAAACAAAATAATCTTTATTTTTGAAGAAACAAAGAATAGAGAAAGAAATCTCTAAATACAACCCATATATATAATTTTTTTTCACTCTGACCATACAGATCGACAATGTCCTGAGTTCCCTGGCTGAAGTAGAACATCTCTCCAAGACGATCTCTGAAACAAAAGTGAGAGTAGAAGGTTCAGGATGTCTAAGAGAGCAAACAAGAGTATTACAGACATTAAAGTCACTGCTAACGTCGTTAGAATCAAAAGGGCAGATTCTGAGGAAAAGCCTGACCATGCCAATCCAACCCTTACAGTTCCATTTATCATATATCCATTCATCACAAATGACAACAAGCAATCACAACACATTACATAAGATATAACAACAACAACAATAACAAAAAATTCCCATTCCACCTCTTGGGAACGGAGGTGAAAATATATTTTAGGTAACCTTTAAAAATTGAGATATTGGCCAATTCCCAGGATAGCCAGCTATAGTTTTTGTTGTCCAGTCTCTGTATGATCGGTCATTTTGGGCTAACCCCTTTAAAATTGATTTGCATGCATATTTTTTGAAAAATTAGTCATTGAAACAGTCTGCTAGGCCGATTCTTTTGGCCTATTTGTCTTGTCATTATTGTCATTCAGTCTTCCATTCTGAAAATAATTTTTTTCTCTAAGTTTGAGGAGGAGAAAGACATATATTAATTTTTAAGTCCATTTGAAGCATAAATTCCATCCATGTTAAATGAAAGAATGGACTATTATGAACATTAGACAGTTAATAAAATACTCTTACCATGTGAAGACATTTATGTCTCAGCTAATAGGCCGTTCTCCCTGGTCAGATCTATTCTTTATAAGTTTTGTTGGTAACCATTTTTTCATTCCCTGTAGATACATGTGCATGACCACATCACCGTCTTAAAACTACTGCAGGTTTCTACTCTAAAGTCAAAATATCCTTATAGTATATTGGTTGATTTAGTTCCTCAGTTTTTTCTATAACCCAGTGTCTCTCAGCCTCAGTAGTACCTTTTTCACTGACATTCAAAAAATTCAGTGTTGGTAAAGCATTGTGTAATTTGTTCCTGGGATCCTTTATTAAAATGTTACTTTTATTAGCATGACGCAATGTGACTTTGCTGTTAAATTTTTAACAATTATAAAAATGTCAAACCAGTTTTAGTCTCTGTCTTAAATATTTTAGAAATAACATGTTGTTTAGTATGTCAGTAGATTTTTACATAAACAGATGTTTTCTTCCTAATCTTTGGGTACAAAGGGATCTGAGAGTCAGTACTTGGGAGTCTACATGCCAGCAGTTTACAATATGTTTCAGAAACAATCTAAGAGTAAGAGTGTGCTACAGTTGTGCACCATCCACTCTCCTTCTTGGGGTGCAGAGGTGTCCATTTGTTCAACATGTTCATAGACATTCGCTACTCACCCTGACACCCTGCACTGTGGTGGAGATGGACAGAAAGAGACTGTGTGTTCACCTTATCAGTCACCCAAGGCCAAGAGGATGCATGTGACCAGTACAAATAATCAGATCACATGGTTTTGTGTTTGTTATAAATCTGTGTTTATTTGTT
Organism: Lophiomys imhausi; assembly: GCA_907164525.1. Classification (NCBI taxonomy): domain Eukaryota; kingdom Metazoa; phylum Chordata; class Mammalia; order Rodentia; family Muridae; genus Lophiomys; species Lophiomys imhausi. The sequence continues at coordinate 13,257,314 of CAJQZJ010001511.1, forward strand.
TGTTTTTCAGGTTGACCTTCCTAGCCCCACCTCCCTATTTTATGATTTTACTGTGTTCCTTCCTACAATTAGCTTATATCTTTCTGGTTATATGAAATATATCATTTAATATGAAGAATCTTTCAGTGTGGTACTTCCAAGTCCCTTTCATGTCTTCTCTGATGCTGACACACACTTTACTTCTATGTTATAAACATACACTCTTGTCTTTTTCCCTCTCCAGCTCATGCTGTAATACACATTCCATTCAAGTGAATTAAATGTGGGTCTTGTTTAGTTGCACCCTGGCACTTATGTCTCCTATTCACCTGACACTCTAGCTGTGGACTTCTGAGCACTTCTTGTATTATGAATTTTCTGGGGATAAACACTCTAGAGTTCTTCAAAAATGAAAATATTTTAATAATTTTATTTTTAGAGATTTTTTTCTGTAGTTGATAAATTTTGTTCAGCAGGTTAAAGATACAACATTCTTGTTTCTGATCTCCTCTCTATATAATCTAAAGCTGTACATGAATATCATAATTATCTACTTCTGCATGGTACAGGTTCTACTCTGGATACATGTAAGGTTTATTTGCTGCCTGCGTCACTCTATATATGGGAGACCCAGACTATTATCTGCTCTTGATTTCCTGGGATTGTTTTCCTACAAGTATATAGACATTTCTGGCTTCCGTGTCTTCATTTATTTTTCCACTCCAAGTTTTGGGCATGTGTAGCTAGGAGTAGATTATACATTTTGCACATGCAAGGCCCTGGATTTAATCCTCAGTGCAGAAACTAAAAATATTTTATTATTCAAATTCATTTTCCTTTTCTCTCCCTCTAGAATTTTAATGGCATGCATATTTATGCGACTGGGACTCTATTTAAATTTGTCCAACTTTTTCTCTCTCCCTCGGGCCTTCTGTCAGATAAGCTATATAGTACATATGTACCTCATGTCTCCTGCTGCATTCAGGCTTCCTAAGATCCTTTGTACACTGCCCATTTCATAAATTATATTCTTTTTTTGCTTTTTTTAATTAGTAAATTTATTTGTTTGTTGCTTCAGGTTACATCCTTGACATATTGTCCTCTTTTGCCACTTCCCAGCCCCACCCTCCCATGCTCTACCCCCTGACCCTTCCGTCTTGATCCTCTGGGGTGGAGTGTCCCTGCATACCAGTCTCTCACCACAGATCAGGAGTCATATGAGGACCTATGAGGCAGTACTGCCAGTGAAAGGTGTCTCCTTGCTACGGGGGAAAAACTAAACAAAAGACCAACAGACACACAAACCCACAAAAACAAAGAACAAGAACAAAAAAAAAAAGAGAGGAAAAAGAAAGAGAAAAAAAGGGAAAGGAAAAAGAAATGAAAAAAAAAATTTATGTCCATGTTCCTTTTGGTGTGTTGGTTGTAGTACAGATACCCTGTACGATATAGCTAAAATCCTACTATAAGTGAATAGATGCCATGTGCATCCTTCTGAGACTGGGTTAGCTCACTCAGGATGAGCTTCTCTAGATCCATCCATTTGGTTGCAAATTGCATGATTTCATTGTTTCTTATAGCTGAGTAATATTCCATTGTATAGATGTACCACAATTTTTTAATCCATTCTTCAGTTGAGGGACATCTGGGTTGTTTCCAGTTTCTAGCTATTACGAATAAGGCTGCTATGAACATAGATGAGGAGACTTCCCTATGTCTCCGTGAGGTGTCCTTTGGGTGTATATCCAGAAGTGGTATGGCTGGGTCCTGAGGCAAAGTTATTCCAAGATTTCTAAGATATCGCCAGACAGACCTCCATAGTGGTTGCACAAGCCTGCACTCCCACCAGCAATGGAATAGGGTTCCCCTTTCTCCACACCCTCGCCAGCATGCGCTGTCATTTGAGCTCTTTATCTTAGCCATTCTGACAGGTGTGAGATGGAATCTCAGGGTTGTCTTGAGTTGCATTTCTCTGATGATTAAAGATGTTGAGCATTTCTTCAGGTGACTCTCAGCCACTAGGGATTCCTCCTTTGTGAATTCTCTATTTAGCTCCGTCTCCCATTTTTTGATTGGATTATTTGGTTTCTTGGCATTTAGTTTCTTGAGTTCTTTGTAGATTTTAGATAATAGCCCTCTATCAGATGTGGGGTTGGTGAAGATTTTCTCCCAGTCTGTTGGTTGCCGTTTTGTTCAAATGACAGTGTCCTTTGCCTTACAGAAGCTTTTCAGTTTCATGAGGTCCCATTTATTGATTGTTGATCTCAGGTCCTGAGCTGTTGGTGTTCTGTTCAGGAAGTTGTCACCTGTGCCAATGAGTTCAAGGGTTTCTCCTACTTTTTCTTCTAGTATCTTTAGTGTGGCCGGCCTTATGTTAAGGTCTTTGATCCACTTGGAATTGAGTTTTGTACAAGGTGATAGGTATGGGTCTAATTTCATTCTTTTGCAAGTGGACATTCAGTTGGACCAGCACCATTTGTTGAAGATGCTGTCCTTCTTCCATTGTGCGGTTTTGGCTTCTTTGTCAAAGATTAGTTGGCCATAGGTGTGTGGATCCATGTTTGGGTCTTCAATTCGATTATATTGATCCACTGGTCTGTTTCTATACCAGTACCATGCTGTTTTTATTATTATTGCTCTGTAGTACAGCTTGAAATCTGGGATGGTGATACCTACAGATGCTTTTTTATTGTACAGGATTGATTTAGCTATTCTGGGCTTTTTGTTGTTCCATATGAAGTTGAATATAGCTCTTTCCAGGTCTATAAAGAATTGTGTTGGTATTTTGATAGGAATTGCATTGAATCTATATATTGCTTTTGGTAGAATAGCCATTTTTATTATGTTGATCCTACCTATCCATGAGCATGGGAGATCTTTCCATCTTCTAAATGCCTCTTCCATTTCTTTCTTCAGGGGCTTGAAGTTCTTGTTGTATAGGTCCTTTACTTGCTTGAACCCCCTTCATAATAGCCACAAACAATATAAAATTCCTGGGGGTACCTCTAACCAAGCAAGTAAATTATATTCTTAAGCTCAAATTTCTCCACTGGACTTTATCTTCCTCTATTCCCATCTCTACTGAGAACACTACAGTTTAACAATTCTTATTGCAAAGAGTTACAGTAGCTTGATTCAAGCCCTTCTTTACAAACGCCTGGGTCACCCACTGAGCTGCTTCACTTGTCTGTACTTTCTCTTGATTGAGAACAAACTACCCTTTCCTGTTTCAGGGCATGTCCTGCGATGTCTCATCATAAACTTAGATCATCCATCATCATTACAAACTTGATTTTGTGATTTATGTAGATATTCTTGATTGTGTGTTCTTCTTGAGTGTGACACTAAGATTTTTCTTTTATTTATTTGTGGGGGGGTTTTCCCCTCTCTGGAAGGTGATAGAATTGCTGAAGAGTCAGGTTGTATTTATACCTTTGTGGGATTAGATTTTTTCTCTTTGGTTTAGTTCCTGGATTGAATCTTGGTTCTTACAACATTATCACATCTGTATCTTTATGAGAAGTCCAAATTGGTGTTTTCTTTTTCCACGTATTTCTGATATTCTGGTTCTCCATTCCACATGACCTCTCCCCAATGATGGACATTTGCTAACACTCCCCTGTGGTTCTTAGTTGATTACTTCACTGGGGCTCTCAGGTCTCCTTCCCATATTTCCCATGAATATGATATTTAGGTGCCAGCCAAAAATTTGTAAATAATGCACCTACATACTTGACAGTTTCCTGCTCTGGAATCTTTTCATTCTTTTCTATTTCCCATCAGCTTCTAAACTAAAGTTCGCACTTTCTTCTCTGCTCATGAGACTATTTATGTTGGAGTTCTCTTTTCTCTAACTCTTCTGCAAACTGAAATGACCCTTCTTAGTGAGAGATGATTGGATATGACCCTCACCTAATTTGATAGCCATACCAACATCTTTGCACACTTTCCTATTTGTATATGCATACACATGCATATGTATGTAAATAAATAAATAGAAATGTATTCTATATTGATTTTTTTTCAGAATTGTAACTTTTATTGTCACTAGTATAAGAGTGACACAAGTCATTTGTTGTGTCCAGAAACCCAACTCTTGTGAAAATATTGAGTTCTGTGTGATATGATTTCTCTAAATTTAGTTTGAATATTTTTGCTTAGTTATTTCTCAGGAACCTAAACTCAGCCTGCAGACAAGACAGAAGAGACATCTGTGGTAAAGAGGGACTGGCGTGTGGTCAGACCCAACCAGGGACCAATTGTCTAGTAAAAAACATCACTTAGGACCCATTGCCTCCAGCTTAGCTCTGCCAAGACAGGGTAGGCAAGTCCTTCATAATTCCTGCTCTGCAATCAATGTCTGTCAGAGAAACGGGGCCAAATGGCTGAAGATTGATGCTGTAATGTATGGAGAGAAAATGGGAACTGTCCAGGCAGCCACTGGTATGTCATTTCTTAGTTTTGGAAGCTGCGGGCCCTGCACTTCCTATATAATCAGATATATTTATCCCTCTCAGGTCTCCTAGGTGGTTGAAGAATAGATAGCTAGAGTCTCATAGTTAAATTTTGAGTTGTTTAGGAATGAAGAGGGTGTTCTGGATCTAAGAAGATGTTTTTAAAATTGTGATGAAAGTTAGGATGAAAGTTGAGTTAGATATAGAACTTTAAACTCATGGAGATGGTTAGATAGTGGAATGTTAAAGTCAGGTGCCAAATACATATGGACTGGACATTGGGAATGTACGCTAAGCCATATAACCCTCATAACTGTGGCCTAATTGCCTCTGTTGTTTTGTATTGTATTTATTATTATAAGAGAAAGAGCCATTTGTTTGACTGAAAGGGGGAGCTGTTGGGGGGGAAAGATATACCTTAAACTTAAAAAAAAAAAGGAAGGGGATGGGTGGGTTGAGGTGGAAGAGGGTGGGAGGATGGGACTGGAGGGGGGAGTAGGGAGGGGATTGCGATTGAGATGGAACTTGAAGAAATAAAAAATAAATTAAAAAAAAAAAGACCCGTCGCCTCCAATGCGGGGCAATCGTTTACCATTATCTTACGAGCTGTTATTTCCTTGACTTACACAAAGCTTCTGAGTTTGGATGGAGATCAAGAGATATGGCTGAATCAGACTGCACTTCTTAAACGCACAAGGCCCTGTGTTCACACCACAGCACTTGAAGAAGCCGAGTTTGGATATGAGATAATTCAAACTATTCTCTACTTTTAAAGCATCCCATCTTTCCACTACCTTTGTCATCATCGGGTATTTCTTTTTTTTTTTTTTTAAATACTTTATTTTTTTTTTCTTCAAGTTACATCTCAGTAACAAACCCCTCCCTATTCCCCCTTCCTAACCCGCCCTTCCACCCTCTTCCCTCCAGAGGTTTCCCCTTTCAGTCCAACAGCTGGTTCCTTCTCTTATAACAGTAAGTATTATACAAAACAATAGATATAAATATGCCATATTTATGAGAGTAAATTGGCCCAGTATACCTTCCCAATGTTCAGTTTATACCTATTTGGCCCCTGACTTTAACATTCTACTATCTACCCAACTCCACGAGTTTAAAGGTCTATATGTGACTCAACATTCTTACTATCTTGCAACACACTTTTAAGAGTATCTTCTTAGATCTATTACACCCTCTTGATCATCGGGTATTTCTTAATGTCTAAAACTTTTCCATATCAACCATATGCAAGGGTCTATTTTCTGGCCCATGAAGGAGCTTATGAAATATGCATAAGAAATTGGTTTTATTGGAGGTAATAAATGCCGATTGTAATAGGCTCGTGTGGTGCTCTGTGTTTGAACAATGCCAAGGCTCCTTTAAGACCCTGCAGAAGATATTTCCGTGAAATCTCAGCAATGTCAGTGTCAGCAGCTGATGTGAGCTGTGAGTGAGTTTCCCTCACCCAGGAAGTTTCTATCTATGCCCATGGCAGTAAGGGCATTTACTTGTCTCAGTACTTTATTTTAATTTTTTGCATTAAATTTACTTATTCATGCATATGTGCCATCAAATGTGTACAGAAATCAGAGGATGGCTTATAGGAGTCAGTTTTCTCCTTCTACCCTGTGGGTTCTGAGAACCGAACTTGGGTCTTCTGGCTTGGTGGCAGGCATCTTTACCCACTGAATCAAACTTTGCCATTCTTTGTATATTCTGGGTTGTAATCTCTTGTCTGATATTTTCTCTCAATTGTAGAGCCTAGATTTTAGTTTTTATAAATGTGTCTATGTGCAGGAAATGGATATAGGTGATGCTTAGGAAGCAAGAAAAGGGATTTAAAGAGCATTAGAGGATACATAAGATATGACAGTGGCGGGAGGCTCCTTAGGAGAGGGAAGATACAATGAACAGGGGAGAGGGGGACCAACCGAAGCTGAAATGGCTCAGTTTGGTGCTAGGAAAGGGAAAGCAGGCCCATCATGAGACTTCTTGGCCAGTGTGACCCAGCTGGGAAGATCTGGGTTTCTGAGAGACTCTGTCTCAAGAGAATGTTGGATGGCTCCTAAATAAGACACCTGAGGTTGTCCTCTGGCCTCCACAATGACATGCATACACGTGTACCCCACACACACACACATGTACTCACCCACACACCTGAACACACACACACACACACACACACACAGACTCTCCAGAGTATATGTAAGAATCCCACAATGAAACACAATATTCTGTATGATAATTTTAAACAGTGAACAAAATTCAATTAAATACTGATGAAAGGAAAGCAGATGGGAAAGAGTCTTGAGAGGGGGGTGTGCTCACACCCTGGGGACATCTCCCTTAGACCCTACCTCCATAATCTAGAAGGGATTCCCCTACTTCCCATTTGAGCCTGTACTCAGCCCCGGTCATGACTTTCAGATGGTCATAATAGAAAGATATAGTCAAGATTTTTCCAGAAGAAAAAGAGAAAAGGTTCCTTTCTCTAAAAATATTTCCATTCTCAAATTCTAAGTGTTTCAAATGCAGCAAGAAACCTCTGGTCTGAAAATGGGGACATTTGCCATTGCGTGTCTTCAGTTATGTTCTTCTTGGCATACCTGGGGCTCCTCTATGCACAACACACTGTTCTGTTCATTTATAAACGGTGTGTCTGGGAACAAAGATGTCTTGTGCAAAAGCAGATTGACTTTACCTACAACAGAATGAAAGTGTTGGTGGAAGACTGTTGATGTCCAAGAAGCGTAATGAACTGATTAAAGCCATTGTTTATTTCTCACAAATGCAAGTGGCTGGTGCCAAGGAGTGATGGGTTGAAAACTAGGTGTTAACAGTCAATTCCAAATTTATTCATCTGATTCAGCTGGAAAAGGAGAGCCTATTTCCTCCTCTTTCCTTTCCTACTTCTCTGCCTTTTATTCCTTCTCCTCTTTTGCCCCTGGTTCCCCTAACATGAACCTGGAGTTCTCAGTGTCCTGGTTAGCTTTAATTGTCAACTGAACAGAGTCTAGGGTCCCCTGAGAAGGGATCCCCAATTGAGGGATTACCTAGATTAGACTGATTTTGGGGCATGTCAGTGGGGGTTGTCATGATTGTGAATTGTTATTGAAGAGCCCAGCCTACATGTGGCCCTGGACTATATAAGAAAGCTAGCTAAGCAGGAGCCTGTAAGTGAGCAAGTAGCACTTCTTTACGAGTTCTGCTTCAAGTTCCTGCTTGAGTTTCTATCCCAGCCCCTCTCAGCGATGGCTGTGACCCAGAAGTGTAAGCCAGATGAACTGTTTCTCTCCCTATGCTTCTTTTGGTCAGAATGCTTTCTCACAGCAAGAGAAATCAACTAGAACACCCACCATACATAGCTGTGTCCTAACTCTTAAGTCCGTTTGCACATACTGCTTCCATGCAATAAAAATACCAGCACTGAAGGCTCAGGAGGTGATTTGGTTGACAAACTACAAAGATCTGAATTTGGATTCCAAACACCCACACAAGTATCTGAGTGTGGTGGCGTGCACCTATAATCCTAGTGCCAGGTAGGCAAAGACATAGGGATCCCTGGGATGTGCTGCCCAGCTAGTTTTGCTAAATCGGTGAGCTGATTCAGTGAGAGACCCTATCTCAAAAAATATGGTGGAGATTGAATACGACACATGACATTACCTCTGGATTCCATACACTTGTGCACACATAGGAACATGTGAAATGAATACACACACATGCATGCACACACATGATCACACAGTATGCATTGGAACACACTGGTAAAGATTTCAATGTGTTGTTTAGTTGTGTAGCCAGTTTGTAGTAAGTGGTAACTTATCTATTTTCTTCCTCAGAGAATAATCCCTTTTTTGAAATGTACCAAGTAGACTTTATTAGTCTGGGTGTATCTGAGGCCTATAAGGATAATCCTAAACCCTTAAAAACAATTGTAATGAAAAAGACTGATTACTAAGGAACACCTTCATAATTCTGTAATATGATTATAACTTGGCTCTGCTTAGTGATAGCCAATACACAGCAGTTTTGTTTCTTCATAAAACTTTGATATCGTAAGTATGCCAGCTACAGACATGTGCATTATCTCCAATTAAAATTGTTTGCAATTTCTACCTTATACCATTTTACATTTGGGGTCATAAGTGTTTAAACTTTTTATTGATTCTTTATGAATTTCACATAATGCACCCCAATGCTACTCACGTTCTTGTCCCTTCATATCAACCCTCTGCCCTTACAACCTTCCTCCAAAAGAAAATAAAAAACAAAAGAATTTAAAAATGAACAACCCATAAAAAAACACCTCTCGTTGTGGAAGCTGTAGTGTGTTATGGTGTGTCCCACAGTATACCCTTTTGTCCACACATCTTTACTTGCAAATACTCATTGCAATGGATGAGGTCTGGTTCCAGGCCTCTGGCTTCTGCTACACTACCAATACTGGACCTTCACTGGGACTCCTCCCGGACATCCTGTTTTTCCCCTGTGTTATGGAGACCCTGAAGCTTTGGTTCTGTAGGGCTGCCCCCTTCACATGCTCCAGCAGCTCACAGATGAGGTAAAGGTTGGGGTGGGCCAACTCGCAGCCCTGAATCTTGCCCTGAGTGTTGGCTGAGTTGGTCAGTCTGCCAGCTCTCCACACCTGTGCCCACCAGGGTGAGCTCTCCGGTGCTGCCTGCACTAGCTCACCCAATGCAACAGTGGGCAAGGGGCAGGGCCAGGTCTCTCTCATTCTCGCGCCTTCTTGGCTGGCTCACCTGCACTCATACCACCAGAGCCACCTCCACTGTGCTGCCCAGTAGAGGTGCAGGGGCCACTCTCCCTAGTGCTGCAGCTGAGAAGGGGCAGGGCCAGCTCTCTGGAATGCCTCAGGTGGTGAGGGGCACGGGGAGAGGACATTTTCTCCTGTGCCAACACCACCTCATGTCAGGCTAGTGATGGAGCCAACTCTCCCACGCTCATGCTTTCTGGCCAGCTGGCCAGAGACCCTGCCACCAAGATCAGCTCTACTGCCCTACCCAGATGAGGTGCGGGGCAGGATTCATTTTTTAATTATTATAAATAAGGATTCCAGCTCTCCTCCCTGGAGCTCTTGCATGTCAGTGGGCTGGATGAGAGCTTCAAATCTTAAAATGAGCCTTAAAAAGTCAAAGCCAATAGCCGCCTGCATCTGTGGAGAAGCACCACTCCGGGTGTCAGGCTAACACTGTTAGACGGGACAGTTGTGGTTTGACTGTGATTGATTGGGCTGAATCCTTCTCACTCTTTCTCTCTGAAGTGTGTAAACTGGGAGCTTCTAAGATCTATTGTGGGACCACATGGGAAGCCACCCTAGGATGAAGCTGTCACATTCAGAGAGGCCAAAGCTTAGTGGGGAAATTATAGTCCATTCCTGGTGTCATTATTTATCTTTATACATGTAGAATTCCCACCACGCAATATAAATTCCTTTATATATCCCCCTCTGTGTGCACGCATGCGTGTGCGTGCAATGCATGGAAAAATTAGCAGTGGTGCTAAGATTTTTGATGTGCAAGAAACAAGAGAGCTTCTCAGTTCTCTGAGGGCAGGGAAGCCTCATGTTAGGACACGTGTGCAGAAGGAAAGCTGTGCTCTCAGCCAGAGGGTCTCTTGTCTAAGCTCTAGAGGTTCCCAAGACTTCTGGGAAGAAAAAGACTCATACTGTAGCCGAACACAGACCCCTCCTCAGAAGATACCTGTACACTACTCACACTCTGCATTTGTCTCCTACATTGAAGGGCCTCCTTGTGTCAATCACCTATGCCTTCTCTCCTTGTATTTCAGTCAGAAAGATCTACTGAGTGCATGATTCCAGTCAGGCTACAACCTATCACGTCATATAGATGGCCTGGCTAGAGTCACTGTCTGTCCTTTCCCTCAGTCATCTTGCATTCTAAAAGGGCATGCCATGGGACATAGGATCTCATAGAACCAGATGGTGACACACTGTCCTAGGGATACATGCTGGTGGAAATCTAGATTATCAGTTAAGACATCAAAGACCTGCCCATGTACCTTAGAACGGGTAAGAGGGCACAAAATTATATAAATCAAATTGGAGTTAAAATTTAATACAAGGCCCAAGGTGAAAGGGCAAAGAAGGAGAGCTTTGCTGGAGTTGGGGGCAGTGTTCTCCACAGCACTTAGGCAAGAAAACCTGCAGTGAACTCAGCCTGAGAACAAACCTAAAACAGAAAAATGGGTCACTTGGGTATTGAAGGCAGATGTTCTAGGAGAAAAGACCCTCTGGCTCAAATGTCCTGGCTTTGAAAGAGCTTGGCTTGTGGCTAAAGCATCTCCCTGACTAATACAGCTAGAGCAATATAGGAAGAGGCAGTGGGGGCAGAGTGGTGAGGAACACAGAGGTTCCCTGTCTCAAACACTCTGTGTGCCACAATCCCATATCTTGGGCATCTCTCTCCTCTACCTCCCCTTTCTAGATCTGCATCTTTTGCCAGGAGGCAGTGGCCACACCTGAAGTCCTTTAGTGAGGTCTGTGAGTGGTTCTGTCAGTGGTCCAACCTGAAAAGAGAGAGAGATACCTCTCCAACTGCTAGCTGACTTAGCCCAAGTACAGAAACTCAGCACTGGCTTGGACTGGACTCCTGTGCTCCCTGCTGGCATTAACATCTGAAGGGCCAGTTAATGCTGGGAAGAAAATGCACATAACTTGTAAAAAGTAGACCACCAGTTCAACATTATGAATTTCTCCATTTAGGGGTTAGCCTTAACTCATAGCTTTCTGGTAGGAAGGGGAAATGAGAATTATCTTCCAGGATCACAGGCAGAGCTTTGTGGACCATTGCTAGAGTTAGGGTCTGAGAAGCTGAGCCTGGCTTGAAAGGTTGCCTTTGGACTCAAAACAGCCAGGAGTTAACTAAACCAGAATTAAGCTGAAGCTAGAGGCCATAGCTTCAGCTTAAGATCAAAGCCCTCCACACAAGAACCAACATGCATGGCCAGGGGCCTTTAGTGGTTACTTAATTGAAGGATCACAGTCTCAGTGAGGACTAAGCAAAGAGACACAGCCTGAGATTGGGGTGAGAAGCTAACCAAAACAGGGGCTCTGAGTTGATCCAAGCTTCTGCATCTCCCTTGTACTGGTTAATTAATCCAAGTCTCCAGCATCTTCCCATAAGCCAACAGGGCCATATGACACCTGATGTCCTCTTCCAGAGCAGAGAAGCAATACAGACTGTGGGAACGCAGACCATGGAGGAGGTCAAATATAAGCTTGATCTCTTGCCAGACAAATGCAAACAATTCTTGTTCACTGGACTGGCAGAGTGCCCTGCAGACACTGTTTGGGCTCCCTGCCCACTTTAAGGCCAGCTTCCCTGACTGCTGAAGGAAAAATGAAGCCTGCTACCTCTACCATCTGTGAAATGGCACTATTGCTGGAACCCATGGCTGCTGTTGGCCAAAGAAGTTGTCCTGAACACAGGAAGGTTCCATCTTGAATTGTAAGATAGAGGGGGGTGATGTGTGATTAGAATCAGACACAGGCAAGCTCGCAAGCTGGCTCTGATGCTTACCGATTCCAACCTCTTCCCTCTGCATTGTCAGAAGGGTGAGCAGGAGATCTGCCTCCCACTGTGTGTGTGGCCATCCCCTTGTTCATCCATCTTTGCTACAAAGCATTAGATAATAAGGGTAGGAACTTCCTTCTGGATTTTGGTGTCCATGTCAGCTCTAAATACAATCCAATTAATTGTCAGTATTTCCACTTGCAAGTTCAATTCCCTGACAGACCAAAGCAAACAGGCTGTTCTCTCTGACTGTTTCCCTAAGCACCCAGGATGAGCATGGGCTGGACTTGTTTCTGCTGCTTCCCAACTCCAGCACCCCATCCTGTCACTCAGAGATTAGATAAGGCCCCCAAATCTTAGAAGACCCTCGAATGGTCAAAGCCAATAATGGCCACCTTACTCTGGAAAAAGTAGACTTGAGAAGCCAGGCTTGCAGCTCTCAGAGTGTTAAGTGCTCAAATCCCAGGCCTAAGGAGGCACCTCATAGGAATATGCATGTGATAGTTAATAGAAGTAAGCTAGATTCTGTCTGCCTAGAGATAGCCAGTATGCCCCAGAACCCGGAGCAAGCCATGGAGAATCTTGGCTCCTTGCAGTCTCCTTTACCAAGCATTCTTTCTTTCCACAGCAGGTAAATAATTTTTGTTGTCAAGGAAAGTGAGGGGGGAGTGAAGGCATTTTGATAGTTTTTTGTTGTTATTCAATACTATGATTTTTAGCACATAAGCATTTCATTCAGCAGGAAAATGGAAAATCCCATGCCACCTATCACTCACAGTCCCCTGGGTGGTACTCATACCCCCTCATCAGTGGCACAAGGTGGTCTATTGAGTCAGAGTCGGAATAAAACCCTTGTCACCCTCTCCCTCAGTCATCAAGGAGGAACCTTGATCCGAGAGCAGGTTGCATTAGGCAAAAGTGGTTGTGTGTTTGAAATTAAATCACTCAAAAGATGATTAAAAATAGGATGCGTGAGCTTCCGTTGGGGTCCCAGCTTGAATGAGGTGCCATACAAAATCAAGTTGCATTGTATTGTGTAAAACGGCTTTATGCTAACGTTCGAAATAACAAGGTCCCACTGAGAGTCCTTCAGGCTTCTGAATGGTGCTTGGAGTTTGTCAAAATTTTTCAGGAAGGGATCTGTGCCGCCCAGACAGCATGAAGCATGAACAATAGTTCAAAAAAGAAAAAAAAAAAGACTGGTGCATAAAATGACGTCTTTTCCATTACTCTCCAGCCTCTGAGCTGAGGACTAAAGGGAGCCTGGGGAACCTCAGGCCTGTGTGCCACCTGCTCTGGGTTTGTGCTCAACTTTAACAGCTCTCGGGGAGTCAGGAAGGATGAGGACTGTATAGCTTAGTTGCAAAGCAGCTGCCTTCACCTGGTCAGGCAGCTACAGCAGAGAAACGCAGGCCCATAGGTATTTAGACGGTGGAGATAAATTCCTCATAGTCCAGGAGCTAGAAAGTTCAAGAGAAGGTTGGGGTTCTGGTACTCAACTGACTGGTAGACGGACAGTGGCGCCTAATCAGCATGCTTCCCATATGCGACAGAAGGGCAAAGATGCTGTCATTGAGTGCTCAATTTCTTTTTATTTATCTTTTCATGATTGTGTGTGTATGTACATGGATCTGTATGTGTGTAAGTATGGTTGTGTGTGTATGTGTGTATGTATATATATGTGTGTGTATGTGTGCATGTATGTGTGCAAGTGTGTTTGTGTGTGTGCATGTGTGTCAGTGTGTTTGTGTGTATGTATATATGTGTGTATGTGTATGTATATATTTGTGTGTGTGTGTGAGTTCGTGTGTGTGTGTGTACGTTGATCACATACCCTCCTCCATTATCCTCTTATCATCTAGCGTCCCGCTGAACCCCTCCTTCTCAGTAGGCCTGGGAGGGTTAAGATTTCAACATTTGAACCTTGAGGGGACACATTAGTATCTAATCTCTAACAGAAGCCACCCCCCATAAGCTGTACTAACTTCTTTAACTATGAAATAGATACAGAAGTACCAACCGAAAGAAGACTTTTTGCAGAAAAATAAGCATTGCCTCCTGAACAAAGGGAAGCTGGGCAGGAGAGGACAAAGCGACTAAGTGGGATAAGTTCTTCAGCTGGTCCTTTGCTGGGATTTCCATGACAGATATGCAGCAACCAGGAGGCTTCAAACTGCGGGAAGGTTACTTGTCTTCCAGTGCTGGAGGCAAGGCCAAGGCATTTTACAGGCTTGGTTTCCTGTGGGTCTCTCCCTGGCTTGAAGGCGGCTGTCTCTTTGCTGTCTCTACATGGTCTCTTATCTGCATACCCCCTACACAGTGTCCATGTCGCATACAGGAACGGAATGCATGCCACATCGATTGGGTATAGCTTGCTGGACTGACCCCACTTTAGTTAATTAAGTGGGTTTCACATGATTTTTAAGGTTCATTCTCAGCTACAGTCATGATGCCAGCCATGAGGGTTTCCAGATGTGTATTTGGGAGGGAATACCTCTGTCCCTGACATCCCTGTACTGTAGCTCCCTCTACCCTAAGAGGCATATAAACACTATATTTTCAAAAGCAAAATTAAACCAGAACTTTCAAACCAATTCTTTAACATAAAATGTAAAAATGAAATTCCATTGTCAGCTAGATGGAATTTGTGGACGACTGTCTAATTCTGACTAAAATCTTTGAAAGGAATACAAAATGAACCCACTGGAGACTTCTGAAGCCACACAATGACAGGAACACCATGCACAGAAACAAAACCTCAAATGCCTCTCTACTCCCAGAGTGCTACCTGGGAAGGGGGGGAGGGCTGTCCTTATTGTCTCTCTGCTCTGATGCAAGACTAGGTAAAGTGGCCCAAGTCCATGAGCATGGAAAGAAAGCCCCCAGGGGAGTTTCTGTCCAGTTCTTTCAGCCACAGCATGGAGAAATCAGCCCCTGCATGCTGGTGAGCCTGTGGGAATGCTCTGCTTTCCACTCTTTCTCTTCCAGTTTTATTCTGTCTGTCGGGAGCTGCAGCAGCAGGCTGAACTCCACTACAGTCCACCACTGCTGGGACTCAGGCCATCAGAAGCTTTCGGTGCATTTCATTTGGGTGTGGAGGGACTCCCTGAACACACACACACACACACACACACACACACACACACACACACACACA
>CAJQZJ010001511.1:13272466-13338070 GCA_907164525.1 Lophiomys imhausi
ACACACACACACACACACACACACACACACACACACACACACACACAAATGAGCACTTTATCCTAAAAAATGACTCCAGGTTTGTGGCATGAATGACCCCTTAGAAAAGGCTTGTCCCAGTTCCTTAGAATTATTTCGAGTGTAGGAGGCTAAAATACAGAGAGAATCTGGTTTATCAACAAATTTATGGAGAAGCCATTTCTGGGACCTGGTATTAAGAAAATTTGAGGCAGAAGGGAAATGGTGGAGAAAGGGTTCTCCCACTTTCTGTGATGAACTTGGATAAATCTAAAAACTTCCTTCTAAGCAGAGAAACACATGTCACGTGTTTGAAAATGGACACTCTAGGATTAACACATTATTTTTAAAAATAAAAAAATGATTCTCTGAATGAACTCAGGAGAGAAATGGAGACAAAACAGGACAGTGTCTGTATTCTTGAACGCAGATGTTCAGAAACCTCAGTATCTGAAGATAGAGGAGACTCAAGGATTCTGAAGGGAAGATGTTAAAAGTATAACTTCATGTTTTTACAGTTCACATGCAGGAAATGGAAAGAGTAGTGAATGGAAAATAAACATTTTATTTTTGTTAGTTCTCTGGGAATTTTGTACAACGAATTTTTGATCATGACCAACCCTCCCTCAGCTCCTTCCAGCCCTACCTCTGCCACCCACTCCCCTTTGCGTTCTCTCTCTCTCTCTCTTTTTTTTTTACTTCCACCCATCAAGCCCAACTTGTACTGTGCATGTATTCATGATTCTATGGCCTCGCAGTGGAGCATGGCAAACCTGCCAAGGGCCACACTCGTAAAGAAAACTGAGTCTGTCACTGACCCAGAAGCTGTCAGCTTATGATGGCTCCTTGGCTGGAGATGGGATTCCTGCCCACCTTCCCTCACCATAATGGGATTTGATCAGGCCTGACCTTTCACAGGGCCCTGCTGTCACAGCCACTGGGAGTTCATTTATGCAACTGTCCTAAGAATGCTTTTCCCCCCAGTCATCCATCACCTCTGGCTCCTCAATCTTCCCACCCCCTCTTCAGCAATGATCCCTGAGCCTTGAGGGGAGGGACATAGTGTAGATATCCATTTAAGGCAGTGGAGAAATAACTGGTCTGCCTCCCTAAAGCTCTAGACCCTGTGAATGTAAGAAATTTGGGGAAACCCCAACATGACCAACAGAAAGAAAGCCAGGCACAGAAATATGCTATTAAAAGTGCTAGTCTGAAGAAAGTTTTGAAATTCCTTTCAAGATATTTTCAAAAAAATATATACACAAAGCATGTCAAATATTCATGGATTTTTTTTCATCTGAAATCATAGAAGACTGGTAACAGCATTAAACCTTTTCTTTTCAATTATTAAAAGAAAAGAACTAAACTTCTATCTTTACTTTTGTTGCTGTTGTTTGTTTTGAGGTGGGAATCCCACGAAGACCAAGCTCCTTCACGGACACAGATGTTAAATGCTTGTCATTTCCTGCTTTGACTCCTGCTTCCCACTCTAAGTGCTGTGTGCCACCATAGCTGGCCCAGATTACTGTATCTGACAAAACCCTCATTAGTAGTAAAGGGAAAGTGGATTCATTCTCCTATAAATGTTAAAAAGGGAATCAATCACTTGTAGCTAGGCATTTAAAAAAATGAATAAAGGGGAAAGGTTTATATGCTCTGAAGAGACAAGCAGATCCTTGAGTTCAAGGCCAGCCTGGTCTACGGAGAGAGTTCTGGGAAAGCCAGGGTTACACAGAGAAACCCTGTCTCAAAGAACCAAAATAAAGAACTAAATAAGAAAAAAAAAATTACTAAGGGCAATTGTTTCAAATGAAGGAAAAATAACCTTGGAGGGAAACAGAACTGAATAAATGGAGGCAGAATAGAAAATAAAATGGAAACTGTGTTTTATTCATGGAATTAGTTAAAACATGAATGAGCGTTGAAAGCAGATATTGCAACATGGCCTACATGCCTTTCCAAGGATAGACACAAGGATTCAAGCAGAGGGGAGGGCTAAAGGTTAAATATGTCTTTAGGAAAAGAATCTTAAAGTTCTAGTAATTATGCTGCTAGTGGTGTGATCCTGCAAGGAGAGAGCAGGGCACATGCGGTGTGAGGTCAAGAACATGACTAATTAATTTAGTGTTGCTGAGAGTTGACATCTTTGTCACAGGACAGATGATGAGTAGTAATTAAAGTTTTAAAAAAATCTTAGAAACAACAAAAAATAAATAAAATGAGTATTCAAGTTGTAAAACTAGAGTTTGAAAACAAAGAAAGCTCATAAACTCTGAAAGAGTCTGAGTTTTAACACAGAACTATTGTAAGAGTAAGAAATTCTAGGCATTAAATTTGAAACTCTGGATGTACTAGTAACATTTTAACTGCTGTGACAAAACACCATGACCAAGGCAACTCATAGAAGGAAGAGTTTATTTGGGCTTATGGTTCCAGGGGAATAAGAGTCCACCATAGTGTCGAGGCAGCAGACTGGGCAGCAGGAGCAGGAAGCTGAAAGCTTACATTTTGAACCACAAAGCATAAAGTAGAGAAAACAAGCTAGAAATGGGAGAGGGCTTTTGGTCTCAAAGCCCCCTCGTAAGTGACAAATATCCCCTATCAAGACAGCACCACCTAAAGCTCCCCAAACAGTGCCACCAACTGGGGACCACATGTTCAAACATCAAAGCCTGTGGAGGACACTTCTTCATCAGGACTGAATAAAATGGCAGAATCAACGTGTCTGGGAGTCATGTGTGAACTTGAGTTCATAGGTCATGAAGTTTGTTTGTCATGCAGATGAAAGAGCAGTTAGCCTTAATAAGTCAGGCCCAAAATGAAGGCAGATGATGCCTGAGGAATGGCACTCAAGGCTAACCTCTGGACTCTACATACACAGGGGCATGTGCACATAGATCTGCACACCCACACAGACTCACAAAGATAGACTATGAGGCAAAGTACGCTGAGGTCCATGATGTGTGTTAGAGGCTGTTGCATCAAGATTCCCTGGTGCCAAGAAGCTGCAGACAGGTTTCTTATGCTCAAATGGAACATGGGAGATGAGGCAGGTCAAGAAAAGGAAGAAGTTACCAGCAGGCCCTGAAGGGGTGATGAAAGGAGTGGGATGCATGCTGGGACGAGGGACATTTTAACAACACTGGAATCTAGATGGAGGCTAGATTGTAGAAGTGTATTGCCACCAACTTCAGTACCTATGGCATTTTGAATGGCAAACACTCCTACACATAACGCCTTTTGAAATTTCTCAGAAATTCCTCTGAAGTTGACCAGGAACTGGAACTGGGCTAGGTGTGATTTCTCCCGTTTGATATGAGAAAAATAAAGCCTTGGTGGTTACAGTGGTTGTTCATAGTTGGAAAGTGGTAACAATTCAATCACAATCTATGATATGCATTTATATATATTAATAAGGGTCATATGATTTCTCCATAGATCAAAATGGTGAAGTCCACTTTTACTGTGAAAATTTTATTATAAATGTTAAATATTTTCCTAGAATTTCTATTTAAGGTAGTTCTCCTTTGAAAGTAAGTAAATATACATTATTTTAGAAAACAAAAAAGATCTTCTGACAGGACCAATCACTACCATCCCAGTGTGATGGCAAAGTCACCAGGGTTGTGCTTGAGATGTTATCCTTGATGGCCTAGAAAGATGGTTTGGAGTCTTTAGGTCAGCCTTTTGTCGAGGAAGACACAATAGAGATCCAGCTGTAAAAGGTTTGTATAGGGTACACATGGAATCAGCAGGCTCTCGCACAGAATCTTCCAAGGTCGAAGCATCAGAAACCCAAGTAGGAGGGCTTCCTGCCTATGAGCTAACCTGACCTTCCTCTTGCAGAAGGAACTCCACATTAGAGAGAAAGGAGGAGGCAGACAAGATGTGGAAGAAGGTCTGCTGTGTTACACAGTGGATGTCTTTCCCAGTGTTCAGGGATCTTTGCCAATTTTTCTTTTCCTTTGTTAAAGAAGGAGCTTCAAGTAGAGACCAAAGGCTGATGGAATGTGGACTTATACTATAAGAGAAAGTAGCATCAGGAGAGTCTGAAGAGGATTTACACCAAGAATAGAAGAGAGGACTCCTGCTACATAGTAGATTTCAGATTAGACCAAACATGTGTGAACAGACAGAAGCACTGGGGTGAAGGGGGAGAGACAGACTCAACCCTACCAGGAGTTTGAAGTGTATCCTTTGAAGACTTTTTTAAAGCTGTTGGATATTCCTCTCCTTTTAAGGACTGAAACTATGTAAGATATAGATTATACCTGTTGGAGATTAAGTAAATGCCTTAATCGTCTATTGAATAGTTTTAGATCAATCATGAGCAATTGACATTTTGAAGCTTTGATCTTGGCTGAGAACTTGGGAGTTTAATTAAGGTCCAAATGGTCAGTTCAGTACATCATTCTGAAAATGTCCTAGACTCCATTAGGACAATAAATTGTCTAATCAACCGTCTCATTGACTTGTAGAGTTAGCAAAGAGCTCTCCAGCCTGTTGAGAGAAATGAGTTTTGTGCAGTCAGGGGGGTGTCTGCCAGTAGCTAGATTCTACCACTTGTTCCAAGTCAGACTTCAGACAATGAAGCCTGGTAAGGGTCAACATTCTTCCCTCTCATTTACTCATCTCTCCAGGTCATAACTTAAAGCTACCATGTTGGAGAGACCCCCAAATTAAGAACTTCTGCATTTTCCAAAGCCTGTACAGTCTATGAGAGACAGGCTGCTGAAATAATAAAGGGGCTCCGTAATGCAGCTTGTGTAGCTTCAAATTGAAACAGTCCACCCCAGATGGAGAAGGGAGGTTCCTAAAACTCAAGGACAAAATGGAACACACAGGACCCAGGAAAAAAAGAAAGTTCATAAGGCCCAGGAAGATCCTAAAAATTACAAGATTCAGGAAGTTATCAACAGTGACAATTAGTACTGCCAGAGAGGCAGAGCAGTGGGCTTTAAAGGGATGCAGGTGCCTTTGAGTCACCCATTCTGCTGTAATTTACCCCAGAAAAATCACTGGGGCTTTAAGCAAGGCATGGATGTGGTGGGAGTCCTTTCTTTGATTTGACACCCACATTCTATCTAAGGGTGAATAGACATCTGTGCACATCTTTTGGGAAATCACACAACACATAGGAAAGACAAATGGCATGCATGCTGTCCCAGTAAGCTTCCCTGCTGCTATGACAAGCATCATGATCAAACACAACTCAGAGAGAAAATGGTTTAATTTAATTTACAGGTTAGAGTCCACCATCAATGGAAGCCAGGGAAGGAATTCAGAGGTAGGAATGGAAGCAGGGACCCCAGAGGAACTCTGTTTACTGACTTGCTTCCTCTGGTTTCCTAGGCTCCCTTTCTTACATAGCCCAGGCCCACCTGCCTAGGAATGGACTTGCTCACAGTGGACTGGGCCCTCCTTCAACAATTAGCAAACAAAACAAAACACAAAAAGAAAACAAAAAATACTTCATAGACATACACTCATGACAATCTGATGGAGGCAATTCTTCAGGTGAGATTTTTTTTCCCTTCCCAACTTTGTGTCAAGTTGAGAAGAATCTAACCTGCACATATAGAATATTTACTAAACACCCATTTTTCCTTTTCTTCTTTGACAGGCTCCAGGTATGTGGGCCCAGGTTACCTCGTACTTGCTATGTATTCCAAGCTCCCCTTGAACTCACTGCAATCCCCCTGCCCTCTGCCTCTCTCCCAGTGCCCCCTTTACTACGTGCCTCCTAGCTCTAAGTAGCACCTCTAATTTGTTATTTTTTCTTCTCTCTCCTCTCCCTCTGCTGTCCCAACTTTCATTTTCCCTCTCCAGGGCCTGCCACAGCACAGAATGCCCTTCCTCCCAATCCAGGCTTCCTTGTCCTCAAATAAAATCTCCTTGTCTTCTCTTGCTGACTCTGAAGACAGCCCAGTGAGTCAAGATGGCAGACAGGAGGATGTCACATAGCCAACATTGATGTCCTTCCCCACAAACCCACGCTGGCAGAAGAAAAAAAAAATGCTGCTGTCTTCCAGTGACCCAGCTGTGGCTTCCAGCAACATGTTACTGGTGTCCTGGTCTGGTGGTCTTCAGGAACCGTTGCAGAAAGACCTGTAACAAACCTACTCAGCTGGAGACTTGAGACTATCAATTCACAGATCCCTAAACCCTTAATGATGAAGAGATATTAAGTTTTTCCTCTGGGGAGCATAATAAATAATATTCTTTTGTTTATTCGGTTGTACAAAAACATGTTCAAAGCATGAAGTTTTAATATCTGCACTGAGCAAAGGTTATTGCATCTCATAATATGGAGTGTAGATATGAAACAACACACTCGGTTCCTCGACACGCACAGCCTAAACCACGCTCTCCTGTAAGGCTGGAGGCTGCTCTTTTTAAACCCTGGTTGGATTATCTGTCTCTGAGTCACTAATATATTAATTTGATTCCTTTAGAAAAAAATCGTAACTTGAAAATATGAAGTGAGTGGGTTTGCACAAGTGTCCCTCCTTCCTTCCTTCTTTTCTTTGTACAGTATTAAGATATGAACATCCCATACATAAAACATTACGAATTCATCCACACACTTTCCATATGATTGATTGCCTTTGGAGGCTTCACAAATCCATATGCTAAAAGCAACTTAGTTTAAAGATTCCATCTCTGTTGAAATTGGGGTTTTGGGTTTTTTTTTTGTACTTTGGGTTTGTTTGTTGTTGTTGTTTTGGCTGTTGCTGTTTTTTGGTTGTTTTGATGTTGATATTTGCTTGCTTTGTTTGTTTGTTTGTTTGTTTGTTTGTTTGTTTTTTGAGAATGGATCTAAAGGAACGAAGTCTGGCATTGTCCTCTCTTTGTAACTGAGGATGACCTTAATGATTCTGAACCTCATGCCTTCTACCCTAAGTTCTGGAAAGGCAGATCTATACCATGCTTAGTTTTATGTGTTGCTAGAGACTTGAGTCAGAGAATCCTGCATAATCAGACTCTTTAAAAAGTGAGCTATACATACTTGGCCACATTTTTTTTTTGAAAAAATTTCATGTGAATTTCACATCATGCACCCTGTTCCCTCTCATCTCCCATCCCCTCCCCCAGACCCACCATCCACCCTTGCAATCTGTCCCAGCATAAAAAATAAAATCTCATCGTGGAAGCTGCAGTGTGTCCCACAATATTCCCCTTTGTCCACACATTTTGTTTGCAAATGTTCATTAAAATGACTCCTTGGTCTGGTATGAGGCCTCTGGTTTCTTCTTCGTCAGGAGACATGGGAGTTTTTGTTGGGAAAGAAGAAGGAGGCAAAGTGATTGACAGAAGAATGGAAGCTTACATAGCTCACTGCCATCAGTGGAGGTCAGAGTGGGATCAATGCTCCCTTCAAAAGTCCTCGTGTGCTGTGTTTCTATGTGTTGGTCTGCAGTTCACACCTCAGCAGAGGGACATGACTTTGAGAAGCCTCATCTTTGCTGTGGTGTCCACAGTGAGAATGCATAGCTGAATCAGACAGGTGTGCCTGGTACAGCCCTGTGACTATCTCAAATTCTGTATTTCCAAGACCGACAACAGTGACCAGTGGGGCTGTAGAGGAATCAGCAAGTCCCTTTACTAGATACTAGCATCACCCCCTCCAAAGTGGCTGTAATTCTCGGAATCTGTGTACTAGGCACTGCCTCGCAGAAAGCTTGTACAAGACACGATCAAGGTATAAATCTCGATGAGGGGAGGTTGATTGTCCAAATGGGCCTAAGGGAAGATCCCTTAACAGCAGTAGTGAGTCAGAGGGAAGGTCCATCTTGTGGTGGTGAAGGGGAGGACAGGGAGGAGATGTGGAAAGGTGCTGCCAGAGGGACTACTAGCCAAGGAGAGTGGGTGGCCCTCACAAGCTGGGAAAGGCAAGGAGAATATTTTTATTGGCTTGGAAACAAGGCCTAGCGTCAAAATCTTGATTACAGGGTTTCAAGCTTTTGACCCAGACAACACTAGCTCTGGATGGAGAGAAGCCTCAAGTTTCTAGGTGTTGAGACAGCAGCTGGCAACTCATGAACAGAGCCAAGTCAGTTTTGTACTCTGTGGCTCTTCCCTCATGTGGGAGGTATGGAACACTCAGTGAGTGAAAAAGCCCTGGTCACTTTGTCTTGGAACTTCCAGACTCCCTCTTTCCGACTGCCTGGTTTTCAAGTGTCAAGTCTCACAATGGTGTACTTCTGTACCATCCACAAGGATAGCACCCCAGCAGACTCACACCCAGAGGTAAAGACAAACAACATGGTTCTCCAGAGGAACGAATAAGGGGCCAGAGAATGGCTCAGTGTTTAAGAGTGCTGGGTCTTGGTGAGGATCTGAGTTGGGTTGCCAGCACCCACATCAGGTGGCTCACAACCACCTGTAACTCCAAACACCTCTCATGTATGGAGAGCCACATACACATAGATACATAATCAAAAATGAAGCATAAAAAATAAATCTTAAAAAAGATACTAAGCAGGAGAGGGCCTCACACATCTCCCTAATGATCCCCCCGCCTTTAGTCTTGAGTTTTCTACACTAAAATGACCTTTCTCTCTCAGCTCTCCTCAGCGATCCATCATATCTGGACTGCAGAAGTGTCTGCCCTCCGTCTCCAACCAAACTGTGGACAGACTGTGTGGGGACAGCAGAGAAGCCACTCATTTTTACTTCACGTTTCACTGTGGGCACCTTGGCTGGAAGCCATCACTGGCTGTGATCCAGAGCCTTTGAGGAAACAAGAAAGAAAGGCAGAAGGAGAATTAAGAAAGGAGTCGAGGGATGACAAGCCCACATGGAAAGAAGACACCCAGGAAAAGAGGCAAGCAAAATGTATTGTTTATTTTTCTCTATTAAAAAAGGAAATTAAAACAAAACAAAAAACAAACCACCACACCTAACATGTTTGCTAAAACTGTCTGCTTTAATCATGCTCTTGGTCTGTAATTAAATTTTTAAGTGAATGTTTTACCTTTCCTGTTTTCTGAAATCAAAATGTAAATGTATTCAGCCCTGTGGTACATGTGACAAAAATGAAACCAGGAAGCAAATAGAACAAAGAGGATGTGGACTCACACACAAGAACATTCTGTCCAAGCCTGGCCTTACCAAGCTCAGAAAAGAAAAAGACAAATGGACCAAGAGAAGAGAGGTTATGGGGTGAGAGGAATGGCCTGGGGGTACCAGGGAGTGAGAGGCAGGAAGGAATCAAATATGTGTGCCTCGAATGTGTCCCCTGCTGGACCTCATCAAGGCCATATAGGACACAGGATCAAACAGTCCTGTCCTAGGCTACAGGATTGAGAGCTGACAATTGCATTTTCCAAAGGAAAACATTGAGGGCTTCCAGAGGAATGACTTCAGTATGTCACAGCTGACAGTGCCAGCATGTCCCCCGTCTTCTTCACCTGTTCCTCCATGGAAATCCTTCAGCGTGTCCCAGGCTCACACTGGTTCTCAGGCTGTTGAGGAAGAATTTTTCCCCAGGAAACAGAACTGGCTCCCTCACAGGCTTATGCCCAGAGTAGGGATGGTGCCACCCACTCTAGGCTGTGTCCGTCCTATATCATTCAAAAATCAAGGCAATGGCCCATAAAGATGTGCCATAAGACAATCTAATTGAAGCAATTATTCAAATAAGTTTTTCTTATCTCATATAACTCTAGGTTGCATTAAGCTGAAAACACAAACTAATCAGGACATGTGTTGTGGTTCATATGAGGAAAGAGGGGCATTGGGAAACAAGTGTGATGGTCCGTCAGCCCATCCTTGCTTTCCCACGCTTTACAGAGAACAACCAGTAGACTATCTGGTGTCGCTACATTTGTGATGGATAGGGTTGAGGTGAGGGTGACTACGAGTACCAGCTCAGAGCTAGGTGCTTTGATCACAAGTTAATTTCATGATCCTCTTACAAAAAAATGACAGTCACTTTAAAAACAGCAAAGGTGAAGGCAGAGGGAAACCCACTTCTGCAGACTATATGCATCAATCCCAGTAATGCATGCACTCAAAGTTGTTACTGTAACCTTGCCTCCAGTGGGGAAACTGGGGTTTCTGGACCCCAAGAAACAGATATGAAAATAAAGGATCACCATGGAATGTGCTTTCCAATTTGGGTCCTGTGAATAATCAATTCATTTTGTTGCCACTTGAAAGTGGCTGGACTCAGGCAATGGTCTTCCTCCCCAGACAGAATCCAAAATCTTACTCCTGTGAGTGGATTCAAAAAAAGACATGTTGGCGAAGCCTTGGTCCTCACAGAGTGTGGTGTCCAGACCCCACAGCATCTGCATCGTCTAGTGGGAACTTCAGTATCCCAGGCCCTGGATCTATGTACCTGAGTGGGATCTGCCCTCACCCAGCATCCCTGACTTAGCCTCTGCCCATCTGAGCCCAAGACGCTCTCTGCTAAAGGCCTTTTCTCTTCAGGGTTCTGAGGTTTCACTCAGCCTGGGCCATGGCTGAGCAACAGAGGACATTGTTGGAAGGAAGACCGAAAAGGAGACGGTTGTGGCTTGTATCTTTGACTTCTTCAGAACTTCATATTAAAATTTAGTCTCTGTCAAATATTTGCATGTTCCCAATGTGATAGTATTCACAGAGGGACTAGTGATGGGTAATCAGGGGGTGAGAGTTACTACATTAATATCATTTCGGGCAGTTTGCTGGCTTGTCCTCCCCTCTACCATGTGGGATGAATCAAAATCACCTCCCTGGACCAGCTGCTTGCACGGGCCAATCTTGAGCTTTATGTTTTCTAGAACCATGAGGCTAAGTTTTCTGTTCTTTTTTAAAGGATCCAGCCTCAGATACACTGTTATAGCTTCAAAAAAAAATAATGAGCTAAAGACAAGGGAAGAAAATGAAGCTGAGAAGTTGGGGGGAGAGAGACAGAAAGCAGAAACATTGGAAGGGCAGAAGAGCAACTGCGAGCAGATCTAAGGAAGAAGGAGAAAGGAGAGAGTAGAGAAAGAGAAAGGAGAAGAGAAATACTGGGAGAAAGAAGAAAGAGAACAAGGCAGGAAGGAAGTACTCGCTCCCTGAACTGAGTTGAGCTAGGTGACAACCTGGTGGCCTGGTGGTAGCTTCGAAGATGCTGATGGGGACAGGTGAAAGGTTGTCCTGACAGGTGAGCTGTGCTGTGGTGTACAGTGGTAGCTTTGCTGGCTCTATGAGGAGCCCGTCCATGTTGCCCATGAGTCACTGCAGCCTATTATATTATTGATGAGAAGAATTACTATGACCCAATCCTTCCACACACTCTCTCGCTCCTCTGGGATGGGCCCAGTTATAAATCAGCCATTTTCATTATTAATTGCTCCTGGTCGACTCTCATCTTGCAGGAACTGGGCACTGGACCAGGTCTGGGAGAGCTGCAGGTCTGTGGTCATTGGCTTTCAGCATTCTGTGTGAGCTCACCCTTAGAAAAGATTGGAAGCAGCAGGGACAGAATCAATGATGGTCTGATCCCACAAATCAGAGGAGAGAAGCCAAAGTTCAGCTTCATGCAATAGTCTAGGATGAGAAGTGAGTCTGTGTTTCTTCCTGGTCCCAGAGTAGGTGTGGCAATGCAGGGTAAGAACTGGAGAACAGTTCCTCTCCCCGCTGCCTCCAGTTGTGAACTTGGACAGATATCTGGGTTTGGTCTCTAGCACCAGTCAAAAGTATCTGTACAGGTTCACAACTGGAGACAGCAGGGAGAGAGACCGGCCAGGGCCCTGACTTTCTGTCTGTATTTTTATTTTATGATTTTTTTTTGTATTATGTGCAATGGTGTGTTCTCTGCATGTATGTCTGTGTGAGATGTTGGATCCCATGGAATTGGAGTTACAGACAGTTGTAAGCTGCCATGTGGGTGCTGGGAATTGAACCTGGGTCTTCTCGAAGAGCAGCCAGTGAGTGCTCTTAACTGCTGAGCCACCTCTCCAGTCCTGTCTGTATTGATGGCTGATCCCTCACCACCACCAGGGTCTGAGGGTCAAAAGGATAATTAAATTACCTGGTTAAAGTATGAACAAGAAGAAAGGGCCTCCACCTTCCCCTCCTGTGTGCTCCTCTAAATCTCTCTGTAGTCCAGACTGGCCTTCAACTGTAATCCTCCTGCCTCAGGCTCCCAGAGAGCTGGGATTACAGGCCTGCACCCCAAGACCAGGTAGAGTCTCTTGTTCTGATCCACCAGGTACTCTGGTGTCTAATGGGAAAATCCTTACTGCAAAGAAGAAGAAAGGTTTGAGTCTTGACTAAGCTAGAAAATAATTGCAAATTATTGAATTTTAAATTTGAGGAAACAGCGACTGGGCTATTAAAATATTCTAAAGGAGATTGTGCTTAAAAAATACTGGAGTTGACTTTGCCCTATATTCTAGAAATCCAGGGGTAGTTTGTGTGTTGATGTGTAGGCCTTGGTATCAACTTGATTATAACATAAACATGCCAAAAAATCAAAACAAACAAACAAGCAAAAAAGCAACAACAAAAACAAACAAACAAACAAAACCCTCAGACAAATACTACAGAAAGCATCATTGCTTCAATTTTAAAACAGAATAATTTATGAATACCCAAGCCCATTTGTGCTGTTCTGGGTTTGTGTGGGGTCTTGAAAGGATACTCAAATTCTGAATTTCAAGCACTCACCTATAGAATATTTTAGGTTAAGTCCCAAATCTGAAACCAGGCACAGTAGTGCCTGACTGAAATCCTAGCAATTGTACAATGAGGGCTGAATTCGAGGTCACTTAGGCTACTGCAAAAGTGAATGGACAACTGGGCCCCAGGACATTTTGCCTCAAAAAACAAACAACAAAGGGATCCACACCTTATTCCAGATGCTAAAACACTGAGTATTGACAATGGACAATAATGAGACATTGATCTATGGCCATCCCTCCCTCCCTTGCTGCTCTGTCTGCCTTCTCTTGACCCTCGCCCTTTACTTGACCTAGACCAGTCTCTGTGCAGTGTTGTCTCCCACCCAGATACTTCAACTTTCTACACTTCACAAACTGAAGTCTATCCTCCCAGATCAGAAATCAACAGCCTCTTCTCTGACTAGAATTGCCTTGTCTACTCTCAGGCATCCTTCTGTAGGCTCCTACCAGAAGCCAGAGCCTCCCCTAGAATCCTCCTTGCTCCTTTCTGTGGAGATCCTGCTCCCTTCTATTTTCACTGGGGTCTGAATGTTGCCTGCTTTTGATCAATCCCTTTTCACATCTATGGAAACAGTGATCATGATCGCTCATTTCAGATCAGTTCCGTGTCCTCAAATCAAGCTGGCTTTGCTTCTGTCTCTCTGTCTATCTATCTCCTTTCTCTGGTTTTGTTTGTCTAAGAATGGCTGGTGCAGATACTAACTTACAGATACTACAGGGAGAAGGGGGCAACAACTCTATCCCCTACCATTTTCAATGGAACCACTGTTGTATGTATACAATATCACAGCAAATAGGAATGACTTTACCAGCTGCATATGTTTTTCATGATTCTATAAGTGAAGAGATTTAGGCAACGCTGTCCTGAAGAGGAGGCTCTGTCCTCAGTTTCTTGGACACCCTGTCCATTCCCTCCCCAAAGCCAAATGCTAGTCCCGATTCTCTGGCCCTGAATTGAGAGCAGCCCCCTAGAAGGCTGTGATTCCAGCGGTGCTGTGTTCGCGTTGCTTAGCGTGAGCTCCCAGCTAGATCACATTTTCACACTTGCCCATCTGCCACCAACTGCCTCCCAAAGAGCTACTCAGTCATGTTCGCTAAATGTCCTGGCTGCCTCAGAAATACATTTTGAAAGTAAAATGAGAACAAAAGATAAACGAGCCCCCTCCCCAACCCCTCCAGGCAGGGTCAGAGGCGCTGGAGATCTTGAGGCCCCACTGCCATCCAACATTCCTGCCTGGGGGCAATTTGGAGGTAACCTTTTGCTCCCACGTGGTGAAAGCTGCTGAAACACTCGGAACAGGAGTCCTGGGCCACTAGAGTACTCACATGCATCGTCTTTTTGTTGTTGTTGTTGTTGTTGATTTGTTTCTGTTTGGTTTTAGTAACTATGACTTTGGCATGGCCCTACATTCACCTGTGACACCAGACTTCCTTTGTTCTCTGAGGCAGGAGATGCTTCAGAGGTGTTTGAAGAGGAGACCCAGCTTCCCAAGGAAGAGAAGGGGAAAAAGAAGCCCCCAGACTAAGATCTGCATGACAATACCTGATGTGTGGGGGTGTAATGGAAATCAAACACAACCCTGCTCTTGAAATATACCTACCCACCAGCCCTCGGGGCTGGGCATGCTCAGGTCAGCCATCCACTGAAAATGTTCTTTGTTATATAAAGAAAGTCAGCAAGCTGTGTTGCTGTCCCTGTTAGCTTTTATTTCTCCCTGTTTCTCATCTCCTTTTCCCTCTTCCTCCTCCTCCTTCTCTCCCCACTTCTGTGTTTGTATGTGTGTTTTTGTGTGTATAGGTGTGGATTTCTGTCTCTGTGCATTTGCCTGTTCATGTGTGTGGGTGCAGGTGTGCTAGTGCACTTCTATGTATGTTGAGGTCAGAGGGCAATGTGAGCTGCTGCTCCTTAAGCATCTTTCACGTTTTCTTTGAGACATGGTCTGTCATTGGCCTGAAACTTCATCAAGTAGGCTAGCTGGCCAGCGGGTTCTAGAGGTACACCTGTCTCTCCCTCCCATCTCTCCCTCCCTGGGATTGCAAGCTTAAGCCTCAATACGTGGCTTTCTATATGGGTTGTGGGGATTGAAATCAGGTCATCATACTTGAGAGACAAGCATTTTATCAACTGAGGCATTTCTCAAGACCATCGCATGTGTTTTCACAGAGTTTGTCTGGTGGATGTGAGCTCTAGACTCAGGTGAATTCCAACCCTGCTGTGTCTTCTCAGAGAAGACGCTAAGATAAACAGAGGCAAAAAGGTGGACTTCCCAGTGTAGACAAGCTAATGAATGAAGAATGCAGGAAGCATGTTTTGCATGTACTTGCCACTGAAGACACCAGTGAAAATTCTGCCTCTGAGTTGATTAATCATCTCAACTATCAACTTGACAATTTCTAGAATCACCTGGAATATGGGCCTCTGGTCATCACTGGTAGATTGCAGGAAATAGATTAACTGAGATGCCAACATCTACCCACTGCTGGTGGCACCATTCCCTAAGCTCGGGGCCTAGCCTGTAGAAAAACAGAGAGTGAGCAGAACATGGACATTAATTGCTCTCTGCTTCCTAAGGATGGATAGAATCTGATAGCTGCTGCGTCTCTCTGCCATGATCATCTGTATCTTTGGACTGTGACTCCACATCTGGCTGCTTCTGTCAGGTAATTTTATCCCAACAACTGAAAAGCAACTAGAACAACCTGCATTCATCCAGGCCCTCTCCATTTCAATAAAAGGAAAAAGACATGCTGCCTACACTTTGAACAATCCATGTAGCTAAAAGCCATGAAGAGAGGAGCTAATGAGAACAATTTCCCTACAAGGCACTGTTCCTCTTCCAGGACTTGCATGCAACTAACAGAAGAGTCATCCTGGCCACACTGCTTGAGAACCCCTGTTGGAGATCCCCTTGGTCTAAATACCTTTCTCCATCCTCTACCATTCACATTTAATTTCTGTGTTAACCACCATCATTCTGAGATTTATGGGGTTAATTTTT
This sequence comes from Lophiomys imhausi, assembly GCA_907164525.1. NCBI lineage: Eukaryota > Metazoa > Chordata > Mammalia > Rodentia > Muridae > Lophiomys > Lophiomys imhausi. The sequence goes on from CAJQZJ010001511.1 coordinate 13,288,143, forward strand.
GTCTCCTTGACTACACTATCAAGTTTTTTGCTGTTTTACATTTCTTGCATATATGAGTGTGTAGTGTGTACCCAAATGTATATGCATGCTTGCATATGTGTGTCTGTAGGTGGGCATGTGTGTGTGTGTGTGTGTGTGTGTGTGTGTGTGTGCATAGGTAGGGCATGTACATTTACATATGGAGACCAGAAGTTGATATTGGCTTGGTCTTCTTCAACTATTCTCCACCTATCTCCACCTATATCTTGAGGCAAGGTCTCTTGTTGAACTCACATATAAGCAGTTCAGCCAACACAACTAGCCGGCTTGCTCCAGGGATCTCACTGGATGGCAGATGCCCTCTGCCTATCAAGAACAAGATTATATCGGGGGTTGGGGATCCAAATTACAGTTCTTTTGCTTGGATGTCAAACTCTTTATCCAGGGAGCCATCTCCCCATGCCTAGAGCAATACTCATCAACCTTCCTAATGTTGTGATCCTTTATCGTGCTGTGGTGACCTATAACTGTAAAATTATATTTTCATTGCTACTTCATCACTGTAATTTTTCTACTGTTACAAATTGTAATGTGTCTGTGTTTTCCAATAGTCTTAAGTGAACCCTGTGGAGGGTCAATTGATTTCCAAAGGAGTCGCGACCCGCAGGTTGAGAACCACTGCCCTAGACTTTGAATTTAACTGTAAACATATATTTGGCTGTGAATTCGAAGCTCCCGCAGGCCATAGGAACCCTCCTGGGGCCTGTCCCTTTACAAACTTTGTCCTATACCATGTGTTCAGCCTTGGCCTTGTTGCCAGTCTCCCCATTTTCACCTTGATGTACACAAATGCCCAATTCTTTTTTTTTTTAAGATTTATTTATTATGTATACAGTGTTCTGTCTGCAGGTATATCTACAGGCCAGAAGAGGGCACCAGATTTCATTATGGATGGTTGTGAGCCACCATGTGGTTGCTGGGAATTGAACTCATGACCTCTGGAAGAGCAGCCAGTGCTCTTAACCGCTGAGCCACCTCTCCAGCCCAAATGCCCAATTCTTACTGCTGAGAAGCATCCATCCTATCCCTGGAGGAACTTAGGCTGGGATTGGAGATGGGCACGTGGCCAGCAAGAGTCTGCTCTGGGTCCAGTGAGACTGTCGGTGAGCTGAGAGATTCTATGCAAGCCTAAGCTGCCTCTTGTGAAGCCCCTCTGCCTCCCTTGGGCTGGGAAACCCTTTCCACATATTTCTGATTCAGTAAGGACTCAAGGCATTTTTGTATCTCCAGGGTTACTGTTACCTGCTGTTTGTAAGGGTGGGACCTGTCCCTCCCTGCAGGAAGAGATGTACTGCACTCAATGTCAGGGACTGTGAGGGGAACGGGTGGGCTCAGGGCTGTCTATCATCAAAACCCACTTCCTCCCACCAGATCAGCATCTCTCTGGTGTCTAAGCCCAGCTCACAAAAGAGGGCATGGCAGGGAGCCTGGAAAGCTTTCAGAAATATTTGCGTCATGTGGATATAAGCAACTCCTAGGAAATGCACTGGCAGCCTCTGTGCTTTCTAACCAAGGCACCAGGCTGCTCAGTGGAGCAGAAATGATTTACTCCCAGTGTTTTGGTCAGGCTGGGGTTCCTTCTAAGGGTGTAGGATGATAGTTTCCAATCTATAGGAACAAAGTCTACATGCTGCAGGCTGAGAGATTGGAGACAGAAGGGAGGGTCTTAAAAGATCCCCACAGATGGAAACTATAGGGAAAGCTTAGGAAAGGTAGAGTGCAGTGAGAATGACAGGGGCTGAAGGTGAAGAATAGAAAGCTGTGGGCTAAGCAGGCTGATGCAAGCTTCCCTGGGCTGAATTTGATGTTTGTTTGTTGAAATGGGATCTCACTATGTAACCCTGGCTGTCCTGGAACTCTTGTAGACCAGACTAACCTCAAACTCACAGAGATCCTCCTGCCTCTGCTTCCCAAGTGCTGATATTAAAGGCCAGGGCTGATGACTTGAGTCTTTTTGAAAAGAATGTAAGACAATGGAGTGGACAGTAGAAGTGTTCTGGGTTACGGTTGCTCTTTCAGACCTTTGGGACACAGCACTGCTCCACAATGAATAACTGTCCCCATTCCAGATGAGAGTGGAGGCCATCACCCTTTGTCTTCTAGGCCTGAATGTGTCTTGTTACACTTGCTAGTAGTCCCATCTTGCTCCTTGGGAGGGGACATTTTTCCTTCAAGGCCAGCAATTTCTCGTTTGTTTCCATTCAGATAGTAAGCAGGTGATTAACTGAAGTAAAAAGAAATCATTCCAGTCTTCCAGGTGAACAACAGTTGACTCATTTAGCCTAGAGAGACAAACTATTCTAACCCAAGCCTGGAAAGGTCCCCTGTGCTCTGTCACTCACTGTGTGGCCATCAGCTCCCTGGGCTGTTTATGGCCAAGGGACTTCAGGAATGGGATGTCAAAGTCAAATTTTGAAGAAGGCTCTCTTGGTAAACAACATCTGGAAGAAGTGAGGAAGAGACAGGGATGGAGCCTGGATCAGCCATGCAGTGACAGATTGCATCTTTAATAAGCAGCCAGTTAATGAGAAATGTAATTCGTAGGAGACGTTAGTGCAATGTGAGCACTCGACTTTGACCACCTCCCTCAAGTTGGAGTCTAGGCTCTGCCACACATGAGGTTCGTGTTCGGATCCTGATGGCGCCACCCTATCTGTGATTTCTGCTGTATACTGCTGGCAATAACTGCCCTGATGGGAAGGATGATACAGAATATTTGCAAGCCCTTCGGAGTTTCCACGTGATGGCCCTTCCCCCAGGCATCATGAAAATGGATTCTGGAATATTCTTTCTTCCTTAAGTATTTTTATTGCATTAAAGTGGGTACTTATTATCTGGTTCAGTATTCTACTCTATGAAATTCCATATTTTATTTTGCTGCTCCTCAAAACTGTGGCCTTTAAAATTGTCTCAAGTCCCTCATTCTTGCAAACTATGGCGCAATGACACTCTGTGTGGTTCTGCGAGTGTGTATGCCAGCTTTACCTTGGGTAGCTGATATCTGCTTGACTCTCCCACAGAATGATAACTGTATTCTGAGACTCCTCCGAAACAGGGTTCCTCCTTTTTTGTTATGGTAACATTTAACATTTGGAATTATCAAGCAATTTAATCTTTAATAATGTGCCACATGATAAATGACCTCTTATTCTTGCATCTTTCCGTGAGCTTATGGGCCAGTTGAATTTTTGTTCTCATAACCTTCACTTATTTTCCTTTGTGTGGCTCAGTGTTTCATTGTTCATTGGAAGATATGTTTTATGTAGTTTGAATCATGGTACTTCCTTCTGTGTCCAGGACACTTTCTTCACTGGTATGAAATTATATTCTATTCAATCCACTGAATTTTTTTTACATTAGACTTCACTTGAGGACCCTAGCATAATAAAAATTTTCAACTTTTCCCTGAATAGTATTTTTATTCTTGTAGGCATTTGTGTAAAACAAAAAACAAACAAATAAAAAACCCTCTTAATTAATTCCCAAGCCAGAGACCATTTTCTTGTATCACTTTCTTGCCCTTTTAAGTGTTTTTAAACACTGGGGAAATACTTTTTTCCCCTTGCATTTACATTCTCTTCCTTAAAGATTTGCATACATCTCTAAGGAAGAAACTGAGCTATGACAGGGTGGTAAGAATGCTTACAGTCAAGACTGTGGACCTGAGTTCAATTCCCAGAATTCACATGATAGAAGAAAACTGACTTTCTCAAGTTGTCTTCTGACCGTGGCACCCAGGCCACACACACACTCACACACACTCATGCTCCCTCATGCACACTCATGCACACTCGCGTGAGCTCACTCACGCATGCACTCATGCATGCACTAAATGTTAAAAAAGGAGTCCCGTGCTAATTGTTATATTTTTGTCTTTGTTATGGATGCCTGGATCCCTGAGCCATGCATTAGGTCTTCATTGTGTCTCTGGCTGTATTTAATTAGGGGTTTGGTGCTGAGTGCTAAAACAGTCTTTGCTCTTTTTGACTTAAACACTTTTGTTTCTTTCACACTTCAGAACCGACTGCCCATTCTCCTTCATAGCTAGCTCTCTTGCCTGGGAGGATGAGGGAGACCCATCTTATACCACACTGAACCCCCACCACCTTTATATTTCATTTCTAATCTTTCAAGGTAAAGAAAATGTGACTAGTCTGAATATTTCAGTCACTAGATCTGAAAATGCCACAGACCATTTACCTTGTATGTTCTCTGTTCACTTCCACGTAAGAAGAGAGATGGAGACAATAGTCTCCTGTGTGCTCCAGAGAGAAAGGAGAGGACCTGGGAATGTTAGCGGGCCTTTGCCACACCCACAGCCTCTCCTTCAAAGGGACTGGTGGGCACTCGGTATGTCTTGGATTTGCTGTGTAGCCCAGGATGAACCAGAACTCTTGATCCTCCAACCTCCATCTCCCAAGTGCCAGGACTACAGGCAGGCACCACCATGCCTGTTTTGTTGTCAGGTTGTTGTTGTTGTTGTTTCTATTTTCAGTACTGGAGATTGATTCAGTACCTTTAACTGTAGAACCACCTGCCCGGTTCCTGCTGTTAGTGTTTTGTAAGAAACATTCTCCTAACCTCTGGCATCAGAACCATGAATGGAAAACCTGATGCCAGGAAAATGATTGGTACCTACAGAGGGATTACCCATTTATTAATTTGTAATTGTTGCAAGGATTGTCTTCTTCTGTGCCAGCCTGAACTGTCCTCAAATGTTTCCATGAAGGTACATTTTTAAGATCTAAGTGGTCATTCATCCGTTTTTTCAACCTTTAGTGTTTTAATCGTAGGAAAGTTTATTCTGGACTATTCAAAGCACTATTTACCAACTTTTTCTTTGTTCTCTTCAGATATTCTTTCAGATGGACTCTAGTGTTCTGGAAGCCTACATTTTCCACTTATTTACTCATTTAAATGGCATTCCTGATTTTTCTCACTCAGCCTAGACTATCAATAACTGCTTCACACTCTACTTCCAAGCTGCTGTTACATCCACCTGTGGAGGATATTTCTGCATTAATCATCCTTTTGTTTCTAAAAATAACTCTGATTGGCTCTTCTTTGCACCCCTGTGCTCTTGGCCTTCTCATTGTTGGTTATTTTTGATTCCCTCCAGTTCTGAGGGTGAAATCCAGCACCACATTACCCCCAGTCCCTGCCTTGCTTCTCAACTCTGGTTTCTTATCACATGGCTACTCTCTCTCCATCCTCCCCTGGGAGACGTCTGCTGTGTGTGCTTATCTATTGCCCACAGGAGTCCCCAATATTCATTTGTGAAATCATAACTCATCACCTCTTCCAAGTGACTAAGATCTGATGTCATTGTTTTGTTTTATGTTTTTGTTTTGGGGAGGGGGGCAGTGGCTTTGTTTTGAGTTTGAGGAGATCTTTTTGTTTTGGTATGGAGTGCATGTTATTCAAGATAGAAAGACCCAATATCCTGACTAGTTGACTGGAAGGTTCCCCTACAGAACCATCATCATGGAGCCAAGAAGAACACTTCCCTTTGTTCACAGAGATAGAATGCACACAAGTCATTTGCATCAATTTCCTTTTTGGGTTGTCAGTGAAGGTTTGCAACATGTGGACTCCCAAGAGAGCACAATTGTCAGAGTTACCGCAGGAAACTGATGATAACCAGAGCCAAGACACTGGAGGGAAGTATGAGGCCAGTTTCTGAGTGTAGACAATAAGCCTGAACAACTCTGAACCTGAACAACATATTGCAATGGTTCATCTTCATTGTCCACCTGACTAGGTTTAAAATGGGCATTAGAAACACACTCTCGGTGTGTCCATGAGGGCACTCCCAGACAGGTTTAGCTGAAATGAGAAGACTCATCCTGGATGTGGATCCTGCCTTCCCCTAGGCTGGAGTTCCATAATTAATAGAAAGGAGAAGGACTTGAGCACCAGCATTCATCTCTCCCTCCTTCTGGTTGCCTCACGCTTCAGCAGCCATGCCTTTCCAACAACTGCTGTGGACCAACCCTTCAAACTATGAGTCAAAAAAACCCTCCTTTCTTCGAGCTGTTTGCTCAGACATTCTGCTAGAGCAACAAGTAAACTCAGGGACTCATGTGTGTACGCAGCTCCTGGCGTTTTTCATGGATATCTGAGACAATCTGATTTCTAACATCCTTGTCCTGACTCATTGCATCTGGGATAGAACCTGACATTCGCTGTGTACCTGCTCCTGGGTCTGTCCACTCCTCACACAGCAAGATGTTGGACAGATCAAAGTGTTTCATCCCACAATCATTTTAAGGAGACATGAAGCCAAAAGGCTTTGTTGGCTCCAGAACCCTCCAGCTGTTCGTATCTTATCGTTATACAAAGACACCTACCCTGCACAGAGTAGCATCTAAGAAAGGCTGATCATTTGTATGGGTCAAAGACTTCTTCCTGACCAGGCCCAGAGCATTGCCACAGCAGATAGTCACAAATTATTAGCGTGCCGTGAATAGATTTTTATCATTTAATAATCAAACTCTTAATTAAAAATAAGTAATTCAAAGAGCGATTAATATGAGGTGGCTAAATAGATTTAAATAGAGGATGCAAACAAGTTCTTACTTATGCTGAAGATATTTCCCCAGTAATGTGTCACAAGCAAATGTGTAGGGCTGGAGGGCAAATCCGAGGCCAGTGCTGGATAGCATTTATATATCACGTCTTGGAAAACAGTTTTTAAAAATTTGTCAATTGGGTCAGCAATATTTATCTAGAATCTTCTGTGTCATAGCCATCATATTGCTATCCAGTTAGAATAAAGCATGAACACCCTTGGATAACACTACCACCCCCAGGAAAGGTACATGTTAAGAGGATAGAGCCTAGCCTGTGCTATCTTAGGTGACAAGCAAAACCATGAACCTCAGGGAGAATGGAAAGAGGTTGCCTGGTTAAGCAAGCCTGCAACAGAAAGGCAGACGGAGCAGGAATTCTGGACCTTAAGCATCTCTCAATATGAGTTCAGCTCCAGAGCTGCTGCTGTCCAGCATATTAGCCAACTCCCTTTGAACAGCTCATGCTTGGTCCTCTGGGTTGCCAAGCAGGATCAAACTGGCCTTAGATGACCTCATGCTTATGACTTCTGTTCATGGAACTCACAGTTGGCTATAGAGTATAAAGTGAGCTCTTTCCAAAGCACAAGACCAAACAGTACACAGCTCTTCCCAATTCAGGGGAAAAGTAGCCCAGGTTACCACTGAGGACGCCAAGCCTCCAGGGAAGTTAAGAGGGGCAGGATGGTTGAGAGACCCACTGCCTGCCTAAAAAGTGTCTTGAGGAAATCACAGCTTCATAGCCCATGAGCCTTCCTTGCTAGCCCTGCCTCAGGCTCCCCGTGTCAATCATAGCTTGACTGCAGAATGGGAAGACAGCTAGCAGGATGGCTAGCTTGTGTACTGGGTAGCATTTTTGAAGAGATGGTGTGTGGAAGTTCACTGTAAAGGCACATGGACACAGGTTAGCTCATGTTTGTCCTCCCACATGACTCGAAGGGACTCTAGGATAGTTACCTGACCCTCAGTTGAGGTATGGCATGTCTGTTCTTGCAGCCATAACAAAATGGCCTGAATGACAGAAACTTATTTGTCATAGATCTGTAAGTTGCAATTCTAGACTCAAGACTAGGGCTTTCACCTACCTCTTTACTGTGTCTCCATCCACACAGCCTGAGGCTACTCTGCTTTCGGCAAGGTTAAGAATATAGATCACACCCTGAAGACCCAACTTTAAGACATTATTTGTGGTGGGGGCAGGGAGGACTCCATAATGCTAATGGTCCCACCCTAGAGCCTGACATAGGTCTCTACCTTATGAATCACTTCACTGGTTAATTACATCAATAATTTTAATGATCACAGAATTCATGGGTGGTTGCCAAGCCAGGCTGGACCCTCTTCTTCATTGCTATTATATTCACAGGCAACACATCAAAAGCAAAAAGCAGCAGAGCAATGTCACCAAAACACAGTATCTAGTACCAAGTACAGACTTCCTATGCCTTCCCTAAAAAAGTTGAACCCAGAAGAGCTTCTTATTGGGAATGATTTGGAGGGTTGAAAATATTTAAATATGCACAATGAGCTATGGTAGGGGTGGGATCCATGTTCTAATGCAGTATTCAGTATGCTTCATGACACTTCAAACACTTAGCCCAAGGGGACTTTGTATATTGTGTTTAGTGAATTTACATGGTGACTTCAAGTCACCAGGTGAGGACATGCAGAATCTTCTGCTTGCTATCTGAAGGTGTCAAGAAATATCCAACATGAAGAGCTTCTTTTATATACATACATTTATTTATTAATTCAAGTTACAGCTTAATCACAGCTCCCTCCATCTTCTACTCTTGGTCCCTCCCTCCCACCCTCTACCCCTCTCACACCTATCCTACTCCTCCAGTGTAGGAGGCCCCCCACATATCAGCCTCTCTCAGTTCATAAGTCACATGAAGGCTAAGAGCTTCCTCTTGCTCTGGGGCCTGACTTGGCAGCTCCACTAGGGTAAAGTGTCCCACCAACAGGTAACAAGGTCCATGACTGAGACCACCCCACCCCTACTTGTTATTAAGGAATCTATCTGTATGAGGACCAAGTTGCCTACCCTCTATATTTGTGTAGTGAGGTCTGGGTCAAGTCTAAGTTTATTATTATTATTATTATTATTATTATTATTATTATTATTATTTTGGTTGGTGCTTCAGTCGCTGTAAACCTCTAGGGGCCTAGGTTAGCTGATTCTGTTGATCTCATGAAGACCGTCTTTAAAATCCTCATTTCACCATTAACCGGCTGACGCTGTTAGCTGCCTCACTGTCCAATCCTCATCTGTGAAACAGGATGCTGTGGAAAAGGCCAGGGTGTCAGCCACGTGTCGCTCACCCAATGATGGAGTGGGAATGGCCTAGAAGTATAAGTAGGTGTGATCACCAGGGTAACAGCACAGGTGACTGGTGTCTGACAGGGCTGGTGGTAACCTTTAGGTGGGAACAGCCTCAGCTGCACTGTAACAATGCCAAGATCGTCAAAGACAGTGAACAATGAGAGTGGCCGAGACAAAAGCGGTGCTGGTGATGTCTAAGTTGGTAGCTTAGGGGTTTCAAGTCCTCTTTTTACCTTATATTTTATTCGTTTATTTATTGCAAGTCTCCATGTGGGGTCACATGTGTGCCACAGTGTACAGAACACAACACGTGGGACCTTGCGTTCAAACTCAGGTCTGCAGACTTGGTAACAATACCTGCATTCACTAAGCCATCAGGCCAGGCCCTGCATGTTTTTTCCTGGCTGTATTATCATCTCTAACTCTGATCCCAACTCTGGGCCGTATTATAAGGCAACCCAGATGAAGCTGCAACTGGGAGAAAGAAAGGGCTGCTAGAATTGTTCACACAAACAAACAAACGGCAAAAGTTCTAAATGTATAAGTGTGCCTAGATTTGATTGGCTGACAGTTCCAAGAATGGCTGAAGAGATGGATCAGTGGTTAAGAGCACTGGCTGCTCTTCTAGGGGACCTGGGTTCGAGTTGAGTCTCATCACTAACATGGCATCTCACACCAGTCTGTAACACCAGTTACAAGGGATAAGACATCCTTTTCTGGCCTATGCAGCCACTGCATGGACATGGTACATAGACAAACATATAGACAACACACACACACACACACACACACACACACACACACACACAATTTTTCTTTAAAGTTCTATCATTACCAGTACCAGAAGAACTGATGGCAGGAGGGGATAGCTTCAGACTTTGGACTTAGCTAATAATGAATGAGTGTCTGCCACTGCTTTACCCTCAAATCCCGATCCAAGACCGCCCTGTCTCTTTTGTGTTCTCCTTCTACCTGACTTGGCTAAGGCCCCAATTCTCTGCTAAAACCCTGGTCACGTGTAAGCAGGCAAAGGCTGATGGGTGAAAGGACCATCCCTGTGTGATAGAAGCCTGGGGATTTCAAGGTTGTTTCTGCTCCAGGGAGCCCCCCACAAAGCAGCCCACCCTAATGTGACATCTGGGTCTGTTGCTGTCTGGGTGTCCCTGCCACACCCTGATTTGATGTCATTAGGGGTCCTCTGTTTCCTAATGTAGACCTGATTGGATATTGTTTGTGACAGCAGTACCCCCACCCCTGTAGTTACTTAATTCTTCTGGAATGTGAAGGACTGGTATTGGGCTCTGAACCTGGCCACAGCAAGTCAACTTTGTCCTTTGTTACACAGGACACCATCCTACCCAGAGTTGCAAGAAGGGTCAAAGGTCCCTAAAAGAACCGATTTCCTTGGGTTGAATTTGAAATCAGATCTGGGATGCACATCTCTGGAATCCATCACATACACTCGAGAGACCATCAGTGGACAGCTACCAAACTTAATGTGTTTGTGACTCCTTTCCTCCCTGCCTCACCCCTTAAGATGCTAAGACTCAAAGACAAATCCATTAAACAATTCCTACTTTGATTTGCAAAAGCTAACAGGCATTCTGTGAGTACAGAGAACAAGTCATTTCTTGCTTCTGAGTTCAGGAATGAAGTGTCTTTCCATTTAGGTCCTTCAAGGTATGTAAAGCTGAAAGGTGACCTAATTCATTTTCAGGGTAAAAAGAGTGTTCATTGTCCACACCATTCTTTTCAATCATTCTCTTGTTGGTGAACACACAGGGGCTGATCACTCAGCCTTGATTCCTTCTTCGGCAGGTGAGAAATTCAAGATCTCATTCATAGGGCAAACACAGCAAAACTGGGTGCTCCCAGGCAGGGATTGGCCCTGCACAGGTGCTCAAAGGATACTTGTTAATAAAGACAGTTTTGCTAAGTAGACAAAACAATAAATTGTTGAAGAGGAATTAAAGGAAGAAGTAGGTATGAATCAGGCTCAGAGATTTCTCACAAAGCCCCCCAGGAGCACTAACAGACCACGAGGTCATAACCACAGCCACAGAGCAACAACCACACTGGTTCTCCGCAGCCCTGGGATGAAGTCTTCCAACTGCAGACCAATGGATAAAATCATGCCTAAAGAAAAGACAGCCGAAAATCCTCTTTGTCCTCCCTCTGTTTTATTTTTCGTAAGAACATCAGAAGATGCCCCCCACCCCCACCAAGCAAAGCATTGTTTCACTTTCTATTCTCTAGTGACACCCATGACGGTGCTGGACCAGGGCTATAGGCAGACTTGTGAGGACCGAGTGGCCTCTCCATCTCTGCTGTCTTAGTTGTGATTTCTGTTGCTGCAATAAAATGCCCTGACCAAAGCAATTTAGGAGGGGGAAGGACTTATAAGGGTAGGGTCACAATTCCAGGTCACAGTCCATCACTGCAGGGAAGTCAAGGCAGAAACTTAAAGCAGCTACTCCACAGTCAGAAGGAAAGAGAAATTAATCAATGCATCTACGATTACTTCCACTGTTCTCTCTTTACTTTATACAATTCAGAATCCCCTGACCAGGGAATAGTGTCACCCATGGTGGACAGGTCTTCCCACCTCAAATAAGATAATCAAGACAACTCACAGATAATCCATGGGCAAGCCCAATGTGGCCAAGTTCTCTGGGCAATCTTGGTTTGCACTAAGGTTTGAACATATATTACTTACTTTTCCCTTTTCTAATAAAACACTACGACCGAAGCAACTTATAGAAGAAAGAGTGTATTTGGGCTTACAGTTCCATAGGGTTACATAGAGTCCATGAAGGCAGAGCAGAGACTAGCACAGTGGCAGGACAGGAGGCTGAGTGCTCATATCCTGAACTGCAAGGAGGAAACAGAGAACAAACTACCAGCTAATGGGAGACTGGAAACTTTCAAAGCCCGCCTCCAGGTACACACTTCTTCCAAAAGACCACACTTCCTAAGCCTCGACAAACAGTGTGAAAACTGGAGACCAAGCGTTCAAATGCCCAAGACTATCGTTGGGGGTCCTTCTAATTCAAACTAGTACAGAAAATGATGGATTCTGACAGCAACCATGACCACAGCTGGATGCATGTCTAGGCGAGTCACATCTCTAAATGGCCCGTGTCTTAGTTTCCTTTCTGTTGCTGTGATAAAATACGATGGCCAAAAACAACTTGGGGAGAAAATTTTTTACTCCTTCTTACATTTCTTTAGACCAGAACTCAAGGCAGGCACCTGGAGTCAGTAACTGAAGCAGAGGCCATGAAGAAACACCGCTTACAGGCTTGCTCCCTATGGCTTGCTCTGCCTGTTTTCTTATACACCCCAGGACTACTTGCAATGGCTGTATAAGCACAGTGGGAGGGGCTCTACTACATCAATCATCAGTCAGGGAAATTTCCCCCAGGGCCTTGCCTACAGACCAATGTTATGGAGGTGTTTCCGGCATTAATACTCCCTCTCCCCAGGTATCTCTAGGTTTCTGTCAAGTTGACAAAAAAAAAAAAAAAATCAACCAGCACAGCCTGGAAGACTGTGATTGACAGACTTCATTGATGGAATACTCACTTGTTTTTACCCTCACCTGTAACCCAAAACCACAGACTTAGAATATGGGTCATTCTCTTTCCCTGTATAGCAGATAGTGATGGCCTTGATTTTGAGTTCTCGTTTGTGAAATATGTGGAAACTCCACCATGGACCTATAGAAATAACTATTTTCTGACCAGAAAGGGGCACATTCTACTGAAAATCTCCATGGAACTGTTATCCTTTGGTCCTTATCTTGGATATGGCATGTTGGAGTCTGCAGCCTGTTATCTGTAGTCATCTTGCCATCAAAATGGTAAAATCAAAGACCCCTCAGAGCCACCAGCACAGAATAGTAATGCCATTGCATACTTCACAATGATGCTGGCATAGCCTGTATCAGAAGGAAAATGTTTGTCTGGCTAGTCGTCTACTATCTTTTTTGATTTTTATTTTTGAGACGGGTTTTACTCGATTCTGCTCATTGTCCCATGAGCCATGGGGTCTGGCTTCCATAGTTCTTTTTAACCTAAAAATATTATCCAACATCAAAGATATCACTATACCAAGGAATTCTGCCTTTATGATAATTGTGAGTAACCATCCTATAACAAAGTGTGCATTTCTGCATAACTTACACAAAAATTAATTCAGTTTAAAAATGGGATGCTGGCCTGTGTGTGATTGTACAGCTGACAAGAGGAGGGAGAGACACACATCAGCATCACCTGCCCTTGTCAAGGTGTGGGTTCCCTCTTCCTGGAGCTCATGTAATAAGTTGCCACATAGATCTTAAAATAGAAATGTATTGTTTGCTGCTCTGGAAGACAGGATTCCTTAAATCATGGGGTCAGTGAGTATGAGTTTCTGTGAAGACTGTAGGGGAAAGAGAAGCCATTCTGAGCCTCTTACTGTAGGTTGGATAGGATCTTTCTAAAAGGTGTTAAAGGCTTGAGCCCCACCAGCAGGCACATGACCTTATTTGAAAAAATTTGGGAGATGGTTAAATGAGGTTATTAGAGTGGATTCTAACCCAAAGTGATGGCACTCTTCTAAGAAATGAGAGTTTGGGCACAGAAGTGGCCTGCACAGAGGGGCGTCCTGTACTGTACAAAGAGAAGGTCATGTACAAGCAAAAGAATGCCCATAGTTACCTGATGGCGTCCCCCACTGCCCTTAAGAAGTCCCCACTCCGCCCTACACCAACCTCTTTTCTAGATTCTGTTGGCTGCAGATAGCCCAAGGCACTCCTGGCTTGGAAACTTACCGCTCTGTATTTTACCTTCATTGCCAGTCAACCTCCTGTGTCTCCATCTCTAACAGCTTTCCGTGTCTCTATCTCTTTTAAAGACAATTGTTATTGGTCATAGGGATCTGAAGACACATACCCTAATTATACCCACAAGATCTATTGATGAATAAAGTTGCAGTCATAGGCACCAACGTTCAAGGCATGTACATATGTTTTGGAGATATGCAATTCAACCCACGGTACTATGGTCAGCCTCATGGATATCTCAGTTTGATTTCTATGGTTTCTTGACCTGAAAATAAATCTCTGTGAACCAGACACTCCTAGAACTTTCCTAGTGGTTGGCTGAAAACTCCCAACACCTAACATGAACAATTTAAGTAGGAAAATAGGATTTTGTGGTTTATAATGTAAGAAATCTGTAAATGATAGATTATACATGTGAGATATTATCAAACTTCAATGTCTTCTTGTTTCTCTAGTCCCTTTCGAGGGTGGGCACAAGTTCCACCTCCTTAGATTTTGAGAAAATGTCCATACATCTGTCTCTTCTACACCTCATGGCTTTCCAAGATCACAGACAAGCCATCTACCATTCCATCCCTTAGGAGTCTGACACAGGGGAATTGACAACACCAGATCAACCTGTGGTACTCAATGAGAACTGGCCCTGAGGTGAGATCACGGGACATGGATTTGTTAATTATTCTTCCTTGCCACAGACATGGCTGGTCTCAGGTTTTGGTCTCATTCTAACTATGAAAAATCTCAGTGATAAATTAAATCAATTACCCCTAGAGGGAGAACAGAGTCTGGAAAAAAGGATACTGAGGGGTCCCAGAAGAGTTACACTTTCAGTCAGCTGAGGAACTGGCCCTTCTTTCCAGGTCCTTCCTCATCACAATTGCCTGTACTCACTCACTTCAGAATTTGGACAGTCATTGAGGTTTTTTTTTCTTTCTTTCTTTTGCATATGATCAGTATGGAGATTTATGGAGATGCTTGCTTTTTCTGCAGCTAAAGAGGGAAACATACACACACACATTCTACACAATAGCAGCAAATGAACCTTCGCCAGCTCTGCACACATTTATACAGTAACAGCAGACTCAGTCACACCAGACTGTGAGGAGAGAAAGCTAGCTTGTCAATATTTACAGAGACCAAAATGGAGAGGCCTCCTGTTTCTCCTTCTTTCCCTCAACAAACATGGGTGGAGGCCAGGGTCTTGGCACTGGAGGGAGAGTTGGGAATCACAGAGCCATGTCTGGAGGCTCTCAGGGGTGTCTGAGATGTGAGCGCTATGAGACAGCCAAGCACTGTGTGCATTGATCTGGGATGATTCCAGGCAATGCCCAGAGCCAGAGTTTGGGGGCAGTCTAAGGTATGACAACACTGACCCGTGACACTGTGCTTCAGAAGAAACCTGTAAGAGGCACTCCCAGATAGATTCTGACAGTTGTGTAGGACAATTGGACACCGATAGCCCATGACCGCCTCAAGATGCGAGGCCATTTTAAGCCTCCAGCTTCTGGAGCTGAAAGTGAACCCCCAGTGAAGAAAGACATCTGGTTGAACCTCTATGAATTTTGTACTCATTATCTTTGCCTCATTGTGACCAACACATTGACAGGAGCAACTTCAGTGGGGAAAAAAATGACTACTCTTTGGCTTATGCTCTTAGAGGAGTGAGTCCATGGTGCATGGATGGCCCCAGGCACTTTGGCAGACTGTCAAGGTGATGGGAGCCCGTGGAGAAACAGTTTCTTCATCCCTTCACTCCTGTGGGTGGGGGAACGCCTCCAGGATTCTTCAAATCCCAATCACAGCCAAAACCTCAACTCTCATGCTCCCAGGGAGAAGAACTCACAGCAGGTCACAGGGTAACAGGTAAAGCATGCAGCATTCAGTGTTTGTTTTTAGCAGGGGAGAAAACAAAAACAGAAAGTGTTAAGTTCAGAGTAGATGGGGAGCATAGCATGCTTTGAGTAAATAGCCCCTTCCCCCTTATCCACTTCCTGGGAGGTGGGTCCACTTTCCTGGAATTGGTGGGGGTGTCCTTAGAAGCCATCTTTACCCACAATTAAGTATGTTACAATTGGATTCAGGGTTGTGTGGGAAGGTGTAACTGCCTGCACAGTTGGGAAATTTCTAGGAAAAGTGCATAAGCTCCTCTGAAGGAGACTGCTGGATCTGGCCTGAGCCTGCTAAGTCTGGCTTTGCTGGCTTTCCTGGAGCCCTCTCCATCCTTTCTCTAGCCAGCTGAAAGCTTTCTTGTTGTCTTCCCCTGTATTCAAAGCCATCAGTGACCCACTTGAGCTCCTTAAGTTTCCAGAATATTCCAAAGTAATGCCATTAACTGAGGAGCAAGTGTTCAATGCAAGAGTGTGAGGTCACATTTCATGTTCTAATCAAAACCTCTCCCAAGATGTGTGATTGTCAAGTCAATTAATTTTCTCACTCAACTATGGGTCAAATCATCTGACTCCTCCATAGTGTTCTGGGGTCCATCACAGTCTGAGGAATGAGGTTGTATCTCAGCTGGAAGACTAGTTATACTTCACAAAGTAGGCTGATCCATTTGAACCCAATAGCATGAGGGCCTATTCATCTGTCTCAGGGACAGAGTAGCTCAATTTTGATTGACTCCAGTCAATGAAAATGAACCACATGATCATACATGTTTACATCCATGGCGTTCATGGGTGTGATCCCTGCAAATGAGTAAGTCCAAAGATTCTCCATCAAGATGTGGTTCCTGCCATACATAGTTTCAGTCCATCCTTTGTTTCTTCAGTTGGTCCTTCCTCCCCAGCATGAAAGCAGAACTAGTCACACGCTGGCCTGAGCTCAAGGTCCCTTGTGTGGAGGCAAAGAGCACTCATTGCAGGGTTCGGGCTTGAACTGCAAAGCAGAAGGCCAGAGATCTGCTTGAGACTCCAAGCCAGTGGTTCTCAACCTGTAAGTCCTGACCCTTTGGGTGCGGTCAAGCAACAGCTATACAGGGGTCACCTAAGCCCACTAGGTGATACAGATAGTTACATTATGATTCATACCAGTAGCAAAATTACAGTGATGAAGTAGCAATGAAAATAATTTTATGATTTGGAGTCACCACAACATGAACTGTATTAAAGGATCAAGGCATTAGGAAGGTTGAGGACCACTGATCTAACGCTTCCTTCGGTGAATTTTCTTCCTCTTCTGATTTCTTCCCTCCATACACAGTAGACTTGGCTTGTGAGGCCCTGGTGATCTCTTAAGCCGCAGGGCAGGGTATAGAGTTCTGTAGGTCTACTGCTCCTTCACCACAAGGGACAAAAACTCCCTCAGCGTGAGCATCAACAAATCCTCTCCAAATCTGCAGAGTGCATCACACAGCCAATCGGTCCATGTGTGCACCCATTGCCGGGTTGGCTGGATCAAGAAGCAGAGCTCTAACTGTCTTCTTGAGTCAGCCTTTCTCCCAGCCAACGTGTGATAGCCATGTGGGGGCCATGGAAATTGAATTTCGCTCTGAACACAAGCATTGTCTTGGAGCAAACATTTTGAGCAGACCAAACCGCTTTAACAATGAACCCAAAGTTTCATAGCAAAGCAATTTCACTTGGTGATTTGTTCAGGGCACAATGCTTTCAGTTCCTCTAAGTTCATCTCTCACTAAATTATTTTCCAGGACCATTCATTTTTAACATAATAAGGCATGCGATAATAAGACCTTCCCCAGATGGGTGCGTATGTTACAATGCCTTATTTTCTGTCTTGGAGATTTAATCAAATTCACTACCTTGGAAGACCATAATAGGTATTTTCAATAATATATGTTAAAAGGGTTTTTATATGATGTCTTGCAATTTGTGAATAAAATCAGACAGAGTGTATGCTTGCAACTTCCACTAGATGAATCAACTGACCCACGGGAGTCAGACAGGTCCCCTCCTCCTGATCTTCTCAGCCCAGCATCCTCTGGGCTAGTTTTTTTGAGAAATTTGATAAATAGAGATGCATCTTATCACAAGGGAAAATGTACATCTTTTCCAAGCTTCCCTAAAACCCAAAACAAGAGAAAAAAATGACCACTACTTACAAATGAATCCCCTTAATGGTCCCCTGTACTACTTACAAGACCTAGTGACTTGGAGGCTCTCCAGCTTGTTCTTAAGTTTTTATATGAGTCATTGTAACTTGTTCAGGATCAAAATGGCTATCACGTTCCCCAAAACTGCTGTGTTCATTTTTGAGAATGGTCTGTACATGAGTAGTTTTTTGTTTTGTTTTGTTTTGTTTTGTTTTATGAACTTGATACAAACTCAGGTCATCTGAAAAGAGAGAACTTCACTTGAGAAAATGCCTCCATCAAAATGACCAGTAGGTAAATGTGTAGGACAATTCCTTGATTGATGATTGATGCCCAGTTCATGGTGAATGGAACCAACCCAAGTGGTTCTGTGTGCTATAAGAAAACAAGTTGAGCAGGCTAGGTGGAGCAAACCAGTTAGCAGCACTCCTCTATGGCCTCTGCTTCAGTTCCTGCCTCCATGTTCCTGCTAGAGTCCCTGCCTTGTCTTCCTTCAATGATGGACCCTGATAGGGGCATGTAAGTCAGATAAACGCCCTCTGCTCCAATTTGGTTTTGGTTTTAGTGTTTATCACAGAAATACAAAGCAAACAAGGATAGCCTGCTGGCTATGTAGAGTTCACACCCATCAGTGTCTCCTCACAGCCCACAGGTTCTTGCTCTGTGTCTCTTGGTGCTGTCCATATCACATTATGTATCTTAAATATTAAACTGAGGCTAGGTGATGTGCATCTGGCTTTTGTCCTATTAATCATGAGATTTCAGAAAGGAAAGCCAGTTCTGCAATTTTGAGCCAAATTTGAAGCAAGCTTAAAGTAAATACTGACCAGAATGGACATTGGTCAGGACCACTCTGGAATTTCCATCGAGTGGCAATGTGACATGTGGGCTTTTTAAGGACAAAACCATTCCACCATGATTTTTTTTTTCATATGCCTTTGTTTTTTCTAAGAACTTCAGCTCTCAGCATTCCAGGAAGTTACTGGTCCTTGGTTGACTTTTGGTCTTAACAGTCTCTGGAGCTGAGAGGGGAAGGGGCTCAGGACACAGCTGCCGTGACACATTGCATGGGCAGGGTGGTGTCCCTACTCACATTTCTCCTTTTGAAACTGCCTAAGCCACTTGTTGGGACAGAGCAGAAATAGCGTGGATGTTCAGTACACAAGGGTTTAAAGATTCACTACACACATACCTATGACTCCCTTTATTAAGCACATTTTTATTTGTCCTCACCAGAGTGACAAATTGGGTTTAACTAGACTTTACTGGTTGTGGAAACATGTGTACCTACAATGGTTCCTACTGCAAGCCTGGTCAATCTTAGTGTATCTAAAGAGTCTGTTAATCATGACTGACTTTAGGCCAAATCAGCCACTTCATCTTCCAACCCACCTTGTATCGATATGAGATGACACCTTTCCATGTGGACTCCAGTGTAGTTGTCAAGAACTAAAGCCACACTCCTCCAACAAGGGAAAGGAGTCCTTCTCAGAAGGAAGGTGGCAGCTAGGGTGCAAAGGTCACAGAATTCAGAATGACAAGGCCCCCATGTTAAGATCCTAGGCTCTTGTTCTTGTAATGCAATTGTACACAGGTCTCTCTCACCCAGAAGACTCCCTGGGCTCATCCATGAGCTTAGGGTGAAGCTCCACTGTCAGGGTGGCCCTCATCTCTCTCTCCTCGGTTTATGAACCCTAGCTCCTTCCATAAGACCTGCAGAAATTTTGGAGAGTCCCACCTAGGGCACCACATGTTACTTGGGGAACTGAGGTCCCCTCTCATGACTCTTAACCTCATAAGTAAAATAATTTTAAAATAGACTCAGAAGAAAGCATGTGGATAATTTTATTAGGGTTAAAAGACAAACCACAGGGTGGGAAAGCTGCAAACCTTGGCAGGAAGCTGCCCAAAAGAGGGAGACAGAGAAGAGAAAGGGGAAACCCATGCCGTTTGAGTTAAGCGCACAGGTTCAGCAATAGAAGTCAGCTGTCTCATGGTAATAGGAGTCTGGGAGGGCTTCAGACAATGAGTAAAGAAATTCAGGTGTCAGGGAAAGCATGCTTAAGAAAGATAGGACATAGGAAAGGAAAAAATATGCTTCTCTGAGTAAGGGATCATATGGTGCAGCTACACAGCTGTGCCTCCATAAGCAACTGAAGGGAGGGTGGCTATTTGGGAAAGGAAAGTAGTCCACCTCCTTAATCATTCCTTCTATCTGTTCAGAACAGTGCCAGGCAAGTCAGCCTTCCTGAGGGCTGGTCCTTGGGCCAGGTGGTTGCTTGACCCAACTGGATGAACACTTAAGTGGGCAGACCATGGCTTGCCTCCATCAGAGGTGGAGTCCACTCTTTAAGTTAGGAGGCAACAACTTCACTCTGTGGACATATAGTACTCGCTCCCATCATCCTCCACCGTGGTAGTCCCTCCCAGGGTAGATTCAACCCTCTTTCCTAGGCTGCAATAGATTCTCAGTGTGGTTGCAATTGGTGAAGGTAGTTCCTGGAGAAGGCAGCATCCACATACATTTTTGGTGGCAAATGATTATCTTCCCTAGTCGCATATTCCCTGGTGTTGAGGAGGAAGCAGCACACATTTGCTCAATGCCGTTTCTTCAAAAGCCTTCTATTTTCACTCAAATCAGCGGCTCCGTGAAAACTGGGAAGGAGACGGAAATCTTTTCCAGTTTCTATCAGATTTCAACTTCTTAAAATATTTTTATTTTAAATATATGACAGTATTTTAATGATAAGAAATTTAATGTACATGAATATTTTAGCATGCTTCGTTTCATTAATAAAAAAGCACTTAGGATTAAATTGTATAGCTTGTACTTTTATTTCTCTGGAACAGATTTATAGATATCTGCTCTGGTTATTCAATTGTTCGAGGTTTCATTAGGTCTGTGTGTGCAAAAAAAAAAAAATCTGTAGTAAATATCTTGTATGATTCTATCTCCTTAATTGCCTGAAAGAGTTTGTCCAAAGAACTCTGGGTACTCATTGGCAGGAAGATTGGTCTTTAGCTCCCTTTAGCTGACATTTCTGGCATGATGGTACCAACATAGTGAGGTTGCTGTAAAGTAAGGATGAGGCATGCCTGTGATAGTGCCCAGGACATTGTAACTGAGTCTTTACTGAATCTGACCTAGGTACAGGAGGCAACGGTGGCAGTCTGCTTTCCAGTAGGTTTGCAACTACATGCAGCAGGTCCTTAGTGGCATACTGGACTTAGGTGCTCTGAGGGGCTCTGGTTCCCTGTCTCTGTTATCACACAGTGAGCAGCTAAGGTTCCTCCTCTCCTCCCACCAAGTCACTCCCTTCTGCGGGCTCTTTTCCAGGTTTCAGGCCTGCAGGGCGGATGCCCTGCTTAAAAGGACTTTATTCCAAAGAACAGAGCGCATTTATCATGTGACAAGGTCCAATCTCAAGCTGACACAGGAATGTGCCCTGGAGGAATGGCTGCTGGGAGGCTCTCGAAAGTCCTGTTGCAGCCCAGAGTAACTCCTCAGGTGGAGGCCTTGTGGTTGAGGGAGCCTTTGTCTTCCGGCCGGTACAGGAAGAAAAGCAAGCAAAGGTGCCTCCTTCCCACCAGCTTGGGGCCTCCTGACATCCTCAGGGTCTGAACCCCCACACCTAGGCAGGCACGTAGGCAGAAGAATCTTCATCTATCCCTTTGACGGTCCTGACATGCTTTGTAAGGCTGCCAAGGAATATGACTGTTCAGTTCTGTGCTTGTCTGTTCTTGGCAGCTGGAACCATGTGAGGTTAGAAAGAAGCAAGGGACACCAATAGATGTGCCTCACACAAACTCAGTCATCTATAAGCAGTGGACACCCAAGGGGGGAAGATAAATTGAATCCTTTTACTTGTGTGTGCATGTGCGTGCGTGCGTGCGTATGTGTGTGTGTGTGTGTGCTGGCGTGTACTGTTGTGTGCATGTGCCTATGGAAGCCAATGTTGTGTCTCAGGTGTCATTCCACCTTGTTTTGAGACAATGCCTCTCATTGGCCTGGAATTCTGCCAATCAGGGTTGGCTGGCTAGCCAGAGTGCCAGGGATCCTCTTGTGGCCTCCTTCCCAGCAGTCTATAAGAATGTGCTGCTCCATCCAGCTCTTTTACATGGGTGCTGGGAACTGAACTCAGGTCCTCATGCTTGCAAGGAAAGTACTTCATTGACAAGGCAGCTTGCTCGCCTTTGGTTGAATCCTCCACAGGGCTGCAATCTCCTGCTTCTCAGGGATTAAAACCCTGGATTTCCTGTGTTATCTTCAAACTGTCTCTGACTACATGCACAAGTGACTCTCACTAATCTATTTACTTCAAAAAGTACTGTGTATCTTTTTGAAACGTGTAGGCTGAAGAGATTGAAATGATTTATTGCCCACCCAGAACCACCATTTGATGGCAAATGACAGAAATCATCATCTCTACAGGTGTATTTCTACAGAAGGTCCGTGGGAACAGAGAGAAGGGTTCTGTCACTCAGAATGAGAGATAGGGCAGTGCCACAGGAGGAAAGGCTTCCAGGCATGTTTTTAAGGAAATTAATATTAATGTGTGTGTGTGTGTGTTCACACACGCACGGAGGCGTGCGTGTGTGAATTCAAGTGCACTTGTGCTTCTCTGAGCATGAGCAGATTAGAGGACAGTTTCAGATGTAAGTTCTCTGTTTCCACCCTTATTTGAGACAAGGTCTCTTTGTTGTTCCCTGCCATGTGTGCCAATCTAGGCTATCTGTGAGCCTCTAGGGAATCTTCTGTACCCACCTCCAATTTCTCTGTAGGAATGCTGGGATTACAGACACCTGTACTATTCACCCGGCTTTTACATAGGATCTGGGGATTCAGTCACTGGCCCTTATTCTCGCATGGCAGGTGCTTTACTCAGTGAGCTGTTTCCATAGCCCTCAAGTCTCAGATAGAAAGATACGTTTAATAGGGACTGGAGGGAATGGTAGGGATACTCAGCAGAGGAAAAAGCTTGTGTGGAGACAATGATGTTTGGAGCAGTCTTCTGTCTTCTCCCAAGTAGTTGGTCAGTGGAGCACATGTGCAGGGGCTTTCAAAAGCCCACTGCCGATGGGAGTTGAGGTGAGAGGTGAGGGAATGTGGTGGTCTCAATGATAATGTTCCCCATAGGTTCATATATTTGAATGCTTAGACTCCAGTTGGTGGTACTGTTTAGGGAGGATTAGGAAGAGTGGCTAGTTAGAAGTGTGTCACTGGGTACAGGTTTGGGGTTTAAGAAACCCATGCCATTCCCAGTCTCTCTCTCTCTCTGTCTCTCTGTCTCTCTGTCTCTGTCTCTTTCTCTCATTCTCTCCCTCTCCCCTTCTGGCTCTGTCTTTGTCTGACCATCATTCTTATGCCTCAAGATGCAAACTCTCAGACTCTCAGCTGTTGCTCCAGGGGCATTTCCTCCTGTTTGCCATGCCCCTGTCAGGATGGTCATGGAATCACCATCTGAAGCCCTCAAGAAACTCTTTCTTCTATAAGTTGCCTTGATCATAGTGTCTCATCACGGCAACAGAAAAGTAACTATGAGTGATTACACAAGGGCTCTCTATGTCACGTGGGTTCAGTTTTCCTGATCCAAAAATCCAAATCCAAATCCTGACATTAACATGACTCCAAAGGGAGCTGTCCCCTCAGAGCTCTGGTGACATGGTCATGGTCAAATGAAGGTGCGAGAAAAATTGTCTAAAATAGCCCTTGAGATGTGAAAAAGAAGGTATTGATAAAGTATGAATATAGTTGAGCCTGCTGTGGCAGGCCTGTCATCCTGGCTACTCAGGAAGATGAGGCACAAGGCCTGCCTGGGCCACGGAGTGAGTTCAAAGCCAGTCTGGGAACTTAGTGAAGCCTTGTCTCAGAGCTGTAAAAATAAGTACAAGGCTAAGGGGATATCTGAGTGGTAGAGGTAGCAGGCACCTGGTGTGCACAGGCCCTAGTTTTCCATAGGAATATAAAACCAATGTAAATAAATAAACACATATGTGAGTTCTGTGTTTAGAGTTGGATCTCATACGTGTGTGTGTCTGTGTGTGTATATATGTGTATAAGTATAAATGTCTATGTTGATGTCAATGTTGATGTATATGTTGTATATGTGTATGTGTATGTAAAGTATGTGTATATATAATTACAATTTCACATGTTTTAATTACAAATATTACAATTTAAATATATCTTCATTTCAAAACAAACATTCAACCAAATTTCTTTCTTCTTTGTTTATTAATTAAAATTGTTCCTTGACTGTCTCACAAATGTGCATAGTGCATACTTCCCATTCTTAACCCCACCATTCCCCATCCCTGCCCACACCCACTCTTTCCCACAAATGTCTTCCTTAACATTCATGTCTATTCACTTTGTTTTGCTACCCATTGGATTTATCCAGGGTCATCTGTGTGACCAACGATTTGGAGCTTGGTGGGCTCAGGAGTGAGGAACTCATTAAACAAGATGGTTTGCCAGGTCCTAGATTCTATTCTTAGTCAATAATTCAGTAAGAGGTAAGGTCCCAGAAACACAAGCCAGTCTATGGCTGTGTGTTGGTGGTGCCAGTCTTGTGCTGGCCCACATTGCTGTGAGTTCATGATTACAGTGGACCAACAAAGATTGGAAGATGGCAACATCTGACTCTGACAAGCTTCCCTACCCCTTTTCCTCTGATATTGTGCATAATGGATCTGTACAATTGGAGAAAGAACCAGATTTTCCATTTTGAGTTGGTTCCCCCATTTACTAGATGAGAAAATGGAAAGGCGGAGAAATAAATGACTTCTAATGTCAAGTTGATATTAAGTGCAAAAGCCAGGATTTGAGTACGGATTACCTCAAATGGGAGAGATTAGATAGGCAGAACCTCATTCAGAAGATTAAATACAACTGGGTAAGTGCTAGGTGGAAGGAGGGAAGAGAGCAGACTCTTCCATCAACAGCAATATAGGAATTTAAACAATGAGCAATGAGTTTAGGTTGGTGAAATTAAAGAGGGAAATGACAGAGTTCAATAAAACAAACATTCTTGACCATCCGTAATGGCAATGCACTGGGAGCCACCCCCCAGGAAGCAATTTGCCAAAAGCACCAAGAGGTGGAAACATATTTGTTCTCTGACTCTCAAGGAAACCACATGAGGTAAGAGGCGAACACCATCCTGACCCTAAAAGACTCCTTGCAATGCAGCTTGGAGGAGACTCAAAATCTAAACATTTTCCAGTGACACACACTCTAAGAAAGCCTCTCTTGCCTCCAAAGTGAAAAGTTTATTTTTTTCTAATTAGTTTTAATTGGGAAAGAGTTCATCTAGAGGATATGGTAGAATTCTTGCCTACCATAAATTATTGGAGGATAAATTATTGAAAAAAAAATAAAACAAAACAAAAAGGCCTATTTAGAAAGAGGCTAAACACTCCCCAGCCAACAGTAGGACACACAAAGCTAAACCTGTAGTTAGTTTTGTGAGAGCAAGATGCCGTTATGAAGAGAATCTACCCATTTGGTCTATTTCTATATACATCTTTTTTATAAGTATAAAATATGCTTAGCTGTAAGTGGACAGAGACTGAAGCATGGCTTGTTTGCTTCACAAGTGTAGGGAACAAGCTGACTGGCAGTCACATGTGAAGATTAATATGCTATTTAACATTTGTAAGGTTTTCATAAAGTGGCCCAGATTTGTATCAGTTTTCACTACGGTTTTGCTTATGTGTCTTTCTTTTCAGCCGCATTCATTGGAAATGTGTGTTATGATTTATTCATTCAACATATCTCCATTGAACACTTACGATAAAACAGGAAACTGGCTTTTTCCCCCTATGATGGAGAAGAATAAACAGCAACAATGCCATCAACAAACAGACCAAGGCCTTCTTTGTCAGTATCTTAAGCAGGAAAGAATGATGTTTAGTTATTGAATACACATTAGTACGATGGTTACGATCTGGTTGAAACTCTTGGCGCTTAGAATGTGTTAGAGAAGAAAATATACAGAGTCTCACTGGCATAGAATATTAATTTTAGCATGGCCCAGACATACCACAGGTATAGCCTAGTGCATGCTGATGACTGCCAGGAACATAGGCCAGGGAAGGCCCCTCCCAGACACCTGTCAGTGTCTTCACATATGCTCTGAGGAATCCCCTAAGTCTCATCAATTCTGTGAAGTTCTTCATTGTTCTTGAGACTTGAAAACTCCCTTTGTAAATGGCGTTCAGTGCTTTTTGCTTTGAACTGATGTATTCTTATAGGCTGTCTCCGTCAGAGAGTTGGTGTGAGACTGACCAACAGGGACAGTGGCCAGCCATTACCAAGGCCCTACATGAGCTTATCCAATTGTGTCCAGTAGTGACTTAACTAGTCAAACATTATTATTTTAGGGGCCATTTCACTTTCCCAACAGGTTAGCAGGTATGGGGTCTGACACTGTGCATATGCGGATAAGTAATCTCACAGATATACGTGTGCAATAACAAAGGCATGTGTGTACAAGGTTCACAACTCTAAAACTCATGAGTGCAAAGTCTAGAAAAGGCCACCTTTCTGTCATCTTTGATTTTGACCTGTGCCCCTTGCACAGTGGAAGGTTTCAGTTCATACTCATTGTTGAAGAGTCTCCTTGAGTACCCGGGTACTCTCCAAAGTACCAGGTTTCCTTCAGGAAGCCTCCATTTGGGTGATATAGGCTTAGATTTACCCCCCCAAAAGATTTAAAGAATAAGAGGAGAGAAAGGACAAGAGAGAAGAGAGGAGGGGAGGAAAGGATGGGAGAAAAATGACTACTATTACTATTTTTTTTTGGTTTTTCGAGTATACATAATAAAATCTTTTAAAAAAAAGCAGGTACTATTACTATTTTTAAAACATAGCAATATCACCGTGTCCATGCATTGAAGAATTGGTTCGCAGTGTGGCATCATGGGAAATGTGGGTGAGGAACCAAGCCCCTGATATGGAGGAGTATGGCATGGCGGGCTCTTCCTCTTCTTCTTCAGGGTTGCAAGGTCTTCAGTTCTGCTCTGCTGCAGGCTCCTGCTCTGATGTGTTGCCTCAGCCCAGGCCCTAAGGGATATTGCTATTCTAAGATGTCTGTACTCATAAGTCAAAATAAATCTTTCTCCTTTATAATTTGACCATCTAAGACACTCTTGTTATAGTAATGGGAAGATAGCCACATTAACAGTGTCCTCTTTGATTCATGGAGGTTGGAGAGCCAATCCAAACTGCTGTCTTTCTTGGGTTGATTTCATTCTCCATTCAGGAATTTGAAGGTCTGAAATTTCTCTTTTATATGAAGAATGGTTTTTGAGATATATTATTTGTAAAGGTATGTATTCCTCTTCCTGATTAGGAATGGATAAATTACATTGTAATGATTTGTCCTAAAATATTAAGGGGAGTCAAAACGTTACTAGAACATTTAGTAAATTCTAAAGTTAGCAATTAACACCTTAGACATATGCAAGTGTCTTCTGTTTTGTTTTTCTTTTCTCCTTTCCCTGACTCTTTGACCTTTCTTTCTCTCTGTCTTTTCCTCCTCTTCGTCCTCCTTTTCCTGCTCCTCCTCTTCCTTCTCCTCCTCCTCTTCCTCTTCTTCAACCACTTCCTTCTCCTCCTTCTCCTTCAGACTAGGGGAGCCTTGTGCCCTAAGGATGAATTCCTTTAAGTCTGTCACTGTCACGTCCCACTCCCACCAGCAGACCCTCCTTTGCTCTGCTCGGGCCCCTGCCCCTGGCTGCAGTCACCTGCTTTGCATTGTGGACATGATCCCTGCTGTCCTTTCAGCTCCACTCTTCCTCAGAGTCCCACACTGATGTTACCACTCTGACCTTGGTTTATTAACCTTTGCAATGCAAATGCGCAAGGGGGGGGGCACTTCCTTCTGTACCTCAGACTCTTCCTGTATGTCAAGAGGCAGTTTCGCCATGGAGGAGACAACTTGGTCAGGAAAGTGCTTGCTGCAGAAGGCCAAGGTTTGGAATTTGAGTCTTCAGAACCTTCCTAAAAGCTGAGCATATTGGTAGACGCCTGTACTCCCAGTGCCAGAGAGGCAGAGATCTGAGGGGCTCAGAGGCCAGCCAGTCTAACAAAATGTAAGCTCCAGGTTCTGCGAGATCCTGTCTAAAAAATAATGTGGAAGTCTGACAAGCTGCATCAGTGGGTAAAGTCATGTTCCACCGAGCCTGATGGCTGGAGTTTAATTCTTGGAACCTGAGCCGGGCATAGTGGCGCACGCCTTTAATCCCAGCACTCTCGAGGAAGAGGCCGGCACATCTCTTTGACTTCGAGACCAGCCTGGTCTACAAAGCAAGTTCCAGGACAGCCAGTACTGGTACACAGAGAAATCTTGTCTCAAAACAAACAAACAAACAAACAAACCAAAACAGATTACATTTCTGGAACCCACATAATGGAAAGATAGAATCAATTACAAGTTGTCTGTCTCCTAACTTCCACACTTGTATCCATTATGGTGAAGATACACACAAACACGAAGTGGATAAGTTAGTTTTTCATGGACTGGGGCAGTGCCTGGACTTAGGGTTTGTTTGTAGCAACCTGCACTCTAGCCTTGACCTGGGATATGACTGTGGCTCATGAACTCTCTTCCCCCACCTCCTCACTGTACAATAAAGACTGTAGTTCCCACCTCCCCAGGACTGTCAGTGGGAGCCCTGAACATGTCCCACAAAAGTGATTAATTTTGAAAATCCATGAAACAGTCCCCCAAGAAACACAGTTGGCTTTCGCCCATATGCACAAGTAGGGCAGAATCATCATCACTAGGAGCCCTGCTGGTCATTATGGTTGCTGTAGGTACAGGATGCTGCTACCCTGTGTGATTTTTATGCTAATGTACCTTCTCAGGACAGCTGGGGATAAGAGGTCCCCCTCTTAGCCTGTCCAGGGCTCACAACTGCTGGGTGAGATAGGAGAACCTTTTTCTAGGCTGACTCCCGCCAGCAAATGACTCTTCTCAGCCAGGAGAGTAGGTAGGACCCACACATGAGCCTCCCGTTTCAACACAGCTTCTCGGAAGAAAGGGCATTGCTTGCAAGGAGAGAACACTGGTTGGCACGGCTACTGAGGGACAAGAGCAGTTTCTATAAGACCCTGACTCCTACCCAGCACAAAACCTCCTCATCCTTTTCTCAGACTAGATTCCCCATGTCTGTGATGACAATCAGCAAGTAAGTGAGTTGATGCCTTGAGATGATGTGGGAAGAAATCTAGTTAGTGTACAGATGCCAGAGAGGGCAGGAGATAAGTCGGTCCAGTTGGAAGATTGTGGGCTGAGACTACAACCTTTGTGACTTGGTGTGCATAAAGATTCGCAGAGTATAGGAAAGGCTGAACTCTCCAGTGACCACGGGGAGCCAGGAGCAGAGCCGATCAGAGCAGAGAGATTGCAGGAATGACATAGGACAGGAAGCAAAGTGGAGTGATGGGAGTGAGGAAGGCTGCACACCACCATGTCTTTCCCACAGCCCGCCTTGAGGATGCCATCTAGCATCCAAAGGAAACACACTTACAATGCTGTGTCTCTCCAGTTGTCTCCAACAAGCTCCAGTAGCAGAATGTTCTCAGCTCATGCTTCTGCCTCCCTAAGCCTGTATTTAATCTTAGACTAAAGGTGACTCCCTCGGGAGGTCAGTCATTACCCTAACGATCCCACATGACGAGAACTCGAGCATGCGTGCAGTGAAATATATGAAAAAATAAATAAAAGGCATTAATATTTTATTAACAACCTTTAAGACCTACTAGAATAGAGTGTATTACACCAGTAATAAAAGGGATCATAACATTAAGGAAACAGCAGTAAAAACAATTGCTTTCATCCATTGCAGGATTTTCAGCCTAGCCCCGGATGGCCACCTACTGCACAGGGTTTCATTATTCTTGCAGTCAATGGGTGTGCCAGGGAGGCCTATGCCAGGGACAGCTCCCTCGGCACTATCTGCTCAGGCTTTCTGGATGCTCTAACACTCTGGGATCTTCTGATAGCCTGTTTCATAGTTAAAAAAAAAAAACTAAAACTAAAACTTAAACATCGCACATATTCTCTTCCAGGTTTCAGGGCAGCTGAGGTCCTGCTTTGCTGTTTGCTCAGGACACTAGGGTCCTTGGAGGAAGAATTCTACACATAGAAGACAGCACCGCACTAGGTGCATTCCCTAGCAGGGCTGACTCCTTGGTGTTCTCTGGGGACACTATTTCAAGAGGAAATGGGTCTTAGGTGCAGTCCCAGCAAATGGGCAGCAACAGCTGCCTGTCTGCAGGGTGGCACCAACTGGGGAAGCTGACACCCAGAAGGCCAGTTCTGAAAAGAAAATTGAACTTGAATTTGCAGTCCCTACTTGCATACATTCCGCAAGGTTTCTCGAAGTCTTTTGATTGGTTTGCAACTTAAAAAAACAAGATGCACAGCCTACAAAGGTGGCCGTCAGTCTCTTTTATCCATTCCTTGGTTGAGGGACATCTGGGTTGTTTCTAGTTTCTAGCTGTTACAAATAAAGCTGCTGTGAACATAGTTGAGGAGATGTCCCTGTGGATTGGTGAGGAATCTTTTGTATATATGCCCAGGAGTGGTATGGCTGGGCCTTGAGGTAGAGCTATTCCAGGTTTTCTAAGATATCGTCAGATTGATATCCATAGTGGTTGTACAAGTTTGCACTCCCACCAGCAATGTGGGAGTGTTCCCCCTTCTCGGCAGCCTTGCCAGAATATGCTTTATTTTGAGTTTTTAATCTTAGCCATTCTGACAGGAGTGAGATGGAATCTCAGAGTCATATTGAGTTCCATTTCTCTGATGATTAAGGATGTTGAGCGTTTCTTCAAGTGTCTCTCGGCCATTTTAGATTACTTTTTTTGTGAATTCTCTGTTTAGATCTGTTCCCCCATGTTTTGATTGGGTTACTTGGCTTGCTGGTATTTAATTTCTTGAGTTCTTTATAGATTTTGTATATTAGCCCTCTGTCAGATCTTTTGACGATCTTTTCTCAATCAGTAGGTTTAATGACAGTGTCCTTTGCCTTACAGAAGCTTTTTAGTTTCATGAGGTCCCATTTATTGATTGTTGGTCTTAGGGTCTGAGCTATTGCTATTCTGTTCAGGAAGTTGTCACCTATGCCAATAAGTTCCATGCTTTTCATCACTTTCTCTTCTATTATATTTAGTGTGTCCGGTTTTATGTTAAGGTCTTTGATCCACTTGGACTTAAGTTTTGTACAAGGTGATAAATATGGGTCTATTTGCATTCTTTTACAAGTTAACACAACTGTGGTACATTTACAAAATGGAATACTATTCAACTATCAAGGAAATCATGTAATTTGCAACCAAATGGATGGAACTAGAAAGCTCATCATGAGTGAGCTAACTCAGACTCAGAATTATACACCTGGCATATATTCACTTATAACTGGATTTCAGCCATTATAGTAGAGGATAACCACCCAACAATCGATAGACCCAAAAATGCAGAAACAGGAACTTGGTTACCTGTCTGTGGGACACTCCACCCTAGTGGAACTGTCATGTATGCCTCCTGTGCAAGAGGAAGCTCTTAGACCTCATGTGACTAACAAACTGAGGGGGGTTGATACATGGAGACACCCCACACAGGAGGGTTGGGATGGGTGGGAGTGGGGGTAGAAGGTGGGAGGGAGGGCCTGGGAGGGGGTAGAGGGAGGGGATAACAATGGAGATGTAATGAAGTAATAAACATTAAAAAAAAAAAAAGGTGACTCTTTTTCCCCTCTCAGAGGGCATAGGTTCACAAAACTCACAATCCATCCCCTCAACTGTGGCTGCTATCTCCATTTCTTGATGATGCACTCTTCCAAAGTAACTCTGCTCTAGGCAGACAGTAACTTACCAGCCCTCTCTCCCTGGCTGGGGTAGACTCCATCCTCATTTCTGTCTCTCTGAATCTGCCTGCCTTGGGGAACCTCACAAAAGCACAATCATACAGTATTAATGAATGGTTAATTTCACCTGGTTGCTATAATATTCTTAAGATCCTACCAGGCAATGGTATATGATGGGATGCCCTCCCTTTTAAAGACCGAATAGAAACTTCCTTGTAAGTGGTAGCTCGGGTGACCACCAAAACAATATAAATTATCCATGTAGCCCTTCCGTTACTTCTCAGGGGTTCAGGGTAAGCACCTGAGGCTGAAGACACCACACACTTAGGACTCAGGACTTGGATGGTTTGATCTGGATCTGACTTGAAAGCTTCTTTCGTGAGGTCTAGCGCCTATGGTTCCAAAAGGTATTACACAAGTTACCAAGGGAAGGATACAATTAAATAGTCCTACCCAGTTACAATGTCTATGAAGTATAACAACTATCAACATGGCAAACTATGAAAGTTCAAAAAGTGGCACTCAGGTGTTGGTGACAACCAATATCTACCTAATTGGACTTGAGGCCACTCAACAGGAGGGAAATTATGTGTAGTACTGGAAGTCTAGGCAGCTTCCTAGAGCTCGTGAGGTCATAGACCTTAGAAAATAATCCACTTTGCTAGACCAGCATAAGTCTTTACTACATCTTAACCTTATACCCACAGACAAGTGTAGATACTACCCCTCAGCAAAAAAGACTCCCTTCACAGCAAATGACAACTATCCCACAAACCTACGACTGTACATAAAGCAGAGGTCAATGATTATAATGAGCCCAGCCTACAACACAACAGGGGTTCCTCTTTGGTTTCATGCTGGATTTCAACTGCTTTTATAGCATGCCCACCCATGCTAGGAAGAGCATTCTGCTTTTCTTAGCTTAATGATTTAAATACCAGACACCCCTTTGCCATTGGACCCAAACTGAATGTCCACAATTCCTGGATATGGATTTGCTAGCCTCTAAGTGACTGAGGGTGACCCAGTGGCTGTTCTACTCACTCTGGGAAATCATGGAACTTATCCCCTTCTTTAATCATATGAAGCAATTCATAGTAATAAAACACTTTCTCTGTCTCATCTCTGACTTTCTCTTTCTCCCTCTCTCTGTCTCTCTCTGTCTCTCTCTCTCTCTCTCTCTCTCTCTCTCTCTCTCTCTCTCTCTCTCTCTCTCTCTCCACACACACACACACACACACACACACACACCCACAAGCACTGGTGCATGCATACACATCTTCTGTTAATTATGCATCTCTAGAGAGTTTGAGCCACACAGTACCCCCTGTGGTACCCACTCAAAGCACTTCTCCTATAAATCCCTGTTGGAAAGAGCCATTGGGGTGCTGGATCAAGGGCAAGCCACCTGGAAGAAGAGCCCTTCGTAAAGTGGCATTTCTGAAGTTCTTATAGGGCCCTCTCCCGAAAGCCAGGTGGATTCTTTTCCTAAGGTGGCCACAGCAAAGTGACACAGATGAGTTTAAATGGCGTCACATTTCATATCACAGTTCAAGAGACCAGATGGCAGAGGCCTAGGGGTAAGCAGGCCTGGTCCTGTGGTGCAAGGGGGCCCTGCTCCAGGCCTCTCCCCTGGTGTCTCTGGAATTTCTGACTTGGTAACCAACAGCATCTCAGGCTCTGTCTCTATCAGCATCTTCATGTGCTGTTCATCTTAATGTCACCCTTTTATAAGGGTGCTAGTCCTGCTGGATAGGACACCTGCCTGTCTTCAGTATGGCTCATTGATGACACTTGCAGGGACCTTATTTCCACATAAGACCACATTTGGAAGACTCAGTAATGAAGATTCCAATAAATGGACTCAGGTACTGAGTGCAAAATTCAGCCCAAGGTCTTGAGCTTTGTTTCTGAGTGTGGGACACCTACAATTCTTAGGTATACATACTCATTCATACTTGGAGAGTGTGCTCTCAACCAACCAGTCACAGGCCCCACCTCTGAGAGGCTGGGAAGTGATTCATCCTCTTTTCCCTGTTCTCTCTCCCAGCCTGGGGCTGGTGTAGTCCATCCATGCATTATTGATGGATCCCAAGCTTGCCAAGCTGCTGTCCCTATGCCTCTGTGTGCTTGTGTGTGCATATGCCTGCATGTGGGTGTGTGGGTGTGTGCATGTACCTGTGCGTGTGTGTGTGTGTGTGTGTGTGTGTATGTGTGTGTGTGTCTGTGTGTCTGTTTGTGTCTGTGTTTACTGTATCATGGAGGTAAAGTTCAGACAGAAGGCCTTTGCAATGATTCCTCCTGTGTTTGCTCAGGCCCCTGCATTCATTAGGACATACCCAACCTGTTTTCCAGGGCACCCTGTCACAGTGCTGTGGAGCCTTAGCAAGATGGGAGTGGCTTTTGAATCCCACTGAATAAATACAAGATGAAACAATGTCTAACACACAGCAACCTCCTTTCAGGGATCCAACGTGGCTGTGCCCTTCACAAGTGCCTACTTGACCCTGTAAGACCATGTCACAGCTTTGTGGTTCTACGCCTTCACAGCCCTCCCTCAATGCCCTGACCTCCCCCCTGCCTCCTGCCTTCCTATTCCTACCCAGTCCTCTTCAAAGACTCAAGCACTTACAGTTGTCAAATGATTAAATATTTATAATCAGGGCATTCAGTGAGGCATTGAATAATAAATAGTGAGGGCGAAGCAGCCTTAGATAATTTTTATAGATTTCTTCATCCACGGTCCCTTTGATTCCAAAGCAAAAATTAATTAATTAATTAATTAGAAATCCTTCCATTAACATTTATTTCATCAACTTTTTTTGGGAGGGGCTGCATCTGTGACAGCTGACAGGCCTTTGTCACTGTGGGTTCATGAAGCTCTACCTGTTTCTGCCTTTTCTGCTTCCTCTATCCTATCCAGCCATGGGCCCTCAGATGTGCACATGCCTCATTGAAGAGAGGCTTATTGTTAATGCCATTATTACTTGATTGTTTCTGAACATCATGAAAGAAAATCATTCTTTTCAACTCAAATCCCTAGACCAAGAATGCAATGGGCACTTGAATATGGAGGAATCTATCCTTTCCCTGGACTCAGAGCAGACCAGGACCCAGACATCTCATTCTGCCATGCCTTGTGAGAGCTGCTGGTGCTGTGCTGATTTTCATTTTGAGGATGCTGAGGCATAGAGTGCTTGAGCCAGTTTCTCAAGGTGCATAAGAAGGACATGTTGGATCCGGGATTTGGACCCTACCTGTGGCCCTGACAGCACACCTCTCAATTACACTAGACAGATACCATCAAGGGGTAGGCAAGATAAGGAGACCAGTTCCAGCAGGTTTGACCTGGTGGAAAATTTGGAGGAAGGAGAGGAGACCAGGTATAGGGAGTGGGGGCCACAGGTAGATTGTCTAGCCTCCAAAACATGTTGAAACCTGATGCCTGGTGTGATGCGATTTTGATAAAGCGGGCCTTGGAGAGACATTAGGAGTCTCCTGAATAGGGAAAACACCTTTATAATTATAACTGTAGAAACATCCCTTCCCCTTTAACCACAGGAGAATACAGTGAGAAGACCTGTCTGAACAGGAACTGAGCCTCACCCTATACGAGATCTATTGGCATTTTAATCTTGGACTTTTCAGCCTCCAGAACTATTGGGGATAAGGCACTCAAGCTGTGACTGTGTGTTCCAGCAGCTTGAAGGGACCAAAGCAGGATGTACTGAGAAATGGGGTGCTATTACAACAAACTCCTTAAATGGAGGAGGTGGTTTCAGACCTGGGTAATGATAGAGGTCAAAAGAGCTTTGAGCGTGTGCTAGGAGAAAAAACAGCACATCAGCTCTAAGAACACATATCTCTGCTCACTGGTGTATTCCGTGGATCAAGAAAGGCTACACATACAAGAGGTGCCCAAAAAATGTACTTGACATGTACAAAAAGCAGTTGTTCATCAAGCAAGAATGGAACATGCTCCACAAATAACCCCAAGGGTGCAATAGTGACACTCACATCCCTGGCTTAACCAATAGCTGTCTAATTGGAGTTAAGGCCCATTCAAGAGGAAAATCATACCTGTTATTGGAAACATAGATGACCACCAGGACTAGTGAGGTCATGGATCATAGAGGAGAACCCAGTACTGCCACTTCACTAAATCAGCACAATTCCTAACTGCATTCTAAAACTTGTCTGTATACCCAAAGATAAGTGTAGTCCTCACTCCTACACAAAGAAACTTCTCTTAGCAACAGACAAATGCCATTACAGAAACCCACAACCAATCAAAATCCAAGGAACACAGCATCATGTGGTATCCAGCCCAAATGGATGCATCTACAGTACAACTGCTGTGCATATGGATCAGGGGACATTGTGGAAGAAGGGACAGAAAGATTTTAAGAGCCAAAGGAATAGGTTGTCTGCTGTGAGGTCGCATTTCCTATACACTCCAGAGAAGCTTCAACCATGGGATCTCCACAGCATGGCTGCCTAAATAAATATCAACATATAGCTAACATGGAAGGAGAAAAATCTTATGGATCCTCAACCCTAGACAAAGAGCTATAAGAACTATAGCCAATTAAGGATTGCTAATAATGGATGAAAATACTCTTTCCCAGGGAAGAGCTCCTGCTCCACTTGATATTCCAATACAAAGTGGTCAGTCCTGAGACCATACAATGTTATATGTTACAAAAGTAACATTATATGGGCAAAGCAGATTATACTTATAAATTTAGAAGTGTGTGTGAGTGTTCATGTCTGTTTGTGTGTGTACCTATTTATTTAACAGTAATTAAAGAAAAAGAGTCCAGAGGCCAGGAATTTGAAAGGAGATGATACATGGGAGGAGTTGGAGGAAGGAAAGGGTGGGGGAAATGGTTTGATTATATTTTAATTAAAAAAAAAGTCTGTGTGCATGCGTGTGTGTGTGTGTGTGTGTGTGTGTGTGTGTGTGTGTGTGTTAGAGAGAATGGACCATGTTCATACAAAACCAGCATGTTGGTGCCCTAGAATGGATCAATGAATCAGCAGCATCCTCCAGGTGAGAAGAGCAGTGGATGTGTACTTCCAAAACCCCTGGAAGGGGTGAGTAAAGGAAGTACAGTCGGGCCTACAATATGGTGGAGGACTCCTGGAAGCACAGAAGATAAGCGAGCATTCCCAGGCCCACCCAGAGAGCCATAACAGGGCCCCTGAGTGTTAGGAACTTGCTGTGACATGTCATTGCTACGTGTTGGCAAATGCTGAGGAGCCTTGACACAAACAGGTAAAAGTAGTCTGTGACAGAGACCCACACCTCTGGACTGGGTGCAGAATGCATTAAAGCAGGCTGTCCTTGCACTTCAGCCTGATCCCTTTCATCCTGGGCTCTGTGTAGCGCTTGGTCTTTGCTGTTAGTTAAGCTCTGGGAGATAATAAACCAAAGACATCACACGTGAAAAATCAATACTCAGGTCAGAGCTCTCACTTGCCAGGGATCTATTCTTTTTAAGCACAGTTTGCTGGCAACAGAGTCGTGTCTCTAAAGCCCCATTCTTGCCCTCAAGTGCCCAGAGAAATAGCCCAATCCACCGCTCACAGTGAGGCCATGCACATGGCAGAGGGCCTCTGTGCTCCCACGTCTCTCTTTCATCCTCCTCCAAAGAGAGTAATTGCTAAGCCACCAAAAGCAACAGAGATTTATCACCAGTTGCCAAAGCTTGCTGTTAAGTTCAAGACATCATGATCCCAACAGCAGCTACCACAGCACAGGAAACAGGAAGCAGGAAGGTAGGATCAGTGGAGGGCAGGGGCTGGCACCAGGTGAAGATGAAAAAGTGCCTGCCTGGGAGATTAATCTTTCCTTCAGTCCACTGTTAAGGCAATAAAGGGTTTATGATTCATTTCTTCTGTGATAATGGAGGAGACAATTAGAAATGGCTGGATTGATGGTGTTTGTTGTGTTAACTCAACCAATAAAGTACCCAACCAATTGTGCTTTGAAATAGCCTTGTAGAGCAAGAGAATAGGAGTTTGAAAACAGAAATGATCCTCATGGAACATCACAGACACAGATGGGCCGGGGAGATCTGACGAGTACCACTGCATCTAGAGATGGTAGGTTGTCCATGAACTGATGATGGGCCCCTTACTCAAGCAGCATTATAAAGTGTGTGTGTGTGTGTGTGTGTGTGTGTGTGTGTGTGTGTGTGTGACAGAGAGAGAAAGAGAGAGAGAGAGAATGAGAATTCAGATAACGAAGATAGAATAGAAATGATGAAGGGATTCTAGGGGAGTGGGAGGTGGTATTTGGTTGGATATGATCAATAACATTACATACATCTATGAAGTTGTAAAAAATAAATTTAAAATATTCTAAAAATCAAATAAGACTCTTAATGATTGGCATTTAAGTTGAGCATTTTACTCTCTACCCTCCCATTTTATTAGCTATTATGATTAAATTTATTATTTTTATTTTTATTTTAATAAATAATTTTAATAAATTTATTAACTAAATGGAGCCATAATTCTTTTTTTTTTTTGGTGGTATAACAAAGATGGCTGAGCAAACCATGGGGAACAAGTGAGTAAGCAGCACCCTCCCATAATCTCTGCTTCAGTTCCTGCTTTGACTTCCTTCCCTGACTTCTGATGAACTATAACCTATAAGACAAAAAGTCCTTTTCCTCCCCGTTCACTTTCAGTTGGTATTTTATTGCTGCAATCACAGCAACAGAAATCAAACTAGGAAAATCGACGTCCAGGAAACATCCATCTTACCTGGATCTCTGTTCTAGTTCTAGATCTGTTGTCATGATACAAAATCCTGACAATAAGCAATTTAGAAGAGAACTGATTTATTTTAGTTCATGATTCCATATTAAATTTCACCATGGGGGGTTGGATGTAGGAACTTGAATTTGCACAGTCAACAATAGTGAGAAAAGGGCACACTCCTGCTGCTTATATTTACTTACACTCAGCTAGATTTCTCCTCTCCACTTTAGTATCTCCTGCCTAAGGAATGGTGCTGCCCACAGTGGCCTGTGTCT
The DNA here is from genome assembly GCA_907164525.1 of Lophiomys imhausi. Classification (NCBI taxonomy): domain Eukaryota; kingdom Metazoa; phylum Chordata; class Mammalia; order Rodentia; family Muridae; genus Lophiomys; species Lophiomys imhausi. The sequence continues at coordinate 13,326,877 of CAJQZJ010001511.1, forward strand.
CTCCGCCCTCCGTCAGTTAAGAATCAAGAGGATCCCCTGCAGACATACCTACCAGACAACACAATCTAGATACTTCCTTACTGAGACCTCTAGCCAGGTGACTCTGTCAAGTTGACAGTTCAACTAACCTTCGAGGTCTCCTAACTTGAGAAGTTTTAAGTGTCATAAATTGTGGACAGTGTCTGGCGATTCCTATGGCTGCCTGCCACATGCTCTGGTTCCTGTAACTTTGTAGTTCAGCTGCTGTTCTCTCCTTGTCTGGAAGCCATCACGCCTCCTTTTTCTCCCAGGGTTATGGTGCAGCCTTGAGAGTCTATTAACTTTTAGTGGGTGTGAGCTCACATCCAGATTCCAAGTTTCTCCAGGAGACTCAAGTGAGAAACATAAACTGAGCATGGAGTAAAATAACATTCTGAAGACCAAACAGTTGCAGTGACATCATTAGGATTGGTGCATGTTTGCTCTCTGTTCTAGCTTTTTCTAAGTTGGACCCAAACCTCACTTTGATATCTATGAAACTGTTTGAAGGGGAAACTTTCAGTTTTTATTTTCAACAACTCATGAAAGCCGAGCAAATGAGAAACTTCAGCTGATTTGCTAAACTTCCAAGTGGCCCATGATGGCAGCAACAGAGTCCCTGTCCTCATTGCCGTGGCTAAAACTGCTCTTGAGTTTTGTAAGCAGTCAGCTTCCACTGCCCTTGGCTTGATTCCTCTGAGGCCCCTGACATGGCTCTTCGGGTCACTGTGCCCCAGTGTGACCCACGGGCAGATCTCTGTTCAACGGCAATGCAGTAACACATGAGCATCCTGACTGAGGCAGAGCCTTTGCAGAAGCAGAACACTAAGAAAACATTCATCCCTCAGGAGCTTTGTGAGCACACGTGTATCTGAGAAAGCAACCCCGACCTGAGGTTCAACAGTGTAGGTTTCTAGGGAAGCCCGGACTTCAGGGAAGTCACGTGGTCTTGCTCCCCACCAGTCGGAGCTGGTAGTCTCAGACAGATCGATGTCAAATGAGGATAATAAGCCCTGCTTGCGGCACAAATGGAAACTGAAGTTTTCACTGTGTAAAACTACTTCCAGGTCTCCGTGTGTATTGGCAGGACGTAGACACTTTTTTGAGGTTGTGTCTCACTGTGCAACCCTGGCTGATCTAGAACGCATTATGGAAACCAGGCTGGCCTCTGTCTCACAGGGATCCTCCTGCCTCTGCCTCCTCAGGGCTGAGATAAAAGGCCTATACCACTACACCTAGCTGGTGATAAACTTTTTTTTTCATTTTTGAATCCCAATCATAGCCCCCTCCTTCCCCTCCTCTGGATCATGCTCCATTCTTCCATCCCTCCTCCTCTTCTCCACAGAAAAGGGGAGCCCTCTCTCCACCCCCTCCCGCTTACCATCCCACCCCAGCATATCGATTTGCATCAGGTCTGAGCGCTTCCTCTTCCATTGAAGCCAGGCACCACAGCCCCATTGATGGGAAGTGGTCTAACTTTTAAATATAATTTTCAAAGAAGAGTCAAAGATCACAGAAGTGAAACCTGGGCACCATGTTCCAGCCAATTAAAAATTGAAAACAAAAATAAATGTCCAAGATAAAACATATAATTAACATGTTTAGTATAACAAAGGGAATGATGAAATGAACAGCCCATGGATTGGGAGAAAATATCTGTGACTTGTGTGGAAAATAAGGCATTCATGGGCAAATGTAGGGAACTCACACACTGATATAGCAAAAGACAAAGTTCAAATATCCCAATTAAAAATGGGTAAAGGACCATAGAGAAAGATTTCTCCACAGAAAACTGAAAACGGCTAATGGGTAATGAACACCGATAGTACTCAATGTCGTTAATCATGAGGACATAAGATGACAATTACAATGAAATACCCTTCCCGCCTCTTAAGAAGGCCTCAGTCAAGAAGACAAGAACTGTGAGTGTTGGCAAGAGTGTGACGCGAAGGGAACACCCAAATCGTATGCTGGATGCAGAGGCACACTGAGGAAGCATTGGTAGAAAACAATTCAGATGTCTCTAAAGAAATGAAAAGTAGGGGATGGGGAGATGGCCAAGTGGATGAAGCATTTTCTGCCCAAACTGATGGCTGAGTTCAAATATCTGGAGCCCAAGTAAAAGCCTACCAGTAGCATAAGTGTCTGTAATCCCAGAACCCCTTCAAGGAGGTGGAAGCAAAGGAGCAACACACTGGAGTGCCTTCTGACCTCCTTACATGTGCTGTGGTATGTGCATGCTCTCACACACACAACAACAACAACACACTCACACACATACAAGGAAAAGAAGAATAAAGGAAGAATAAGAAAGGAAGATAGAATTACACGTGACCTAGTGACCTCTTTTCTGGATATGTTCTCAAAGGAATGTATTTCCTGCCCCATGTTCCCTGCAGCATTATTCTCAGTAGTCAGGACATGAAAGTCACCAATATGTCTGTCAGTGAATAAGTGGATAAAGAATCTGTGGACTGCACATTCAGTGGAATATTTTCCAACCTTGGTAAGAAGCAGAGTCTGCCATTTGCAATACCATAGGTGGACCTTGAGGACATTACACTAAGGATCTAATGTGGTATGCTCTCACTTTATGTGGAGTCTAAAAAGAACAGGGTTATTGAAGTAGATTAGAATAGTAGTCAACACAGTGGGAATCGGCCTGGAAAATGGGAAGGTTTAGGTTAAAAGCACCAAGCTTTGCCAGTATCTAGATGTAGTATACAAAGTGAGAAGTATAGATAAGGCTTAATTCTACACAGGAACTCACAAAGACTTGGTTACTCCTGTCATGAGGAAGAAAAGCAGGAGGGAAGAACAGAGGTGGTGGACATGTCAGCTCCTTAACTATTCAAGCACTTGAATACACACATATACATACATTCATATATACCGCACTCATGCACGCATGCACACACACACACACACACACACACACACACACACACACGCATGAAACCAATAAGGAAGATCATTGCGTTATCCTCAGATGACTTCCAGTGATGTGTGTGGCTGTGCATGGCTTCATTGGCTCGGTACCTCACCAACCACTGGTCACATGTCAGATCTGCTGGGATGCTTTTGAATAAATATGAGTAAGACATAACTGTAGCATGTGCAGTCAGGACATCATCACAGATGGCTCTCCAGGGTACAAGCTTGGGTGGTCTCCCGAGCACATACCCCCTCACATTTCATCTCTGCCACAGTGTTAGGAGGTGGGTACAGCAAGATGCAGAAGCTGGGGGGGGGGGTGTCAGAGCTTCTAGTCACACACACACACACATCTATCAGCTGCTAGAGAAAGTATTTTGGAGTCTTTGTGACGCTGTAGGCTTTTGTTCTCTATCCAAATGTAGAGAAATGCAAAACTCAACTGTCTGCTGATCACTGCAGAGATACTCAGGTTCTCTGGCAGGATTGCCTCAAACATAAGTGTGTATGTGTTGAAACAATGCCAAAGAAGATGTGAAAGTTTCATTTTTAATATGAAGGTCATTTTTCAATAGCTACAAAAATATGACTTAGAGTTTGGGGCATCTAAGTTTTTGATTGTATTCTCCCATTTCAGTTTTTCCATATTTTTTCACCTACACATGTTATTTAGGCCCTGAAAACACAATTACCCCTTTAAAAGTATTGATTGCAAAGCATACTTGTGACTTTATGTGAGCTAGACATAATATCTCAGTGGTTAGGCATGCTTACAGCTCTTGCAGAGGACCTCACTTTGATTGTGGACAGTCACATCGGGCAGCTCCCTCCACCTCAACCCCATGGGGATCCAGTGTTTCTGGCTTCCTGGAGTGCCTACACTCACAAGCACACACCCATTTGCAAAGTCAACATTCTTTTAATGCACAGATAACTTCAATGGCTGCTGGGACACACAGGATGGGCAATAGCTGTTTTTCATTTTAAAAAATCTAATAGTAAGCAATAGACTATCAATTCTTTGGTTTTCTGACATTTCAGAGGCCAAGTTAGAATAAATGCTTAAAAATAATTATAGAATGTGCACATGCATGTCTGTGTATGCCTGTGTGTGTCCCCTTCATATTGTTCATCCAGAAAACCACAGCACAAAGAATTTAGCTGACTTTGCCAAGTATCTTTTTCTTGAAACAGCCATTTGCTGTGTAGTGGGTTATCTATAAGACAGTGTTCCATATGGTCAGAGACTCTGGTCATTGACCTCTTGCTCTGGTGAGGACACTCTGTGGTGTTGGCACAGTAACCATCTCTCTCAACACAGCGCTTCTCAGAACATATACATTCCTGGCATTAAGTGACCCACCGTGTGGCCTGAGACAGGAGTAAAATCACACCCAGATCTTCATATTCAGAGGCCTCTGGCTGTGTGAAACAAACATGAAGCCCTCTAAGGACACAGCGGACCAGTCTAGCCAGGCCAGGCAATGTTTGTCCCTGTATCATCATTTTCTAGTGGCATTGCTTTATGCTGACACCAGCTGGGCTCATAAACAATCATTTTTGTTCTCCTGGAAGAGGTGCAGCACTCAGAAAGTCACAGTACAAGCCAGAAAAGAAGATAGGGGAATATGAAAAGCTACTTTTTTCTCTTCTGAAATTTTTATGTGTTTTAACAAACTCTTTAGAGGGTCTCCAGGGCTGGATCAGCCTAGAAATAGCCCAGGTAACTGTCAACCCATGCCACGAAAGTTCTGGCACCTTTCAGCAGAAATCTACACATCTATTCTCCAGGTTCGACATGCCCGCTCTGTGGGAAGTGGCCGTACCACTCTGCTTTCAGGCATGGCCAGGGGCCCACTGATGCCAAATGGCATGCATTGGCAGAGGAGATGGGAAATGGAGTCTAGGAAGCCCGGTGCCATGTTGCCCCCTTGGATTTCATAAAAATAACTTTACCCCTCGAGTCTACTTGTAAGGTGTGTCGTTGAAATGACAGATTTTCATGGCATTTTAAATTCCAGATGAGGAAAACAGCCCTGGTAAAGAGTGATAGTGTGTGTGTGTGTGTGTGTGTGTGTGTGTGTGTGTGTGTGTGTGTACGTGTGTGTCTATGTATGGTGTGTGTGTGTGTGTGTGTGTGCGTGTGTGTGTGTGTGTGTGTGTGTAGTGTGTGTGTGTACGTGTGTGTCTATGTATGGTGTGTGTGTGTGTGTGTGTGTGTGTGTGTGTGTGTGTGTGTGTGTGCTGCACGTGCACATGTGAGTCTGTATATGAGCAATAAGGACAGCGGTGGGCATGCTGGGTGGGATGGTGTGGGAAATAGACGTTTGGAAAGCGCAGAGTGTAAATTGATGGTGCGGATAGGACCCTCTCCTGGGGGCTTATACCACTCTAGCATTGAACAAATAAAGTGCAAGATGATAAGACATCTTTACTGAGCCTGTTTTCTCCCGCCACCTCATGCTCATCAGCCCTTTGCATATTCACAGTCACCTCTGAACCAGGCTTTCCAAGTATCATTGAACATTCAAAACAAAGGAGAATCGTGGAGGGTGACACACTCCAGTCACAAAGCTGGTGGCTGATACTGTCAAGAATAACAATTGAATTGCAGTCTATGAGCTCAGTCCTCTGTCACGCCACACTCTGGATTCCAATCTCTGTGCCTGTGATTTGTGTTCGGGAGGGAAAAAAATAGAACTGTAAGAGCCACAGAGGCAGCCAGGTTACCTCTGCAGAAAGTCCCCCTCTGCTGCTATTCTTACAGTCTGTCTGAGGGTGCCAGGGTTGGAAGCTTTCCCTGTGATGCCATAAAATCGTTGACTGTTAAGTCAGCCCTCGTGTGTCTAGGCCAAAATCCAATCCACCTCCCAGTTTTGTGTGTGTGTGTGTGTGTGTGTGTGTGTGTGTGTGTGTGTGTGTGTTAATAACAGGCCGAGAGGTCATTCACTCACTAAGCAGTTAGTGAGTTCCTCCTCTGTGCCAGGCCTGGAAGTGGCTCCTGGGAGGAAACTGTAATGAAAAAAAAAAAAAAAGAAAGAAAAGAAACAAAAACAAAAAGGCTCTCTACTCATCGATTAGCCTTATCCTAACACGCACATGGGCAGTGGCCAGAGGATGGGTGCAAGCTTCCTGGGCAAGAGCAGACACAATTATCAAGTGAGGAAGCCTGGTGTGCAAAGTTGGTCTCCAGAGAAGACAAAGGCCCAGTCTTCTGACAACACTGCTTATTCAAGGCCATCCACTGGCTAGGCAAAGCCAACACCTCAGTTTGGGCTTGACCATAGGCTTGGGGAGTTAAAAGAAAGGTTTTATGCAGCTGACTTGTCAGGAGAGGATGAGAAGTCAAAGCAACTCTGACAGCTTCCTTTTGATGCCTTGAGTTATTCTGTCACTCTCCATCCCTATCTGGCCTTGGATATGGATGTGACAGTTCCTTCCATAATGCTGTTCAGAAGCTAAAGATATGGTCAGGGGTCCTGACCAGGGCCTCTCTGCCGTCCTGCAGAGAAGTTACTTGTTCTTGCTTCACTAGCTCCTCTCAAAGACCCCTGTATGAAGCTGCTTTTAAAATTGTAACCTGAAGGTCTCTTGCCTTTCTCCAGAGACTTCATGGAAGAAGACAGAGAGTAAAATTGTACTCCTAGGCTCCTGCAGGAGATCCTTCCCTGTGGTGGAGATATTGGCCACTTCAGATATCTCTTGGGAAGCATGGATTCATCCAATTGGCTAAGAAGGCTTATTTAAACAATAAGAACATAGGAAGCCCTGTAGACCACAAATGAAGAGCCTTACTCCTGTTGAGAAGAAATAAGTGAAGAAAAGTGTTTCCTTTGAGCATGGAAACACACAAGAACATTCTCTCAGAATCTATAAATGATCTGTAATGATGCTCTTTGAGAGAAGAGTATCAAGTTCTCAGATTATGATGGTCCTTGGCTCAATAGTGAGGGGTCTTACCATCTAATGTCTCTCAACTGACCTGTTCTCTGTCCTTTGTCCTCCATTTCCTCAATCCTTCTCTTCTTTCTTCCTGGGCTCTGAATGGTCTCAGACGAAAATTCTCTCTCTCAAGTTCAGGCACATGCATTATCCCCAGCCAGTTCCCTTATAAAAACTACCCAGTATTTGGCCATACCATTACCCTGGCCTAGGGAATGGTGACACCCACAGTGGGCGGTGTCTTCCTACATCAGTTAAGTTAGGATAGCTCCTCACAGACATGTCCGCAGACCAACCGTATAGAGTTGACCCCTGACTAAGATTCTTATCAGGTAATCTAAGTTGTGGCAAGCTGACAATTAAAGCTAAGCATCACACTAGTGAACCCACCACAAGGTGAAAACAGAATGAGCCAAGGTCCAGTGAATAGAGGGATCTACAACACAGAGAACCAGTTGTTTGGTCCCTCAATCATGTTAGTGATTACTAGAAGCTGCATGGCAAATGCTCAGCATCATGAGTTCTCAGAGAGCATTGGGTTACATTCACAGGAGGCCATTGGATCTTAGCTCACAATTCCCCCAAAGTCATGTCATGATTTCTAGGGAATGCTCACAGCTTTCACACCACTGTCAGGCTGAAAATTGTAAGATGGGGCATGGTAAAACAGGTGTCATCTTACTTGAATCAATAATGTGATGGCAAAGAAAAGTATTCCTTATAGTATAATTTTAATTTATAAAAATGTGAAGGAACATAAGTTTAGGTCACTTTTTTTGACAAATACCATTGTAAAAAAAATGTTCCTGTCAAGAATCATCTATTCATGCTAAAACTGATGGAAGAAGGCATTATGAGAGGGATCTATTTGAAGACTGAAAACCTGGTAGCTGAAGACTACTGATTATTATAAAGCTGAGTTTATAGTGGGGATACCAAGTGATTGTCACCAAGGAAGACATCACTAACCATGATATATATCATCTAAGTTTGGAGAAGGACACTGGTCACCTCTGATGTCCCTGAAGGACATAGTTTTCATCATGAGAAAACAGCAGATTAGCCTAAATGACTGGTTTCTTTCCCAAACAATTGACCTGTCATCTTCAGTAGTATCAAGGTCATGGCCTTAGGGAAAGACTGAAGGGCTACTCCAGATTTTAAAAGACAAGGAATTAGTCTCACTAGCTAAAAGTAGCCATAGCCTAGGATTGAATCCCGTACCAGAGCCAAAAGGTGACTGGCAGAGACAGAGGGAATCTACAGACCTGTGATGTTAAGTCTCTGAACATTGTTTTAGCCTTGTTCTATGTTCTGTCATTGTGCCCATGTGGACAAGCTGAGTGGAGGGTATATGACGAAAATTTTCAACTTCTTTTGCAACTCTTTTATAAATTTAAAAAAAAGAAGTTAAAAAATGAAAAAAGCTAAACATTTTAATTAAATGGAAGGCAAACTGGCTTAGTACTCAGTGCATGAAAAGATACTCAGGAAATAACATTTATTTATTATCACATTTAACAGAGAGAATGACTGTCTGGGGGTGTTCTCAGTACAACCCATTGTCCCTGAGAAAGCCCGCTAGTCCTCGGAAGGGCAGAGCAAGGGGGAGGCAGAGTTGTTTCCATGACTGCCTCCAACTTCAAGGTTGCTGATTGGCTCTGTGGACGAGACAAACGTGCTGGGTTCTGGGAAGAATGGTCCTTATTCTTTCTCACAGAAAAGAAAAAGTGCACAAAACCAAATTCAGAGAGTACAATAAGTCTTCAGCAGCCTGTTGCTCAGTCAACTCATTGTGAAGGCTAGTGTGTTCAGGGCCATAGCCTGAAAAGACAGGCGGCTTTCTCATTTTCTGGGCAATTCACTTGGAATCACATTGTTTCTATGAAGAGAAAAGCCTGAGGTTGGGAAGAAAGGGTCCAGAGCACACCTGCGCAGAGGAGGATGTGTTCCAGTGCAACACATGTTCTCCTAGAGTGGCATAAGGTCAAAAGCAGTGTTTGGGAAAGTTGTAGTTTTCCTTTTAGTTCTCAGGGCATGAGATGATCCTCCCTTGTTTGAAACATAAGGTGAGATCCAAAAATCTCACCCTGGTGCCATCATACTGAAAGCTGCATTCTGGATCTGTACTAAAGGAAATGAGGGTTGCAGGGCAGCAGGAATCACTTTGGATCTTGTTGATTCTCTGTCTCTCTTCAAACCATCAGTCTCTCCCTGGAGCTCTGCAAAAAGATCCTAAAGGGCTTTGTGTGGTTTGTGTTCCTTCTAATCCAGTCTCCCCTCACGGGTCTCCCCCTTGAGCTTCATGACCTAAGGATAAGGGGCTACTCACCATTTTATGCTTCGTGCCTCCCGTGACATTTCAGTTCAGAACCCTGCTCTTCCTGGAAGTCTCCGACACAGCTCATTCAGGCACTCAAAGGATCATAAATCACCCTCTGCTCTGTGTAAGCCTCTCTCTGAGCTGCTGCAGCTGACCACCATCTATGGGCTGTCTCCATCCTAGACTGTGAGGTCCTTAAAGGTGGGAGCTGGACTCAGACCCCCTCTGTGGTCCCCACATCAAGACTAATTGCCAGAAGTGCTTGACAATATGACTCAGTGGGATTTAATGAACATTTCTTTGTGGCACACACACACAAGTAGTTAAAATTTATGTATTGAGAAGTTGTAAGTTCATTCTTTTTCTATTTCTCAAATCATAAAGCATCTGATTATGAAATGTTTATAAAATTTAATGAAAATACAGCCCATAATAAAGAAATGCTTATTAAAGAGGAACTATTTTACACTAAAATATATCATTTATTACCTTCCATAAACACACATCTGCTCAAATGTATTTCCTCACTTTCACCAAATGGTTTATCAGAAGGGATGGGCCCGCAGTTGGGAGTTGGGAATGACTTTTGTATAGTCCAAGTTAGTTCACATAGACAGATAAAGTCTGAGAAAAGGAAACCTTGACTTAGTCAAAACCAAAAGAACTGCTTGATTTTAGTAAACTGATTTATTGACCAATTAAAAGAGAAACTCTTAAGTAAGCTCTCTGAATGTACCTAATTCACGCATCTTTACTACCACGTGAATTAATTGGTAATTTATTAATATAGCTATGGAATTCAACATACATACCAAAAATTATCCTGAAAAGAAGGATTATGTAATTTTAAATGATTCCCTCCTACTTATTTAAATGGTATCTCTACTTATAGCCAAAATCTAGAAATTATTATTTCACTTGTATCTAGATAGCCACTAAGTGTTTCCTGTACTGATTCTTAACTGTTCCCCTATCTGTCATCTTCCCATCCCATCATCATCCCTCACCTGGCCACCATTGTGTCTTTAATGGAACTTACAGCTGTTAGCACACTCTCTCCTTTGCCTAGGGTGTCTCTCCACGCTCCACATTATCTCTGTGTTAGCTACTCTCTCACTGTTGTGATAAAAATTCCCTGACAGAAGCAACTTAAGGGAGAAAGTGTTTATTTTGATTTATAGTTCCAGAGAGATAGAGTCCATCATAACAGGGAACAGGGCAGCAGGTAAGGGAAGCATGACATTTGGAGCTTTAAGCTCGCTGGTCATACTGTTTCCATGCTCAAAGGCAGAGGGTGAGCAGGAAGTAGCATCAGCTATGAAATTTCAAGGACCTCAGTGACCTGCTTCTTTCAGCAAGACTCTATCTGCTAAGGGTTCCCCAACCTCCCCAAACACTGCCATCAGATGGAGGTCAAGTGTTCAAGCATGGGAGCCTATGTGGAAAACTTCACATGCAAACCAAGGTATCACCACACTGGTCTTCCTAAGGTCATCTACCGCTCTGTCCTGAAAGACTTGTGGCTTGACTCTGCCATTGGAGAAAGTGCATGCTTTTACAATCTATTTGCTTACCTTCTGGTCCTACCCTCATAGAGCTATTCCTCCATCATCTCATAAGCTCAAACAATATGCATGTGATATTGATGAGCATCTGCAAGAAAAGTATGTAAGACACTAAGGCCAACATGAGAAGAATTTGACTATTCTTGATGTTGATATAGGAGAGGCTCAGGCATGAAGGGGCTGGCTGTGAGAACCTGTTGTAATGTGTGCTTATATCTTTGCCACGTAGAAGAGATAACAAAGGTTTGGAAACTCTGAAGATGGAGTGGCACTAAGAACAGTTGTGTCAGATAAAGGCACCAATTATCTTGGTAGAAGCTAATGTGGTTTTGTGTGTGTGTGTGTGTGTGTGTGTGTGTGTGTGTGAGAGAGAGAGAGAGAGAGAGAGAGAGAGAGAGAGAGAGAGAGAGAG